>LNKV01000012.1:9301-609301 GCA_001465935.1 Clarireedia homoeocarpa
ATATTTAATATATATATATTTTAAATATATAATTTATATAATTATTATATATATATAAGTTTTTAAAACTTTTCAATCTTTTTAATTCTTTAATTATTAATTTTAAAAATTATATAATTTTATTTATAAATATATTATTATATTTAAAATATATTAAAATATATTAAAATCTTTTTATTAATTATTTTTTTAAATTTATTATTAAGAATTTTATTTATTAGGTTTATTAAATTAATAATTTATTTAATTATATTTATATATTTTTTAATTAAATAAATTATTTTAAATTTTATTTTTTATATAATTTTAATTTACTTTTTATTAATATTAATCTTTTTTCTATTTATATTTTTAAGAATTTTTTTAATTTCTTTTATTAATAACTTCTTTTAATTATTAATATAAAAGATTTTTAAAATAATTATCTTTTTTTTATATTTTTTCTTTAAATATATATTAAAGATTTTTTTATTATTTCTTAATAATTATTTTTTTATTATATAAAAAATAATTATATATATATTAATTTTATTTTTAAATTCTTTATTATTAAACTTTTTTATTTTTTTAATTTTTTTAATATATTTTTTATAAATATAATAATTAAAAGTTAATTTAATATTATTTAATTATCTTTTTAATTATTAATTATAATTTTAATTTATTAATTTATTATAATATTTTAACATTTATAAATAATATTCTTTTTTTATTTTTTTCTATTATTTTTTTATAAAATATATTTTTTTAATATTTTATATATTAATTTTTTTTAATTATTAATTATAAAATTAAAATATTTTTTTTAAAAATAATTTTCTTTTTAATAATAAAAATAAATTAAAAATTAAAAATATAAAACTTTTTAATATAAATATTAATTTTTATAATTAAGTTATAAAATAGAAAAAATAAATTAACTTTTTTAATAATATTTATAAAATATATTTTTTATTTATTTTATTAAATAAAGTAAAATATATTTATTAATTAAATAAAAAACTATTTATTATTATTTTTATTAATATTATAAAAAACTTAAAAACTTTTATTAATTTTTTTATAATTTTATATAATATTTTTTAAAATTATAAAGAAATTATAAATATCGAGAATTTTTTTTAAAATATTTATATTATATTTTTAAATTAATTAATTAATTAATTTAATATTTCTTTATTTTTAATTTTTATATTTTATAATAAAAATTATATAAAGTTTAATTTAATTTTTATTTATTTATTTTTATAAAATTTTAATATATTATTTTATAATTAAATTATAATATTTAAATAATTATTTAACTTTTATTTTATTATTTTATTTAATATTTTTAATTTAATTTTTAAATCTTTTTAAAAATTTAATAATATTATATTTTTTAAAATAAAAAGTTTTAAATTTTTAAAAAAATAAATTAAAAATATACTTTTAATAGATATTATAATTATAAATTAATAATTAAGTTTTTATATAATTTTTATATTTTTAAAAAATATTTAAATAATATATAATTTAATAAATAAAATAATAAAATAATTAGAAATTAATAAAAAATTTATATTATAAAAAATAATATTAATAATAAATTTTTTATTATAATTTATTTTATTTTTAATAAATCTAATTTTTTTATTATAATATATTTTTTATTATTTTTTTATTTTCTTTTTTATTTATTTTTATTTTATATTTATTTTTTTAATAACTATTTTTATATTTATCTTTATAATTAATTTTAATAATAAACTTTTATTTATTATTTTAAAAATTTTAAAATAATTAAATTTAAATCTTTATTTAAAATAAATTTTTTTTAATAAATCTTTTTTATTTAAAAAATTAATTTCTATTTTTTTTATTTTCAAATTTATTTCTATTTTTAAATATTAAACTTTTAATAAATAATATATTTAATATTAATAAAACTAATTTTTTATTTTAAATTTATATTTCTAAATAATAATATAATATATATTATTTTTTTATTATAAATCTTTATATAAATTATTAATATAAAGAAATATAAATACTATTATAAATACTTACTTTTAATAATAAAAATAAATAAAGAAGAAAAAGATATATATTATAAGTAATTAAACTACTATTAAATATAGATATAATATCGGGCCGGAAAAACAATATACCGACCATCTAGTATTTATGGGCCCAGCCCCGTTACAATACTATACTCCAAGAAATAGAGCTTCTTGTTAGATGGGCTCATAGTAAATAGCGATTCTTGCTTGATACACTCGAGCGAGCATGGATAGGAGTTCAGACCATTCTCCAAGTCGCAGGAGTTGGTCTGAAGGAATTACAGAAGTGGTTGGGGTATGTCTTCAGCTGGACAGCAATTCATGAATGTCAGAAATCTGTCTGCTGCAATGAACACCATGACTTCTTGTAGCGCGGATCTTGTCGGCGCTGGATTGGTGCATCTAGAGAATGCCTTGGACCAGTTGAAGGCCGAAGTACCGAACATGCATGTCAACAGCAAAGCCCTTCTTGTTGATGTGCAAAAGACAGCGAACAATCCTAGTGATTTGAAGAAGCAACAAGCGCATTCGAGGCTGTCAATGACTCAGACATCACACGCGGCTATTTAAGTGGAGAGATGCTTGTTTGCCGTTGCTGTGGATGTCACTTGCTAACTCGCTGTAGAGGCTAAATCTTCAGTCGCTTGGACAGCCTTTGGAGCAAGACACCGAATGTGATTCAGGATATTATCGGAGCAGAGAAAGATGTCTTCTTCATTATCATACCTAATATTATTGGAGCTATTCAGCCTGATCTCGACTGGCTAAAAAGGGACATTACGGATGTAATTAGTGGCAATGGTACAAATTAAGTCGGAGATATAATCAACACTGTAGGCGTCGACACACTTGTCCTCATTATTGACACCGTGAAGGAGGTGTTAAAGGCGATAGCAGGATCCGTGATTGCAGTTTTACGATGTCTGGGGGAGAGGATGAACCAACCATTGGATATTCCTTTCCCGACACCATTCTTCAAGCACGCAACCGGATCTAATACAAACCCATCCATATTCGATCTTTTTATGAACCCCCTCGCAATGCCTACTACCATATCTGCAACATATCATGAACCAAAATTCCATCCGCTGATTTCGATACAATTCGCGAAGAGCTAGTAACATTCCAGGATACCTCAGCGCCACAAGGCAATATAAGAAGAAATGTGATAACCGATAGCATATGGAAACGATATCAGGACAATTTCTACAAAAGATCCCTCAAGGAGTGGGTATGGGAAGCCGTGCTTTCAGCCATCAGCCATCAGCTATTCAGCGTATGTTTACCTCATCATACTTATGTTCGAGAATTCTGGCGGATCGGAATCGAATGAAGCTGGACTTGACTTCTAAATAGGCATTTCGCTCGACTTAAGTTTGTTTAAGCTGGCACTTCAGGCACCCTACGTACCTGCAGTCAGTGAGTGGGATGAGACGTTCGCGCCGAAGCTGCGATTCTCGTTCTGGGCATATGACTGTATATGGACGGTCTTCAAAATACTTTCCAATCCGGTCCGTCCTGGTGAGGAGGTATCGGAAATAGTGAAAAAGAGAATATCTCTTCTCATTTCCTGGTTACGTGGACGATAATCGAGGGTGTGTTGACATGAGCCGCGTTCCCAGTCCGTGGTGCGAATATGTCAAGGACCCGAACATTCGTGTAGGAATGGCGGCAGGTGTGTTTGCCGCGAGGGGTTTTGCGAGTATTAGTTTCCTTGAATGGGCAAAGTGGACAGCTGGTTTTCCTGAAGATGAGCAGGTTCCTGGCCCAAAAACAAATACTGGGTGAGAATTTACAGGAAGTTCAGATTGTAAAATCTAGCTCAGACGTTGGCCGGAAAGTAGTGTGTTGAGTGTTCCTGGCTCGTTGTATCGAATAGTTTAGTAGACGAGATGGACTGTTGGTTTGACAGGATGTGAGGGTCAATTTGGCGCATTGGTCGTAGTCACACTTCACAAAATGCTTTTCTATGCCGCTCAATCGACAGCACGAACAGCTATGTCAACCGCTATTTGGAAGTTATTCCGGCCGGTATGTGTGAGCAGGCGATTTGCTGTCAGAATATAGTATCGTTATGATATCAAGCCGGGAGACCTCTTGAAGCATAAAACTCATTGGCCCTTGGCACTCTAACAGAATACTATGTAACCTTTAACAAGCAATTCTTAAAGCTCTCTACTATCTTGGTGCATCCGCTGCTGAAGGAATATGGGACTAACGATGCGAAGGATTACAACCGTGAACGTGAACGGGTAGCAGGGGAAGTATAGCTTGATAGCAGAAATTAGTCCGTGTTTGTGATAATGCTAACAGCGTATGTCGCATCCCTTTAGTTTTATCTGTACCAAGATTTCAAATAGTATTGAACTGTTCACGCATGATTTCTGCACTAGAAAGTAGTAGTAGCGAGGAGGCAACAAAGACCTTATTAGATACTATTCTCGCCCATGCTCTATATTGAATTCATTCTTACTCAATGCACTTTATGCAGAGCCTACTTCTCCCGTAACAAAGGTCCCCTCTTATACGGCCCGATCACTTTGAAGTTCATCCTGGGCGGCAAACGATCCTGACACCAATAGATCATCCCATACCTCAACCAATGTGCATAAGTACCAGGTACATTATCCGACCCCTCATGTTTCCTCCAAAATCCCCAACGTTTCTCCCAGCACCCTATAGATCAGCCCGTGAGCCAGCTTGAAGTCAAAACTCCTCCCTAGACATGATTCAACAATCTCCCTCGCTTTTTCCTGCTCTGAAGTTTCTGGTTCATTGTTTTTTTTGGAAGCGTCAGTGACATCAGATGGAATGCTTTTTGTCCATCCCATGTAGTAAAGTCATTGATGAGCTGCATGCCCTCGATATAATCAATAGCGTAGACATGCCCAGCGCTGTATCTGGGCCCATCCCAGTTGTCCTCTTCATCGATGAGTCCCATGACCATAGTCATTGCCTGTCCCTAATAATGTAATCAGTCAAAAGTTTACTCGTCTCCTCCGGGCTCACAGTCTTCCCATTTTCTACAAATGACACGCTGCCACCCATCAACGGAACCCCCTTCAACAGTGGGCTGCTGTGCATCCCTTCGGTATCCTTCTTACCTCCATCCGCAGCCCACAACTTCAACAGCAACTTATGCGACCGCGCAAACAGCGGATTATCGCGACGCGAAACCAAAAAGTAATTGGCCAGCCACCGATCATCCACGTCCCCACAATTATAACTCAGAGCCTCCCACGGCGACTCTGGATTCCCAATCGTCTCATTCCACATCCTCTCCAGATCCCCAATCTGCATCAATCCAACATCCGCATAAACGTCCCCATATTTCAACAGCAGCGGCCACCTCACCAATCTGACGTATGCTGCGGGGCATAATCTCCTCTAATCGTACCATGCACAAACGTGCGGGGAAAAGTATTCTCGTCGGTGATATCCAAGAACTTTGCAACATTCAGAGGTGAAGTGGGAACGCGATCCAGAACACGGATGATCCAGCCCGATTTCGAAAAGCGTCTGTGCCAGGCGCGGATGTTACGCTTAGTATAGGGGTGCATGTGTGTGAAACCATTGTGCCAGAAGAACCAGATATTCTTCTCGCATGCAACGAGCTTGGGATTGAGGAGAACTTGGTCGATCTCGGCGTCGGGACGTAGATCGAGGAGGTCATGAGGAATAGCGTGGACGCCTGCAGGAAGGGGATAGACATCCATGGTCATTGTGTGGTGTTGGGTATGGTCTGGAGATGTCTGGTTTAGTGGCATACGAAGGGCTCTTTCGATATACTCGTAGAGGATAGGGAAATTGGGGGGGGGGGGGGGGGGGGGAGAGTAGAAGCTATGGCTTCTACTCTATTTGCAAAGAGATTTGAGGTTATACTTATATTAATGCTCACCTTCACTTACCTTCTCTTGGTAGTTGTTGATGGTATACGTATTGTCCGACATAGGGGGTAATCCATAAATTTGTGACACCTTGAGGCCATAACTACAAATTGCTACTCAGTAAGACTCATATTTACTAGGGAACCAGCTATGCCCAAAAAGGAAGGCGGCTTGTTGGATAGACTGAGTGAGCATCCTATCACAATTGGGAGGGCCTGCTGAACTCGGAAGCGTACGAGCCCGAGCTATTTATTATTGATGTCTCCTGTCTAACCAGAGCCTTGAGAAGAGAGCCGTGAAGGAGGTCATCGCAATGGACTCCTGACATCGTTTTGGTTTCTATTCTTCAGAGTAATTGACGAAGCTTCTCAGTCAGTCAAATGAGTATAGAAGGTTCTTTCACACCTGGACGATATGCATTGAGCATGAACCAAATACTTACACCAAGCCATTAAGACATAAATATCATACAATATATCCTCCTAATGCTTGTTTCCTATGGCACAATTTAGTTGCCATTCAACCATCGCCATACCCCATCTAACCAGACTGAATTTCCATGCATACCCAGCCACTTATGCCCGACGTTCTATTTGTAAAATCAATCCAATTCTATAACGCCAAACAACCCCCCCTGATGTGAGTCCACATGATACTGTATCCTGTTCTACTACAGTAGGAATGTCCCCAAATGCCAACGTCCGCAGACTCTCGTCCTGTTAGCCAGCTCCTAGTGATCTCCTCCAATCGAAACTCCTCTTCTTATCACATCTCGTTGTACAAGGACTGATCCCCACCCCACCCATCGCATATTCCAGATCTTTCCTCCTCCGTCTCTCTCTCCATTTACTTCCCCTCTCCCCAATCTGCCCCGTAGAATCCCACTGCCACCCTTCCAGCATCGCCTGATGCTTCTTATCTATCGGGCCCGGGTATTTCAGCTTCGGTTGAGAGTCCTTTGACTTGTCCAATTTGGCTGGCGTGGTCCATATTCGCGACAGGCGCAACTTTAGCGGATGGGAGGGCGACCGTGGGCCATCCGAGGAAGTCGGGGCTTGAGAAGGTGGTGGTAAGGGAGTGGTGGTTTGGCGGCGAAGGTGAAGACGGAAGTGGTCTTTAAGCGCCATGGTTGGACCGTTGGACGGCGAATTGGTTGAGTGACTGCTTGGATAATGAGAGAGATTGTCATCGAGCGTTCAATAGTATGCGTATAGATGTGCCCTATTCTTGCAGAGTCTGCAGAGGAGCGTATGCGGTCTGCGTAGAAACTCCCAGGATTTCGATCACCGATTTCAGTTTTGGAGTTGGTATCTTCTGTAACGAACGGATTCCACGTCTATTGCACTCGGACAAAAGGATGAGTTTTGGCAGGCGCACCCTGATGTCTGTGATCGTCGGTATGGTACACACTGCTGACGATGTCTTAGAACTTGTGTCTCGCCAAGTAAATCCGGTCCGTCTGGCTATCTACTCGTCGATTTCTCAATTGACGAAATTACAGACTCGTTTTCCCCTAATTCGAGAGTCGTAACCGGTAGCCGACGTCGGTATTTCTTATGCTTCGTCTGCCCGTTCGTCGTGTCGCCCACACCACTTTCTCCCTCAATTGATCCGTCTCCAACTTATATCCAACCTAAGACCCCTCCTGTTTCTACCAAGCAAAACCCAAAGTCGAACCAATGCAAACCCCTAGGTCGCGTGACTAGCTAGCAAGTTCGTAGTGTCTGTCATATATATAGCAACCAACAGCGTAACTAACAGCGCAAACACCCAGTGCGGGTTAGCAGTCAAAGGGTTCCTCAACCCTCATGGAAATTCAACGATGAACAGCCAAAGTCAATCCAAATTCAATCCAATCCAATTCAATTTCCGCCCAAGGCACAAGACCATTGACAAGATAGCAATAACAAAAATGAAAGACATTCCTCCACCCATCCTTTCTATACTCCCCCAACCCTACCTATAACACCACTGCTGCACGCGCGACCAAACCTACCGGTGTCGCCGTTGTCAAGGAGGCGGCATTGCAGCCCGGAGGATGCACGCAAGCACCGACAGATGGTCCTAACGGGACTGAGACACACTCTCATTGGTCGACGCCCCCCCTGGCTTTATTTATTTCTGTGAGCTACTGTGGAGTCGTCACATTTCCTGCTCAGACGTCTCCGATTATTTTGATCCTTCTAGTCGGTCTGTGATCTAGATCTTCAGGATTCGGGTTATTATTCTAGAACATTGGAAAAAAAAGGAGGAATTTAAGGTTATTGATGCGCCGTAGTTTTTTGTACCATAGGATTGGAATTCTTCCTGTCTTGCTACTAGATAGACATCATCATCAGCTAAGGCGAGAAGAAGCGTTCTAGTTGATTTGTATACTACTACGTAGGACCACGGGTGGGATATTCAAAGTGTCAGGTTTGCTAGCAAATTTCTATTTGTCCGACATCATTTGTGCAAGCACATAGATAGCTGTGCATAGGCACTAGGCACTAACAAGATTCTCTCGCCAAATGCACAATGCGGCGTTCAATTAATTTCCATCACTTGTCACAAAGATCGATCTTGAACGCGTTGAGCTCAGTTGACACAAAAGCCAAGTGCTGCTTCATTCCACAATCACCCAGCTTCCTCTATTTTGCAAAAGCTGATTGACTTTCCCTGTTTTGCCCCATCACTATACGGTATACTATATAAGACGGTCCCTATTCACCATCGATCTGAAAGTCCCGCACGGTTATATATATATATATATCCTTTTGTCCCGAACCTGCCATATGCATAGCCATCAAGCAAGCATACTCCATAGAACGCCTGTTCACCACATGGGCCATGCATCTCCCCGAGAACCACATCCCATACTTCCCCATAACGCCGTCTGTCCTTTCTTTGCCCATAAACACAGTGGTATTTCATTTCCGCATACCTCCCAAAATAACTGACCCCAAACGTGTACACCGTACAATAAATAATCATACAATCAAGAATAAACTTCGTCTTAGAATCTTATCTCATCTCAAAACATTATCCTCTGGTGGTTTCGTATTGCTTCATCCACCCGACTCATCGGAGGCTCCGAATCCACGTCTATCCGGCGCTCCAGCCGGCATAGGAGGGCTCCCACTCTTGCTTCGCTTCCAAAAGTGCAGGTCTTTCATGCGGAATCGACTGGGTTTCTTCTTTAGATTCCTCCCTTCTGCAAGCACTTTCAGATCTGACTGGCCTTCTGCTGTGGCCGATCCATCCCCAGTCGAATGACCCATCGAAGAGCGACTGGTACTGTTGGCCAAGGGAGAGTTAAATGTCGGTGTTTGAATATTGCGCTCTGCAGAATCCTCACTAGCAAAGCTAGTCGCTTGTGTACTTGGTGAAATTGGCATCTTGCTTGTCGTTGCGCTGGCTTCTTGTGATGTCCAATCACCAGCTGAATTACTGCCTTCAGTTGTCGTATCACTGCTTCTTTGTGGGTCTGGAATTTGTAGCGATGATTCCTTAGGTGTTGGTGGGTCTACCACGACGAGATCGGTGACGAGTGATGGCTGGGCATGAACCCCATTGATCTGCCTTTCCCCGTTGGCCAGTACTTTGACATCTTGGCTAGGGTGATCCAGCAACTGGGGCGCACTCGCAGTTGCATAGCTTAGCTGTAGCTGACTAGGTTTAGAGGATCTGCGATCAATTGATGATTGCCAAGGGCCCTTGGTAAATTGTGCTTCATTGTGCGAGCTGCGGGAATTTGATCGGACAGGCGAACCTTGTTTCGTGCCTTTCGGAGACTCATCAACGGAGGTATGATGTGCTCCGGGTATGCCACTACCCATAACAGCTTTAATCCGCAGGTTGAGCGCATCTGTAGATTTCGAAGCAGGACCCACAATTGCGGGTTGGTCGTCGCCATCGACCGGCTGTGCTACACTCATCGTCCGAGGGGATCGCATGCCATCTGCGAGTCGAACGCCATCAGGGAGACCCAACAAACCATTTTCTTGTCTGACTTTCTCCTGCTCCAACGCTATCTTCTCTTCCCATGTTGCTTTATTGCGCTCCAGTTCTTCTACGCAGAATCTCATGGCCGGCATAACATCGGTCACGCCAGTGAAAAGTGGAATAGCAAACATATTTATGAACCCAATCTGAGAGTTGCCAAGTTCGATGATCTCACTAACTGGAGCCGCATACAAAGCAGATGGTATACCCAAGTCCTGCTCCATGGCGGCCTGACGAGCAAATTCATCTGTTAAAATTTCCGTCCATTTTGAAGCTACGTCAAATCTTCGCGCCTGCAAAAGATTAGCGCATGTCGTAAGAGATCGAAAAGAACCATGATACATACCACATTACTGATGTCGGCGCATTTAATAAGCAACGAGCAAGCAAGTGTTCGTTGTTCTTCTATAGTCCTTCCATTCCAACCATCTGTGCCCCCGTTCTCAAAAAGTTTTTCTTGCAACTGACCCAACTTTCGCATATAATCAAAGTGCAGACCCATGTCCGTCGCTAATATTGAATCGATCATCAGCCGTCGCATCTCTACCCCATGGAAAGCTGCCGGCCAGTGCCGTCTCAAAATTTGCGAGTATGCAGCGCAATGGAATGATTCTAGTACTGATCGGTCATTGTAAAGTTGAGCCAAAGGAGCGTTCAAGGTTACAAGAAATGCATTGTTCACGCCTGGATGGCCGACATCATGACCAATGGCGGTGATCATCAAGGTAAGCGCATCAAAAGGCCTAATGAGTTCGGCAACCGGCGATAAACTCGGCGTCGAGGTAGATTCTTCGGAGAGGGGATAGTATGGTAGCCTGCCTAAACGTACAAGAAAATGGAAGATGGCTTGTAAAACATCGACAACGTGGCGGAAGTTGTGATACGGAACAAAAGAATTATATGCAGCCCGACTGGCGACGAGAAATCCGGTAATGTTTTCTGGTGTGCATGTCAGCATGAGCGGAACACTACATTATTTGTATCTGAAACATATCCCAAATATTTGAGGGCTTACCTGCTGATATCCGCCACTTCTCTAGCTCCGGCATTGAAAGTGCATGCTGTAACATTAATAATGCAGCATGAAGAAGCTCGTCGTCAGTAAAGTCATGCGCCGAGAAATTCCAGGAACCGATCGCAGACACTATTAATTCCCTTCTTTCCAAGGCCACGGATATCCTCAAGTGACCGTATTCCTCCTCTTCTTCACTGTTCATCCTACAGATGCCATCCATCAAACCGGACACCATGGCTTCTCGTAAATAAGCGTAAGGCTTTTGATCATCGTAACCGACCCAGGAGCGCTTCCGTCCTCGCTTCATATCGATCAAGGCTCTTTGGTCCTTCAGTGCATCTTTGTGCGCTCGGTATGCATGTACTGCAAGACTAGGCAGCCGCTCGAATAAAAGAGGACTGGTCAGCACATCCAGCGCTCCAACGTCGAGAAATTTCATCGTGCGTCTCTGATCAAACGGGATATATATGCCACCCGATCTTCTCTTGAGGCTGTTCGTGTCAAAACCAACTAATGAGGGTGGCTCCGATTTCGAACTTGATCGCATTCTTGTTGTGGCCCCAGCTAGACTCGGATCCGGCAGCGAGATGACAGCAACGGGCACAACCAACCTCGACAGACTGTGACATTGGATTTCGGAAGCGATCCATTGTAATAACCTGAGCCCATACGCGTTTCGAGGGGTGTCTTCATCGTTTGAATCCACGAGTTGTTGTTTGGAACTAGGAGAAGGTGTCCTTACTTCGCGAGAAGGTCGATCGTTAACTTGATCCTCGTATGGAATTTCTATGAGAACCAGAGTAGGTATTAAATCCGATATCGAAACGCGATCTAACTCGGACAGCTTCGATATGCAAGACCTCCCTGACGCACAAACATGCACTGCAAGAAGTCAATTGGAGTCAATCATTGATAAGGGAGCATGAACTGAGTTCCAAGCCCGACCTACCTTCGCTGAATGTGCTCAATAATATCCTCACATTGTTATCGACAGGACTGCTCGCACGCGGCGTCAAGGCACCATCGGTAACGCTGTTCGTTATGTCGAAGCCAGATTCATCCAACACTAAATCATCCCTACGCACCAATTTGTCCTCTGGAGCTGTGCGGTCCACGTAGACAATATTGCATGCGGCGTAGTCCATTACGGCCACTGTCTCTCGCACTCCGCGACACGGAAGTGTATGTACCCAATTCACCACCAGTAATTATTTTGTTTCGAATAAATATCAACTGGGGTTATAGGGAATAGTTTTGGTAATTCTCGAAGTTACAGGATTCAAATCCCCAAATTGCCGTGTCGCACGAGGGGGAATGGCTCGAGCGTGCGGCGCCTTTTCTTGTTTTCTTCGACGTCGTCCTCTCTCCCTTCGTCCCTTCTTCGACTTCTTTCTTTTTTTTTTTTCCCTTTCGAGTCGGCCGAGTCCGTCGAAGAGGCGGCACTCCGCACAGTGCGGCGTATAGTAAGGTTTCCTTTGTCCTTAGAGCGGGATTTGTAATTGAAGGAAAAGGGAAAGGGCGATGACGATATTGTCGCAAGTTTAATCGAGGGCCGAGGAATTTTCGGTTGGGTATGAAGAAATTGCGAGTCCGAGTCCTGTTCTTGTTGAAAAGGTAAAAGATTCCCAAAAAAAAAAAAAAAAAAAGGTATTGATTGGTACAGGTATTCCAAAGCCAGTAGATCAGTGGATTTTGGCAAGTGTTTCGCGATGACAGGGAATGCCTGTAGAAGAGGTCGAGGTACTTCCGACGTCGTTCTGGACTCTGTCGTGTAACTCCAAATAAAACAAATGAATCAATCGTCTATAGTTCAGATGGAGTGAGTGTGAATTATTGCGCGGGTGGAGAAGGCAATTTGGGAGAAAAAAGAGGGGTTTTGGAACTGGGACGTGGATTCGGGGTCGGAATTCGAGATTGAAGCTTTGGAGAACACATCAATCGTGTAGTTCTGTCGCACACGTACACTTTCTTGATCCTGTAGTAACATTGAAAATGTAAGAGAAACGTCCTGATTTCTTGATCTTTGCCTGCTTCCCGGTCGAGATGGCGCAAACAGGGAAGGAGAGGAAGAGAAAGGAGGAGGAGGAGGATAAGTGAATTTGGGGGGAGTTACCATTTAACACCGAAACTGGAAAGGGAGCAGGGGAGCTTGGGGAGAGACAGTCAAAGAATCGACTATTAGACGATGATAGCCATAGCTGCAATTAGCAATTTGCACCGAGATTGAATTTGCACGAATATAGATGGTAAATAGTGGTGAACAATCTTTGGGGATGCGCGACGAACGATGCAAACGTGGAGAGACTGGGAGAGACTTGGAGAGACTTGAAATGTCGTGTGCAGCGAAAGTTTCGAAACTATTATGTTTTATTATCGAGTCTGGACAGACACAGCAGGGGGGGGATTGTTTTTGGGTGTTTGCTGGTCGCTGGTCGCTGGTTGCTGGTCGCTGGTGCTGTTTGCTGTTACAGACGTAATCGATGTCTTGTCTTTCTTGTCTTGTACGAGAATAGCTTTGTCGATCCTTTTGTCTCTGCTTCACGTACGAATAAAATAGGACCAAGTAGAAGTGGATGGAGGAGAAGAGGACGGAGGACGGGCGAGGAGGACCAAGGACGACGGGCGACGGGCGACGGGCGAAGGACGAAGGACGAAGGACAAAGTAGAGAAGACTCGACTCGGACAATAGACAGACAGTAAGGCCAGGCAGGGTCAGGTCAGGTTAGTAGGTCAGGTCAGGTCAGGTCAGGTTAGGTCGGGTTAGGTCAGGTTAGGCCAGGTCAAGAGGGTTAATTTCTTTGTTCGGATTTCCATTGATTTTTAAATGACATGGGGAAAATCGATGGCGATGAAACCTGATTGGCTGCGGACGGACGAATGTAATTACAAAGTAATAGATGTCAATCCTAATATCTTTTCTACAAATTCCAGACGACCAGACGAGAAGGCCAGAATGCTTTCTCGTGCTTGGAAATCTTACGGGACGCGGGATGGGACGCGGGATGCAGTATGCGATGTGTGGTATGCATAGAAGCCGCGAATGACATGGAAGTTCTCATGGAAGCTTGCGCTTAGAGGCATGGAAGAGCCATGGAAGAGCAATGGAAGAGCAATAGAAGAGCAATGGAAGAGCCAGAGAAGCAAAGAAGGAAAGGAAATGGATGAACGCGGCCGAGGCACAAGGCGGAAGTAGGTAAGATGGCGGTGGATGAGAAATAAATGGGCCCCAATCATCATCAATAAACAGTCGAACTTTCATTTCCAAAGCATCGGAGAGAAGAGAGCCGAGCCGATACACCAACCACACTGACCTTTCTGTCTCCATCGCATGGATACAAGTAAGTCGCTCTCTGTCTCCATCCTGCCCAGTCCTGCCCCGTCATCAACTGTCCAAGCTTCACAACCCTGATCTCATCGCTGCGACAGTGCCCCGTAGCCGTAGACAAAGTAGAACTACCCCGTACCCGTAGACAAAGTACCCCGTACCCGTAGCATTTATCCCCCAAGCCGTGTCCCACCCCCGATCCCTTCCCTCAACCTCATAGCCTATCCTTTTCCTCGTCGAAGCACTCGTAGGCTTGTGCTGTGTGCTGTGTGCTGTGTGCTGTGTGCTGTGTGCTGTGTGCTGTGTACACCATCCATCGAGATAGTTGTGCTGCGTAGTTGTGCTGCGTAGTTGTGCTGCGTAGTTGTACTTACAGTCGTGGTACAGAATCCATCCCCATACCCTTACTGTGCTCACCTAGCCCTATCTGCCCCGGCTCCAGCTCCAGCTCTAGCCCCAGCCAGCTCCGTACAGCTCCTGGCAAAGCGCGTTGTCCTGGATACAAAAGGAGTAAGTAGCGACTAGCACCTCCAGCTCAAGCACGTCCTTGACCAGAGAGGAAATTGATATACGCGAAAAAAGGACAAGTATAGAGTATAATGTACCACCCGGAATACGGTACCGCCCCCCCTATTGCAAACGTCGAGTGGTCAAAAAGTCGTAACAACTCGGATTGATGTGTTACCATCCACAATGCTGTCACATACATTTTAGGTAGGTACCAAACCCCCCTCTCATGCTGTCCCAAGCCATTCTTCCCTTGTTTTCCCTTGCCTTTCGCTGCCCTTCCCTGCCTTTCCCTGGCCTTTCCCTTGCCTTTCCCTGCAGATGAATCATAACCAAGGTACAATATAGGCACTTGTGTAGTAATACAGCCACGACAGGTAAGCCCTAAGCACGCCACGCACACGCAACGAATGACGCTCAATGGAAAGAGAGAGAGAAGTTTCTCCAAACCCCTCCCAGACCTAGCTTGGACCTTAGGTTTGCACTTCTTGGCTGTGGTTGGTCGTGTAACATATTCCCCAATATACTTAAAACACAAAATGCAATCAGCATCCGACGGGGAAAAAAAAAGCAACACCAGATGGTACGATGCTAAGATTCTTAAAACCTCTCTGGCCTTCAATATTTGGCCTTCAATATTATCCCGACATCGCACAACTCACATGCGTTTTGCAGTCTGCAGTCTGCAGTCTGCAGTTGTCCATGTCCTGCGGTTCTGCAGTCCTGTTACTGAGAATGGCCTCGTGCATATTGCCTGCTCTTGGCTCTTCCACGGCAATGGTCGTCCTTTCCCCATGCTAATCCTGGATAGGAAAACTGCCCCTTCCAGACCATACCTTCGTACACATCACTGTACAGGGCACGAGTATATGTCGATCCCGTCGTGGACATTCTATCCAGCAAAACTTGATTCCAGCCAGCCCGCAACATCTGGAGCCATCAGATCCTCAAAACCGCCCATTGAAGACAACCCAAATACCAAGGATGGGCTGAGAGATGGGGTTACGTGCATCAAAGGGAACAAGAACGTGCGGTTGCTGGTGTGTGGGATCTGCAGCCACGAGATCTTTTGATTTGTCTGCTGAACAAAGAAATGGGTGCTCGGTATCTATGATAATCTATGTCCATCGGTCCATTCCTCCACTCATCTTTGACATTTCAAAATCCAGTATTTAGTGTCCCCCGGTTGTTTCCAACTGCCGATTAAAATGCGTGCACCCTCTACTTGGAGGGAGGATCTTCCTGCATATCATTGGTAAGGGACTTCTGGGGATGCAAGTGACGAGTCGTCTGCCGCATGGATCTTCATCAGCCTGGTGAGGGGGTGGGCAAAGCTAATATCTTATGATCACATGATGAATCATGCTCTGATAGAAGTAAGTTGATGAAGACATCGACATCTACCAATACATACATACACGCATTTGTGCTGCACGCCGGCTACCTGCCATGGTTCTCTGACACTCATTTGCTGTCCTAATCAATGTACTGTCCGCTTTCCCATCGCCGTGTCTTTCAAGTATTTCCAAGGTTAGAAGATCTAGGTTTCGGATGTCTTGGGAAGGGATGCTTCTACCCTCAAGCGATGGGGACTTTGTACTTCCCAAACTTTCCAGTAATTATATATTGTGTGTACATTTCACTATCTACTGTGGCTAGGCAAGACACCAGCAACCATGATATACAGAGTAGAGCCGGATGTTTCCTAGAATTTACCAATTCTAAAGTCCCTGTTCCAACATCGCCTCGGTCCGTGTCACTTTTAATATGAATGATTATAGAGGCTGTGCTAGGCGGCCGTTTTCTCATCTACCGATATGTCACCGAGTAGGTATACATGTTTTTTGAAATTTACAGCCCACGTCTGGATCTGGAAGGAATTCTAGCCGGCACTCGGACATTGAAGAATTTAATAGAGGTCAAATCCCATTGTGGGGTGTATATGTTGTACGGTTGGTAGGAAGATATACGGCATCCTTAACAAGTATATATGGAGCCTGACAGGATCACTTCAGCATCAATCATTCACATCAATCCATTCACTATCAGAGAAGTCTTCTCAAATCCTGCAAGAACCTAACCCCCCCCCACCAACTCGCCATGTCATCATCCAAGCCCCACAAGTACATCGATGGAAAAGGCAACGTCCTCCCCCACGGCGTAGCTCCAGACTCGTCTTACGCACAGGAACTACTCCTGAAACACAATTCGCTCAGGTGGTTCGAACCTAAAACCCCAATCAGCATCCAGGACCAATGAGAAGCGCTCAAGCTCCAGCAAAAGCATGAGAGAGATCCCAAGTACAAACAACGGAAAGAGAACGAGGAAAAAGCTGCAAAGGAGAAGGATAGACAGAGAAGAGTGGCTAAGCTGACGAAAGAAAGAGAAGCCAATTACCTCACATCCGATACGTCGAAAGAAGAACATTCTCCAATTCCAAGAGATAATTTAACTGCGATGCAAAAGCGCGATGATTTACACATCTTCAATAGCGATAATGAGACGCCATCTTGGTCTTCAGGAGACGAAAGAAAGGAGAAGAAAGCCACCAGGGAGAAGACGGCGGAGAAGAAGGATAAGGATAAAGATAGGCGTGCGGTGGAAGGAAAAGCAAGGCCTAGGCTTATGCACAGGGAAGTAGTCGTGTTACCAGTGGTAGCAGTAAGGCAGCAGAGACCGAGGCAGCAAAGCAGGATGCGGCGAAGAAGGATGCAGCAAAGAAGGTGGCGGGTGTAGAAGCTGCGAAGAAAGCTCCTGCGAAGAAAGCTATTGTGAAGAAGAGCGAAGGTGCGAGTAAGACGAAGGAGGGCGGCGGCCACAAGGCGAAGGAAAGCGGGAGCAGGGATAAAGGAAAGGCCAGGGATGTTTGAATGCTAGGAAGAAGTGAAGCTGATTGCGATATTCTGTGGGTTGGTTTCGGTGTTTTGGATCATGGCGTTTAGATGACGCGGCGGCATGCATATACACTCTTTCATTATGTCTTTTTAGGAATTTACACATTCATTTACATATTCCTCTTCACGCTCTATTTCATTTGCACTAACGAGAGGCTCTAATCATCTCAGTTAACAACTTTCAGTTCCTCAAACCACCGGAAATCTTTATCAATAGTCTCCTTAGCATCTTGCTTTGCGCGCTACTTAGATGAGACAAGCGACCGTAACCCAGAATGACCAGCGACTTTTAGTTGAGCATGAGATATTCTTCACTAGCTGTCTATATCACATGGAAGTTATGCCGTGGAAAATAGATTGGGGGTCGAAACAAGCCAGAGTGATTTACATTTGTAAGACTACCTTGTTTATCTATCCATTGAACTTCCAACTCATCCTTATAGAAGAACAAGAACAAATCCGGGTATGCATGCAGTATGATTCAGTCACCTGCCTGCTCTATTTATTCATCAATCCGACAGTACACGCAGGCGTCTAGTGCACAACAACGATCTCCATACATAGATGATACCTCATCTTGCCGTTGCCTCGACCACTCACTTTCTATACCCCATATCCACAAACCAACACAGTCATTCCACTTTCAGTATCCACCATCCCTCACCTACTGCCTTCCAAATAGGCTACCCCTCCCCCATCTCAATCTCATTTTCTCTGCCTCGTAATCTCAAAGACCTTCGTCAACCCATTTACCACCGTCTCCACATTCATGGTAACCAACGCCATCTTCTCATAGCTTCCCTCCTTCATGATCGCCACTAAGGCCAAATACTTATTGACCTCCCTCAACATAATCGGTCTCTTCTCATCCGTCAGCACAATCACGCTCTCCGCATCTTTACACGCAATCTGATCATCGAGTTTCTTATTCCACGGTGGACCCTCCAACTTCTCAATATATTCCTGCGGTCTAACCCAGCCGTAAATTTCGGATACGTCAACAATTACGTCGATGTAGTCAGAGCAGATCTCGTACGAGGGCATATCGACCGGGGATGAGTCCGTCGCGATGTAAATTTTGGAGAGGACGTCGAAGAGGTATGCTTTTTCGAAGCGGCAGGTGCGGCAGAGGTCGTTGAGGAGGGCTTCGAGGGTGGGGAGGTGAGGGATGAGTTTTTGGATGACTTTGCTGAAGGCTTCGAAGATCGAGTGGTTATAGATGGAAGTTAGATGGAAGCTAACAGGGGCATTTTCGAAACCGTGATCGGAAAGTTCGTCTTGGATGCGTTGCATAATATCGCGTTGTATATCGAGTTTATAATCATCAGATAAACCGTCTACTTTATGAATGAAGACTTCGACATTAATGTTGGGGAAGGTGGGTTGTAGATTCAGGATTGTGCTATTCAGACGGTTGATGGCTTCGAGATAATCATCTTGAGCGTCGATGACCCAAATTAAGGCGCCGATTTCACCAAAGATCGCTTCGAGGTCAAATTGAGGGTCAAGAAAGTCAACTTGACCAGGAAAGTCCCATACCTGAAAATCCATGAACGAGCTGCGCAAGAGTGAGTAGTTGGCGACTGAAATAACGAGAAACGCATTGCCACTAACTGCATAGAATCCTTCTGAATACGCGCTGTAGACTCCAAAAACAATGTCTCATTTGGTGGCATCTTATGAAATACAACACTTGAAATTGATGATTTTCCTGACCTGGAGAGAAGTCATTATCTGCTTATCCTTCAAATTTCGTTGGGATTATTTATTTATACCTTCGTTGACCCATCAATAACAATCTAGGCTTGCCCTTCGCAGCAACACCTGGCGTCGGCTCAAGTACCTTCGTGGCATCTTTCTTTTGGAGATTCATGCGATTCTGTTCATAAACACGTTCAAGATTCAGCGATGCTGGGCTTATATGTCTGACAGGACCCATCCGTGGTGGACCATTATACTTTTGGTCCAATTTGGTTCGCCTACGTCCCGTATGAAGGACAGGCATTATGACGACAGTAATTCGAAAGAGATCAACAGGAAAGTTTGATGATACAAGATGTAATTGCAACTTTGCTTTAGTAACGAGGCGACAAGAGTGACGTTTAAAAAGTGACAGATCGATGCCTTTCGAGTACGATGATGTATCGATTGAGCCTCACTTTTGAAAATCCTCGTGAAAGATTGTTTGTCGCAAGAAGCATGTTCACAACACAAATCAACTGAAAAAAGGCAAATCTTAAAAAAAGTCCTCTTCCCAGACACAACGATTCCCAAGCCAACTTCCACCCCGTTTGCTTGCACAACCTCAGTGCCGGCAGTTATATACACAAAGTCTCGGATAAACACCGAATATGGTACTCGGTCCTCGAGGTACCTCAGCCAGATAAGGGAGACGAAGCGGGTATACGCAGAACCCCAAATCCCCAAAATAAGTCGATAAGGGTTTCCCGGTAACACTTGTCAGATGGTTTTTGGGCCCAGGTTGAAAAGGATTCATTAAACCGAAAGCAAAGATTATGCACGTATGCAACAGATTGGATTGAAAGTGTAACGTGAACTCGCTGGCAACGGCAGTACAGGTAGGAATAAATTAGGGACACTTTGTTTTTATTTGGAGCAAGTTTCCCGGCGCCGTGGGACTGATGTATTGGCTGCACGACCAGCAAAGGGGTAACATGGGCCAGAGTGCCGGGAAAAGGTACAGAGACATCGTGGCCTAAAAAGGATCCATATTGATGATAACAGGTAAAAGCCACTTGGTTGATGGTCTCAATGGAATGCGACATATAATTAAAAACAAATAAAAATCACGGGCAGGGCGAGAGCGCGCGCAAGAAACAGAAAGAGAGAGACAGAGAGCAAGAGGCGAGGAGGGAGAAAAAGAATGCGTTTGGATGGCTGAAAGAAGGAAAGAAAACACGAGATCCTTCATACCTCCATGCTTTTTCCAGGGAAGAATTCCACAGATACCGGATGCCTGTGAAGTTGGAGATATCTAGGGATAACGGGCCTTGTCAAAAGAATCAATTTTCTGGTTATCTCAGTCAGTACTCTTGCGTAGACATTGAGATCCTTTGTCGCTTTTTCGACTCCTATATGCGTGCTGGGTTGCGAAGGAAGGGTGGCTGGAATTGATAGGTCACTCACCTGCCCAATGACTTTTTTGCATTTGCTGCTGATACGGAGCCTTGCGCCTTGCAAAGGAGACAGCGACGGGATTTGAAGCAGAGCGGATCGTTTTGGAGCGGCGATGTTTAAACAGAGCAGTAGGTAGACGGTGAATCTGTCGAGGAAGAGATTTCCGTGGCGACAGGATGGGTAAGACAGGATTGTTTGTTTGATGGATTGAGGATTGGGAATTGAGAATTGAGAATTGAGAACTTACGGGCGGACAAGGCAATGATTATTCTTCTGCTGTCGGGATTTCTTGGGTTGTTGGTCTATGCGCATCCATGGAATCACCGCCAAATTTGGCGGGCGGAAAAGTGGAAGGCGTGGGCGTGGGCGTGGGCGTGTCGTGATCACTAGATAGAAAGTTGTTCTTCCAAGCCAAGTCAAATGACCGGTTTCTTACTCATGGGTCCATCTATCTATCTATCCATCTACCTACCTACCTATCTATCTATTCATCTACCTATCTATCCATCTATCCATCCATCCATCCATCAGCCCCCTTTGAGTGAGGAGAGTAATAAGCAGTAGAGTACTGGGTAGCAAGGAGAAGAGTAAAAAGGAGTAAAAGGAAAGGGAGGGTAGATCCATCCATCCATCCGTCTATCTCCATATACGTATCCGCAACCCACAAGCAACACAAGATACAAGCAGCACGAGATACAAGCAACACAAGACACAAGCAACACAAGACATAAGCAAGGCAAGCAGGCCAAGGCAAAATGCTGTACACTCTTGTGCTAAGCAGCTTACAGTCCGTACCCAACCACACAGCACCGGGCCCCAGCATTCGGATGACATTCCCGATAGAATCTTGCTTCCTCGGTCCTTGGCCCCTAGCCCTTAGCCCTTGGTCCTTGGCTTTTCTTCCCCTCCACAGATCTACCTGCACAACATCATACAAGTGCGTGCTGCCCCTAGTATCTAAATCCAACATATCTGTAACCCGTCCCAACCCACCTCCCGTCAACCTCCCGTGTACTTTTCTTCCTTTTTCCGGGACGGGCTACTATCAGTTGTCCAGTGGGTAGGGCATAATAATACACCATGTAGTTCGTAGACATCGCACTCTGAGAAGCAACAAAGGTAAAAATAAAAATAAAAATAAACCTATAATGCATATTGCGTCGTTAATCTAACCAACGTGGTAAAGGCATCGGTTTCTATGGTACAAGTAAACATTATTTATTTCATCTCATTGGGAATCATGTGCCCCAATCCCAAGAGCTTCCTGCCCATGCCTATCCCCTTTCTCGCGCTTGAGATATGTATGTCTCCCAAAAAAAATATCCTATGTTCATGTATTACTTTTTCTTCCAGTAATGCGCATCAAAGGTGATGCAATGCGAAAGTAACACCCAGACAATCCGAGCAAAACGATGTATGGGTATCTTTCCCTTCAACCCCTTCCTATAAACGCCATCGCTGTGCCCCAAAAACCGCAATGTAAAATAATCTGCGATGACGTGCTCATCATCTTGTAGATTTTGTAGGCCCTTCCAGATGTCCTGGGTGAACAACATGTCCTGCACACGTATATATTTACTGCTTCTTTCCAAACATAACGGCCATTATACTCTTCTTCCGGCCTAGTTTCTGTGGTGATGATCCTTTTCTATCGAAGACAGTATACTCTGTCGGTGTAGATGGTAAGGGTGTAACTCCGCGCTCGCTGACCGATGATGGATGCTCATCATGTGTACCCATTGTTGCTGGTCGAAGATTTTTTGCTGATCTAGAACTCAGCGCTCGCTTCTTGCCTTTAATTGCAGTCGATGCGCCACGACGTAATCCGGATCCTTCATTTGCAAGGTTCCTCTCCAATTCCTCAATCTCCCCAGCCACTGTATTGCCATTTGTTGCGAAATTCTCCTCGGCTAATGGAACAAATTTGATAACACCTCGTTGTGGCTCAATTGCTAATAGTTCCTCCATGCAAGTTTGTAGCAAGACAGCATTTCTCTTATTCGTAACGGGCTGTACTTGAGATGGAAGGGCCGAGATAGTCATGATATATGCGGGATCGAAAGAACCGGCTAGAAGAAAGCAAGCCGAGTGCTTCAAGGTTAGGAAGATGGAAGACTCGGGCCGCTGATAACGAGACGAGAGGGTAGTCGATAAAGTGGTTAATAAAGTATACTCATCTTTCATCTTCACAAACGATTAGCGAATGCTCAAATATATAAGAAGCTCCTGACTCACAATAATGTTTGTTTGTATCTCACAAAGCACAATCGAATCCCTCGACACCCTATCCCTAGCAGAAGATACAGGTTCCCGATATGCAAACGCGTCGCCGTAAAATTGACTTCTTTTTCTCGCAAGTTCAGCATCCTGTGGTGATTTGGGTGGCACTGCAGCCCCTCGATCTCCAGGCGTGCCACGAATAATTTCTCTCGTGATTCGCTCCCCTTCCAAAGCCAGTGGCGAGAAATTTGATGGTGGACTAGCACTCATCTTGTCACTATCCGCTGGGGATGGTGGTAACTGAATCCGTGAGTTTACACACCGTGCTTCACCACTAGAACTCATGTCTTTCTGCGCCAGGACAGTGACAAAGGTGTTTGAGGATGGATCGTGCTTCGAAGAGACTCGCTCGTAGTCATGAACCGACGACATATCTCGTTAAGAAGGTCACTTTTGAAGCTGGAATTTATATCGTAAATTTGGCCAGTAGAGTGAATTGTTAGATATCCAATTTACGCCTCTTTCTAAGACACCGAGGGAGCGAAAGCCGAAAAAGAGGTTGGTGTGAATGGGAGGGGCAAGAAAAAGGAAATGCTGTGGCTTTCGGAACTCGGATATTTGTTATTCTGGCAGCAAGGACGGCGGGATCGTCCAATACCCTGCAGCGAGCGATAAAAGCAAATAACTGCAAATATGTCTTTTTTGGTGATAAGAGTAGGATTTTTTGGGTATGGGAATGGTTGGTAGCACGTGAAGGAGGGGTCGATCAAAGCGGACGAAAGTAGAAAGTAGTGTTGTAGAATGCCTGGGGATGGGAATGAAGTGGAAGATGGAAATGGAAATGAGAATAGAAATGGAAATGGAAGTGGAAATGGAAATGGAAATGGAAATGAGCTGTTGGAGAAGTTGGAGAAGTTGGAGTGGGACGATAATAGAGTTGTATTGGGATCGAAGCGAGAAGGCAAAATCAAGAAGAGTGACGAGCGAATATTTCTATCTTTTTCCGTTTCCTATCGTGTGTGAAGAATATGGAGATCTGGTTGTATGGTTGGTTGTATGGTTGTATGGTATGGTGGTATGGTGGTATGGTCGTATGGTCGCATATTTGGTAAGTTATGAGTGATTACACGTAGATACAAGATATATTGAACGGTTACACTCGTATCAGACCAAGGCGATCCAGACCACTTTTTGGGACTTGTTAGGAATGTCATACCAGGATTAGTTTACTAACCGCAGCACTAAGCCTAAGTGATCGATGGGATTTAGCTCATAGTGGCTTAGCGCTATCGGATAGGTTCTGATTAGACTGACAATTGGCTTGAACCTTGAAATTAGCGATGATAATGCCCGGTCAAACTGGTCAAAATACGGCCAAATCTGCTTTGATACTCTATTACTTTGATACTCTATTACTTTGATACTCTATTACTTTGATCCTCTATTACTTGGATCCTCTATTACTTTGGTCCTCTAATGTTCTTTCTATCTTCTCCCTCAGAACTGGCATGGCTGGATTGGCCCCAGAGGCACCAAAGGGAAGAGGGACGCTCACACTTACCTACATCCTCACACTTGGCTTCACCTCAGCCTCATTTCCACCCCCATTTTCATTTTCACCGTCATATTGGGGGTTTGACATAGGATCTCCTCCACTCTCATTCTACGTGTTCTATTTTACGGCTTCGGCGTCGACTAGAATGTTGGTGCGTGGACGTGCGGTCAAAAAGGCGCTTGTGGCCGATAAGTTCGGTGCTGAGCGCGCACAACGCGCGCTGCATACGTAAGTAAAGCATACTAATTTCTAAAGTAAGCACCCAACCTTGGCTCTAAGCTGGTACGGATATATCAGTATCAGTATCTCGGTTTTGATGGCATAATAGTACTATATCGGACTTTGGAGTATAGCTCCCAATATCTGTAGAAAATATTAGAAAAAATTTATATCTCGGAAAAACCCGACCTACTATAGTCTTAGACTCAAAAAGGTCGTTGAAATGAAAAATCAATCAATCAATCCACAAGTCATCCAGCACCTTCCTTCCTTCCTTCCCTCCCTCCCGTCCAGCAGGCCGTGTACAACATCGCATGCTGCTATTCGTGAAACGTCTCTCTCTCGCTCCTCCACATCTGCACCTATCATCCAATACACAGCCATCTCAATCGCGCACTGCGCTGAACTGCACCGCACTGGTACAACACGACAAGTATAGATGAATCCGGTCCCTTACATGCGTGAATACACGATCGGGTACGAGACTGATTACTGCAAGTTGTGGCATTGACACGGAATCGAAACATGGGGTATGCGAGTTCTCACTTTACCATACTGGCTCTTGGCCTAAGATAGCGTTAACTATCAAGCTGAGACTGAATGACGACTGATTATGCAGCACTAGGCATGATGATAAAGATCGAATACTGACCAATAATCATTTTTATCCACGTCTACCCACTTACTTGTTCGAGATAGCAAAGGGAAAAATACGAGGGACAGCTGTTATCTACTCAGGTATTTCGAGGCGGTGGCAGTGAGAAGGTGTGGGAGAGTAGTAGATCGCGTAGAATTTTAAGATAACAGAGCTGAGTGGCGACAGTGGGTATACAAGGACCACACACGGACATTTAATTCCTGGCCTCTGTGGGGGAGACAGCATTCATCGCATTCATCCTGCCACTGACCCAACTTTTCACCAATTCCGCAACAATATCGCTCGTACCTAGGCACGTACCACTGACGGGCAATGACGGCTTTCCAATAATTACCTATCAACGCTACTGCCGCAGGGCTTCCATAATCATTCATCACGTGACACATCCGCGTCCAACTGATAACCGACCCAGCAACGCAAAAAGAAGGAAGAAGCGAAAGGATCCAAACTAATTCAAACGGTCCAATCTCAGTCATCTGTATCCGTGTCCACCCAAATAACTGAGTGCACTCAAACACCCTGCTTAATCTTCTGCCTAACAATCTCATCCCTTTCCCACAACAGGACCGTCAGGGCACCAATTGGTCCTGCCATAATCGTCCACAAGATAATTTTGAATATCAATTTCCTCCTCAACATGCTCGCTTTGGTAAGCTCGCCAGTGAGAAGTTTATGATATTTCGGGAGACTGTGGGTTGGATCCACAATCGCCTTCTCAGTAGTCGCATTACGGTACAGAAACACTGCCCAGATAAGGAGGGCTGTGGAACCCGTAGCGAGATCCCACTGTAGAAAGTTAAGAGCCCCCGCTGCAAGGTCGGGAACGCGGTGATCCAATAGCGGGAAATATGGAATGAAGATGTCAACAAGATTGTACTGCGCGTAGACCGCAACCTTTGGTAGTATGCCGGAAATAGTCCAGGGAGGAAGGAGCCCGATGAGTAAGATTGGAATATGTGTCCCCATACACAATGTCAGTACAAACCTATAAACATGTTTGGCATTGCTCAAGTAAGATTCCCCGAGAGGCGCTGCGGGTCTTTGAGTTATAGCATCGCCTCGAGCAAATTCATTCGAGAAAAAGCGGCAGCATGACCGAACAAACCAATGGATCATTACGGTCCATAAAGGGAATGGTTGCCAGAAAGCAATGAGCTTTTGATGCGTGGATCCTGAGATCCTTGATGACTCCAGGCCCATAAGGATTGAGGGCACAATATATGCCAAAACAATGGACAGTGGAAGTATTTTCAGGTCCATTGGTGAAATCAGAAGTACGCTATTTGCGTGAGTTCCAGGGAATGGTTTCGCGACTGGAGATGTCATAATGTGTAGGAAGAGGTAAAGGGGTACGGTGATGGCATATGATATGTTTTGCAGTATCAGCCCGGTGGTTCCAATGCTGGATTTCATCAGTAAGCTATCTACAACATGCTTTTGGCTAGAACACATACAAACTAACAAGCCTCCCTTTGTTTCCGCTTCGCAAACTTTCCATCACTAGTAATGTCCATGCCGCTCCGAACTGGCCGAGACCAAAGATGGCAAAGAGATATAAAGCGCTATTTCTGCTATCGACAACGGGAGCGAAGAAAGTCACCAGAACAGCCAATTGCGTGTCAATCGCACCAACTCCCGTGTACTCTTTCAATAGAAGTACGTTGGAGCCGGGGAAGATGGGTGAATCCTGGGCAGCGAGCGTACTAATGTGGTCGAAGGTCCCATTATGAGCGCCGAGAACCATGGTGCCGAACGCGCCGATAATGGAGAGCAATGGCAATAGTATTAGGGTTATAGTTCGAAGTGAATAGTGATACCATGCTGCTGGTATGTGGCCATGGAGATGTACCGCTGCTGAATTCGACTCGGCCTTCGACGAGACAGCCGAGGCGACTGAAGAGACGACAGACTATGGAATTCGTGAGCGAAGATGCTAGAAATTACTAGGCCCGGGCATACCATGATACTCATTGTAGTAGCGAGGATTCAAGCAGAAGTTGGTAAGTGAAATATCATGTAGATTGGGATCATTGCTGAACTTTTGCAAATGCACAAACAAACACGGTATGCAACAAGAGAAATGAAGCCGAATGAATAAGGACACCTAGCAAACGAGAAATTTGATCAAGAATAAGAAAGAAAAGACCACCCTACCTTCGTTTCATTTTCCGACTCATCAGATTCCATCTTTTGCATATTTTATAATCTTGTATGTTTCTGAAAAATTCATGTTGTTCGCTGAAGCTTAAAATGGCTGAACCGTGGCGTCAGATGTCGACTAGTGCCTTATATTCTGACTAGTGCCTTATATTCTAGGTAAATGATCATCCCTTCCTACGATTATCATTTGATGCATGTTTTTCATTGCGAATAGAACAAG
The DNA here is from genome assembly GCA_001465935.1 of Clarireedia homoeocarpa. NCBI lineage: Eukaryota > Fungi > Ascomycota > Leotiomycetes > Helotiales > Rutstroemiaceae > Clarireedia > Clarireedia homoeocarpa. The sequence continues at coordinate 37,126 of LNKV01000012.1, forward strand.
AGGGTGGCTGTCAAGCTGTCCAATATGATCAAGAGATGTCCAGACAGATTGCAAGACTCCAGTCGCGCAGCTTCAGTCTCGTGACATCATCATCTGGATCACGTGATATACTCCGACCTAGTACATGACTCGTTCTACCTCAACTTTGTTTCGCATTGAATAGTTCCTGCCACAGTATAGAGAAAATGATTTGCATCTGTTCCTGCATGCATCTCCAGAAACAGAACAAAAACGAAACTTCCTGGCCGGGGCCATGTCGTTAAACATTGAACATCTTGGCAAACTTCCCCTCCAACCACTTACAGCGACAATGCAATTGCAAAGACACCCTGGGGCGTTCGCACGAAACAGAAACAATAGATCCTCAACCGCGATTGATTGATTGATCTACGCTAATATCGAAAGCCCTGTCCACATATGGCAAGATTGCTATTCTAGGTAGCATAGCCGCCAAACCCCTGCATGTAGGCGCTCAGTCTTACCAGTCAAAAATAACCATCACGACGACCCCACCCAATCAACGTCCTCACATGAACATATCACAATCCGGGGATAAAATGTTTCCACCTTTACTGGTCAGTATCTGCCCATGGTTAGTGTACATGGGCGGTACGCTGGTTGTTTATCTTATCATAGTAACTATCGACGACTGCCGGGCGTCTTGATGCTTGTTTCTGTTGGTTGGGGTAAATCTTCATATTATCCCTAGGGCAGGATAGGGATATCAAGTGTAACCCTCCACAAGTACTTGTATCAATTGATACCCATTCTCAATTCCATAAAAATCTCCAACTGGTTCTTCATTTCTCTTCTTGGTCTATTTCTGCTTCTGTTTAAGTATCATTTTTCACACCATCAGTCCTTTCAATATTCACTCGATCTCCTCATTTATATCATCCCAAAATGGCAGAACACATGGACAAAGAACCCATGACTTCCGGCTTCACCGAGTTCACTCAGGCTGATGTGGGGAGAAGAAGACAAACATCAAGCGTCCAGTTGGCATCACATGCTCGCCTTGGTCTCACAGTCCTAGGTGCTATTTCTGGCCTCGTCATCATGGCTACCACTGCGGATACTCTCCGTGTATACAACGATACTCATCTTGGTCGGGATTATATGCTTCCGATATGGCCTGTCTCATTCGATCTAAAACCCACCGTCGCAATGGTCGCATGCGGAACTATTATCTTCGTTTCAAGTGTCATCTCCCTGATCTCGATGTTCATCCCAGTTGTATGTATTTCTTGCATTACATCGCACTCATTTGCCAATCTAATTCTCCACAGTTCAAATCCCAACCCAACTCCATCCTTAGCAAATTATTCGCTTTCCTTCCTCCAGTAATCTCCCTTGTTGTTGCTATCGTCAGCACATCTCTATTCTACAACCTCGACGCCTCAAATGCAACCTGGTCCCTCAAATCATGGTCTTGCCAATGGTCCAATATCACCACAACTTCGGCACCTCATTGGAATACCTTGTGCCAGGAGAGTAAAGCGGGTATCTACTTGGGTATAATGGTCATCCCATTGGAGGTGTATGTCTGTGCGTTATCTGCCTGGATCATATATAAGGAGAAGAGAACTGTTGGACAAGGATGGGAGCGAAAGGGAAGCCCAGATATGTCTTAAGGGAGAATTAGTAACATGATCATCGGAAACTGGAGGACTATCACAGGCGCAGGGATATGGTATTCATTGAATGGTTTGGTATGCATTGGCGGGTCAGTGGGTTGTACGAGATATACGAGTGAATAGCTCGAGAAACAGGCATGCTAGTTAGCCGATCGGATTGATGCACGCCCTTGATTTCGAGTTTGGTTGAAATATTGCACTGCAGAAGTCTGCTTCACTGTTAGCAGAGGAGTTCGGTTCTTATCAATTGTATCATATAAATACAAGCATTTTTATGCGACTATTGCTCATCATTAGATCTGCCTGATGTTTGATGGCCTTTTGAGGATTTATAAGTGCTGGCTGCAGTACCATTACATTTCCATTGTGCTATTCAATAGTGAAGGCTCAATCTTTAACAGTTTTGGCTATCACCAAGTATCTTCCGAATAGTATGCGGCGGGTACACGGGAATGAGGTTCGAGGGGCGAACATTACTATTCAAGAGCCGAATGCCGTGGCCAAAGCAGAAAACTTCGAAACTTGATGAAGAACAACGCTTGCAAACATATTCAGATATAACTATGACCGTTGATAATACAATTTTGTCATACGATTGAATTTGAAGCTGTCCCATGCGTTCACGACTCGTGCGACCGAAACGGATTCAAGCCCTCGGCCCTGCCCACATGAGTAAGCGACTTTCCTGACCCACACAAACGCACACCGAAAGAGAGACCATCTCACTTGTCACGTAACAAAAGGACTTGCCCTTTTCTATCGAGATGATAAAAGCAACATTAAAGATTCCTAGGGGCATGGGATCGAAAAAATATAGAAGCCAAAAAGTCTACAAGTCTCGATTGAAAAGATACAAGAATGACGCAAAAAGTATGGTATAACAGACGATTTAAACGTCCCATACTGGACTCGCGGGGAATCGAACCCCGGACCACTCCTAAGTTGAATGCTAAAGGAGTATTATACCACTAAACCACAAGCCCGTTCGTTTGTTGCATGTCTGATTGCGGTGTATCAGAGTAGATATTCGGAATTTCATCTTCACCAGGGCGTCCCTTAGTGTTGAGACTGTAAGGGTTCAGGTAGAACACAGCCAGAGGAAGGAAACATAGGAACATGTTCACCGCGAAAGCTATACGCTGAGATATTGCCTCTCTCAAACTATGGTTGAGTTTCCAAATATATTGATGAACTTCTATCTATGAGTGGGAGTAACTACACTTCAAGTATGACTCCGTCGACAACATGAGCTTCTCTATAGTCCAGCTGATACTTATTCCACGTCAGACGCGCTCACAATCCTTCCACAAGAACACCGTCCAGTTTCGTCATACCCTTCGGAAGCGCAGCTGAGCTAAGCCCGGTCGAACTAGGATGTTGATGATGTGCGCTCTGCAGGCGGATCTTGAAGTGTTCATATGTTGTGATACCTTTCTCGTAGCCTTTAACCAGAGGTCTTTCCGGGGTCACGAACTGTGGTCGAACATTGACAAGCTCATCGTTGTTGATGCCAAAGAACAAGGCTAAGGAATATCGACCTTCACTATTTTTGTTTCGGACTCGATGGACTGTACTCAGGAACGCGTCGTTGGTGAATCGAGCCATGATGTCACCGAGATTCACTACAAATGTCTCTGGTTCAAGCGCGGGGCGAATCCAATTACCGTCGGTATTCAAAACTTCTAGTGCTTGGACGTGGTATGGATTCTGGGCGATCAAGGTTATCACTGCCCAAATTGTAAGCATGTTTGGCATATTTCAGATAGTAGGGTAACTTACACTGCACATCAGTATGTGCCCCGAAGCCAGTTTCATCCTCATCAGACCCCTCTTGCGGAGGATAATACAGGGCTCGGATACTAGCGCTTGGATATGTCGTTTTCTTATCAAAGAACGACGCGTCTTCTCCAATTGCTACCGCAAGAGCTCGGCAAATGCTACGCATAAGTTTGATTGCGGAAAGCCTGTACGTTTCTAAGGATGACTTCAAGTTTGGGGCATCATCAATACTGGGCCAGTTATTGTCCCGACGGAGAAGCTCTGGCATGGCGTCTCCGACTTCATCAGGGTCCAAGAAAGGATCATAGCTACTAGTGAATGACTCCTTGAGATCTGTGCCATGCTGTCAGAGCACTGAAAAGTTTAGATGGGTTGAAACATTTACTCGCCTCCTTTCTTCAATCGATCCAGATTCGTATAGTAAGGCTCCTCGTAACCCTGATAATACTTGGAGGTAGATTGGTGAACTTTCATCTTCTTCTCCATAGGAAGATCAAGAAAGTCTTTCACGGCTCCAAAAGCTTCCTCGACAATCTTCCAATCCAACCCGTGATTCTTAATCACGATGAACCCAACACGTGTGCATGCATCATACAACTGCTGAATAAGACGGGATTTGTCGTCTTCGGTGGCAGAAGGAGAATGGAGAGCAGTAAGGTCAATTGTTGGGATCTCTGTGAATTGACCTCCCGATGTAGATCCATTTGCCAATTGCCGAGATATACCTTGCGAAAGATGGATCGTGCCGTTAAACTCTCCAACCTCAATTTTAGAAGTTGAGATACTTTGGACTTCAGACATTGTGAGTAAAGCAGTTGAGGTTGAATAGATTAGCACTGTTGAAAGATACAATGATGCAATGAAGTGAACTGACAGCTCGGGTCTTTATTATACTACTGAATATCTATAGCTTTAGTTGTGAACGGAATCGTTAGACTATGATAGCGATTCTGAAAAGGGCAACGACAACTACCCTTGCCGTGCCGCTGACACGAAGCCCGAAGGATCGCCCTCTTTTGGGAGTAGCGCTCTCGCACTCAAGATCGTCATTACTTTGCCTGTCGGAAATTTTCTTGTTCGTTGCAAGAATCAGTTACTTCTGTCTATTTCGCTCGTACAAAATACACCAAGAATAAAATTGCTGTAAGTGATTCGGCCCTCTCATTTGCTCACAGGAAGTGGATGACACGGCGCTTTCTAGGCATCGACTCTGCAAGCGATTTGTTCACGGAATGCATTTTCTTCTTCTTCTTTCATTCACGTTTGAAAAGTGATGTGATGTTTTAGCTTTCGATGTGATGTATTTTACTATGAGAAGTCTCTCCTAAAGAATTATGCCTTCCCACCCGGGTGCTTGTATCTTGACAGCTTCAATCTATCTCTGATGAAATCTCCAACTTTTACCTTTTGGTAGTCAATTCCTTCCTCTCGGCACGATGGAACAACTTCTAGCTCCAATTGTTCATCGAAAGCAAAGAAAAAGGGAATGGAATATCTCTCCTTGCCCGTTTTATTCACAACTCGATGAACAGTGGACGCGAAACGACCGTTAGTGAAAAATTGCATGAAGTCTGCGATATTGATGACGAAGGTGCGAGGAATCGGAGGTGCCGGCACCCAAATACCGTTCTTGTTGAGAACCTCAAGTGCCTCTACTTGTCCTTGACATAATACAGTAAAGCAAGCAAAATCTGTATGCGCCGCAATTCCGGGTTCTTCGCCATCGGCCCTATCCTGTGGGGGATAGTGTAGTGGACGGACAAATGCGGATGGAAATTCACACATGCTGTCAAAAAAGGTTTCCGGGAGATCAAGTGCGAGAGCGAATGTACGTGAAAGCTGCTTGGAGAATTTGTGCAGGTAGTTGTAGTAATGTGTCATAACAGTTCGGAATCTAGGATTATTGGTAGGCCACGAGTTGGGCGAAGGTTTGCCAGTGACAGGCGGGAAAGGGAGGTTTTGATCTGGGTCCGTCTCATCAGGTCCGATGAGGAAAGATTCCTTCATGTCTCCACGACTCTTGGGGTCAAGTTTCGTCTCGAAAAGTGGCTCAAATCCCCTATAGTTTTGAGTTTTATGAATGTGGCACTCGGCTTTGACTTCCTCCGGCTGGGAAAAGAATTCCGCGATTACTTCGAATGCCTCATCGATCACGTCCTGTGGAACAGGATGGTTTTGTGCATAGAAGAATCCAACCTCCGAACAGACTCTTCCAATTTCTTTCGCAACCGCATTCCGTTCTTCAAAGGACGAAGAGGTCATATTCCTCACATCCACGAGCGGAATTGAATCAAAAGTCTCATGGGCTTTTGGTCCTCTAAGCACGGGACGGCGGCCTGGGATTCCCCCTTGATGGTAATCAACATACTTTACCTGATCAGCTAAGTTGGTAAATCTGGAAGAACTCGCAACTTACTTCGACTTCTGCCATTTTGTGATGCCTGTACAGCTTCTGTTGCTTTGAAAAGTTACGGGTGATGAAGAGATTTTGTGATTGTAGAGAATTACTCCTATTTACATATTTGTCAGAATTAGGATGGATTTATGAGTATTGGCATATGTGTTGATATTATTGAAGTCTACGGATGTTACGGTTGTAAGATATATAGTTGAACCACAAAGATGACTAAGCACTTCTGACAATATTAACAAGCAAATAAATGGAAGGGGAAAAGAGGCACGACTATCATTCTATGCATCTGCTGTACAAAATCATCTCACATCTGAATTTGTTAAACCCCTTTCGGAGACGGGCATCCTACCTTCTACACGACCGATCCCCGGGCTTGTGGATTTTACAGCTTGAAAATCAGTTCACTCTAGTCGGTCAAGTCGATTCAAGTATTGAAGCAATGTCCTAAGTATCCAAGCAGGAGTGGTCAAAGTACTTCCTGTGTTGGTTGCCCCTTTCAGCCTTCGCTGAGCGAACTTTGTTACCCAAATAGGCAATATTACAAATCGTCATGTCGCATCCAGCGTATGCCATCCAACATCAATTACCGAACCACGAAAAGAAGAAAACTCGCTGTTTTCACGGTTATCTTCTTCTAGAGATTTTATTTTCATAACGGAGAACAAAACTTGTTTCCATCTGGAGTACTCGTGGTTTACTGCTGACCTTTTTCATTCTTATTCTCCATTGAACGTTACTTTCGCTCTTCAGATCACCAAATGTCGCAAGAATCGCAAGACGGCATCAACATGGAAAAAGACGAGGTACCCCAGGAAGCGCAACCCCAGCCGGCTCCTTCTTCACCCATTCCAAATGGTGGATTCAAAGCATGGCTGCAGGTTCTTGGTGCCCACTTGCTTTTCTTCAACTCCTGGTACGTACAATATCCTCGTTCCGTTATGGCTAGCACATTGAGATATTTTAGCTGACATTTCAAAGGGGTATTGTTAACACTTTTGGTGCCTACCAAGCCTACTATGAGACCGATTTACTGAAGTCCAAGTCCGCTTCTGAAATCTCATGGATTGGTACATTTCAGGGATTTCTCTTGATTGTCTTTGGCATCATTAGTGGCCCCTTTTTTGATCAGGGTCACCATCGAGCCTTGCTCATCGTCGGAACATTCCTAGTGGTATTCGGCATGATGATGACGAGTCTCGCAACTGAATACTGGCAACTCTTTTTGGCACAAGGTCTGGTTGTTGGACTCGGTTGTGGATGTCTGTTCCTTCCCAGTGTCGCAATTGTTGCAACTTACTTCAGTACTAAACGTGCCCTTGCAACTGGAATCACTGCAGCTGGAGGTAGCGTGGGAAGCGTTATCTATCCAATTGTCTTTCGAAAGCTTCAGCCAAAGATCGGATTCCCATGGGCCACCAGAGTCATTGCATTCATCGGTCTAGGGACATTGATTATCAGTATCTTGGTTATGAGAACGCGGGTTCCTCACCCGAAAAATTCGCGAAGTCTTGTAGACATGGCTGCTTTCAAATCCGGACCATTCATCCTTTTCAGTATCGGATTGTTTCTAGCATTCATGGGTCTCTATATCCCATTCTTCTACATCATCGTCTACGCACAGAATAAGATTCACTTGGATGGCAATCTATCGTTTTATCTTCTTTCTGTACTGAATGGTGCGTCAGTTTTCGGTCGTATCGTACCTGGGTTGCTAGCTGATAAGTTTGGATCTTTGAATGTCTTGATAGCATGTTCATTGGGAGCCGCAATCGTGGGGTACAGTTGGCTGGCAATCCACAATCTAGGAGGTACAGTTGTCTTTTGTATATTCTATGGATTCCTTTCGGGCGCTGTCGTATCCCTACCATCGACTGTGGTTGCGTCACTTGTACCTGAACTGCGACTCATGGGAACCTGGATGGGAATGTGCTTCTGCTTTGCGGGATTGGGCTTCTTGATTGGCAATCCCATCGCTGGTTCTATCATCAATATCGAGACGAACGACTTCACCGGAGGACTTGTATTTGCTGCCACAACTGTAATTGCAGGGAGTATTGCATTTTTCGGTGTTCGTATTTTGAAGATGAAGACATTGCAGGGCTTCAAAGTCTGAAATGTGAATCGGTGAGAAGTTGGCGTCGAGAAATACAACTGAAAGCACACTATTATTGTGGATCATTCATTTTTGCATGGAACGGTTTTATTAGAAGTATATAGTATTGCAAGTAATAGGCATGTTTACGGTCTATCTTCCCAATCAGATTGTACACTAGGTTAGAGAACGAGCTAGGGTAGCATCAACCCAAATATCAAGATGCCATTCTTTATCAGCAGTCTTTTGTAACAACTAGTGGGTGCATTAACTCATTCAAAACTGTAAGAGAGCAACCCAGGCAGGAGGCAGGTGTAGGAATGGGAGGCAAACAACCAGCTCAGTAGTTAAGGTACCAGGTAGGAAGGACCTGGGCGCAACCTAGGCAGGAACCAAGTACTGGGTACTTAAAACACTTTAATTCCTCTTTTGTACTTCTCTTTATAGATTTGTTCCAATACTAAATCCACTTCCTGAAATTTCTGCTCTCGTTACAAACACCGCTTCAAAACCCCTCAAGATACACTCAAATTTGACTACTTTGAATATTTACTAAAAATCTAAAAATTGATGTTTACATTTCTAATTATCAGAATATTCAAAATCAGTTCCAAATAATTATATACAGTTTTCAGAATATTAAACTACTTGCAATTATATATTTTTGATTTTTTTTAATTAGAAAGAAAGTTTCAAAGTCTAATTATATTCTCTCCCCCCAAAAATATAGAAAAATTACAAAACTTAAAATTATAATTCTTTATATAATAAATATATCCTTATAAAGGCTTCAAGTAAATATACTTATTCATAAATGAAATTTAAGTATATATTGAACGTTGCCAAAGTTGGATATATTTTGAGGGACTATTGAATGAGTTAGTGCACCCCTGCTGAACCTGGTCGCTTTCAAAAGGGGGCGGGGTTGTGCGGTAAGCAATTTGGGAGGTACCAAACTCATAACCAAGTTGCGGACAACGCTCGCCCGGACAAGAGAAATTAATGTCGTATCGGTCAGCGAGACATGAATGTTAATTAGCTTCGTAGTTTGATGTGGCGAAGCCGATTTTAGTATTGAGCCTAGGGATTCAAACACCAGTTCAGGACTTGCTCAATGGTATGTTGAATCATGCAGATAAGTAGATAGAAGCTCTTAATTTAATTTCTAGCCCATGACCTACCGACCCATTTCAAAAATTCCGCAAGTTGAACTAACGAGATCATGTCACCATCAAGGACAGACACCCACGATCCTATTTCCACAAGGGACAGCTCAATACCAAGGGCGGAGGAATTGAGAAAGGTAAGCCTTGAACTCCTCAAAGTAAATATTTACCCATGACTAATTCTCATAGATACTGAATGGCGTTACAGAGCTTATAGTATCGTCGCTTCGCGCTGCAGACCAAGATGCGTTATCACTTCCCACCGGCTTTGGACTTCAAGTTCCAGGACGGAAAGAAAGAACAACTTTACTACAACAAAGCTCACCCGAAGAACTAAAATCGTTGCTTCCATTGTCACTTCCAGCCAAAAGCCTTGGGATACAAGATCTAATTTCGACAGCCTCCAACGTGATTCAGAACTCCATCAACACTTCATGCCCAGGCTTTCTCGACAAACTATATTCTTCGCCATCAGCACCGGGAATAGCTGCAGACCTACTGCTATCAGCTCTTAATGTCAATTCCCATATATACAAAGTGTCACCGGCTCTCACCCACATCGAGAAGCATGTTGCATCTGAGCTTGCCGGTCTTTTTGGATTGCCACCACGTCTTTCGGGTGGTATCACTATGCCTGGCGGCTCTGCAGCAAACCTTACCGCCGTCTTGGTAGCCCGGAATGTACGATTTTCACAGATCAAGATACAGGGCATGAATACAGAATCTCACAGATTGATCATTTTCGTGTCCGAAGCTTCCCACTACTCCCTTATGAACGCTGCCCAAATTGTTGGCATCGGTACCGATAATGTTCGTAGAATACCAACAACTGACAATGGGGCCATGGATTCGGTAGCACTCGAAAAAGAAATCAGAGTCTCTATCAGTTGTGGTCATATACCGCTTTTTGTTGCAGCTACTGCTGGTACCACTGTACGTGGGGCATTTGACCCATTGGAAGAAATTGGCAAAATCGCCCACAAATATGGGGCGTGGTTTCATGTTGACGCTTGCTGGGGAGGAGCTACCGCTTTCTCAGAAAAACTCAAGCATAAGTTGTCTGGGAGTGGTCTGGCAGACAGCGTGGCGTTCAATCCCCACAAGATGCTGGGAGTGCCTCTCACATGCTCATTCTTACTTGCCCGGGATCTGCGGACATTTTGGCTAGCGAATCGATTACTTGCCGGGTATCTATTCCATGAGAACATTGACGAAGCGAAAGCAGGTCAAGTAAATGGCAAGAACGTTAACGGAGAGGGCCAAAACGGCATCTCTTCCGTTGACAGGAACTGGAGAAATTCCAAAGCACTTTCTCAGGCACCACAACCAAAAGACATCATGGATCTCGCGTCTCTAACTGGTCACTGTGGTCGTAGACCTGATGCCTTGAAACTGTTTCTTCATTGGAGATACTACGGCAAAGAAGGTATGGGGACGCAAATCGAAGCCATCTTCGACGTCGCACATTATTTGGCATGCTTAGTTGATGCCGAGCCCACCTTACGGCTTATCGGTGACAGAGATGTACCCTGTGCACAAGTATGCTTCTACTACTGCGACGGGAAAGTGGTACAAGGTGTGTCAAACGAAGAGGAGGCAAAATACAATTCAATTGTTACCCGCAGAATCGTCGACGGCCTGCTCGAAAGAGGATGGATGATTGATTATGCACCCGGATCTGGTAAAGAGTTGGAACTAGGTGAATTCATTCGGGTTGCTTGTAACAAGATGACGACTAAGCCGATCGCCGAAGGGATGGTTAGGTCGATTGTAGATATTGGGAGGTCGGTCAGCGATGGATTGCAGAGGACGTCTAAAATTGATGACGCAGACCAGTACATTCTTTTCCCTGCCTTGCTTTAGAAATAGAACCATTAAATAAGAAATTCAATCAAACCAGTCACCAGAAAAGTTTCGGAGAACCACAAATGTACGAAAGTTCGTTGAGGCACCTACCCTTCTCTGGAGTCTACAGCGCCGAATCTATCAGTTGAAATTCTTAAAACTGCGTTAGTGTTCAACACTGAGCGCGTTCTCTAAAATCATCGATTTGAATCCCAAACTAGAAAATCACACGTATATTCGATCTATATATTCTCTATGTAGTGTTCCTCAACAGGATCTGCTGAGCTATCGTGCGGAGTTCAGCTTTCATAATCTTCCCTGATGAGTTAATCGGGATTGTATCTGGTAAACCATTGCCTTGTCCTGCGACAAAATAATGGTCAGGCATCTTGTGCGGTGCAGTGCCTTGTTTCCTTAGCCAGACCTTGATCTCCTTCTCCGACAGCACATCTTGAGGACTAGCAAGCTCGCAGAATGCTCCAACGATTTCTCCCCATTTCTCATCTGGTATGCCAACTACAGCAGCTTGGGCTATTTGTGGGTGAGACAATAAGTTGTCTTCGATATCCTTCGGGATTATATTTTCGCCCCCTTAAATTGCGTGTCAGCTCCAGTCGCCGAAATTGATAGTAGTTAGATCAAAAATCTGCATACCCTTTTTGATAAGATCTTTGATTCTTCCACGCACTGTACAGAGCCCAGATTCGTTCAGTGTAACGAGATCCCCGGTATGGAACCAAACGCGGCCTTGACTATCGCGATGAGTCGCTTCGGCAGTCTTCTCTGGATCCAGATAGTATCCTTGGTGTACCAAGTAGCCTGAGACGCAAAGCTCTCCCTCCCTACCTGGAGGTAACGGGTTGTTTTCATCATCAATCGCTTTTGCTAAAGTGTGAGGCATCAGCTGTCCGACATGCGAGTGATCTACAAGAAGTGACTGATCCGATGTTGTCATGAAGCTGATCGCCGATAATTCTGTCATGCCTATGCTCCTGTCAATCATGGTAGACCCACATTATAATGGATAAGTCTCACCAAATGCATAATGTAGACCGCTAAGTCCAAGCTTCTCGTTCAAGCGTTGCAATAACTGACCAGATAACGTGGCTCCGGCAATGATGCCCGTTTTAAGATGGAAAGATCCTGCTAACTTGGATGTTTTCTGGATCCTAAGAAGTGATTCAAACATGGTTGGTACAGCATGTATTGCTGTACACCGTTTTTCGAGGACTGCTTGAAGGACTTGAGATGGATCGAACACTTCGGATGGCAGAACAAGGCAGCTCCCATGAGTAACAGCAGCTAGCAAACCGGCCACAAGCCCAAAGCAATGAGACAATGGTGGAGGACAGCAAAGTCTATCATCTTCCGTGAAATCTAAACGATCCCCGATTAATCGTCCATTGTTGATGAGATTACTATCAATTGTTAGCCACTTCGATTAACAATAAACCTCAGGTGTGCCATATCCAGATGCAACTATCAGGGATTATCTTACACAGCGCCGTGTGATATAGCACAGTTCCGAACACTTGAGTATGAGAAATAATATTACCTGTGTGAAAGCATTGTCGCTTTTCTTCGCCCGGTAGTTCCACTGGTGAATTGGATACAACATGTGACCTCACTTTTAATTTTCGCCCAAAACTCCTCAAGCGAGTTCGAGTGATTGCCTGTCGCGAAGTCCTTGAAAGATTGAATTCCTGGAATCTTCTCATTATCGTTTGCTATGAAAAGTAATCTGAAGTTATCGCGAATTTCCGACTGAGAATGGTGAGTTCCATTGAGTGTCAGAAGCAACTGATCATAATTTCGATATCCGATCTGTCGTGCGATAAAAACAAAACGAGGACCTTTTGCAACATGGGTCGTCAGCAGCTACCCCTATACTATCCTCAATACCATCTGGATTCGGTGCGGCGCCGACTACTTACCAATAAATCTAACAGCGTTGATGACCTCGTCCAGCGAGAATGTTGCGTTGATAACAACGAGCACAGCCCCAATGGCGGTTACAGCGAAGAACAATTGCAAATACTCAACGCAGTTACCGGCGAGAACAACTACTCTGTCACCCGGGAGGAGTCCATCATTGATCAGCTTCTGCGCCAAATCACGACTCTCGTCTCTAAGCGTTTTGTACGTCCAACTTATATTCTGCCATTGGGAGAATACAGCTTGGTTCGATCCGTGCAACTGTGCCTCACGATTCAATAGTTCACCGGTGTTTATTTCCCACAGCTTGGTATCTGAAGGCCCTTTGAAAATGTCCGCTTCAGTGTTGACACTGCTCACTGAAGGTGGTATCTCTGGGGCCATGGTGTCAACGGCGTGCTATCACGTGAATTCGTACGAGAAAATACTCCTCCGGAGGTAAAGCTATACTTGTCTCCGGAGACATCTCTCGAAGCCTTACATTTACTAGATATATACCGACATACATTGGTATACCTTCCGTAGTGGAGCATTGCACTGTGTCGGTTCAATTTCCAAGTTTCCCTGGATTTACCGAATTGAGCATTACTCAATTGAGACCAGTCGGTAAGCGAGTTCAGGCGGAAGATGTCGCAACTCCTTTTATTTTGGATATCTACTAAAATATTACTTAGGTCTGTCTAGGTACATAGCAGCCTACATGCATATTAGTTACGCATTATTAGGTCTAGCCCGACCTCTATTGTTAGGGAGATATATGTGAGCCTATGCCGCCAACTGTTTTGAACGAAGCCTATTCATAGCTCCTGTTTTCATCTTGCACACAAGTTGATTCTAGGTACGGCAATTTGTTCTCAAGAACCAAAGAATCGTTGACCATTCTTTCGATGGCGGCCAATCATCAGGTCGAATCTGGGCTGCGGCCTCTCAAAACTAATGATGTACTGCGCCTGTTGTGGTCCACGGTCTTAGGAGAAGATATAGACGATATCCAAGATTCAGATTCCTTTTTCGACTTAGGAGGAGATTCGGTACTGAGTGCTGAGCTAGTCTCACTAGCAGAGCAACGTAACATAGGATTACGAGTCCAAGATGTTTTCCGATTTCCAACACTGGAAGATATGGCAGCAACAGCCACGATGAAAACAGAGGAAGATGAAAGCAGAGATCTGAAATCAATGTCACTATTTGGTCTAGATGAATCTACAATGACCTTTGATATCAACGAGATCAAGAATGACCTTGCAAGTAAATGTTCTATTAAGCCAGACGACATTGAGGACATCTACCCGAGTACTCCTCTGCAGGAAGGTATGATGGCAGCTTCTCGGCTAGGTGGAAGCGGATATGTGACTCAACTCGTCTATGAGATTGGTCTTCAAGTTGATCTGGAAAGGTTCCGGCAGGCTTGGAGCATTGTGCTAGAAAGAAATCCCGTTCTGAGAACACGGATTGTGCAAGATGGAAGGCTCGGGTCTCTCCAATGCGTTTTAAGTCATGTTGGTGAATGGAAACGCGCGAATTCACTAAGTGTATACCTTGAGAACGACAATTATTTTCCGATGCGGGAAGGCGACGAACTCATTCGCCTCGCTCTAGTCCTTGACACGAACGAAAAAGGGGTGCAACACTTCGTGCTGACAATTCATCACGCGATCTTTGATGCAGCCTCATTTGTCATGGTTTTGAGCGATGTAGCTGAAGTTTACAACCGAGGCGTAACTCCTAATCGGCCACATTTTTCACGCTATGTTAAATACATCCATGGTGAGGATACCAAGAGTGCAGAGAATTATTGGGTTCAAGTTCTGCAAAACGCAAACCCCTCACAATTTCCTCGTATCCCGGACAACTTCGGCCCCACCATGGCTTCAGAGACATATACAGAATACTTTGAATTGTCCTGGACGACACCCGTGGGCCTCACGAAAGCTTCGTTGATCCGTGCAGCTTGGGGAATACTAATGGGCCTGCATTCTCATAATCCAGATGTTATTTTTGCTTTGACGCAAAATGGGCGTTCTACTCCTGTTAAGGAAATCAACGAGATACCTGGCCCGACTATTTCGGTTCTGCCTATGCGGCTAAAACTAAATTACAATGAAAGTATTAAGAAATTCCTCCTTCATGTCCAACAGCAGACGACCGAAATGATTCCATTCGAGTATTACGGCAGTCTCAATATCCGACGTAACTTGGGGAAAGATGGACTTCGAGCTTGCGACTACCAAAATTTGCTTCTGGTTCAATCAGACACAAATGAAAAGTTTGAGCGAAGTTTAGACAAGCTTGGATTGCAATCCAAAAACCCGGGTAAGCCATTGATCTACGACTTTCCTCTGGTGAACGAATGTACGTACTTCAAAGACGGATATCGATTAGAGCTACGTTTCGACACTCGAGTGTTACCGAAAAGTTGGGTGCGAGTTCTTGTAGCGCAATTCGACAGTATACTTCGAGAGCTTTGTACTGGTGATCTCGAAGCACCTCTTAGCTCAATCCGGGCTTTTACCAAGGAAGACAATGCACAAATACTATCCTGGAACCGATCTGTTGTTATTCCTGCGGAGGAAACTGCTCATTGCATGTTTATGAATCAAGCTATGGCTACTCCTTTAGCTGAAGCAGTGTGTGCATGGGATGGAACACTCACATTTGCTCAACTAGACGCCTACTCAACTTCAATGGCGAATCACTTGCTGTCTCTTGGGGTGGGGTGTGAAGAGTTGGTAACAATTTGCCTCGAGAAATCCAAATGGGCCGTTGTTGCGATACTCTCAGTGCTTAAGGCAGGTGCGGCCTGGATTCCACTGGATCCTAAACATCCCAGAAACCGCCTCTTGGAAGTTATTGAGATGTCGAAGGCGAGAATAATGCTTACTTCTGTAGGTGTTGCGCCTCAAATATCCACTTTGTGTGAGCGGGTAATTGTACCTGAGAAGTACTTGTCAGGGTTAGATCTTACTCAGAAGACAAAACTTGAGCAGAGCAATATGAATGGTCATAACACAGCATATGTTCTGTTCACTTCTGGAAGCACAGGAAAGCCGAAAGGGGTCGTTATATCGCATATCGCATTGTGTAATGCTATTAGAGAGCAAGCAAAGCCCCTATTCTGTGATTCCTCTTGGCGGAGCTTGCAATTCTCGGCCCACACCTTTGATCCCAGTATCAGTGAGACCTTGATGACGCTATGCCATGGAGGCTGTGTTTGCATCCCATCTGAGGATCAACGACTCAATGACCTCACTGGGGTGATCCGAGATCTTAGAGTCAACTGTGTTCAGCTAACGCCGTCTATGGCCCACACCATCTTGCCCGAGGATATTCCATCTGTGAAGACCATGATATTTGTTGGGGAAGCTGCTAGTTCTGACAATGTTGCTCGATGGGCCCCTCACGTTCGTCTTATGAATGCATATGGTCCAACGGAGACCTGCATCTATTGCTCCATCAATTCAGATCTTTCTGAGAATACAAGCCCACTGGACATCGGAAATGCTTGCGGAGGAAACAATTGGATTGTTGATATCGATGATCACGAACGTCTAGCAGCAGTTGGCTGCGTTGGAGAAATAGTAGTGTCTGGCTATAGCTTGGGAAAAGGTTACCTCGGAGACCAAGAAGCAACAGCTGCAGCTTTCGTGACCTGCTCCTGGCTGAGGGATATGTCACCAAAAATTAAATCAGATCGCATCTACCGAACAGGAGACCTAGGATACTACAATCCAGACGGATCCATGCATTTGATTGGACGGAGAGATAACCAAATTAAACTTCGGGGCAATCGCATAGAGCTAGGAGAGATTGAGAATCGTATATTGAACATGCTTCAAGATTCAACTATGCTAGCCACAGTCCCTAAGAGAGGTCCTTGCAAAGAGCATATTGTTGCCATAATATCTTTCACCGACGTCAGCCTACCGTCTGGCAAGGAAACAGAATTACGCCTAGTACCTGAATTCCCAACAAAGAAAGTGCAATCATTGCTCGACAACATTCGACAGCGTCTGACTGATGAGGTTCCCCAATACATGGTTCCTGACTACTGGCTGGTAATTGAGCGCTTCCCATTAAACAGTTCCGGAAAACTAGACCGCAAGATTGTGAACGAATGGATGAACTCTATGAGCGAGTCTATTTATCGATCAGTGGCCTCCAACAATGAAGTTGGCGCCGAGGAACTCTACAATCCATCTTATTATGAGACATCTGATGTTGCTACCTTGATTAGGGATTCATGGGCTAAAGTACTTCAAGTCGATCCCCAAAGTCTTCGTTCTGATACATCATTTTTCTTCTTAGGCGGAGATTCTCTAAGTGCAATCAAGGTCGTGTCTGAGTGCAGGAACCGAGGAGTGAAATTTTCAATCCAGGACATCTTTCGACGGCGGAGTCTAGGAAGTTTGTGCCACTTCGTTGAAACAACTAGCGGTTCTAGCCAGAATCCTTCCAAAAAGATTGATCCAAAGGCGTCCTTCGTCTTGTCGCCATTTCAAAAAAGCTGGCTTCTGTCTCAAGGGAATCCTGAGGATGCCTCACATGATGTTCAATCATACGTTCTTAACTTGAACTTGGATGTGCCACAGAAGGTTCTTAGATCTGCATTTGACCAACTAGTGCAGAATCATCCTATGTTACGGGCACGCTTCAGTCAATCTTTCAATTCCCAGAAAGTTGAGGTACTAGAAAACTCCTATAGATTGAGATTTAGCCAGTATGGCCGGTTGAATGATAAAGACTGTGCGCGGATACTTCAGGAGGCGCATCAAAGTATCAACTTGGTCGATGGGCCCGTCTTTTCAGTTGATATTTATCGCACAAACGAAGGATCTTGTATTCTTCTTGTAGGCCATACAATGATAGCTGATTCTACGTCTTGGAAAGCTATAATTTCTGAACTGAGCAACGGCATTGCTTCGAGAGCTTCAATTTCGCCTCCTGCAGTCAGGTACCAAGCATGGATAGATGCCAATATTCCGAGTTTGATTACTCATAGATACTCGGGTCTTATCGATGACGTATCTGCAGCTTACTGGGGCTTGAAATCCACAGAGGAAGTTTCTGAAACGTCCTGTACATCATGGACACTTGACCTTAAGCATACGGAGCAAATTCTGGGAAGCAGTAACAATGTGTTCAGAACGGAGCCGGTCGATCTTCTACTTGCTGCGGTAATCCATTCTTTTACACACGTGTTTCCGGACAAGACAAAGTTGGAGGTTGATGTTGAGTACGATGCCCGTCAAGGAAAACCAGACGGACTCGAATATTTTGGTGTAGTTGGACAATTCACACGATTTAATCGTATCTCCATCGTCAATGAGCCGGAGGCTCAGCGCAAAAGTGCTGTCAAGCACATCAAAAAGATACTCCAACGCGCTTTAGGTGCAGATGATCAAGTCTCAAATACGGCGTATGAGAAAAAGGCCCCCGAGATTTACTTCCTCTATGACCTCCTGGACTTCGAGGAAAATAGAATTGATTCATCTTTTGGCTCCAAGCGGCTCAGAAGAAGGTTAAAGAATGACAGGCGTCTCCGAGGACTGTTTGAAGTATCTGTGCATCTCCAAGACGGTCTCCTAGAATTTAGCATACGGCATAACGCGCGCATTAGGAACCAGAGGAGTATTCAGAGATGGACAGAAGCAATCAAACAATTTTTAGTAGAACTCGCGGATGATTCTTCAAATGAGTCTCCAGTGTTCGACGATCCGGCGGAGTTTCCCCTGTTAAGCATGTCCAAAAGCGACCTGCTTGAACTTCATACAGAACTATCACAGCGACTCGGAAAGCCAGCTTCGTTACTGATTGAAGACATGTATCAGTGCTCGCCGATGCAAGAAGAAATGATGGCTTCCCAAGCCTCCGATCCTGTCAACTTTTCGCTGAAGCATGCGATTCAGCTCAGAGTGGGCGAAGCTTGTTCTGATATTAAAAGGTTAAGCGAAGCATGGGATGTTGTGGTACAGCGTCACAGTATACTGAGGACATTCTTTCACCATCCTCTTGGCAGTAAACGACCGATTCAAGTGGTTCTACGGAGCCTAAAAGCACCAATTGAGGTTGTTCCATCTTGGTACGCCGCCTTCTCTACCGATATATCTGGACTATCAATGGCAATTCCGCCTCACCAGGTCTCAATCTACAGAAATTCTGCAAAAAGCGTTATATTTGTGCTCAAGATTAGTCATGCAATCATCGATGGTTGGAGTCTCTCGCTATTGAAACGCGATCTACTTGATGAGTATCTGGGCCGGCTTCGACATGATCGTCCGGTGATTTCTTACAGGGCATTTGTTGAGCACGCATTGACGATTTCAACCCAAAAAGATGCCGATTACTGGACACAGATAGTAGCTTCCTCTGAGCCATGTCTGTTAGAGTCCAAATCTGATTCATATCAGGTTGAGGAGCCCCTTATTTTTTCGTTGGAAGTGCCAGCAGTATCAAAGGCTGTCTACACTAAGTTCTGTCAAGATCATGGAGTCACACTAGCCTCGATAGTCGATACAGCGTGGGCATTGACACTCCATACGTTCACTGGGACTCGAACCCCGTTGTTCGGATACTTGATTCTGGGTAGAGATGTTGGCGTTCCTGGAATCAGCGAAATGATGGGCATGACCTTGAACATGCTGGTCAACCAGACCACTATTGAAGGAGAGAGCATTTCGAGTCTCAATACAGAAGTTATCTCGGACTTGAGCAAGAAACTGCAAGAAAATAGACTCAACGGAATGGCTCACTCTCAATGCAACATCTCGCAACTTCGCAGGAGCTTGTGTCCTGCATCACCGCGACTATTTAATACCGCAGTCAACTTGCAGCTTACTCATTGGTTGGACAATCAGAAGGACGACACGGAAAACGACGTTACTCTCCAGTCTATCCAGGTTGAGGACCCTTGGAATGTAAGTGACCAACGCAATATTTTCATATTTACAAGCACAAATTAATATTTATGTATAGGTTGATATCATGGTACGTGTATGGATTCACGAGGATATGGTACACTCAAGGCTTGAATTCAGGTCAAAGAAAATAATACAAGAAGGTCGCGAAATGATAACAGAGTCCTTTCAACATTTTTTGCGATTATTTGAGGACGGCGGGAGTGGCAGAAACCGTTCTTAGGGAGGGTTTGCGGCATGGCTTTAGCTTTTAGTTGAAATTGACTTTTTGTATCCTAGTCCTTGGTAGTCTCCAATAAATTTATTGGAAAACAAAAGACACTTGGGGATTCATCTGTATGCATTCTATGTGTATGAAATTTTATAAACGAATCTTTATGCCGAGATAGCTTGTAGCCAAAGAACCTCAGTTCTTGGAATCTATTCCGTCACCTGAACTCGAGAGTGTAATCCAGAGCGATATGCACTGTTCGTGCGTAGGTCATATCAAAACAATTCGCCACGCTCCTTTCGAGCCTCGAGGATACGAATTTCATTTTCGTCCCCTGAGGGTTGAGGGCAGATCTCGCTCAGCGAAAGGAGCACCCGAGTTTAACAGAAAGGGAAACGCGAGCACTACCGTTTGGGAAATGCCGAGACCCCAGATAGGAAGAGTAAGATCCCACAATGCAATCGAAAAGGAGATCTCGCTAACTGAGGATTTCCCTATGCCATGATCCCACTATATTAAAGCAGACAAATAATATCTAGTTCAATTTTGTTTACTTCAAAAAAGTTAGTACTGCTAAAGTACAAGTATCTATGCTTCATCCCAATCTTCTACACCTCCAAGCAAACCTTCATCTCAAACGCCATTTGGTACAGTATCTAGCTTCACGACCGCCAGCCAAAATCAAATTCAACAAGACGCCCAAGAAGTCGATTCAACACCTGAAATCAAATATCATGTCGTTGACTCAAACTGCTCCTGCCGCTCTCAATACGTCGACCGGAAACCCGACAATTCTGAAGATTGCGGATTTTGAAAAGTCAAGTGTGGAGCATGCGGAAGATGAGTCGAAGAAAGTAGAGTGGTATCAACCGGAGATGAAAGCGCTGCCTAGCAGTACTATGGAGGTTTTTAAGAACTATGTGGGGTTGCAAACGGAGGAGGAGGTGAAGGCACACATCTATCGTATCAGAGATAAAGCGTGGAAAGTGTAAGTCATGACAATTGCCTTCCTTACTCAAAATTCTTCATAACTGTAAACTCTGACGTGCAATTACTCGACTGTATATTCTAAAAGGAAAGATAAACTAACTCCAGACAGACTCCCGTACCCATGCATTGGTGTATTTCGCTTCCTCGACTTCAGTATCCATCTATCACCAGAATACCCAAATGTTATTTCCCGTCTACAAAGCGGCGACACCCTCCTTGATCTGGGCTGCTGTTTCGGTCAAGACCTCCGCAAAGCCGCATATGACAGTGGCTCCTCGTCCAATCTCTATGGTGCTGATCTAGAGGGCCAGTTCATCGAGCTCGGCTATGAATTGTTCCAAGACAAAGGAAATTTCAAGGGTAAATTTGCCACCGGCAGTATCTTCGACGATTCCTTCATGGCCGACTGCGACGCAAAATTCGACATGATATATTTGGGTAGTTTTCTTCATCTCTTCACTGCTGAGCAACAACGTGTTATTGCGCGCAAGTTGAACAGGATGCTCAAGCCGAAGGAGGGATCCATGATATTCGGAAGAAATCTAGGTGCTGAACAGGGCGGAGAGTATCATATGAAGAAGCTAGGGTGGGATCTGTACCGTCATAGTAATGAGACGATCAGAAGACTGTGGGAAGATGAGCACGATGGCGAGTGGCAGATTGATAGTTTCCTTACGACCTACGAGTCTGCGGGCTGGGACAATAGCAGGAGAGGTTGGCAAGGTAATGATACCCAGCAGATGACTTTTGTAGCGAAGAGAGTGTAGACATAGTAGAAAACATCGTTGCTGTTTTTGGAACTCCGGACCGCTTTCCGAGAATAGCTGTTTTTGATCATAAGCTCGATCCCTTTGCTTGGCTTCACTACCCATGACTGTTGTTGGCCGTTGTGCAGACGGGTGAAGGTTATGTGAATATGACTAGCTCTTAGTTTCCACATACCTTGCGGGATAGGGAGCAGTTGGCACATCATGCTAGACATGGCTGGCCCCAAACTTGGTTGCATCGAATTATTACTTGTAGTCATGTATGTTACATTAATATATGTACCAACTATTCCACTAGGCTGTGCAAACAGCTAACTGTGGTAGTTCTAGTTGATTAGAAGGGGATTTGCAGATTAATCTGTAGCGGAGCAGATAATAGAGAAAAGCGCTAAATTCCAGTCTCGAAATTGAGGCTTAAAACGTTAAATCTGAAGATATACTTTTTATGGTTGCTAATCTTTATACTAAATATAAAATCTATACAATGATTTATACATTTTATATATGGATAATTGGATTATTTATTAATCCACGAATTAGATACTCAAAACTTCAAAAGTGATCCGCGGATTGCTATATGTCGGGGGGAGTGGAGCGGTTTATCGAATCCAGGTAATTTGTTGCATAGCCTATATCCGACTAACTTCGGAGTTCTAGTTTGGATATTGAGAACTTATGTATTTGATTATTCAAGCCAAGTTTAGATACAGTATCAAGAACTAATATATAAACCTATTTAAATAGATATCTCAAAAGTATATATTTTAGCTGAATATCGAAGTTTAAAGTTGGTCTATAATTTAATACACTTGCTGGTGGTGATGGATTCCATGCTCTGCCATGACAGGCTATATGATGTACTCCCAATCACTGACGCTTATTCCTCATCAAAATTTAATCAAGCGATTCTAGAAGCTCGATGATTGTCTTCAGACGCAGTCTTAAGTTGCGGACATTATCGAAGATCCATCTCAGATTAGACCTCCCCGATTCAGTCGTAAGATCCGCCGTTTTTTGTTGCACAAGTTCCTTCTGTTGATACCCGCGCACTGCATCTCCCAGTTCCCCTAGGATAAGATCCACATGTCTCGCGGCAGATATAACGAGGAGCTTCTTGTGCCTGAGATCTTCTTCGTCCGAGAGCTCGAAAGTTCCCGCGCTAATCTTCATAGTTTTCATATATGCCGAGCCATTCTTGGCCGTCTTGCAAAATAACTTCACAAGGCATTGAAGGATGATCGCTGGGAAAATAAAGTTGGCCGAACCTTTTGGACAGTCCTTACAGCTGATATAACTAGCTACGTGCTTTCCTGCTTCGCGAGTAAAATTCAAAACGGTGTCAAGACTGAGGGTCTCATTCTGTAAACTGCAGAGCTCAGCACTAAAATAGAGCTGATTCGCTAAGCATGAGCAGTTTGATGACACGCCAAACTTGAAGAGCGACAGAGGACTGGTGAGAGTGCTGGATGGCCCAACGCTATCATCTTGAGGGCTACTATGCAGAAAATCTCTATCTCTATCTCTATCTCTATCTCTATCTCTATCTCTATCCGACCGCGTAGAGACACTGGATGCGGCTCTCTTGGGAGAGCGATAGTTGTAGTTGTTGCTTGTTGGCAAAGTGAAATTATGTTCGGTTGTCTGTACAGATAAAGATTAGCCCACATCGTTCCTCAATCTTTGCGTGATAGGCGCTGAGAACTTACATAAGGCTTTTCGGTGCTTAAAGGGGAGACTGATTCGATGAAACTTAGATCGTCTCCTGTCGGGCTCATATTCGTGAAGCTGAACATGTCGTCATTGAAGCAATCCTGTTGCATCGCAAACCCCATTGCCTCGAGAAGGGCCGCTTCGGCTTCTAGCCCCGTTGTCTGAAGCGAATTGGTAGAGTCTGCTATCTGAGGCGGTGTTGATTGTAGGCTGACTGGTTCTGGCGACTTGTCAATCGGATCAGCCCTTGCGGGCTGTGTTACCGGAGATTGAGATTGAGAATTCTGCGGAGCCGATTGTCTATTTCGCCGAGCCTTGAGTCTCCCGCTCCTAAGAGATACACTGTAGTTACACACATAATTGTTGTTGCTACAGCGCTGGCATGTCCTTCCTCCGGAGCACTTCACTCGAGATTGACGACATGAATCGCATGCTGAACATATCTTCACATTAGAAGGCGGTTTGGGCGTCGCCGAGGAGGTATCGTTCGTGGGACTATTAGCTGAGTTCGGAGAAGTGCTTTTTAGTTCTGCACTAGCTGGTTTACCGCCTGTTTGTCGACGCCGTGGATGCCAGTATAGAGGAATGCATCTGGTATTTCAGCAGAGGATACCATGGCTGGATCGTGGTAAGGCGATAAGGCAAGCACGGCTACAGCTACTGGCACAGCTTGATGCGAATTGATAGATAAGCTTTGTGCCAATGTCGATGTGTTGGTGATAAGCACGGAGTTGGCTTATTTTATGGCGATAGCTTGTGGTTTCTTTGCTCAGCAGCCATTCCCCAACCTTAGCAGGAGATGTAGACCGCCGCAGCTTCGTCTTCGTTCCAAGCTTATCTAGTCGTCCAATCGTGCCAATGTAAGCGTGGTGAGAATTTGGGAGTTACAGTAGTGCATATTCCTTGCATGCGAATGGTGAAATCAAAGGTTGTACAGTACGTTTCCCTTGGTCCTTGTGAATCTGGGCGTGCTTATGAGGCGCGGCAATATGTGCGCACCCAATCGCAGGCTAGCATTTGCTCATACTCCTCACATGATCCTGATGTTGTTCACTGGCAGAAGATCTTGCCTAAGAACAGCTCAAGCTTATGGCGATCCCAAGGCGTAGGGTGATAGCTGCATCTGAAGAATAGTTCCAGATTGATTGATTGATTGATTGATTGATTGATTTTTCACTTTAACCACCTTTTTGAGTCTAAGACTATATATACAGTAAGTAGGTCGGGTTCTCGCTAACCGAGAACCAGTTAGGTGGAATTTTTTCTAGATACAAAATTTTTCTAGTAGTTTCTAGAGATATTAGGAGCTATACTCCGAAGTCCGACGCAGTACTACTACGCTATCAAAACCGAGGACTATTTTGACCAGTTTGATGTTCTAGAGCAGAGAGTAAGTTAGTGGGAGGTAGTAGGTACAGTATAGTGACTTCTGCTGCGAATATCTTGCCTGCCTACGATCCGACCAGAAGAAGCCGACTGCTACTTTTCCTACATTTATTCGACTATTGCCGTCGTTGATGATAGCCTACCAAGACTCACGTTGCTCGCTAGCTGTCGATGTTTGTCGTTTGCGGGGTAGTACCCGTCCATAAATTTGAAATACGCGAATCTGATATTTCAACCTATTTACTTCCAGCTACAGTATATCTATATTGTTGAATAACGATGCAATATATTATCAATAACGAAAATAGTAAAAAGTAGTTTGTTTTATTATGTTAAAAGTTTAATCAGGTTCTATATAACATCAATATTTTAGAAAAATATTCCATAGATTGAATTAATTATAATATCTTAAAATGTATTACTTTTTGGTGTAAATTGTACATAATTTCATCCCACTTTCTTACCTGTCTTCATCAAGTTTTCACGCCAATCGGCTTGGTAATTGTCCAGCAAAAGTAATTTACGAACATGACGTCAATTCAGCACCTTCCAGAGCGATGTCATAGTAGCAATGGGAACGCAGGCTACCTCGAAACTTGCGTACAGATGCACCTTACATGCAGATGGAAATAAGCTGTTTTGATTGAACTGCTCGATATTGAACCCTTCCCCAGATTACCGGGTTTACAGCCAGTCTAAAATCCTTCCCTATGTCGGGCCGCTCATATTGTTTCTGTATCGGCGGGTACGAGTTTGTTGATATATAAATCTTACTTCCCATCGGGATAGACGAGGTTGTGGATTGGCTAATTACCATCTTATATCAGACCACGACGGCCAACTAGCATATATCAGTCGTCTTCGGACATCGAAGAGACTGATGGGGCAATGATCTTGAGAAGAGCAAAAAGCTTCTCTGCTCACTCACCACAAAATGGATTGCTTGAAATCCTGTTACCCCGATTATGATACAAGTGTCCGCGCGGCGAGGTTGCTGAACATTTCAGGCAAGTACGCGGAGACCACGATCTGCTAGAATGCAAGAAGTATATCTTCATAGAATGAAATCTCAATTTGATAGTGAAGATAACTGTGCTGGTTATTAAGCATTGGTCTGGATATCTCAAATATACCTCTGTGGATAGCTTTCACAAGATGGCACAATACGCACGTTTTTCAAAGATCAATCCTCAGTGGGAAGAGGCATGTGTTTGATTTCATCATATCCCAGTATTTTCTTGAACGTCACAACGCCATCACGATGTTGTCGTGAGGCTTAAGCAGTGCCAATATCCAACTCACGTGCTAACATCCACAGTTTGTGTCATCACAACCAATTCTCCAGAAATTTCGGGAAAGCGACGATCACATAGTGCAGCGACGGGCTGCGTTTCAACGGATTTCAGCGGAAGGACCGAAACTACGCCATATTCCTGGCGACGAAGAGGTGGCCATTCGAAATTTCAATGTCCAAGCACGAGATGGTTATCAAATCCCCGTTCGTTCTTACTTGCCCACAGCTGGCGCCAAGGATAAAACGAAAACGTTTCCCGTGTTCGTTTATTATCACGGGGGAGGGTATACATTTGGTGATATTGAAACAGGCGATGAAAACTGTCGCCTCGTTTGTGCAGGCGCGCACATGGTCGTAATAAGCGTGGATTATCGACTGGCACCCAAATACACCTTTCCCACTGGAATCGAAGATAGTTACGACGCACATAAGTGGGTCGCTGCTAATGCTGCAGAGATCCAAGGCGACCTTGGCAAAGGATTTATCGTAGGAGGGGTACCTGCAGGGGGCAACTTTGCCGGTGTCATTGCCTACCTAGCTCGGGATGACGCGATCTCGCCTCCGATCACCGGACTCCTTTTGTCAATTCCGTGCTGTCTTATGCCGATGGCTTTTGACAAGGTGCCCCAGTGGAAGGATGAACTTCTTAGTGTTGAGCAAAACAAGAATTCAGACATGTTGAATGTCGAATCATATAATCAGCTTATTGAGGGTAAGTTCAAATTCAGAATCTTCCTAAGCTTCCATCTTAAGCCACACTTCCAAAGCCTGCATCCCTAAATTTTCATCCCCTAGCTTCCATTCCAGCCTCTCTACATCTACAATATCACAGACACTAACTAACAACCCTTAGGTATTCTTAAAGCACCTCCGGATGACCCTCGCATCTCCTTCCTCCTCTATCCCGACCACACCCGCCTTCCACAACGAGCTTACTTCCAGATCTGTGGGCTTGATCCCATCAGAGATGAAGCATTCCTTTTCGATCGACTGCTTCGTGAGCATTCTAATGCTTCTACCAAAGTTGATATCTATGACGGGCTTCCACATGGTTTCTGGCGGTTCCAGGAAATGCCAGTTGCTAAGAGATGGGCCAACGAGCTTGTTGATGGTACTAAATTCCTTTTGGGAGAAGGGGAGGGCGGAGTTACTGTGAGGGGGTACGAGGATTAGTACGGACAGATAGATAGCTTTGTCTGTATACACTTGGATGACTAGTCTATCTCACTAGAACATAAGAGCCGAGGTTATGTGTGCTAGATCGGGTCTCCATGTTGTCCCATGTCAAGTATCTAGAAGACTATAAATAAAAACCTGAGATTTTGGTTATAAAGAAGTATTACGATGAAAAGTAGACTATTCGCCAGTAGGTATACTGACTATCTAATCAACTCCAGAACTTCGATGTTTGACCAAAATATATGCTTTTGAGATCTCTATTCTAGCAAGTGTATATGAGAGTTCTTAACATCCAAAATGCATTTAGACAATCAGATATATAAATTCTTAAATATCCAGATCTCACTTGAACCATTAGAAATTTGGAGTTGTACAGATAATAAGTATACCCACTAGTGACTATACACTCTTATACAATCACACTTTCCCTCTCTTCATCCGATGACAGTGCTATCAGTAATAGGCCCGCTCAGTAGTGCAAATCCCAATCTTCACGCTAGTATAACAGTGGATACATGCAGTCTGTGATTGACTGTATAGTTAATAGCTTTAGTTTTCATATCCCCAAAACTGCATAGACTGGTAGCAGACTTTTTGGACTGAGTTGTATAGTTAGTTAGCTAGAATCTCCTACTTAGTTAGGAGAATTAGACTTAACCTCCAGGCTACGCAAACGGTTAGCCGTGGGAGTCCTATGGTATTGCCAAGACAATCTGCGGATTAGATGGTACTACTGTGAGTCTGTGATTAATCTGCAGATATCCGGCGGATATCCGTCGATCCGTGGATAATCCGCTAATCTGCGGATTTTAGAAGCTATTCGCAGATAAGTGGAGGTTTAGAGCTCAAAACCCTCAAGTCTGAGGCTTAAATCCTTAGGCTTAAACTCTTAAATTTGAGGATATACTTTTGATATTAGTCTTTATACTAGTTATATGTTTATACAGTGATTTATATAGCAATTTATATACTTTTATACACTTTTATGTATACAGATTATCTATGGATATATACAGATAATCCGTAAATCTGCAGAGTGGATTATGAATTTGAAACGGGATACGCAGAGCGGAGCGGTTTGCGGATATCTTCGGATACGGTTTTTTTCTGCGTATCTTAAACCTACACAATCATAATAGTTCCAAAAAGTGATACTATTGATATCAAAGGTTAGTAAGTAAACTCACATGTATCTGCTAGTGCACTATCTCAATGCACGGAAGTGGATATAGAGCTATTTCGACTATATATAGCCTATATAGCCAATACCCGTAATTTTGCATAGCCTATACAGTAAGCACACATGTGCATATACAAGAAACATATCTCCCCTGTTCAGTACTCCAGTATTGAGAGCATTCTAATATGAGGTTATGCTGTGGTTGAGGATCACTCCTGTACGGATTCACTTAATAAAACACTGGCAACCTTCTTTAATAGCAAGAAAACGTGGAGAAGAAGGGAGGGTAGGCGTCGACTAGTATCTATTCTTTGTCTTGCCTCATATGCCAGCTTGTAGTCTATTCTTGTGCTGGTTATATCTATCTTTTCCGTCTTAATATCTTTCTACCATTCTATAGTCTATCCCATCTGTATGTATTTACAGTATAGTTTTCGTCTCGATCAGGGTGTTTAAGGTATGACATGGTTTTGACTTCTTCATGTCGTCGGCTGGGTTGCATGTTACGAACCAGATCACGAGGACTAGGGGACCATAGGCTCAGGGCCCTAATTGGTCATAGGAGAACCCCTAGGCTTACTCCTACTTGATTGCTTCAATACGAGCCCTGCTGTCTTCTATCACTTCCATGTGATTAGGAGGTTGACGACGTAACATTGCAGTCGCCGTCGATCTATTTAATCTCTGCAATCTCTCGTCGTTCGTAGGACTGTCGAAGAGCTATAATATCGATCATGAGTCGTTTTTCTTATATAGTTCCCAGTTTAATTATGCAATCTTAGAGTGATTTGAAGTCGGTGCAGATCGTAAGAGGGACAGATTCGTCCAAAATCTTTTCGAAGGAGAGTCGGAGACCTCCGTAAAAACGAAGATCTTAAGGGACTCTCGGTCGAAGGACAGAAAGGTAATTCCTCTTGATGGATGTTCATTTAGTGCTTTGATGTCTTCGTCGCTGTAGTCAAGACTTTGTGCAGCACACGATAAATCGAAGGATGCTTCTGGTTGGCACATAGTGGCGATATACTCACCTTTTGTTCGAATGAAAATGTATTGCTCTTTGGGGTTTGCTCCCTTGTTGATCTTGCCCCAGGTAGTTGCAATGTCAGCCTTCTTTTTTGCAACTGATCCTGGGTTTTCGCACTGATATTCCTGTGAAAGTTCGACTTTTTCGTTGGAAAGCGAGATTAGTCCCCCGTTGAACTTAAGAGACGATCCCCGGGTGAGCACTTCTCGATCCTTGGCGAGGAAGCTTGCATTCTGAACTTGAAACTCCTCCTAATCTGCGAATTTAGGATTTCGGCCAGTATGAGGGTATCGTCGGCTAGTATGAGGATATCGTCGACAAGTATGAGGGTATCGTCGACTAGTATGAGGGTATCGTCGACTAGTAGTCCTACAACGCCGAAGCTGTTCGTGTTCATGTGCGGAAGGTAGGGATAGTGCACAGAAGGTTCCATTTCGAGATTGTCAGTATGATGATTATGGTAGGTTCCAAACCAATGGTTTCTGCTTCTGGAATGCTGTAGGTCTCAAGGCAGACGCGTAGAATTGTGCCTTCTAGGAAAGATATCTCTTTAGATGCGTAGATGTAGATATCTCGAATCAGCTTTATTGTCGACTGCGTATATGCTTGTGAAATATCTAGAGAATATAATTCAAGGATCTTCGTATTGCCTAGTGTTGCTAGTAGAGCAAGAATAATTCGTTGACTGACAAGTTGGATTGTAGGGTATTGGGTAAGAATCGAACCTCTTGCTTGGTCATTGTAAGCTTTGTACAACTAGATGTGACTTCTTAAACTCTTGTGCTGTTTTCTTATTCTTTATACCATCAGCATATTGTATTTTGAAGATCTGTGTGCCTTTCGGGATTTCTGCCTTTGTCGACTACTTCAAAACTCATCTCTCAAGCGGACCCTTGATCTCATTTTCCCTCGATTTTGTGTAGTCAATACCGTCGTCGGTTGTTCAGACAAAAGCATCATGAATCTCGGTAGGTTCTTCAGTGTCGAGATCGAAGGATATATTTGCTCTTGGGATCTTCTTTGAGTATCTCTATACCTGGCGTGGTCGACCAGATGTTGCACTTCTTAGTTGCATTTGAGGAGGTTCTGTTGAAGTCGCTTCCTGGTTTCTTATTGGTTCATTCGAAGGCAGCGGAACGCAGTTGGTCGCATTTGGAGGCAGTTGAATCAGAGCTAGTAGCAGCAATTGACCAGAAATCTGTTAGGTTTCTTGATCTTCTTGTGTATCTTGTGATGGAAATTCTGTAAGTCTTTGGTAAGCATCGCATTGCTTCTTGCGAACAGTAGATTTCTTCGAAGTTCCTGTATCGATCATGATTTCGTAGAATTCGTAGTCATTGTAGCCGCCGTTCTCAATGTCTGGTCCCTCCGCTGAAGTGAACACTTCGCCTTTAATTGCGTATAAAATGGGGTTTTCGGCGAGGGTGATCACAGCAGCCTTCCCGTCGATTATACCCAGGGATGTAGAGAACGATGCAGTCATCATTGCCTCTGCGAGTTGATCGCTGCCGGAGTTCTCTATTTCTGAGGATATAAACTTCATATCAGTACTTACAGTGCTCTTAGTATTGTCGTTGCCGCTGTCAACTTCTAGCTCTGTTATGTATTGCTGATAAGTCTTGCGAGCCTTCTTGATCCGCTCTCTGTGCTTTTCTGTAGTAGCTTGAGGTTTCTATTTGGTGTTATTTGTTGACTAATATCGTTCGTTGCATACGTGACACTTGCTTGCGGGTTTAGATGAACTTTTCGAACGTGTTTTCATCTTAGGGCTAGTAAAGTTCGTGTTTGCGGTCGTAGAAGTGGTTGCGGAAATGTGCTTTGAGCTTGACGCGCTGTCAGCCACATAGGCTGTAGAAGTTTGTGCACATGCTTCTGATGTTGAAATTGAGTTCTGGAGGCTGCTCAATAGTGCATCGACAGTAGGAGGCATTCCCATATATGGTTATGCCGTAGTTGGGAATCACTCCTGTACGGATTTACTTACTCCGACAATACAGATGTTTGTATATACTATGCTACGTCCGTTTTGTGAATTTCTACACGCACTGGTTGCCAGATTTGAGGTCGCCCCAAACTGCGCTAGTTTGCACGGTTTCCACTACCGACAACATTGGAAAATGACTCCTCTCACAAAGAACACTCAACGACAGCTAGAAATAGAACGACATAGGTAAGATCTGATAATGTGGGAGATCTCCTGAGTGCACTCGTTCGTCACCTTTGCAGATAGTTTTCGGCACGATGGCCTACGCTTCCAATTCCATAATGCAGCTGTCGTTGGATAGTGATCTACAATCTGCACAGGAGTTTGTTGAACACCGTACTTGGAAGTGAAATGTATCTAAGTATTGAGACTACAAGCCGCATCCTAACGTATACTCATTCACTGGAAAAGAATAAGATGTTTGGAGAGAACCATCACAATCAGTAAAGCAAGCTGCCATGTGCTTCTCCTGCCCACCACACCTAGTTTTCGATAATAGCATAGACACCTCTCGTTGTTCTCGAGGAGACATAAATCATTCCTGGAGTCTGCCGTAGGTATAAGTAACCGAAATCATCAAGCGCTGCATGCGCTTCGTAAGAGGCTGCTAGGCGGGACTTTCCCAGAGCCTTCCATCATCACTTTGCCTTTCCCATTCCCATCCACAATAAAAATGACCACGAACTTGGCTGAGCTCGATGAAAAACTTCCTGCATGATCAAGCCAGCAGAAGTGGAGAAAGTGGAGAATGTTGTACACGTGCATGACGAAGAGTCTTTGGTGACTACAAAAACTCCACTATGATTCTTAGTTACCGCACTCCCGACGACTCTGTAGGGCTTAAGGCATACACCTCTGTCTGCAATGTCACAGGGGGACATGGCCTAAGATCAAATCGATCCCGATCTGTTAACTTTAACTAGCGAACTGCACTGTTCTGCACAGGGTCCTACTGTAGGTCTAGACTGGCGACAACAATGCTGCAGGTCCAGCGATTATTGTAAATACGTCAGGAGACGTTTCAGCCGTGGTAGCAAGGCAGTGGTGGAAAGTGCTGACCCTGCTAAGAACTAGTCTATTCATGGTTCTTGAACATGAGGCTATGCAAGGAGGGCGATCGGAAAGCGACCCGGGACTTCTGTAGAAGGATATGCGAGCGGAAACAAACATTCGTTGTGCGTACATGAAACGAACTTTATGTACGTGACAATCATCTACTCGAGGTTGAGGTGAGATATTGGGAGAGTGGCGTTGTGCTGGCAGTCACGTGGTAAAGCTAGAGACGGCTGAGCGCCAAAAGCACGGGTGCTGCGGCGATAGTGGGGAGACTATCCTTGGATTGCAACCTGAACTCGACCCAGCCACCTCAAAAATGGATATCTTGACATCGGCCACAGTGGAATCATTGGGTCGCGATGATCGACTTCTTTTTCACTGCCACGTCTTTGCTCAATGGACATAACTAGGAGTTCCTAATATATAGTCCCTCATTATCTTGCTAAGTGGCTTACCATCAGATTAACATAGCTTTAGGATTTACCCCAACTTCGAAGATGCCTTTCACCCATCATACACCAGAATCACTACTTCCCCGCACAGATTCGAAGAATCCGGCATCAACTTGTCGAGGTTTGACGTCGAATGGCCAACCGTGTCGAAGAGGCCTATCAAAATCACCTCATAATTCTCCTAGTCCAAGTCCTCACAGAGCATCAAGTACAGAAGCATTTTGCTGGCAGCACAAAGATCAAGCGGCACATGCCGGCCCACCAACCCAGACTCGACCAAACCCCCTCCACAATCGATCAAGTATAGATACTTTGGTAGACAGACTTGGTCTCCTCGATGTAGAGCCAAAAACGAACAAGGGCAAAGGACGTGTCACAGAGGAAGACCACCGGGGCAGGGACCACACTTCAAGGGATGGATCGAGACCAGCCCGAGTACCAATTAATGCGCAAAGACTGCAGCAAGAGCGATTGTGGGAGCAACAAGCATCGCAGCGCCCTCATGAACAACAGACACCAAGCACAGAACATGGAACGCCTGATTATGAAGAAGAATTACGAGGACGTGAGAAGAAAAGTAAATCTAGAAGTCAACTGGGGTTGTTCTGCTGTGTCGGAGAAGTCGACGAGGATAAAGCACCAAGACCCAAACAAAGTGCACATACTCGATCGTCTTCTCACGTACCTTCCAGCTCCAGCATCGCAGATAATTCCCATACATTTTTAAATCCCCCGCCTTCAAGACAGCGACCATCGTCGAGACCAGCCACATCATCGCGACCAGCCACATCCTCGAGACCTTCATCCTCAAGGCCGCCGGAGATGTTGCAAAGACCAAACATGGATCGAGATCCTTCTTCAAGAACGGGCGAACTCCTGTCACTTATACCGTCAACTGCTAGTCCTCAGGTTACATCATTGCTTTTGGCAGAACTCGCCAAGCCGATATCAGAATCGGACGCTCCAGGATTTATCTACATGTTTTGGTTAACCCCAGAAACACTTCCCGCTGGTCCACCGACTGAAACAGCTGGCTCTCTTCTAGCCCCATCGTCAAGACCGGACCCTGGCCGTCGACGAACATCTGATGTCCTTGAGTCTTTCACATCCGCCCCACCAAACCGACCTTCAAACGAAAAAACTATGCTTCTCAAAATCGGTCGAGCCGAAAATGTCTTTAGGCGACTACAGCAATGGCAGCGCCAATGCGGTTATAATCTCTCCTTAATAAGATACTACCCTTACAACCCCTCCAACGCCTCGGACAACACGGAAGATTCTGGGCAGGTCCCAAGGAAGGTTCCGAATGTGCATAAAGTCGAAAGATTGATACATATCGAGCTGAATGAGAAAAAGGTGAATTCTGGAAAGTGCAAAGCATGCGGGAAAGAGCATCGAGAGTGGTTCGAGGTAGATGCGAACAGAGATGGGGTTAAGAGTGTGGATGAGGTGATAAGGAGGTGGACGGAGTGGGCGGAACGATCAGCGACATAGGGTTGATCTTTGAGGGCCGAAACCAGATTTACAGTATGGTTGGAATTCTAAGGTGTTCAGGTAGAGTTATGCGCTGAGGAATAGCCGGTTTGTAGGGCCAAATGACACTTTGAAATGATCAAATTACTTCTTTTGTCTTGCGTGACCCCCAAAAGGTGGAACCTCCGGGCTGTGATGTACTGCGACGAGTGATGGGAAGGTACATACTGTTGTCCTGTACTTGAGGGTGCTTGGACAAACACTCGGCGTGAACGCTAAGCTGAGTTCGCATTTACAGTGCCATTGTGCGCTTCTCAATGCTCCGTTCGTAAATTTGTACTCGTAGAAATTGCTGAGACTCCCCGTATCGACACGATCACCTGTTCGTCCACCCAAATTTTGGTTGTACTACGATTCCACTATCCCTCGCTTCATCCGTCTTGATTCCGAGTAGGTATCGGCTATGAACAGATCGATGAATTCTAGTGGAGGATGTGAGACTGGGCCTTGAGACTGGAAAAGGTGGCTATGCGTAGTTTTGAATATGGTTCTAAGACGCCTTGACGAATAAGGATTAATCTTAACCAGGTGGTTAATATTAGATCTGTTTGGAGCGTCTGTTTTGATCGGCAGAGGGTTGGTTCCATCACTACTTACTCTTAACGTCAGTTGCGCTATTGAAAAGGTTCAAAGAAGACTTTTGCATGAACCAAGACCTATTCTATGGCTTTCACGGTCTTTTCTGGACAAATATTTCCGCATAAAGGTAACACAGCAGCCAACCCAGCGAAAATTTCGAAGCCAGTAAAGCAAGCAAGTCATTTGTTCGAATAGTCCTTGGTGCAGGTATATCTCGAAGGTGCCACATATCAACATCAACACTCCTCGAGATCGACAGTATGTTCGAGATGAGTATGCTATGGCGGACATGTTGCCTAGATCGGCCCATGACTGATCATTTGTAGACAAAGTGGGACCCATCAAACACTCGGATGGTCCCGAAATAGGCAAATAGATGAAGAGCTAGAATCCACGGGACTCGTCAGACCGAGTAATGTAACTATTAATCTCGTTTTGGCATGCTGTTACCGTTCCAATGAGCACTATTACAATGTGAGTAACTAGTACTTAGAGGTTTAGAAGTTACCCCACTACTCACCAAATTTCAACGACAAGGTAGCAGCAAGCTTTCGATGAAGGAATGGCAACATACATGGCTAATTGTTGTCTTGCCTGAGGGCGAGTATTTGGAACAGAGCATGGGTATCATATGCATATGCCTATAAGGAAATCAAGAGGCGGTTGGCAAGATACAACTGATAACGAATGAGCCCCCACCTGCAGAAGCAGAGCGGATTCATTAGTCTACCACAAAGCAGTGGACTCAGAAACAGCAGTAGGTGCTGTATTACTTGATTCTCATCGACTGGGCTTTCGTAGGTCGTAGAATTCTCCTAGATCTCTTGCACAAGTCTGGCTGGAAATGACTTCAACTCGTTTTTTATAATTTTAGGAAAGGGACAGCTCAAGTTTTGAAAGAACAGGTCTTTGAATAACGATCGTAACAAAAAAGAAGTATCGTATCAGGAAGGTGATATTAATGATCACAGATGACTTTGGCATCGTCTGTACATGATTGCCAAGAATCGCAACTAGGCAGGTAATGCACCTACTGGACTGCCAGCCAAATAGAAATAGCTTCCATTTGTAAAAAGGCTATGTAACCATTGTGTAGCATTAATCCACTTGTAGAACGCCTGACTCCAATCCATGCAATTGCAACCCTCCCACTAAATTACATGTCCCTCAAGCCTTCTTAGTAGCCTTCGCCTCGATCTCCCTCAACAAGCCAACCAAATCAGTTTCATGGTTCTCCATTTCCAAACCCCTTCCGATCCACTCCTTCGCTTCATCCAGCCTTCCCATCTCCATCAAACACTTTCCTCTTCTCCACCAAGCCTTCGCATTCCCCGCTCGCTTGGCCTCCACACTGCTCTCCGCATCGACAGCACCCTCCGCCCAATTCGACATCGCCATGTGCGCTTGCGCTCTGTTTGCGTATAAACCTGCGACCTCATCTCTGACCAATCCAGACGGTTCCCACAGTGGTCTTGCAAGAGCCATCTGCAGTCCAAGCGTGTACATCTTTATAGCTTCACCATGTTTGCCCTTTCGGAATTCGGTGTTCCCCGATTCACGCAACTTGGTGATGCCTGCGGAACGCTTTGGATTTACAGGAACTGGTGGCGGGGGAATAGGTGTCTCAAGAGTGAGAAGAGCGCGGTGGAGAAGATTGAGCGTTTCTAACTCCTCATTGAGAGCTCGCGAATTTGAGGAGGCGGTTATGGATTTCGAGGAAGGGTCCATGTGTAATGGGAGGAATGTGAAGGTCTCATTTTCGTCCATCTTGACCTTGTATTTGCGCAATTCTAGGCGATTTTTCTTTTGTCTCCTATATTTGTGATCTAATATCGCTCTTGTTCGTTGTGAGAATTGGGTGTAATGAAAGATGTGTCTTCAAAAGTTGTGTGTGGAAGACCTCAAGCTGTCCTTTCCGATTACAGCCTTGCTTACTAATATAGATCCGCCCGATATCCCACCACAGAACCCCAAATCATTCACATCCAAGCACAACCATGGCCAAGATGTCGAAGCAAAACCGTGCTGTCAAATGAAGGATTGAAATGCTGACAGCCAAGTGGCTGCGCTGTGAATCTGTATACTTTCACAAAACATCGCTGCCCTTGTATCTCATTATGGCGCATGTCGCATGTCGTTATTTCTTGGTCACTCACAAGTTATTGGTGGCCATCTGAGTGAAACTATAAGTACATACACCACATAGTGACCAATCTGCACAATATTCATGCCTCAGCTCTTTTGCAGGGCACTGCCTCAGTACATATAAAAATGTAATGAATTGCCCTTGCTGCTTGATTCAAGTGAAATCCAAGTGAAGTAAACAGGTTGCTGCTTTCAGAATCGAAATCGAAGAGCTACCATTGTTCATCTCACAATTGATTACCATCACAAACAGTTCCAAGTCACCGTCCGTACTCAATCATTCAGTATGTGCAGCGTTTTCTCTGCATTTTTCTACGAGGTCTATCATCTATGGGACGGCATCCTTCTTGGACCTGGGCATCTAATGACCAAGTTCGGCCTCTGATATCTCACCGCAATTCCTTCCACTCCACAGGGCAGTTGAAGGGAGCTCATCTGTAGCAGCACTAGCTCATATATCTTTGATATTCTATGGTTTTCCCGGGAGTCAACTCTTATGGAAAGGAGTCATTCGTACTTCCATCTGCTCTGGTTGTGAAAGATAGCCTTGAGATTTGCTAGGACTGCAATAACTCCCTTGGGACTAGCTGTGTGGATTTGTTCATTCTCGGTGCAAGAATGAAACATTAGGTAACATTTGGGTGCGGGAAGATCTATGGTATGGCGGTGTTGATTGTTGCGGCCTGTATGTTAGGAAAGCATTGGCAATAATTTACTGTATTCGGGATCAAGGTCATTTCGCAAGCACAATGCTGTACCTGGCCGTGACCCGCTTAGCTACTGGTGTGTCTCTTTTCAAGCTAGAGATCTGACAAGTTGCGACGATTATAAGTGCGGGCGACTTGGCCAGCCGTGTTTAACATAACAGCGGTGCATCAAATACCAGTTCCACACCGATTGATCAATTGATTCTGGGACACAAATTATATCGGGATGATTTATTTACCTACATTTCGCATCTTATATTTTAGCGTTACGAATCATTTTTGGTGTTTACGGCTTGTTGAAGTAGGGCAATCCACTCTCATAGGCTCAAATTGGAAAAACTTACTCGTGATGCAGTGCGTAAACGGAATTTTGTTGCAAGTCGTTTCGCAAAACTGTCCAATAGCTGAGTCTGTCATAAATTACATGCGTCTGAGGATGCAAGTCATCCTGCACGCGATCATGCTGCTGGAACCATCGTACTTACGATTTGCAACAAACAAAGTGGAGCTAATGGTTCTTGTCGAAGAACCTACCGTGTGATATGAGACTCGTGAATCTCTTTCTTTACCCAGCCGGTCAGATAATTGCTTACGCTAAATTCACCGATCCATGAGCTGGCTTGCGCAAGAAGTGGCTCAGTATTGGGGACCCTTTTCACAACCCAGTTGAATCACCAGGTCTGTTCCCCTTATCAACGCAACCAGTCCACTTGTCGCATATCAATGCATATCTCGAAGATGAAACTACCAGTCATGCAGGGCCATCGACTCTACTATGACTACTCTAGCGAATGGACTACAAAAGGCATTGTCACTTTCATTGATCCTTGCGGAGTAGACGACAAATCCGGCACCTGAATGGCGCATAAAGTCTTGAAGCTCATCTATATCAATTGCTGTAACACAGCCCAGTGTGAGCACTTTCTGGGGGAGTTGGTTCCCTACCCTACGAAAACCCAAAAGTGATGCCACTTCTGGAGAAGTGACAATTTGGGCTTATATCTGGTTTCACCTATCCCATTGAGTGGCATACACGACTTCCCACCTTATTGTGGCGAGGCAACGAGTAGTTGTCGTTTCAGGGGATAAGGGATTCGCAAGCAGCCTGCCATAATAATTTGGATTGCTCGCCTCAAACCGACATGCCAGACCTAAATCTCCCCATGGTTTTGGGAGAAACACAACCGATCTGAAGTTGAAATATGGATGAAATATCTCAAGTACAATCCTGTTAGGATGTTTCGGAGGCATGGTTGTATGTTTCGAATCATACATGCCACCTACCATAACCTTCATCGGGTTCCACCTAAGGCTAATTATAACATAGATGCCCGTGTCGCCTAGGTCCGTTCCGTTGCGATGGGACAGATCTGACTGCTTGCATGGACATCACAAGGCGAGTCTATCCCTTTGACTGCCATAAGCAACTTCCTAACCTTATTTCTGATGAGGTCGCGAGTAGTTGGCACCATTCAAAGGGATGATCTTCAGGCGGGAATCAGCTAAGTATAACATTTATGCACATCGAAACCGTTTGAGCTCCGAGACGGTGGCCAACGTTAGCGCTGTTAAAATTTACAGGCTGCTCATCATTTCCTCCCATGACAAGTGGGAAGATCTGCAATGCAACAACAGTCCTCTTGCAGACTTGTTGATCAAATAACTGTCAAGCCAGTTAGTCGATTTCAACCCCTGACTATCTCTAACTGATAAACGCACTTGTTTGCAGATATCAGCATGGGCAAAGAACCAACATTTTCGAACATGGATCGTCCCAAGATCCATCAACTGTCAAATTATGGGCCAGAAACTTTCCCAAAGCCTGAGAGAATGTATACTCTGCTAATATCGGAAGGAGTCAAGGTCTTGTTCACACACCAAGGAAATCGTAGAATTCATAGTGTAATGGGGCTGCAAAAGCCAGTAAAAATTTGGATGATGACCTCACATTCTCCACCTTTCTCTCCGCTCGGGGCGGAAATCCTCCTTGCATTCCTCTCCACCAACTGCTACATTCCCCAGCACCCCTTTCACCTGAGATAACAGAATTATTTGGTGAATGAATGATTCGTCATTTAGTGCCGGATTACCAGTTTCGCCAGCAAATGGGAAATAATTACAATCACGTGCGTCAGCCGCGCAAAGCTCGAGATAAATGGATTTGCGAGAGAAAAACAGTGGGTAACATTGAGGGTCCAAGTCCCACTGCAATTTACTCCATCCCCCACCTCCTTCATCCCATCTTTTCCGCGTTTCGTTATTTTGGCAAACGGGGCTGTGGCCGAGTTGCTCCCTACTTTGTACGAAGTACAGTAACTTAGCCAGCCTTACCCGGAACAAAACCTAGATATTTCACACGGAGGCAATGAAGACTCTACGAAGCGTATTCTCCAAGCCACAGGAGAAGACCACAGGAGAAGGCCACATACAAAGTCCATATAGACAACTTGTCGAATCACAACGAGTCTACGATACGACGGCAATGCAGCGATGCAATGATACGCTATCCATATCGATAGGACGATAACCTAAAGAGTCAAGACACCGGCTAATCTATTTACCTCTATCTGTACTCGTATACTTGGACTAAGTACATACATAGTACATGGGCTATCTAGCCCCCCTCTCGCATATTCTTCGGCAGTAGAGTAACAGAAACATTACTTCGTACTGTCGAAAGCTTCGCGGCGCAGTATCAAATCCTCAATGGCTTGAGTAGTAAATGCTGACCACGTAACGATGGCGGAGGAAGGGTGGAACCAATAGTTGATGTTGTTACGCTACTCCAGTCCTCCGGTCCCCCCAGTCCCTCCACGAAATCCACATAAAAACCACTTTAAATCCACAATGTCGGAACACTTTCCTCCTCCTGACTACGGCAAACTCTCCTGCCTTACCACCCAACCTCGCGCCCGCCACCTTTGCCATGATTTCTCCGCCTATGAACGAACATCCCGCTGCAGGGACTCTTTCACGGGGGTGAGATTCAATCTACAAACTACCTCGGATCTGCTTCGGTCAATCTTGGCAAAGCAAGTCGTATGACGTTATGTTGCATTCGCTTTCCCAGAGCAGTTTGGAGGACAAGTGAGCTGTTCGCGGCAACCATCATATTATCGCACACCGAGCAGTGGATTACATACGCGCCCTGGGGAAAAGATTTTATTAATTTTTTTTTTTTTTTTTTTTTTTTTTTTTTTTTTTTTTTTTTGACTTCCTGAGTCAAGAATGTTTGGCAACAAGAGTCCTTCGTAATATTCAAAGTTGTTGTCGGTGTGATGATGACAGGAACCTTGACTGCCAAGTACGTTTGTTTGAAAAGCTTGTGATGCATTTTTTTCACAGGCACACACCAATGTCGAATCGGTGCCAGCAGTGCCTCGGCTATCGAACACAGTTTCCGGACTTTGATTCAAGAAAAGCCTCCCGTCTTGTGCAGGAGCTTCATAATGCTTGACGTGTTTGCCATGCTTGTCTCGCAGTCACGAGATTGCTTGATGTTTGTTGCTTTGTCTTGGTGTCCTGGTGTTCTGGTGTTCTGGTGTCTTGGTGTCCCGGTGTCTTGGTGTCTTGTTGTCTTGGTGTCTTGGAGCGATTTGTATCAGGAGAACTCATACCTGTACCTCGTATCCTTCTCCTAAGCCCCACCATCTTAAACATCATCTTCTCCTCCCACACTCGCTCCCCGCAGTCTCAACGCAGTGACGTCGCATGTGGATCCTATTAATTCTCTTCATGCTCCGACGCTAACCCGTCTTGTTCTTCCAAATGCCGTTTGGTGTGCCTATGGAAATACATAGTAAGACTCTTCACTCCGTATCAGCAGAAACATCCAATCATAACTCATTAGGCAGGTGATAACCAGTCACCGCCTACACATCAGTCATGACTGCAGTGCAGATCTTA
This sequence comes from Clarireedia homoeocarpa, assembly GCA_001465935.1. Classification (NCBI taxonomy): domain Eukaryota; kingdom Fungi; phylum Ascomycota; class Leotiomycetes; order Helotiales; family Rutstroemiaceae; genus Clarireedia; species Clarireedia homoeocarpa. Next base: position 79,010 of record LNKV01000012.1, read on the forward strand.
AGCAATTCTTGTGGACCGCTGCAACAGATATGCCGCTAGCATAACATGGCCTGTTTAACAAGCTGAAGCCTTGCATACTTCCTGCAAGAATGGCGAAAAAAAACACCAACCACGGATTTCCTAATTGCTCGCTTCCGAGATTTTACTTATACTTTAAGAAGCATGTGGGAATTGTGGGCTTTTGCATGTTGGTTGGAGATAGTGGATCCACCATTCCTACCTCTCTAAAAGTTTGTTTGTCAGACGGCGAAGGATGGGGAAGCAGACAAGTATATTAGTCTCATCCTCCCCTTCACTATCTATTTTTTCCTCTAACATACAATCTACGCTTCTCCATTTCCCCGGTCACTCCCAGACCTCCATAAGTTGATCTAGAGGCACACAACAGAGTTGTGTTTGAGAGACCTTTACGAAAGAAACTGGCTGGAGCCAGACGTCGGATGCAATCCTGAGGATTTCTTGTCTTTTACACACGGCATTTCGAAACTTTGAAAATGGGTTCTTCAACTGAAAGATCGCCGACCCAAAAGACCTATGCAGGTCTCTGTGGTCGCAATCTGGGTCTCCTAGTCTCAACTATCGCTACCAATGGTTTCTTACTGTTCGGTTATGATCAGGGAGTTATGTCTGGTATCATTAGCGCAGACCCTTTCAACAACTACTTTCCAGAAACGAAAGATGATAGCGTTTACCAAGGATTCGTTACGGCCATTTACGAAATTGGTTGTTTGCTTGGTGCCATGTTCATTTTGTGGTTTGGAGATGCAACTGGCCGAAGAAGAGCTGTAAGCATTCCCTAGATTAAAACATTTCTTAAAGTAGGGCGCTAACATACCTATAGATGATTCTTGGTGGTGTCATCATGATCTTAGGTGTTATCATTCAAGTCACTGCCGTTAAAGGCCACTTAGCAACAGTTCAATTCATTATCGGTCGAACCATCACTGGGGTTGGTAACGGAATTAACACCTCTACTATTCCAACCTATCAAGCAGAGTGCAGTCGTACAACCAACCGTGGTCTCCTCATTTGTATTGAGGGTGGTGTCATTGCTTTTGGTACTATGATCGCCTACTGGATTGACTACGGCGCGTCATATGGTCCTGATGACCTCACCTGGCGTTTCCCCATTGCTTTCCAGATCTTCTTCGGTCTTATCTTGATCATCGGCAGTTATTACCTGCCTGAGAGTCCGAGATGGCTTCTTAGCAAAGATCGTCATGAGGAGGGTCTCGATGTTATTGCTGCATTGAATGGTCTTGAACACAACGACCCTCAGGTTCAACTCGAGAAGCAAATCATCATGGACAGTATCATGGCCAGCGGACAGGTTGGAACCAAGACTCCATTCTCTGCCCTCTTCACTGGTGGCAAGACTCAACATTTCCGTCGTATGATGCTCGGTGCATCGTCTCAATTCTTCCAGCAATTAGGAGGTTGCAACGCTGTTATTTACTATTTCCCCACCCTTTTCCAGAAGTCTATCGGCACATCCCACAACCTTGCACTCCTCCTTGGTGGTGTCAACATGATTATTTACGCCATCTCATCCACCGTATCCTGGTTCATCATCGAACGCGCCGGTCGTCGTAAGCTTTTCTTCATCGGAACCATCGGTCAATGTCTTTCCATGGTCCTCGTCTTCGCTTGTCTCATTCCCCAAAATGGTGAGGGTCCTTCCGCCAAAGGCGCCGGTGTCGGTCTCTTCACCTACATGATCTTCTTCGGCGCCACCTGGCTTCCTCTGCCATGGTTGTACCCCGCTGAAATCAACCCTCTCCGAACCCGTGCTCGTGCCAATGCCGTCTCAACTTGCTCCAACTGGCTGTTCAACTTCACGATCGTCATGGTTACACCTGTTATGATTGCCAATATCTCATGGGGTACTTATCTTTTCTTCGCCGCAGTCAACGCCTCTTTCCTCCCTGTTATCTACTGGTTCTACCCCGAAACCCGCCGCAGATCACTCGAGGAAATCGATATCATCTTCGCCAAGGGTTATTGCGAGAACATCTCATATGTCAAGGCTTCATACGATCTGCCTTTCCTCAGCAACAGAGAGATCGAGGAGATGGCCAGACACTACGGCTTCGAGACTAGAGATGAAGAGAGCAGGAGTATCAGCGAGAACGATGGAGAGAAGGATGGTCCACGGGAGAGGAGGATCAGTGGAAATGCGAATATCCCACATAATGGAGAACAAGGGGGTTTCCGTAATGATTAATTTGATACCCCTTTTGAGTTGAATGATTTAATGAATGGTGGTGGAAGCAACAGGATTCGGCTCGGATAATAATGAAACTTATCTTGAGATCAATCTCTTGTCTTGTCTGTATCTGTATGGGATATATGGATGATAGAACATATTTTTCAATTCTCTTTGGCTTTTTGGTTAGATGGCCCAAGAGCTAAGATATGGAGGTGTGCTTAGAGACGGGATGATACCCAGAGTAGATAGAGAGTTATGTGTCCATAGAAATGGATTGCGATCTAGAATAATCTCTTTGTCCATTTGTTTTGATGTGATTGGTTTCATGTGTTTCTTAGAGCTACAGCTGGCTTCATCAAACTTTTCAAGCGTCTACCTCAAAAAGAAACCTACTTCAAATGGCGACTTTTCACACTCGTAACCCGAGGCAACTGTTACGAAAAAAAGAGGAATACTTTCATCTATTTCATCTATAGCTGTTCCGCAATACCTTCTGCAGTACTATAACTCCAGTTCATCGATATCAGACTCCGTAATCGCACGTTCCGCTTTCTCAGCACCCGAACCACTCTGTCCCGGACCTTCGGCCTGGACTTCTTGGGCTAGAGCCTGTGCTCTATTATATGCAGCAACATTCTCCCGTTCGATTTTACTTATTGTTGTGTAGCATTTATACCTGCCTTCCCTTTTCTGTCGTTTCTTCTCTAATTCTCTCAATTGTTTCGCTTCTACTTCGCGGTCATTGAGAGGTGGTGATTTCTCCCTGGGTCTCCCGTTGACTTCTTCGACTGCTAGTTTGCGGCGGGTATCCTGCAAATTTGTGGCTTGCTGTGTGGAATCTCTATTATCGACTTGAGCCTCAACTTTACAGTGCTTGGTCTTGTGTTTGGCCTCGTCTTTGATTTGGCTAGCGGACTCTGTATGACTCTTCTGGTTCTCTGCAGTCTTTTCGTATTTTTCTCTTGCTAACTCTATGCGGCGTATCCTAAGTTTCCATTGCACCGGAGTCTCGCCGGGCAATAACGGCGTATCTTTCACAGATGGTCTTGGCCACTTGTTTCGAAGAGGCTCGACTTTGGGTTGAACTTTGGAGTGGACTTGCGAGGCCTTCTCGGCCGGCTCTTCATCTTGGTTATATATGCTGCGAAGTTGGGTAGTGGAGTGTGGTGGTAGCATCGGCGACACAGGACTGGTCTGCGGCGGCAATCTATCCTCTAGCATCTCACTATCATCTTCCTCTGTCACCATTCGTCGATCATCCTCCCTATCGATCCATTCTCGGTTTGCTTTACGTCTGGCTTCAGTCAATGGAATCAGTCCTCTAGGAGGCGACTTACGCTTCAGAACTATCTCTGCATTCTTGCCGTTGCCTGCTGAAGGAAGCTCCAAAGGAACTTTCTCGAATCCTGTGTCAGAAGAAAGAATTTTGTTCTCGACTTGATCTGTTCTACACCGTTCTTCGTGACAACGATTGGCTTGCTCTTTTGCTGTTCGGCTTCGACCTTCCATTTCGAGGGTTTCATTTTCACGCTGGAGATTGCGCAACCTGATCAAAAGTTGACGATTATCTGCTGATTCCTCTCCCAGGGTTGACTGCGTTATGTTTTGGATGTTTGTGGCTTCCTCTAAAGTGAATGGTGGGGTGATCCGGTCCCACTCAGAAACATGACCACGCTCGAGAATAGAACCTTCCTCAATTGTAAGACCTGTAATGTGAATTTTAAGATCTAATGGAGTGTTCACGTGCGAGTTGAACTTGTAGATCTGCTCGAGGAGATTTTGGCGGCGATCAAAGGCCTTTGAAGAGTTAAAAGGAGGGGCCGTCTGATTATCCATGATGTAAAGACTATTTGTGTCGTGTGGATATATAAAAGAGGATACATCTATGGCCCAGAGAATAAACAAATAGATACGGCTCAAATACATTTCTTCTAACGTATCTAGAAGAAGAGCAACTGAATCATTATCCGCGATTGTGTGAATACCGCTCATCCATGGCAAATTGTTTAACAGCAACAATTGCGACTCAAAAAATACGGCGAGTGAGTCATCTTCTAGAAAGACATATCTCATTTTGCAGCCGCTTGTACCACGACGAAAGACTTTTTGCATGTATGGCGTGAAATATGACTGAACATGCAGGAAAGGCAAGTATGACGGAATGAAGTACTATGCTGTAATGGGAAACTACAACTCCAGTCTTGAGAAGACATGAGTGGATAATTGCAGCAGCATCCCGCTATCCCCCAATTCACTCAGTCTTCTTCAAGTCAAGTCTTGATCTAGAATGATCACAAGACCTTTGACCCCTATACCGACATGGCCATTCATTGATCAGAACCCCGCCTCTCCTCTTGTCCGGGGAAAATTTCATGGTCATATGCCTCGAGGCACAAAGATCCGAACAGAATATATCCTGACGGACTCCTTCCATCGAGTTCACAGATTGAAGCTTCCCTAAGCTTTCAGTATCAACTTCAACATAAACACAACGAGCCTATCGATCACCAGTCGAAACGAGCACAAAAGTTACAATGAGCTCATTCCCTGCAAGTTCCACGACACACTCTCCCCCCCAAACCCCAGCAACTCGAATCCGACAAACCACTACCGCAAACCCGCACGACTGGGAATCCCGCAAACAAATCATCTACCAATTCTACGCATACCACCACTTTGAGAAGATGTTCTTAATCTTCACCGCTACGTCCATATCAACACCTGCATATAATTCAACTTCTCCATCCTCACCCTCACCCTCACCCCTACCCACCACACTCGACCTGCTCAACATGACCGATGCCGACCTTCAATTTCTCTGGCGTACAGCCGACATGACAAAAGGACTAAGCACCCATTACAAATTAGCCGAATATCTCCTTACTATTCAAGCCGAGATCTCAAATGGTGCCAGGCTGCCAGGTGACACCCAAATCGCCACGCATCGGGAATATCTTCTGTATAAAGTGAGAGAGTATAATCGTGGACAACCTGTGCGGGCTCGATTCTACTTGAGGGGGCTAGGAGATCAGGATTGGGAGTTTTTGAAAAGGTTGAATGCAGCAGATGGGGGGACCGGAAACCTGGAGAGGGTTACGTCGGGATGTGAGGTTGGTGTGGAGATTGAGGAGGGCGGAAATACAGAAAGAGAGGAGGGGGTTAGTAGAGAGATTGAGAGGTGTTTGACTGAACGGTTGAAGAGCATGGAGGAGTTGAGGTCGACTGGTAGCGGAGTTTGAAGGTCAACTATCAAGAAGTCCGTGGAACATCGAGCTTGCGGATGCGAGGGATAGGTTCTAGAAGTCTCGGAAAGTAGACTTCCACGCTCTTTATGCATCTCTTATCTCGCCCTTGTATTAATCACATCTTCAGCGTATCGAAGCAAATATCTAGCGTAGTCTAAGTTTCCAAAGAATATGTACATCCCGGTAATTAATACCAAAGACACAACAATGCTCTTTTGTGCAACGTTATTAAATATGTGAAAGCCATGCAACGCACTTCACGCCATTCTCCATACCCAATCAAATGCTACCTATCCCAAACCAAAGACGCATAGATACGATTCAAGATCCACTTGGACCACCTACATCATCACCTCCATTTCCACCCCCTTCTTCGTCATTGTCATTGTTCGGCTGAGATCGCTTTCCTCTCAGCAATTCTCCAAGAGTGTTGCTTAAGCTTCGAGCTCGAAGTCTCTGTGATAAGGTTGATGTTTCGGCACCTAGCGACTTGCTCACTTGCTCCGAGGCCTCACCATCCTTAGATGGGGAATTCGCATCATAGTCCTCGGCAGTTCCATCAATCGTTTGTATTAGTCTATTGGATCCAGATTTAGACTTCCGCAGCGCCCTTCTAGAAGATCTTATTATTGGGGAATCGACACCACGACGTAAGGAATCTGCTACAACCACACTTAGGCCTCCTGATAGGGGTGACAATAATGGTCCTGGCAGCATGCGCGATATTGAATGTCTTGTTACTGGAGTTGTTGGACGTTCTAGTTGGGGCGGACTAGGACCCTGCTGCTGGCTTGGATGCGTATGAAGTTCGGTTTGTGTGGTTGATCTTGTGTTAGGTGGTTTTGTAACGTCAGACGACGAGACGTGGGCCTCAGAAGGTAACAATGGTGAAGAAGTGCTGGCGGGCAAGCCCGGATGTCGTGGAATCCGTAGAAGGCTTTCAGTGGATTCTGCCCATGGGTTCCGCAATAGAGGAACATCCTCACTCGCCGGTCGCTCATCACTTGTGCTCGAGGTCATCAAATGGAACAGGGATTGCTGTGGAGCACTTGGAACTCTTTGGGGAGTCTGCGGCCGCGATAACGAAAGCGCGAAGCTAACGTGTGACGATCTTCTCGAATCTTTGAGTGATTCTCCATCAAGCGTTGCATCACCAGTGTGTATTAGACCATTCGTTGATGGTCCTAGGCTACTCGATTGCTTGTGGTTATTATTCTGATGAGAAAACTCATCTGGGAGTATTTCTTGATCTTGAAGCCCCACCTGCTCTTGTCCTTGTCCAACATCTACCTCCGCCTCCTCATCTTCGTAATCGTGCCTTGACCTGCCGCTTGTAATAAGCCAAACACCAAAAAAGGTAAGTAGGCAGCCCCCAATAAACTTTACGGCGTTCTCGGCAGCAACTTTCTCAAAATCACGATAGAGGATGGCACTTCCAACAATGACAGATATTGTGAATAGAACAAACTGCACAGGTATGACTTGTGTGGAGTCAAAACGTTGCAGTGCTCTGTTGACATATCTGATTTGCATGACGGCTGTCCCGCCTAGCACAAGGACAAGTGCGTAGGTGACTGGTGTAGTCAGAGCCCTCCAAAGTGTCGAAGAGAGCATAGAGGCAACGCCTTTTGTTGAGAGAGCTGTATACCCACCTGCTATTTGTAAGCATTTACGTGGACCTCGAGCGATGCAAACTTACCAAACAATCCAACAAGTCCAAGATCGACCAAAATTGTTTTATTGCCATATCTTGGACTTGCCCACATCAAAACTACAATCAAAGATATTGTTATGGCCATATAAATCTCGAATTCAAGGGTGGTGATCGCCCCCCATATCTCATGAGGTCCAAGTTTCCTTTCTTGTTGCTTGGCACTTAACACAACTGTCACAGCACCGCCAACAGCAACGAGAACTCCCCAAAAGTCCCTCATTCGAAACTTCTCCTTTAACATAATTGGCGCAATGATGCAGTTCGATATCAGTGCTACCACACCGAGTGGGGAAACGATAGATGCTGGTGCGAAACCATATGCCAAAAAATTCCCTGCCTCCCCCACTGTCATTAAGATGATACCTCCCCACCAGTACGGGGACTTCAAGTAAGTGGACCGATGGTTCCTTTCATCACCATCCGTAGAACTACTCGACTGCGACCCTCCAGACTGGAACGATTGCCTTAGAGGCGCTTCCTCATCCGCCTCACATTCCTCATCTGCGAAGTGATTCCTGTTTGTTCCTGTTGTACCATATCCGTCATATGATTGCTTCGATATATTTCGCAGCGTCTCCCTCTGCCGGAGGTCCTTCTCATGTAATCTTATATGCGCATAACGTTGTATGTTCAGGGCGAATGATATAAGGATGTTGCCCACTATCGCAGTGACAATACCAATAAGCGATGACCAACGCTGAAGCTGAGAGTCGCCGTTGCCATTTTGTAAAGCCAGAACCGGGGACGAGGCGAATACCACTGGGGTAGTAAAGTGAGTCCTTGCCGCAGCTCCTATTTCTGTAGATAGATACATAGCAGCGTTGGTTGAAGCTATCGCAATGTTGGTTTCACCCCGCTCATGCTGTGCAGCGCCCCAGGTTGGAAAGGTAATAAATTTAATGATTGCAAATTCATATGTAAGTGTTTATACACAATTTCGGACAGCGAAGATAAGTAAGTACAACAGAGAAATTCTGTCGACAGTTGCTGTGTTGCATAAATGTTTTAGAAGGATGTGAGAGTATGGAGTTGTTGGATTAACGTTTGTACTCAGGTTCCTAATGCGCTAGTAATCGTCATTTTGGAGCTTGCACAGACTTATTTATTCTCACCTACCACACGTCCACATGCAACTCCACCCCCATTTACAACCAGCATAATTCGCCAAATCAATCAGCCCAATATGAGCGACGGCGAGGACTTTGAGGTAGAGGTGCCCGAACTAGCGGAGGATGATCCAATGAGAGCCTTTCTGCCGACATCCTTTGGGAAAAAGTCAAAAGAAGCAGATGTCGCGGCGCAAATCAGTCGAACGAAAAGAGCGGTAGAGAAGGGCGATGCAACAACAACAGCCGGAGAACAGAAACGCGCAATTGAACCGGCCTCAAAAGATTGGGGCTCAGATGATGACGATGATGACGATGACGATAGCTCAGATGCTTCCGACGACGACGAATTTCCTGTATCCCACGAACTGGTGTTGAAAACTCACGATCGAGCGGTGACTACCACGACTTTGGATCCTTCGGGCTCAAGATTGATCACCGGTTCAATTGATTGTACGCTGAAGCTTCACGACTTTGCTTCCATGACTCCCACAACACTACGGGCATTCAAAAGCGTGGATCCCAATTTCTCGAAATCGTCAACGAACTCTGAAACACATCCTATAAATCATGTTGAATTCAACCCGCATGCTGGTGGGACTTTCCTGTGTGTTTCGGCACACCCACAAGCTAAGATTATGAACAGAGACGGTGAGGTTATTGGAGAATTTGTTAAGGGAGACATGTACCTAAGGGACATGCACAACACGAAAGGGCATGTTTCTGAGGTCACTGCAGGAACATGGAGTCCAACAGATAAAAACATCTGCGTTACGGCTGGCACAGATAGTACTCTACGAATATGGGATGTCAACGTGAGGAGATGCCAGAAGGAAGTCATAGTCCACAAGTCAAAAGCATCGGGGTCGGCAGGCAGGACGAGGATGACAGCGGTGGTTTGGGGTGGTCCTGCTCAGGGAGGAAACAATCTACTGGTATCTGCCGCACTTGATGGGAGTCTTGTGATGTGGAGTGGGAACGGACCATATGCACGACCAGCAGCTGAGATAAGGGATGCCCATACCCCGGATACATGGACAGGTGGAATTGATATTAGCCCTGATGGGCGAATGGTCGTCACACGCGGTGGTGATAATTTGATCAAACTCTGGGATACCCGAAAGTTCAAAGCTCCTATTGTGACGGTCTCCCATCCTTCAACATCAGATCACTACTCCGTTACCAACGTTAAGTATTCTCCCAACGGCTCCAACATCATTACTGGTTCGGCATCTGGTCATTTACATATTCTTAATTCTGGAAACCTGAAACCAGAACTCGTTACTCCTGTCACCCCCGGATCACCCCTCATAGCAGTACAGTGGCATCCGAAACTCAACCAAATCATCACCGCGTCTGCCAACTCTGAAGTTCACGTTCTCTACAACCCGAACAAATCTACTCGTGGCGCTGTCGATGTGATGTCTCGCGCACCCAAGAAGCGCCATGTTGATGATGATCCCAACTTTACCACGGATCAATCCACTGGAATATCCGGAGACAGTATTGTTACCCCAGGTGGGGTTCTGGGCAATACGGCCTCTACATCATTTGCCGCAAGACATCCTACAGTAGGATTAACAGCCTCTGGGCGTTCGCGCGACCCTCGTCGACCTCAAATGCCACTGGTAACTCCATTTGCTAAGAGTCAGCCAGATGAAAAGCACATCAATGAGAGTATCACATTGAGCAGCATGCGCGATGAAGATCCAAGAGAGGCATTACTGAAATATGCCGAGAAAGCTAAAAATGAGCCTATATTTACATATGCGTATCAGCAAACGCAGCCTGTTACACAGTACGCTAATCTTAGTGATGACGAGGAAGATGGGCCGGATAAGAAGAAGGTCAAGAGATGATCCAACAGCGAAAACTTCAAGACCGAACGTATAAGTTTGCGTATCACGGTAAACCTGCTATAATAATTAAAACCTCATGTTATCATACCAACGTGGACATCTCTTCCGGGTGCTAAGGAAAGCCCAAAGTCCCAGCGAAGATTTGACCTGGGCATCTAATGGCAGGTGCCCAGGGTCTTTTACCTACAACATGTTTAGTTGGTTGACCATCTCAGCTTCTAGGTGAGCTACTATCTAAAAGCGAAAGCAAAAACAAAAGCTAGATTGATATTCCTATACAGTAACATGGCTATTTTGCAGCAAATCTATCAGATTGACCTACAAGACATGAATTCCAAGGACATCCCTAGAAAAGTGGTTCTTGCTACTTACCCTGCAAACAACGAATTTCTAGGATGACTATCCTTTGCCAAATATACAAAGTTCCAGGTGAATTCAAGGGGAACACGACCCCAAGAAATCATATTCAGAATCAGGCAATTATATAAAAATTTATGGTTTCTTTCCATCGATCAGTTTCCCTTCTTGCTTGCCTTGGTTTTGTAAATAGCCTAAGCTCATGCTCTCTTCAATTAGGAACCAAATTTGGATTTCCAAAACTAGTCGATGAACCACAGCTATGTTTTTTACTGTTTTCCTGAACAACCAAGGTGTTCGAATCATGATTCGAAAAAAAGGATTCAGTCACTTGTGTAACTGATATATAGCAAACAATCGAAATGTCAAAGATTCAGACCTTTTTGCAGTACGTTCATTGTGCGATCTGAATGGTTATTCGTATTTAACTATGAATCTTCACGGTACAATCACCAACCTCACCAACCTCATCTTATACTGTGTATCGCCTCCAAGGAGGTATTTAAAAGAATGCCACAATCCATTTGTTCCGTCGCTCCAAAAAAAAAAAAAAAAACATTCCATCTGCTTCACACGAAAACTAAACTATACGCAGTGGATATACTAGACTAGACCTTTACACTCAACACACCCACCACAACAATGTCTCACCACTACTACCCCCCAGTCTACATTCCCACCTACCCCGTCGCCGTCGGCATCCCCGTTTACTGCACCACTACCCCAATCATCTACACTACAACAGCCACCTCCATCGTCCAGCCCATCAGCAGGGGATTCAACCCTATCCGTGGTTCTGATCCTGGGAATCCGCCGCTGAGTACGGGTACAGGCGGGCCCAAAGCGACGGGATATCTGTGCGGCTCTTCGTATTCCTATCCTGTAGGTTCTTCGTATTCCTATCCTGTAGGTACTTCCTCCTCCTCCTCCTCCTCCTCCCCCTCTTCTTCTCATCCAGTTCCGCGTGTGGAAAATCGCAAGACAACAAGTGCTGATGCATCAGCTGTGCCGATGAATGAGTTTGCGGGAAAGGGAGGGAGTAGCAAGGAAAAGGAAGGGAGTGGTAAAGGGGACAAGTCGAAGCGAGAGAAGAGCAGCGATAGCAAGGGAAAGAAGGAACACGATCATGGGGAGAGCAAAGACAATGGAGCAGAAAAGAACGTCAGTTTCCAGAAAGATAATGAAGTGGAAAATGGTAGTGACCATGGCAGCACTACTACCTCGATGGCCGTGCATAATAATGGATTATGTCACCCGGGGGATATTCTAAAAGATTACGCTGCTCGAAGCAAAAATTCTGGTTGAAAGGGCATGATGGACGCTACTGGCTTATTATCTCATGTCTAACTGAAAAAGCCACCGAAAACAGCGATTAGTGCCGCCGGAAAAAAAAAATCACCAACTATGGAACCACAAATAAATAGAAACAATAAAAAAAATTTGCGGGGCTTCTAATAGACATCTATTTCTGCATTCTGTGTAATATCTCTATATCACTGTCTATCATGTTCAATGTAAAGTAAGATATCACTCTATTTCCCCGGAGAAAATGACACCACAGCCCATTTCCCGCTCCAAGCCCACTTTCTTGCACCACTATCTCCTCCACCGCCCTCCGTCTCTCTTAATCTCTCGTCTTCACCCGGCTTCAGTCCAACCACTACGTCGGCTTTACAGGTGCGAAGGGCGAGAACGTTCACTCCAGATCCTGGACCCAAGGGCCCGATCGCTTCCGTGAAAGGGGTTGTTGGATCCCAGGTGGCCTTTGCGGTGTTAGCTTTAGTTGGTTTTTAAATAGCAAGTAAATGAACTAAAGATACTTACATCACCAACAAGCTTCCTGTAATTAAGATCTCCCTTGAAGATAACCAATTCGCTCTCCTTCAAATCTTCGTAGAGTCTAGGAGCAGTCGCAGGCAACCTCCAGTAACTACCGCCTTCTGTCCAGAACCTATTTGCGCGTAAGGTTAATTGACCTTCGGCATGGAATCCACTCCAGTTTTGGAAAAGGAACGAAAGTTCATCAACTTCTTTTTCGGAGAGTGGTTCTGGTGTCTTGCCGGCATTCTTCTCATCATCAGATGGTGTGGAATAGAATGTTTGTGCTGTAGCTAGCGCATTCAGGAGGTCCGAGAAATCAGCTGGTACGACATCTGATACGAACCATGGAATCGATTTCGAGTGGAGAACCACATTTGTTGCAAGGCCAGCAGAAAGGAGAAACCCGCTTAATATAAGATCAACGTAGAGTTCGAAACCTGCATTGTCGAGGACTATATCGACCTGGCGTGTCTTCTTACCCTCATTCTTAGCCTTTTTCAAAACATCGTATGCTTTCCCAAGATCATTGATAATGATATTCTTTTCCGAAGCTTTTCGTGCCTCGGAACCTTGTAACTTCTGGATGTCTTCGTACGTCAAGGATGTGAGAAGTGAAAGATCTGTTGCATTTCCCCATAAACAGACTTCGCACATTTCCATAAAGAGAATCTTTTCTGCTTCATCATCCGTTGTTTTTGCCATTTGTGAGATAAGTTCGTGGTATCGGTTTGCGAGTTCGAGGACAGCGGGTCGAGAGGATCGGAAGGTAGACATTTTTTGGCGGGCGAACACATCGTGGGATTTCCATTCCTTGGATAACGAGAATGATGCAGCTATACGTCTGTGATTGTTAGCAGATTCAGGAGAATCACAAGTATAATTACCTGTAAAGATAGCATTCCGCAAAGAGCCATGGAACATTGAACCATGATGGGTTGCCCAGCTGTTCCAACTCCTTATTATATCCTGCAATGTCCGGCTGTCCGTCATCGGGTAAGGGTCTGAAGGTCAGCGAGATACTTTTGTGCTGCTCGGAGTCTCGTACGTTAATTGGCGGTCATGTTGAAGTTCGTATTTCAGCTTCGCTAGATCTTCTATTATGCGCTTTCCTTCTTGTTGTTTTGTGCCTGACGATTCAGAGACTGCTCGATAAACATCATCGATTGCGCCGGTCTGTTTGTCAGAGGGGTCTTCAGCAGGCGATGAGTGAAGTCGAAGCTTACCAGAATGACAGGCCAGCGATCTCTTGCAGAGACATATGCGAAAGATGTTTTGTCCGCGGTAGAAGCGGGAGCTGTGCATGTTAGACATAGTCCTTCATCACCCAGGGACAACTTACGAGTCTTGGTGTCGAATTCCATTATGTGTAATCTGTTTTGCGGTATGATCAGATGGATGGAGATGGCTGACTATTCACCTTCTTATAGTTGGCTGTTCCTAAGCACTTTATTTACTTACTCGACACTCGACAGCCCTGAATTACCTCGCGGTATGGCGGGGTTTGATCATGGTGGGGACACCCACTCCACGTGATACGTCCCCATATCCTACGGACATTCTGAAGCAAAGTATCGAATTGTTTGAAGACGAAACAATTTGACGAATTTATGCCAAGAGATAGATTATGCTTTGAGTATCTTGCTGTTGGCGGAAAGAATACTAGTAACGACTTATTAGTATTACCAGTTGATGCCCAGACTCCCGCTTCATATCAGGGGTTAACGATGGAGTAGGCAACGTCAGCCAAATGCTACTTTGAATGGTTCAATCATTCTTGGGGGATTCCGAAGGCTCGAGGTCCGGTTTTGTCTTCGTTGGAATCGTTCCGGGTCAGCTGATGTTTGTGCAAAATTACATTCCATCACGCTCATCCGTGTTCGTGCTATCAATCATTATATCAGACCTTCTAGAATAGTAAGCCCCTAGATGACATATAAAGTAGGTTCCGGAGGAGAACGGATATTGTATCGAATTACGTTTCTTTGGCCTTTTGTAGTTCTTGATGCTTGTAATCTTCATGACTTTTCAGGAGCAAACCCAATATCAAATCCAGATCCAGCACATCAACTATTAGCTCGCTTAATCTCCAACCAAGCTAAGAAAGCCCCACCAAAGAGGAGTTTTCTCTCAAACCCAAAATTCTCACCGCGATTTGTGTAATATATATACAAACAAAGCATTTTTATCACAACAAAACATCACAACTGGGCTTGTGGTTTAGTGGTATAATACTCCCTTAGCATGGGAGTGGTCCGGGGTTCGATTCCCCGCGAGTCCAAAACTGGGACGTTCAATCCGTCTGTTATATCAAATATTTTGCATTTTTTTTTCTTCCGAATCTGTGCTTGAGGGATTAAACATATTTTGGTGGATATGGGTGTCAGAGAAGAGAATTAGAGACCGGTCCTGCAGATTCATATACGCACCAATACTTACAGTAATTTAATCTCACGACACTTTTACGTTTTGATCGTGGTTTTTAATGTTGATGTGTTTCTGCGGCTAATGCTCTAGATATGGTGAGCATTCTATATGTATCTAGTATGTACGTGTGTCCTTCATAAGTTACATGTATTTACATTCATCAACTAACATTAGCTCCTCATGCTCACATCTTTGGTATCTATATCTTCAAATTGACATCTTACAGTCCTTCATGTTCCAGCCTGTTCTAGCCTGTTCCCTTCCCCATCATCCCAAATCTACCTCCGCCTTTGGAACATCCAAATCCAAACCCAAACCCAAACCCAAACCCACCACCGCCCTCGCAGCCTTCTCTGCGCTTAACTTCTTCAGCAGTCTCCCCACCATTGGCAACTTCACTGGTTTCGTCATAAAATCATCAAAACCACTTCTATCCGCCTCATCTCTATCCCTTTGACTCCCCAACCCCGTCATCGCAACCACATACGCACGATTCCTCTTTCCTTTTAGCACACTCCCTCTTCTACTCTCAATTCCTTCGCCACCATTATCACTACCACTACCACCAATCTCGGAGCTCCTGTTCTCCCAAACTCGAATATTCCTCGTAGCTTCGAACCCATCCATAACTGGCATCGAGATATCCATAAAAATAACATCGAATGGCTCTTCGGATTCTGTGACTGCGGCGACGGCCTCGAGGCCATTCATTGCCTCAAAGATGATATCGTCTTTGCGTTTCTGGAGGTAGCGGTGGATGAGGTTGAGGTTGGTGACATTGTCGTCTACGGCGAGGATGCGGAGGGGTGTGGTTTCGGGGGGTCCGAGGTAGCTGCTGGTTGAAGGTGAGGCATTTACTGTTGTTTGTTCTGCTTCTATTTCTTTGGGCCGGATAGGAATATTTTGGCTGATCAATTCTTCGGCTTTTGTGGCCTGATCCGTGGATGTTTGATAGATTGTGGACTCTGGCGTCTCGGCCTCGGATCTACTTAGCTGCGAGTCGATCGAAGTGTTCGAGGATTGACGATAATCCTTGATGCTGCGGCTGGTAGTTCCGGTCCCACTTGCTGATGAATGATTCTCTAGAAAGAATGTTGGCGGCGACTGAGTACCAGCATCTCTGCTAGACGGCGGACTAACAGTCAAAGTTTGATCTAAGAGGGATAGAATTGTCCTAGCCAGCCTGTATGGCCCTCTGGAATTTATGTCAGTGGATATTCAGCAACCATACCTCCGTCAGAATGAATGTGGTAAGGCTAAAGATGACTCTCTAGACTGGTAGAAGACGCAAATTCTGTACTCACATTGGCTGGGAGATATGTGCAGTGACGAGGAATTCACAGGTCTTCTTCTCCTTGCGGGCGATAGCTATGCCGTCATGGATTACTAGCACTCGCTGAGATCTGGAGTGTTCCGTAAGTTCCGGACATGAAAATAAATTTTCGTTGACAATAAGTAGATCAGCTGTCTTCGAGTTCTCAGACTCGACAAGATTGAATCCGTACCATTCGGAGCAGTATTTTTTTAGTTTATCCCAGCACCCATTTTCTGAAGGGGTGATATGACCGCGTTGCAGGAAGACCGTCTTGCCAACTGCTCGACTTCGTAAATCATACATGATGTTCTTAGTAGCAATCAAGGCATCGGTGAGATCTCCCTGCATTAAGCGACTATCAGAAAGCGCAGATTTCTCAACTGGAATGGTCACTTGAATATCTGTTCCTACACCCAGTTCACTGTGAACATTGATTACTCCACCAAGCTGCTCAACTATACTCCATCTATAGAATCTATTAGTAGTAGAAAATAGATTAGGACATTTGCTTGGACCTACACAATCGACAGGCCTAAGCCGACGCCAGCGGAGAATTTGTCTTCTTGGGCAAATGGGTGGTAAAGCTTACGCTCCATATACTGATTCGACATACCCTTTCCTGAATCCTTGATGCGCAGCACAATATGCGCGCTTAAATGACTGGCAGGATCATCCAAGGGTTCTTGAGATCGTGGTATTACGCGCAGCTGGACGAGAATGAAGCCCTCTGTCGTATACTTCTGCGAGTTTCCAAAGATATTCATGAGAATTCGTTGAAAGGCTCCTACCAATTCATTAACTTATTTTCTACTGAATTGTAGTGATGGAAAAAGTTACCAGCATGGATTTTATATATCCAATCACAGTCGTCAAAGTCGAGAATGATCCGCAAGGGCTTATTGATTTTAGATACTCGTAAGTTCCTTCCATTGGAAAGTCCAAGAGCTACGTCGACCGAATTTTTCGTGAAATGATTCGCAGAGATCATTCCGTTGATTGTCTCTTCGCATAGTAGGGCTACATTTGCAACCTGATGCAGTTCGCTCGAGAACGATCCTGAAATGTATGAGCGGATGTTTTCCAATATGCCTAACAAAACTTGCCGTGTATAGATCTATCCTTCTTCTCAAATGAATTTATCTTGCTGTAATCTAGAACATGGTTGATCGTGTCCTATATGGCTAATTTAGTCGGGTGCTACACGTTACGAAAGAGTTCTACTTACCAGAAGTGTTCTACTGCAGTTTTGAATAGTTGATACGAACTCCGTTTGAGAAATATCAAGCTCTGATTCACGTAAGAAATCTGCACTTGCGAGGATGCCATGTAGCGGGCTTCGAAATTCGTCTGTGGACGGTTAGTGAAATCCTACATCAAAGCAGAAAGAAATATATCTTACGAGAAATGCTACTGATGAAGTCCGACTTCATTCTATTTGCGATAATTGCGTCTAGACGGCTAATTTCTACCATAACTGAACTTGTGAATGCAGCCAGATATGCGACTTCGTTTTCGACTGTGAAAACAGGGACAGCAGACTGAGACCACACGAACGACGCCGCATACCACTTCTCTATTTTACCACATTCATATTAGTTTACGCAATACACGATAGAACCGGGAGAATTACCTGCGGCTGCATTCCAAAGGGGTAGGAAAATGATTTGCCTTGCGTTATGAAACACTTTAGATAGCATGTTGGCTTCCGCTTCCTGTTTCTTAATGTCAAACGTGCTATTTCTTCGACTCCTACTGCTTAGCCCGGCATTCCTGGAATGCTCATAATCATGAACTTGCTCCAAACTTGAGAAGTAGCCGTTTGCATCAATGTACCTGCAGACAGAGTCAGTTTATTTGGGCTGGGAGAGTATTCTGGATAGCATAGTCCGCCAGAGGTTCAAGTCTGAAAAATTCGAAGTAGCCTTACCAGATATTGCCTTTTGGATACGAGTTAGTCAATGTTTGGAGACTCTTGCCATCCAAAACATGGGCCTCTCCATCCCATGTTGCGACTTCTGCAGTTGAAGTAGAGAGTATTTTAGCAGCTTTATATCTGCCAGTTGAAGCTCGCGGCGATGAGGAACATAATTGAGCTCTAAAATCTTGATATGTCGACCCTGCTCCTGAGTCATATCGAGTGTCAGGCGAGCTCTGCCTGCTTTTCACTTCTTCAACCTCAGCACCAAGGTCCGTGCAGGGATCATTGTAGGCATCTATAAAACCAGCTTCATTGTAGCCTTCAGTTGTATCCAAAAACACAACACCCCCAGCACTTAGCTCCAAAGATTCGCGAAGAAGATCAGCCGCGTGATCTAAGGTAATTCGGATTTGATCGAGTACCGCCTCAGAAGACCTTTGCGGTTGCTTTTCCTTGCTAGGGACTTGATTGCTCTCATTAGATCTAGGATTGGAGGTCATAAGGGCCTTATCACTCATAGCACTTCCACTGGACGATGAGGCATCATCAGCTGGATCAGTGTAAGGAGAAGTCTTTTCCAAGAACCTCGCGATTCCCTTTGACATAAGAGTAACACGACGTCTTTCAATAGCCTCTCGCTGCGCTTGCATGGATTTCATTATATTGTTTGCTTGCCGATGAAGAACTGAAGAAAGTTTAGTATTGCCCAGTCACAGGTTACAACTTTATTTGGGATTTTAAGGGTCAGTATACCCACATTTTCTTTTTTCCAAGGACAATCCATCTAACTTCCTCGTCCCAAAGACAAACAAAACTCCAATATTGACACGATTGGTAGTGGTGATGGGCACACCCACATACCATTTATAACTAGCCAGAGTTCCATTGACTATAGCTAGATCGGAGAACCTTGGATCTTTTGTCAGGTCGTTGATAACGAAACATGGAAAGCTGTCGCGTTCTGATGTATCTAGAGCCAATGTATTCTGAGCCATATTAGCTACGATCAATCTAAAGAAGAAAGCCGATTTACTTCACATAAGCCTCCAGGTGTAGGAACTTCAGAACAACCAAACCATGAGCCATTTGTGATGACGGGTTCGTGGTCTTCACTAAACCCTTCTAATTTTGCACCAGCAATGAAATATTGTGTGTGGCCATCTATGACACTTGTAGAATCTTAGTCTTGCAGAGGAATGAGGAATGCACAAGTCATCTCTCACCTGATCATAGAGTGGACACCCCCTAGATGATAGAGAGTCACCTCGGTAAAAGAGTCAAGTGCTCCATCCGAGTTTAAGCGTCCATTCAAGGTGTTTTCTGAGGAATATACGCTTGACTGCTGGGGATCGAAGAATCTGATTTAAGCAGAAATAATGTGAGCAGGAAGTCACAAGAGAGGCTACTCGGTTTCGAGGAGTCTTTTATCGGCATGGCCCAATTCGGCTCCAATAACTTCTACGATAAAACCTGAGATTCGCCATCAACAGAAATGAATGCAAGCCACCACTTAGAGACAGAGCGGCAGTCAACAGTAGCAATGAACTGGACTTACTTCCTAAGTTCAAGAGCACGTTGAGAACTGAACATGTCCCTTTCCTCCCCATGTGACAAATAACGTCCATTGGTCGGATTATTGCCATTGGAGCTGGAGGTCATGGGTAAATGCTGGTGCATATGCATAGACTCCATATTGGTACCGAAAAAGGAATGATTACGGCCAAGAGAAGGAAGAAAAAGGGACACTGATGATGTTATCGAGAAATGTCTAAACCGACTGCTATAGCCGTTGAGATAGTAATATAGCGTATATTTACGAGTAAGAGACGATAGCAAGTAAAGAAGTTTTCCTAACTTAATGGGAGTTGGACAGCCCACAACCTTGAAACTGCAGGGTAATTGTAAGCCGACGGCTGATCTATGGCTGGACCTCGCCCCGCCTCGCCGTTTTTCACAGAAGGTAAAAGCTACGTAGGCGCGGTATCGAAATTTCTGGCCAGTGCATGAAACATCCAGGTAATTCGGCTTAGAAACATCTGGGTCTTCTGAGGATATGAATGGATTCAAGCCTGGACTATATATACAGTTGCGATGGACCAAATTGTCCTGGCGAAATTCTATTACAGTGTATATGCAATGACCTGAAATCTCGACTACTACGATGGTGGTATTCGTGCTTCGTCATTGAGTCAGTACTAAATCTTAGAATCCTTGTCATCAAATCACTCCACATAGACCGGCCAACATGCAGAGTTTCAAAGAGGAGTGGACAGGATATCTGCCGAGCGCATCCTTAACGAGAGACGTTTCCAGCCCTGGGATCGTATATAAGGACATCATCGAATTTGGCAAGATCGGATGTATCTCCAATCACAAAACCCACAGTCTACCCGTTGGCGAGAGATCTTGCGTTTAACGTCTACCTGTTCCGAGACAACTCGTTCACATTCACCGGGCCTAACTATTCAAACTCTCACAACAATGGGATTGTTTCCTGCGAGGAATGAGAGCAGTCCACTCCAAGGATACCATTCAACCCATATGTACAATAGCTTTGCTCCAAATCCATCTAGTGATGCTCTTCACTGTGACCTTCCGAATGCCCATGATGATCATCACTCAAGAAAAGATATTCGTAACCGCAATATGCTGCAAATGCTACCGTTGCGATGCCCAAACCTGGGAAAGAATTCTTAAAGCGATTGAATCGAGTGAATTGTCCAGTGTATCTCCATGCCTCACTATCCATACAGTCAGCACTTTGCAGCTCATCCACCCACATGGGCGCACACATTCTAACTTACTTCCTTGCCCATGGATCGTTTGCGGGCGTGCCTGCTGCGGCTGCTAATGCTTTCGGGTCAAAACCACTCAGGTTTGGACGAGGCGCTCTCAGTATTCTAGGAATCCAGAATCAGCCATCGATGAATGATATGTGACGACAAATCAATTACCTTGTGTAACGCATTTTGAGTATCAAATGTTTCCACTCGATGCTAGATTGTGAGGGGATTGATATGGTCGTCGAGCTTGGAGTTGAAGCTTCGGCAAGCGGGTTGAACGCGGCTGACTAAGCGCGGGCATCAATAGTCCCCGTGAGCTTTGGGAGGAAAGTACCCGGAACTTGAACCATAATCAGAACACAAAGACTTTCAGAAAAGACTTTGCACATTGCGACGACTACCCTTTGAATTATATTACGAACTTTTAAGTATACCTGGCATCAGGTTTCGTGTGCGACGCCATTGCGTTCTGACTCCCACAACAAGTGCAGTTTTGTTGCGTCCATGAAAACCGTCAACCCACTGTCTCGATCCAACATACATACTCGACGAAAACAAAATGCCTCCACGAATGCAGGGCTACGGCGGTGGTCCGACTAATATTGCGTCGCATTATCAACAATACCCTTCGCATTCACAAGCACATACCGCAGGCTTACCGCCGCCCTCCCTCGCCAACCAAGGATTTATGAATGCAAACTCAATGAGCAATCCTTTTTCAGTGAACGGAAATGCTATGAGTCTGCCGGGAGGCTTTGGAGGAGCTGGCTTGGGTATGGCAGGAGGAACAGGGCTGGCAAGTCAAGCTGCACAGATGAGCTTTGCTTCGGCGCCTTTACAACCACAAGGACATAACAGCATGGCAGATTCTGGGACGCGGGGCATGCGGGAGAAAGGCCGAATAAGAGAAGTGTGGAAGGGAAACCTGAATGAGGAGATGGCGGTTCTGCGGCAGCTTGTAGATCAATATCCATATATTTCCATGGTGAGAGATACCCGCTTTGGTTGACGTGGAGGCCGTACTTAACAATGCTAGGATGTCAAATTTCCAGGAATCGTTGCTCGGCCGATGGGTGCTTTCCAGGGCAAAGGGGATTATCATTACCAGTGCTTACGATGTAACGTGGATCTCTTGCGAGTAATACAAGTAGGCATAACACTATTCTCTGCCGATGGAGAATCTCCGCCGGCAACCCCTCATCCAGACGCGGACCTAGATCGCAATCCAGGCCGAAAGTTTGGTTCATCGGTTCCATGCACATGGCAATTCAACTTCAAATTTTCATTACAGGAGGATATGTATACTCAAATATCTATCGATGAGTGCCGGCTTGGGGGCACGGACTTTACTCGATTAGAACGGGATGGCATCGACCCTTTCGAATTTGCCGCTCAACTTATTAGTTCGGGACTTGTCTGCGATGAGGACAAACACTGGATTTCATTACATGCAGGCTACGATTTTGGATATCTCTTGAAGATAATGCTCTGCAAACGATTACCCGACGACGAGAGAGAGTTCAAAATGCTTATGGATAAGTTTTTCCCAAGCAAAGGCGACATCAAGTACCTAATAAAAGGCGCGAACGACGACTGCAAGAAAAACTCGCTCACTGTAACGGACAATGCTATCCTCGAACTCCTTCACAGATGTGATCCAAAGCCAAGTCTAGATGCCATGGTAGAGATCCTCAAAGTCAAGAGGATAGGCACCCCTCACCAAGCTGGATCCGACTCCCTCGTCAACGGACGAGTCTTCTTCAAGATAAGAGAACGCGTCTTCCACGGCAAAATTCCCGCGGACCACTGGGGTCGCATCTTTGGTATCAACTCCCAGGAAGCGTCGGACACCCACGTACAAGCTACTGCTCAGCAATACAGCCAACTCCAAGAGAATACCACGCCCGGTCAAAATGGAAGCACATTCGCAAATGGAGCTCCTAGCACACCGAACAATGGAAATGCAAACTTGGCGACGACGCCAGCGCATAATAATGGTGGTGCCTTGGGTCCTCTGACCCCAGGTAATGGTGGTGGTGTATTCGGTGCTTTCCAGTTTGGCAAACAGCAATAGCGGTATTTAGGATTTTCAGCCCCGTCTGTGAAGACTTTGGGATTTGAAGTTCTTGAGCGGGCGTCAGGGGGGATAACTAGTGAAAGGCATAGCGAGTATTTGATTGAGAGAGTGTGACTGTGAGCGGTGAACATGAGCGAATAAAAAAGACATACAAATGAGTTATGCGAGGGCGCGAGGCGCAATGGCCTTTAATTGTTCGTTTGCGAGTTCGGATTTGAGGGATGGGGTTTGTAATAGCTGCGTCATCAATCATGATGGATTTGTACAATATTCATTTGGAAGCGACAATGTCTTCTGATCATGACTTGAGGTATTCTTGTATGATGTGTATGTATATGAGATGCTAACGTGATGTGCAATATGCAGGGGTATCTTTCTCTCTGTTTACTTTTACTCAGCTCTCCATTCGATAAGAAGCCCTTATTAACGTCTCTTCCCCCTCCCTCCTCCACTTCTTCCACCCTTCCCACCACTACCACCCCTCTTCGGCCCCTCAATCCCCGCCACATCCTTCTTACTCAATCTCAAAGTCGCACCCCCAACCAGCTTCCCCACCCCTGGACCACCCACCCCTCTCTCCCTCCTCTTCCCCCCACTTCCACTCTTCCCTTTCCCTCTCCGCTCCCTCTCAAGCACAATCCCATTCTCCTTCGCTTCCCTCCTTCGCCTATCTGCCTTCTCCTCCGCAGCCTTCACGATCCCCTTGCGCATCTTCATCGGCATTTTCTCCTGCGTATGGATGCTAGTTTTTGCGCCTAGCGCTTGAATCCGTAGGTCGAGGGCTTTGATACGGTTCGAGCCATGGAGTGAGGGGAGATTAGAGGGTTGGAAGGAGCTTGATGTGGAAGCGGAGGCGGTTAGGAGGTGCGATTCGGAGAGGAGTCGTTGTAGCTCGAGGTCGTTTTTTAGATTGAGGGCTTCGGTCTGAGAGGTTTCGGCGTCGGTAGTGTTGCTGGATTTGGAGGATTTGGAGGTGGAAAGGGATAGAGATGATGGGGGCTTTGAGGACTGGTTCGGGGTTTAGCTTTTGTTTGAAGCTCTATGTTCTAGACTCTTGGAAGATGTAAAACTCACCATAAAGGCTCTCAGCTCCGCCTTCGACATCCCCGCTATCCGCGAATTGATATTAACATGCTCTACAACTTGCACGCCATTACTTTTCCCCTCTGTATCTTCATCTGCAGCTGAGTTCTCGGATAATCCGTCCCAATCTTCTTCGTCCTCGTCCTCGTCTTCATTGTCGAGGCCGGGGTTTGCTTGGATGGGTTGCTGGGCTGCAGGCAATGGTTTGAATTGCTCTTCAAAATGGCGACGAAAGATCTCTTGCGGATCTAAAGCTTGCCCTTCGTCTGATTCTGCTTCGGACTCAGAGGTTTCTTCATCTTGTTCATTATCCTCATCTTCGAGCTCAGGCAGTAACTCTCGTTGTGATATAGACTTGGACTTGGGACCTTTGATTTCTTTATTTTTTGAGACTTTTGATGGTTTGATAGAAACGACTGCAGAGGCGCGCTTGCGTTTTCCTAGGAGGGTAGACATTTTGGGGCAGATTGAGCTGTTTGGGGATTTTGAAATTCTGCTATGGGAGTTGTAGAAAAGGTTCCTCAGAAAATGTTCAGAAAATAATTGCCGAGGTTTTGCCGGATGGGTATTCTTCTTAGACAAATTTTGGGTTTTTGGTAGCAAAACAGAGTCATAGAGTTCGGCGGGCAGTTTATATTTACATACACAACATATTCCTATAAAGTTCGGCAAGCCTCGAGGACATCTCTTCATCTGGCTTGTCTTCTATACTCGGAAGTTTTGTACCCTCATTGTACCCTACACCAGGTTACTTCTTCGATTCCTCCAAAATGACAAAGTTTCGGCCCTGCATAGACCTGCATTCGGGTCAGGTAAAGCAGATAGTTGGCGGTACCTTGACAACAGCCTCTTCGGATTTGAAAACGAACTATGTATCCAAGCTTCCTGCCGGTCACTTCGCCAAACTGTATAAAGACAATGATCTTACAGGGGCTCACGTTATCATGTTAGGACCTGGGAACGAGGAGGTTGCCAAAGAGGCTGTACGGCAATGGCCGGGAGGGCTTCAAGTTGGAGGAGGAATCACGGACAAAAATGCTCAGCAATGGATCGAATGGGGAGCAGAACGGGTATGTGTTGTTTTGTTGTTGCTGGTGTCGTTGTTGTCGTAGCCACGGGTGAGACATGGGAGACTGATTTAAATAGTAGGTCATCATCACGTCTTTTCTTTTTCCTGACGGCAAGTTCTCCCAAGAACGACTAGATTCAATTCTGCAAGCTTTAGGGGGTGACAAAGAGAAACTTGTCATCGATCTGAGTTGCCGAAGAAAAGATGATACTTGGTATGTTGCTATGAATAAATGGCAAACTATCACGGATATGGAGGTAAATGAAGGTGAGTATCATTCTGGACTTTTCCTTTCCCTTTTCCGCAAAAACTCATACATTATCTAGAATCTATAAAATCTTTGGAGCCATATTGTTCGGAGTTCTTGATCCACGCAGCGGATAATGAAGGGCTGCAAAAAGGTATTGATGAAAAGTTGGTGCAGAAATTAGCACAGTGGTGCAGTATTCCAATCACTTACGCAGGGGGAGGGAGAAATCTACAGGATTTGGATAATGTCAAGAGGTTGAGTGACGGGAAAGTTGACCTTACGATTGGGAGTGCTCTAGATGTTTTCGGTGGTTCCGGTGTCACATTCGACGAATGTGTACAGTGGAACAAGAAGCAAGTCGCTTCTTGAATGCAAAGAATATTTTCCATGTTCTTTCCCGCCCGCCCCCGGCTTTGGCTGGATCTCCTCTCATCCCCTTTATCGGTAAGATCGCTTATGGATCTGTGCTGTAATTCTCTGATTGATCTGTCAACCTCTTGCATTATCTTTTCCATGTCATCCATCAATAATATCGTCTATTTCCTTGGATCTGGCATCTGCTTCCAGCTTTTTTGGGTTTCATGGGAAGAACTTTCTCCATGCATGCATGAGACTAGTGGAGAATCACACCGGTTGCATTGTGCCTTAGGACTTTTACTACATACTACTCGCGAGTCTTGTACTTCGTATGTTCTTGTTACTGCAGCTTTCGGCCCCACCACATATACTACACACACGACTAATGCGCTGGTCCATTTTTTGGTTTGCTTCCAGCCCCTCCCCCCCCGTCCGTTAGCCCTCCGCCTTTCGTGCTTCGAACCCGTTCCCTTTCGAATCAAATATGAGGCTCCGAATCGAATCGCAAATCGAGGCCGGCTAAGGTGCGTTGGTACCTTTCTCATGCATGAAGCGCTGGCTGGCGGTTGCAAAATTTCTGACGATCGTCTCCACCGCCTTACTTGAACAACGAATTAGCTGCACCACGTGGCATCAGCAGAGTAGGTACATGAAGCATTTGAAACTACGCTCCGTATACCCCCCCAGTACACAGCGCAAAATGAAGTGTTTCTTTATCGCCCAATCCTCTCCCAAAGTCTTCCGGTCTTCGCTGTCTGGCTAAGTCCAATCAAATACTGTGTACCTGCATTATTTTATACTTCGTTTTTTTCGCTGATTCATTCTCTCTCTTACACACTACAAAACTTTTGCCATACTTTACGATTGTTCATGTCCCAGTCTTTCAGTTCCTTTTTATTTTTTTCAATATCATATCTTCACATACAAGTTTTCTGTCATACCTTCGCTACTCGGATCAACCCAGTACTTCAGATACTCAAAGTCTAAAAGCATTGCGGGAGACCCCATTGGCATTAAACTTAATTTCACCGCTTTGAAATAAAAAGTTCGGGGCCTCGATATCCCGCACGACACTCTTTTTAAATACATTTTCTGATCAATCATGTCTGGACCAGAGCTCGAGCACCTTGACGATTCCGGTGTGGTTTTTGAGATTGAAGATGACGTGGAATCGCAAGATGACATGGAATCGCAAGACGATACACCCGAAGTACGATTGGCCATGAAGAGAGCAGACCTCAGGAGGTGTGCTGAAGATATGGTTAACGAGCATTCCGAAGCTCTGGCTTTGACCAATCTAGCAGAAAAAATCAAGTCCGGCTTGCATGAGGTTAACACCAAATTATTGGAGAAGCAGGAAATCGTACAGTACTTCATTGAGCGTAATGAACAGCTGTCGAAGGAGATCCGGGCGGAAGAAGTCAACATCAAGATCAATCACCTCGAGTCATCACTGAAGATGAAGGAGCTCGAATGTGAGCAGCTGATGCAAGAAATTCAAAGGCTGTCGGAGAAGAACAGACTTTATGAGGAAGCTGTGAACGACAAAGGAAAGGTCGATGTTGGAGCTTTGTTGATGGAGAACTCGGAACTGAAAGCTAGAATCGAGACTTTGAGTAACTCCAGTTCGGAGTCAGATGGAGAAGTCCACGATGAGGCTCAAGACGAACTTCAGAGCGAAACCACTTTCTTCGAGGGAGGACCAGATGTTGCGGAGTGGAAGGAGTCTCCTAGAGTGAAGGAGTACGTTGCAGGGGAGGTCAAGGCAGCTTTGAGCGCACAGCGCAAGTCGATGAAGCATCTCTTCTTCGTTGGTCAACGAGTACGAAACCGCTTCCTGGAAAGAAATTCCAAGCTGGACCCGAAGGATCGCCATGCCATCTACGAGCTCGGCAATTCCAGCGTCTACAATGGCCGACCCATCACCGATGCTACTCTCTTCTCCGATGTCCCTGGTATCGCTTTTGAGAAACGTACAGACGAGGCAACATTCATCGATCTGTACTGGGCCAGCTGGTCTACCGTCTTGAGACTGCAGGATTGTGCCGAATTCATCGAAATGCTCCGATGGCACTCTTCCGTCAAGGCTTGGAGAAAGAACGACTATATGGAGACTGAATTCTTCAAGACCTGGTACAAGGGCGTCGACACCCGTTTCGAAGACATGGACGTTACGGCGGTGCGCGAATACTGCAATAACATCACCCGCAAGAAGCTCAAGGCGTGCTACCTCGAGGAGAAGAAGAGGAACATGAAGACGCGCGAGCAAAGGCGCATAGGTATGTCAATAGATTTTTCATTCAAACCCCAGACCCTAAAAGGAAGTAATAATAGTTAAATTGATATTCTAAAGATGCCAAAAGAACCGGTCGCTGTTGTTGGGAATGTGGCTCGGTGGGGCATCCTTCTATTGATTGTCCTAATTGAGTTGTTGATTTGGACCATTTACTGGTTGGATAATACAGATTACTACGATTTTGGTGATTGGATCTTGGACTTGGAGGAGGGGTGGGGTATCTCGGAGGGGGTGTTGACGGGTGTGAGGACGGGCTTGGTGCTCGGTTGGGCGGTTGGAGAGAGTTTGTTGGGTAAAGAGTGGAAGTGGTATGGGCAGCTTTGGCGTCATGTTTTCCGCCTCTCAAACGATGAGGGGGAGGGGGAGGGAGAGGGAGAGGAATAAAGAGGAAAGACATACGAATGACACAGAATGCGCAACCAAGGATATGGGAAGGGATATGGAAGGCTATTTATCGGAAGGTTACGAAAGGGGATGAAACACGGCAGATATGGATAGGATCAGGAAAAGACACACAAACATACGAAACTCATTCACGAAAAAAAAAAACACGAAAACATATGCCAGCAACATCAGCCAGTATTTACGAAAGATGCGCACGAATTTGGCATACATACGATACAAATATATATTTTCCTTTGTCACAGCATTAACGAATAACGAATACCCCGTGGTTTATGGAGTTTAAAGATATGGGATAGGATGGATGAATGAATGAATTATAGGGATACAGACAAGATTGGGCTATATTTTTGACGACTTGATGAAGAATGAAACCTTTTTTTTATATATATACTCTACCAAACATAGAAATATATAGATATAATTTTTTTTGGTAAATTGCGCTGGACATATATGTTTGTGTGTTTGTTTTTTGCTTTTGCTTTTGCTCTGAGTTGGTGCAGTTTGTTATGTTTGTCGTTGTCGTTGTCGTTGTCGTTTGTCGTCGTCTTGTTGCTCGGTTGTCCCCGAAATGGCAGGAAGAGGATTTCGAGGCTTCAAATTCGAGCTTTCGCTTTCGGCCTTTCGACAGGCAATTGAAATTTCGACCACACAATCTCTTTCTTGTCTGGCAATTTACCAACGGCACCTTTTAATTCGAATCAGATAAAAGTCGATTCTTTCGCATCATATCAATCCCATCGTCTCCTCACACCTTGAACATGGATTGAATCTCCTCACACCTCAAGTGTGGATTGAAAAGACCTCGCGACTCAAGTCGACTTCCTTCCTTCCTTCCTTCCTTCCTTCACCAGCGGACTTTGTACCCCTCCGCCCTGTTAAGACCAGACATTCTGCTTGGATTTATCTCGGAAACAACAGACTCATCACGTCTTCACTATCAAACTCTTACATGCCGGTTGAGCTCGTTGGAATTCTAAGAACTCTTTCTGCATAACGCTTTCTTCCTGATTCTGATACGGAAAAGATGAAGTTCTTTGAATTCTTCGGGTCTTGATTTTGTGGTTGCATTAAGCCGTTCCAACCCTTCCGTTTTCGATTTACAGTTGCCGACCCAGATATTTCTTGCCATCGTTTACTACCAAATCTGCTTGTTGATAATACTTCTGTCACAGCCTGTCGCAGCCTGTCGCAGTCTGTCGCAGTCTGCCACCTGTTAAGAATAACTACTACATCTACTTTCCTTGTGCGAGCCTGGTGTTATGACAATCTTGTGCTTGCATCCGACTCCGAGCAAGTCCGCTCTACCTCTCACGGCCAACACCTAGTCCTTATTTCAAAATCCTCGATCATGTGGTGCACAAAGTCCTCCAACAACGGCACTGCCGTGTCGCCAGACACCAAGAAAATTAACGACGAGCTAGCACACAAAAAAGCAAAGCTTCTCAGCATGCAACGAGAACTGACGAGTCGAAAGAAGAATATCGAAGACCTTACCGAAAAGGTTAAGCAGATGAAGTCAACTCTGGATCACACTAACGCAAGCCTTGCTGTAGAGAAAGCATTGTTGTCATCGGACCATGGCAAACTTGATCAACTGGTGGAAGAGATCCGAACCCAGACGGAAGCTGAGGAGAAATTCAGGAAATTGTATGAGAAAAGATATACACAACGCGAGCAGGAGTTGATAGAAGAAAACAGCAAGCTGACGAAGGATTTCAGCTCGTGTTCAACGCAATTAGAGCGTGTACAAGAGTCTACAAGTGAACAGATTGCCTGCCTAACTGCAGAGTTGAATGAACTAAAACGCAAGCATGAGCAATTGAAGTCGGAAGATATGTGCAAAGACAGGTGTATAAGAGAGCTAAAGGAAATGGTTGACGCATTGAAGTACAGCCAGGTCGGGACAAATGAAACATCTGGGTGTTTTGAAGATGAAAAGGCTCGTGGATGGAAATCGGACGACACCAGAGCTCTGTTCGATGGCGATGCAGTAAAGTTTCCATCATCGTCTATCGCCGAAGGCTCGAGCAATCTGAAAGCTATTGGAGAGGCTATGCGAAATTACTTTCTGGATCAGCACTACAGACCCAATAATTTTTCTAATGCAAAAAAACGAGAGCTGTTCGTGGCAGCAAGATTGGCATCACCGGTCGCAGATGCCATGATGTATCTCAAAACAGCATCCCAGGACAGTCCGCGCATCGACGAAGACACATATGAACATCTCTACTATCTCAACTGGTCTACTGTTCTTCAGCTAGCGCCATCCCCTACCTTCATCGCGTTGTTACAAGCATATGCTAATATGCGAATTTGGTTTCCGCATAATTTCTCTGACACTTCATTCTCCGAATTATGGTCAAATCTAAAGGTTCCAAGAGACGGCGTAACCTTGGCGGAACTCAATGCATGGAGTTGGGACAACATCACCTCTATTGCGGAAGTCCAGAAAGAGTATGAACGGGTTGCATCGCTTCGTTTACAGAAATTAGAATATACAGACAAGATACACATCGTTGAAGAAAGACCAGATAATAAATCCTGGCCGGACACAGGTATCATGAAGCGTATTCCTATAAACCCGGCTTATCGGGATGTATTGAGAGGACTTCCTCATGAGCTTGGCCTTGCAGTACGAGCCAGGTGGTTTGAGCTGAGGGCTGGGAGTGACCACGACGAGAGCGCATATAGGATCTGGAAGGGCGAAGAAGCCATTCACCATGTCGATGCAGTGGCTGATGCCTTACTCTATGCCCCAGAACTTTTCGAAGATCATCATCGGTTCGAAGCCCGTCAGGATATATCACTGTATAAAGCTATCTACGGAGTGAGGCCACAGACGGTTCTCCGGTTCGGCATGAAAGGATTCCGCTTCCCTATTGACTTGATTAATTGGAAAGCTCAAGTTAAGCAATGGCACCCCAACGATTATTCAAGTACGGCATTCTATGCAGCTTGGCCAAGTGTACTATCGAGTTGCGAAAATTTTCGCCAATTGGAAGCCGAGTACCAGAAAATCGAGAAATCTTGGCACGGGGAGCGGTTATGGCAGCTGTATCTGGAGGAGGAAGCAAACCAGCCAGATCCAGAGAAATGGATTGTAGGGTATTGAAAGAAAGTGATCTTGAACTTCTATCCACGACTTATGATATGAGAGAACTAACGCGGGTGACATACTGGAGGCTAATTATCAAGAGAGTATTTCACGGTATGCAAAAAATGCGGATTGTATTTGGAATGTATGTATGATCGAAGTGCATGGTTTCACTACACAGGGAATTACTGTATACCCCAGGGTAGATAGATGAATGTCGCAACAACATAGCTGGAAATAAAAGGATGGTCAATCTGACTCTTCGCTCGCTGCAAAAAATGACTGATACACTGCCGCGGATATTTAAAACATATTATTTGTCGTCCTGAATCCTTTTAATTACTCTATGTACTCTATTTATCAACCCCAAAGCCTACTCTTTCACCTCACTAATAAACATTACAGTAGCTCTTCATTTCTAGCTACCAGCCCAGCAAACACCTCGCAGTGTCCCCGAGTGATCTTATTTCTTCCTACCTCCACATAGACTGCCAGCCAGGGCGGTCACAACTCCTATCTCCAAACCTCCCAAATGTTCCGATCTTCTCATCGTTGCTGCTACAGTAGTCTATTGCCCACCCGATTCCTGTGAGTCTCCGGGTTAATCTTGTCACCACAGTAGCTAACGATATTGGGATATTTTCTTCTGGATTTCTCTCGTCTAGTCTCACCCAAACTTGGTTGAGATGTAATGTAAGAATACAAGGTTGGTTATGTGCCCGAGAAAGGGTGAATATGAGAACTGGCATATTGTTTATCAGAGAAGAAGGAAAGTTTCCGATTTGGTGTTTGATATGATGTGGATTGGCATCGATCGAACAGGGGTGGTGGAGGAGGAAGGAAGACACGGCATTGGTGCACCGTGTACTGTACATCAAGATATGGCTTGGGAATCAGTCTATCGTTCTCATTCGCAAAGGTTGACTAGAAAGAAGTTGGACTGTAATTGCCGATCAAGGGAGACGCGGCTGGGGGAGAGAAATACAGGGTTCCGAAGCCGGTTAAATGCTAACTATGTTTCATGAATGCTTCCCAGGCGTCATGGCTCGGAGTAGGTTAGTGTTTGCTGTGTATGGAGTAACTGTATACTGCGTCGCCGTGTCGGCGCCACAGTTGTGAACTTGTGATGAGAGATGATAGCTGCCATTCTAGATACACACACTAGACATATATACTTATACATGATTAAGTTTTTTCGAATCAATACCGATCCGGCTAGGTGCGTAGATGACTAACTAAACTTGCTGACTCGGCTGTAAATCTATGCGGCGGGATGGGATTACGAAGGTCTCATGGAAGCGGTTCAAGTGCTGATGAATATGATACTGCAGATGGATGATGGAGGGTGCATAGGGGGTGAGGGGTAGTGAAAGGTTAAAGAACAAGCTGCATTCAAGACAGGCGGATAAGTCAGCTTGGGATGATATATTGTAAGAACTGGAAAGAAAAAAATGAGATTTGTGGACGATCAGAAAGAAGCGCCGAGCAGTGCCAGAATTTGTGGTCTTATTAAAGCTGTTCTCGTTTCTACAAAAAGAAGAACAAGGGCATCATGTTTGCGGTATGAATGGAGCATTGGCGTGTACTGAGCGGTCACTGGAGGAGCACTTCTGAAGTCCACCAAACCACTTACCCACAATCTATCCTCATCCCCTTTCACATGCTCATGAGACGAATAGGCTACCCCGAAAGAACAAGAATATAGCAGCAGCAATCGAGCACTCATTGATACCCTTTCCCCTCACTGCCAAGGTACCTTATCAAAAACATAAACTCTCTCACACCCTTCATACCTCTATAAACAAAAAAAATTCAGGGATACAGCAAACACCGACACAAACATTCACTCGACCGACCCCTGTCCAATCACCACATCCAGTGCCTCCTTTCCCGTCTCGCTAATTGACACACTTAGGGCCTCAGCAAATTTCACTGTCCGGTGCACTCCAGTACACAAAAGTACAGCATACTAAATAGTTCTATCATTAGATGGAAATGAGCCTCCTGTTATACTGTAATAAAATTCATTAAATTACAATAGACCCTTTTTTTTCTTCATACACACACACACACACACAACAATCCTTCACTCCCTCCCTACATCCGTTACGCCGTAGTGTGAAAACTCCAAAAGTGACGCCACTTCTAGAGAAGTGACAATTTAGGCTTGTATTTTGGTTTCACACGTAGGCAGTGCACCATTCTCGAATCAAAGGTCAACTGTAATAATAGCACGCAAGATATGCCAATAATCACTACATTAGTTCATGCATCCCTAAGTAGCACAGAGATTACCACTCGATAGCCGCCACCTACAGTACCGATCTTCCCTGAGCCATAGCCCGGAGTTCTGCTCCTCAGCCAATGATATGTAAAATAGGTTTGGAACTATAGACTTGTGTAATATAGAGTGCAAAGTATTTTCATTCTTCATTTCGGAGTTCATTCACTGCGTGCCCAATATAGAATTCAAAGAGTGGCTGCCATGCCAATTCCATTGCTAAACCAGCGTTGGCCGACATAGGCGATGAAATGAATGTTGGAAAAATCTGAATGTGGCTGTATTGTTCATTTTGGTACGGTGGATTGTCGATTGTGTCATTGTTTGTGAGAATATATGAGGTGAAAGGATGGCCGGCGCCCTCTGGGAATGTTTGTTTCGCTTTTCTCTCTTGGTATCTTCCAGGTTTACCATTGAAAATCTTCCTTCTTATTATGATATTTTGAAACTCTTGCTTCCTCATCTTGTCCGAATTCAGCCTACTAGCATCTTGCCTTCTGTAGTGCATTCACAATGGCTGGAACTACTCGTAAACCGTCCAACGAGGAGGGTCTTGAGTCCTTCGATCGGCGCAGTCTTGCTAGGCTCAGTGGCGCCGAGGAAACCATGTTCTTGTACGAAGTCTCCATGATAATTGCCAAGCACAAGAGCATCTATGAGGAAGACTTGGAGAGACTTGGAAAGAGCGTTGATGCCCACGTCGCCATCTTGGAAGACAACGTCCGTTTTCTCAACAGCGAGATCAAAGCTCTTGCGCACGAAAATGCCCAACTGCGTGCAAGAGTCCCTGAGGAGGAAGAGCGAGCTTCGCCTGAAAGGAAATCGTATTCGAGGAGAATGAGCACCGTTTCTGAAAGAGCCGAAGAACGAGGGCTGGATTCGATCAATCCAAACCTGATTAGGAGGGTGAAAAGAGATGTTTGGTTAGGAGACTTACGCGAGATCGCAAAGAGGAGAAAAGCGCTGGATCTCCACAAAGAAGATACAACGGTTTGTGATCCCCTTCAAGTAACAGTAGATCTTCAAGCTGATCGCAGCAATTGTCAAAGGTCTTCAAAAAACTTCTCGATCAGTGGATACAACGATATACTCGTGGAGAAGAAATAGACATCATGCTATCGGTGGTTCTCAAATTCGAAGAAGCTATGAATGCTGAAGAGCAAAGAGAATTGGCGCGTGGCGTAAAAATGGACAGGCTTTTCAACCAGCTTAAGGAGAAGGAAGAAGAAATTGAAGCGCTTGAAAAAACTAAAGCCGCTCACCGAGAACTACTCTACGCATTTGAATACAGACTGAGAGAAACCCAGCACAAATCAATAGAACAGGCAATACTCATTGATCAACATGAGGATCAGGTTGCTGATCTGAAAGTAACTGCAAAAGCAGAGAAGGAAGAAATACGAAGGGAGCTTCTCACTAGTCTCAAAGTAACTATGGATGCAAAGGAAAAAGCCATACGAAAGGAGCTTGAGCCATACTGCCATCTTGCTTCAGATATTTTGAACTACAAGAGAGAAAGTGCCAAACCCGAATTCCTTCGTGACGATCATATCTTGGACTTGGGAATTGATGCCGCGCAAGGTGGAACGTAAGTTGATTTCCTTGAACAACAAACTTCATCTCCAACCACAGCTAACTTTTCACAGCTGCTTGGCAGACCTGTACCGAATTGGGTCCAATCCTAGCCAAGACGAGTCTACATGGTTTGAATCTTCTTACGGTGTTTCAATCGACAACGCAGATAAGCTTCGTGGAAGTTCCGCGTTTACGAAACTCGCCAACATGCATTTCGATATGCAGCACTACCAATGGACATCGATATTTCCATCATCTGAGCACGAGAAAATCTTTCAGAAGCTGAAGCGCAAAGTGGACAAAGTGGAGAAGCCCAAAGCAGATGCCGAGGACGGAACACCTGGATCGTTGAACAAATTGCTTCTCGAGGGTAGGAATGGGAAGTCATTCAAAGCTCTTTGTACTGAACATGATGCTGTTTCCAGAATCCACAAGCAAATACGCCAGGATGAATGGGTTTCGATGTAAGTAAAGCTTGCGCAGAACTATCAGACATTGGCTAACTGAATTCAGCAGAAAACACTCCGGCTCGATGACACCCGGAATGAGGAGTTCTGAGCATTATACAATAAGTGAACGAACGCGAAAGTGGAGGTCGAAGAATATCTTGAGAGGTTTCGCGGAATATTTGAAATGGTATATTTGAAATGGTGAGGATTTGAAAATTTGGAGATGATAGTTATGGAAGTGGTTTTGAAATAAGTTCATATATGAATGCGAATTATTTTTAACGCAGTTTAAATTAAATATACCATAGTGTATAGACAACAACAATACATAACGGAGATCGAAATGCGAGACGATGAATGTTGTAAGGGAAACGAAAGATGTGATAAGAAAGAGGAACGAAATACCCAAGTGCTTTTCTCGGCTCCAGTGCGGATTATTATTGACCCGAGAAGAGGACGACGACATGGCGGGGCTGAATGCAGCAAGTTTGCAAACTGGTTGGACAATTGGAGACACATTTTTTATTGATATGATTAACCGAGCACTACGGAAGTAGTCATCTCTACCAAAAGCAATTCTACCCCATCCTCCAATAACGAAATCTTGACCAAACACTATCTCTTCTACTCCTTCCCTTCGATAGACCCCCAGCGCTCAACCATCCTGTCTTCTCATCTGCCCAATGTCCAATGTTCCAAGACATCAAATATTGAATAAACCAGCCAATACCTGCCGCACTGATGTACGAGTCATCCGCTGCCATTCCGATGAGTGCTCCCCAACCTTCGCCGAACCACGATGAATCCCTGGTAACCTCGCAAGAGCTAGATTATAATGTGCCACAAAGCGACACATAGAATTCGAACAGCTATAACGATCATGCGTCAAGACTTCCCCTTCCCTATGATGTATTTCATATAATCTAGCATCTCGCCACGTCAGGCTCGCCAACAGCGTCACAGTCGACTCATCTAATTCCCCTATACCTTCTGCTACCTTCATCATTTTGGAAAATATATCTTCCTTTCCGAGCCGACTTATTTCTTCTTCTGTCCCCATCACATTCGTGTTACTCAATTTCCATTCCCATATCAATGGAGCATCTGATGGCACACATATCACTCTCCGGTTTGTTCCCAGCAGCAGATCCATTTGTTGCAAACAATACTCAATATATAGCCCATGCATTGCAATGTTCTTCCAACGCAGTCTAACCGTTAGCCGTTTCAAATTTCCTACTGTCCGAAGCTCACGACAGACACTCGTCACAAGATTAAAGAACTGCACATAAGCCGGTCTCGAGCAGTCGTCTTCGTCACCGAGTGAGAAATGCAGCTCACGCACATTCCCAAGAAGCGATAGGCCAAGAAACGGAAGTGCACTTGCTAGGTGCCACTCTTTCGTAGTGGTGCAACTTTGTTGATATTCCTGTTAACTCAGGTATACCCAGTCTAACTAGACCGCAGACAAAGAGCCTGAGGGGAGAGAGGAGAACATACATATGGCAGTCTGCCCGGTTTGGCACCGCTATGTGCAGAGATTGGACTGTTTTTAACCACTCCGCCGGAAGTCCATAAGACGCCAATTCATGCCTATCAGTGCGAATCGTATAGCTGGCATAAAGACTCTGGACTGGAACTCGCACCCCGCTACGTGACCAGAGGAAGTACGTATTTGTTTGGAAGAAGGTAGCAAGTGCTTCGAGGTATAAAGGTTCAAAGCAGCGGAGAGCGACAATGACAGTTGGGCTCCGGCCCCGCCAAGTGTCTCTCAGAGCAAAGCGAAAGATGATTTCGCGGAGTTCGAAAGGGATTTTGGAGAATGGGGGAGGAATGACGATGTGGGTAGAGTGGGTAGATTCGGATGACATGGATGACATGGATGGAGTAGTGATATTGATTGGGTATTTTAAGAATGATGAAAGCAACAACTTAAAAAGAGATGTGAAAATTTGGAATCTTCAGCTTCTGGATTGAGGTGAAGAGATGATGATAATGGATGGAGTTCGATGCTCCTTGTTTGAAAGCATAAAGTGAGACAGCAGGTGTTAATGCCCACAAAGTTACTATAGGAAAGAAAGTGCGACGAGCTGGACGCCTCACGAGACTAGACGCTTTCCACGTAGATTAGAATTGCCGAAAATCCCAACCAAACAGTGTAGATTGTGTGAGCCAAAATTTTGAGGAGTTAGAACGAGTAATCAACAGAAAGAAAAAGAGAGGGAAAAAAAGGGTTGTTTATTGAATTCATATAGAACGCAAGAAGAAGTTAACAATCTATCTATGATATATCCTAGTCAATGTACTCGTAAAAACACACCGTATCCTACAAATCCGTGTAACTCAGTGTGGAAATCTAAACATGGATGATGAATACATTATATCTCAGTTCATTGACCTTGGTTCATGATAAGAGAGTTCTCGATGCTCCGTCTAGGGCGCGTCGATCTTCCTTCTTCGGCAGCTTCACCTGGAACCTCTATTTCATCCTTGATTCTACTTGTCAGATATGCTGCGACTAAGGTAGATACTCCTCCAGCGGCCATGACTATTGGGAAACTCTTATCCCCTGGCACACCTCGAGGCTTTTGGAAGAACTTGAAAATGAGACTGCTTCCAAGAGTGGCAATCGTTTGTGGCGCAGCAACACTCATGTTATGAATACCCAGGATGATACCTAAGTTTCGTTAGAAATGTTCCGTGATAAATCTGAATATACTTACCAGCTTGATCTTCATCGTCGTCTTCAGTATTGGTGGTGGATCGCTGCCTTGATCGACGTACAGCATCACGCTTACTAACTTCGGCACTGATGATCGCAAATGGAGCCCATAAAGTCATGGCCCAAGACACACCAACCATGGCTATCAAAATGGTTGCCCCCACAATTGTTTGGACGATCAAGGTAGAGAACATACACGCAGCAAAGATAAGGTGACTAATCAACCAAGCGCGACGCAGGGTGAGACCGGGTATTGCGAGATTGTCGACAAAGCGTGTGAAA
Source organism: Clarireedia homoeocarpa (assembly GCA_001465935.1). Classification (NCBI taxonomy): domain Eukaryota; kingdom Fungi; phylum Ascomycota; class Leotiomycetes; order Helotiales; family Rutstroemiaceae; genus Clarireedia; species Clarireedia homoeocarpa. Next base: position 117,701 of record LNKV01000012.1, read on the forward strand.
CGGGTAGTGTAACTCTTCGATGATCGAACAGATGCTGATGAAGAAGGCATATCATAGGTTGGAGTGATGAAAAATGGTAGTAGGACGTTGACTGACAATGAAGTGATGGCGTACATCAAGAGAGCAAAGGTTCCGACACGTGTCGCTTTTTCATACAACTTGTCTAGTTCGGCTGGTGTCATATTTGGGTTCTCCCTCAGATATGGTTGCACATAGATGTCGCCAACATAGGAGCTAGAATAAAACAACTGTGGGAAAAAGCCGATCCAGGCCATGAATTCAACCTCACAGACTTTGCGAGTTTGCGGTGGGAGGCGCTTTATTGACTTGAAGATTTGTTTGAAGAACGCCAACAGTCCTGACTTTGCTTGGGCTGAGATTGGCTCATGGCGTGGGTCGCGTTCTTTGATGGTCGTGCTGCTGAGGGTGACAGTACTAGCCAAAGTCAAGCTAGCGATTAGGCACAGGATCTTGAACTGGGTGTTTCCAAAGAACCACAGGTACTTAGGTAAGTCCAAGTAACCGGCAACATAAGCGATAATATTTCCCACGCCGATGGCACGGCTAGCCATGGAATTGGCAGCCTCTAGTGTAGTGTGTTAGCACCTTCAAACGCGAGTCTTAAATCTCTAAACTTACCCTGCTGGTGACTTGGGGCACAGTCAAGAATAAATGCTCTGATGCTGGCTTGTACTGTAGCAACAGCGAAATCCAAAACATATACGAGTAAGACCGCCGCGATAATGGTAGAGGTTTTGACGAATTGTGACTCAGGATCCGCTCCAAATAATCCTAAAATCCCTCCAACAATCTCTCGAATCCAAGACAGGATCATCAAGGAGATGACAGTAGCAACTGTACCCGCAGCCATGAAAGGCCGTCGTTTGCCCCAAGGTGATCGACATCTATCGCTCAGAATTCCGATATATGGCTGAACCAGGGCTCCCGACAATGGTCCAGCAATCCATACCAGCGCCATTAGGGACTTGCTCAATCCCAGTGAAAGTAGGTATGGAGTCCCGTTTGACAATTCGACTCCCCATGCCACTTGTAAACCGCCAATGCTGATCGTCAAAAGTATCATATACCATATGCCTTTCGTTTCGGAATACTCGTCATGATCGTCGTGCAAGACAGCTCTGTCATCGATGAGGCCTTCTTCTTCGTGATCCGAATCCGATGCAGAAAGCAATGGTGACTGCTCATTCATAGGTTTGGGGTCCCCCATCATGGAGTTTCGAGGGGTCTCTTCGGATTTGCTCGATGTGCTTGTTTGTGTTTCTTTGTGCTCCTCTTCTCCACCACCAGAATTCTCGTTCTTTGCCATGTTCTTTATGTGACGGGGTGCGTCAATCTTTAAGGTACGTGTCTGGGGTAGATCGGCATCCGTTTAGCTGCATCCAAGCTTCGCTCCACTTTATTCTGCGAGTGCGGTAACTACAAGGTCGTGTTGGCTGTCTGGCCGAGCGAGGATGGGCTCGAATCGCGATGTTACTGCCTGCAGGAGTCGCAAACAGCAGGGCTGGGATTCAGTAATGTGTGAGTAAACGCTTCAGTGAAGACTTGAGATCCACGTAGTCATAACATCACCAGGTTGGGTAGTTGGCACGCGCACTAAATTGCCTGCTGAGAGAGTCTGGTGAATGAATGAATCGGGGAAAACACAACTGGCAGACACCTCGTCTACTGAAAGGTCAGAGTGTTGGAACTGGGCCAATAGAAATGAAAAAGGGATCGGAACTCAGGTCCTGCGAGTCAACACGCGAATAGCAAGTAGCTGATGTATGGGGTAGAATTTTGCTTTTGAGGTGGCATTTAACAGGATGAACGAATCGAATTCTGTCAAGTTGCGCTTGACATGAGTTCGTGAAGGCACCGCGTCGGAACCTGGAAACTTTTATGTAAGCTGACGATGGTAGCCCCTGGTGCCGTGAGTGTTGAGTGCCTTTGAGTGTTGAGTGCCTGGTGATCTCCCACAGCCACAGCCACAGCCTCACTATTCCCGTCTCAGCCTGTTTGTTCATTGTGTCAGTTCTTTTTTGGAGGTTTCTTAGGTTGCCGGTTTCCCAGCGTGCATCCGCTTTCCCAGCGTGCATCCGCTTCCCCTTCATCACACGGAAGTACGGAGTTGGCTCTTTGGTAGCCGTATGATTGCATCAGCCCTGCGGATCTTTCTTTTCTGTGTCTCGTGTTGTGTCTTGTGTTTGCTGTGGGGAAGGAAGAACGGGTGGATGCTGGCGGGCGCATAGCAATCCGAAATTTACATGTAACCAATAACCAACTGTACCTTAGCACAATATCTACCGACACAAGAGTCCGATTTTCTTGGAGAAACCTGCAAAGTGTCGAGAAGATGATGCGCGTCGTGAAAAGAAGAAGGAATAATTTATGCGAAATTTCTGTCGTTTAGTGGTAAATTCTGACACAGGCTTCTTTCATGCTTCTATGCTTTCGTGCTTTCGTGACAATCTGGCCAGACCAACGACAAACGACAAACGACAAACGACCAACGACCAACGACCAACGACCAACGACTAATAACCAAGCTTACACCAAAATCCAACTTGTTGCCCGTACGTAGGCACGCAGGCTGCTGAGAAACATCGAAATCCAGCTGCGCAATCTATTGGCCGTCCACGCCGTCCTAGCCTGCCCTATCTAGAACCGGTTGTACCACTATGTACTCGGAACCAGACCCCAGTATCACCTAACTATCTGAGAGTGCTCTATCTATTTCCACAACGGACCCGAACTCCAACTCCACACCTTCATTAAGATCTCCCCACCATCACCTTCAAGCAAGACAATATATGCGTCCTTCCTTACCTCTTGCCTGCTCGTCTTTGAGCCACATTAGAAGCTACAGTCTTTCACCATAAAACCAATCTGACAGCTTGCGAAGATAGTCGCAACTCAATCGCTCTCTCACTATGTCTGCGGCGATAGCCGGCTCGGTCTTCGAGCTTCTAAGTATGTTTGCCATGACAAGATTCACTTATTGTTGTGCACACCTTGCTAATCTATATTTTTCCACAGGGAGACAATCAGAGGAGGCAGATCCAGATGGTATGCCTGCCTGGCTTCGTTGCACATTCATGGTCTTATAGCTAACTGACCTCCAGCACCGGATTCATCGCAAAAGGAAATTTTCTCATCATGGGCACTCTTCATTCTTATTATGCTACTCATCGCGGCTCTATTTACCAGTTATATGCTACAAAACAAGAAGGTTGAAGCTGTGCATGAAACTGTCATCTCAATCTTTGCTGGTGAGCTATGATACTCCCCGCCCCTCATTTGGCAGACACTAATCGACTAGGTATGACAATTGGGTTAATTCTTCAATTCAGTGCTGGTGATTCGATAAAGAGTCTTGTCAGTTTCGACGACCAAATCTTCTTCAATCTTCTCCTGCCGCCAATTATCCTCGCATCAGGCTACGAGCTGCACCAGGCGAATTTCTTTCGCAACATTGGGACCATCTTGACATTCGCATTTGCGGGGACATTTATATCAGCCATAGTTCTGGGATTGGTATTGTGGCTATACACAAGAATTCCTCTCGATGGCGTTAGTATGACTTTCGTTGATGCCATTTCTGTTGGTGCGACACTTTCGGCCACCGACCCTGTTACAATTCTCGCAATTTTCAATACATACAAGGTCGACCCGAAACTTTATACGGTTATCTTCGGTGAATCGATTCTCAACGATGCCATCGCGATAGTCTTGTTCGAGACGGCACAGCGATACAAGGAAGACGGAAATGCAGGCACATTGGGATTCATAAGCTTGATTGAGGGTATTGGTATTTTCTTGGCTGTGTTCTTTACGAGCTTGATCATTGGTGTGATTGTTGGAATTGCGACCGCTTTGGGATTGAAGTACACATATGTCAGGAGATTCCCGAAGATTGAAAGCTGTCTGATCGTGTTGATCGCCTATGCCAGCTACTTCTTCTCTAATGGTTTGCATATGTCTGGTTAGTATGCCCTATCCTTTGACGTTGGACAGCAAACACTAATTGTTGCAGGAATTGTCACTCTTTTGTTCTGTGGTATTACGCTGAAGCACTATGCTTACTACAACATGTCTCGCCGAACACAGCTCACAACCAAGTACCTCTTTCAAGTCCTGGCGCAATTGTCAGAGAATTTCATCTTCATTTACCTCGGGTTGTCGCTGTTCACCGAGGGTAACCTACAGTTCAAGCCACTTTTTATCATAGTCACAGTCATCGGTATTTGTGTCGCGCGATGGGCAGCAGTATTCCCGCTTTCCCGACTCATTAACTGGTCGATTAGATATCGCGCGAAGAGGAGAGGTAAGGAGGTTGCGGATGAATTGCCATATAACTACCAAGCTATGTTGTTCTGGGCTGGGCTGCGTGGAGCAGTCGGTGTCGCACTTGCAACTGGTATGACTGGTGAAAATTCATGGGCGCTCAAAGCGACTGTACTTATAGTCGTGGTGCTCACTGTTATCATTTTTGGTGGAACTACGGCACGTATGCTGGAAATTCTTGGTATTCGCACCGGGGTGGTAGAAGAACTTGATAGCGATGATGAATTCGATATCGAGGCCGTATCGGCAGGGAACTACTACAAGCAAGCTGGGACAGGAATTGGGAACGACCACAGACGAGGTAATGGATCCCTGCAACTTGATGGCATATCCAGGGGCGGGCACAGTAGAGGACCGGAGCGAGGAAGTTATGCAAGTGGAAATGCAAGCCCAAATATTAGACCGTCAAGTATCAGCCGAAAAAGCTCCACCGCAAACGGACGAGGTCTTGACGCCGAAATCCGGCAAGAACTATTGGGAAGAACAGGTAATACAAGTGATGAGGGCTTTGACAGTGATGCATCTGATCTTCCACCACCCGTGAAACGATCACCAAAGAGGAGGTTATCGCCACCACACGATAACCATGATATGAACACACCATATCCGACATCTGGGAGCACGAGTCGCCCTGAGCCGCCCCACATTACGGCTTCTGGTGCCATCAGCCAGCTGCTACATGGCACAACAGAGGACCACGCAGCATGGTTCAAGCAATTGGATGAGGGATTCATCAAGCCGAAACTTCTCCTTGATGGAGGAAAGGGTCCTCATGGGGGGCCAAGTGGGAGCTAACGCGCGAGTTATTGTAGGTGGTGGAAGAGCTATTTATCTAAAACACAGGATAGGGCATGGAAAAGGCGTTTGGGGTCTATAAGAGGCATTGAAAGTTTGGCTTGGCCTTTACGGATATATGTGATATAGTTATAGATCTCAATGGGTCTATCCCTGGGGTACTGTTGGTACTGTGAACAACCAGTATTATGATAGGATTACTTTATTGTTGGGTTTGGTAATACCCTTCCACAACTGATAACTGTCATTTCTTGCTATGTGTGCTCTCCTAGCTGTTCGTGCTCCCTGGTGGTCGTTTATTGCCTAGGCCCGTCTGTTTCTTCTCATAAAAGCAGGCGCATATGCCTAGAACCATGGAGAGAGCTCAGAGAGCAATACCAGTACTGGAAAGGATAAATACCTCGTAGTACTCGATCACCGTACCATCTCACCTTCAGCGTACGACCAGGTAATCGCGCACTCATAATTTGAGTTTCTGGAAAGCAGTCATAAAGTTATGGTTCATCTCTATTTTATGCCAGGTCAAAATATCTTACAAAGAACCGTCTATCACCCATTCTCTCCTTTCTTATTGGCCCAGCCACATAGGTAAGCAACCTTTGCACACTTCAAGGCTGCCAGCTTAAAGTGTACTACTGTCCATCACTCTATAATTCATTCTTGTCAACATGAGATCTGTCAATGGAATTAGAAGGCTCAATCTCCAAATGGCACGTGGCAGCTTTCGTCCCCTTCTCCTCCCACGCAATACTAGCACGGCGTCCCTCTCTAGCCGAATCACCCATCGTGCCATCGGCATCCTGGTACCCGATGGTGGTCTCTCTGAAGCCGTCCAGTTCCTGGGCACAAACGGTGTTGAGGTAGATGGGGAAGACGAAAGCGACTAGGAATCCGCAGAGTGGGACGAGCATGGCAATGTGGTAGCCGCGCTTGTCGGCGAGGAGGCCAGTCAGCGAGGGGAAAAGTGCGCCGCCTGAGACGGCGGCGACGATCCAGGACGACCCGCGCTTGGTGTGCCGGCCGAGACCGCGGATGGAGAGGGTGAAGATGGTGGGGAAGATGCAGGATTCGAAGAATCTGTGAGGTTGGTTGAGTGAGATGTTAGGAAGATGGGTGGGTGGGTGTTGCAAAACTTACAGGACCAGAGATAACATGGCAACACCACCTTCGCCTTTAGTTCCGATGGCAGCACCGATGAAGATCATGATAGCAGTCATGAAACTCATGAGAACCCAACGGGGTTTGCAGAACATCATCAAGCCCGCAGCTGCGAATCTGCCAATGGCGAAAAGTGCCTGGCCAATCGCATATCGATCCGAAGCAGCAGCTTGATCGATTCCAGCGCTCTCCTCTGCATACTTGATGAAGTTTGCAGCTACACCAACCTGAGCACCAACATAGCAGAACTGGGCCGCGACACCAAAGAATAACTTGTACTGTCGTCTCATGGGTCTATCTTCGTATCCGGTCAGACCAGCAGATTGCTCGCCTTGCAGAGCCATATCCGCATCTGTGATTTCGGGAAGCGGGCTGAAGTAGAACACCACTGCTAGCAAGAACACGAAACATGCGATGCCGAGATAGGTCCATTGGACTTTAGATAGATCGGTAGCGTCGGCCTTCTTGAAGAAGACACGGGAGGCGAGCAATGGAGCGATGACGGATCCGACGGCTTGGAATGACTGAGAAAGTTCGAGACGGAACTCGGAGAGGCGGGGTGGACCGCAAGTGGCGATGTAGGGGTTGGCTGCCGTCTCGAGGGTGCTGAGACCGGATCCGACGATGAATAAACTTCCGCAGAAACCACCGAATGAGCGGTATACGGCCGAGGGCCAGAACATCAGTGCGCCTACGCCGTAGATGGAGAGTCCTGTGATGAAAGTCCATTTGTATCCAAACTTTCGTACGAGCCACTGCAAATTCAAAAATCAGAACCAGACTCGAACATGAAAGACAGGGTTTGGAGTAGCACTTACACCAGAGTATGTGAGAGGGCCAATGAAATACGCGCCGAAATAAGCACCTTGCAAGCCACCGGCTTCAGCAGCAGTGATATTCAGCGCCGTCTGGAACTTGGCGTTTAGGACATCGAGAAGACCGTATGCGAAACCCCACAGGAAGAAGAGGATGGTGACGAGAGTAATGGGGTAGATGGACTGCTTGACAGTCAAGGATGCCGCTCCCGTCAAACCGGTGTTTGCGACGTTGCCTTGGTGGGCCATGGCTTCAGCATTAGAGGGACGGCGCTGCTCCAAGACATCTTTTGTCTTGGGCTCTGTATCTCTTCCGAACATGATTGCGGATCAAAACTCGTGGTTCTGTAAAGGATATGCGCAAAAGGATAGGAAGAAGAAAGGGGAGCTCGGAAGCTCAAGAAGGAGGAGAAGTCGAGATTGTCTTTCTAAGCTCAATCGACGGTTCGATATGAGAGGATGCTGCGCCCAAAACCCAGGGCCACCGCAATCCTATTTATCACCATCGCGGCCAAATAACGGCCTTGTTCTCCATGACAGAGGTTCTTGGCCCCAAAGCTGTGGATCGTTACATAACTGGCCAATGTCTAGTGGCGCCTTCAAGATCTCGCACTAGCTGATCTCGATTGTGTAATTCCAAACTCTAGCACTGTCGATATCGCTCACCCGTGTAGAATCATCTTCTGTCTAGTACGCCAAGTGCCTGGAAGCCACCGAAGAAGAGTTTGAGAGAAGGTTCTGTCCCGCGTTTTGTTATGCATGATGCATCTTGGGGGTTGGGGATTCAATTGAGCGATGAAATCCCCGGACTGTATCTACTTACTTTTGATTCGTTAATCCACAATACTAGGTTGCAAGGAGAGTAAGAAAACACACGAGTTTTGCATGATTAAGGCACCGGCTAGGAAAAGCGTCTCCGTTTTTCTAGGTTGCGGTTGCGTCCCCCTCAGTTGGGGCTGTACTGTATCTCGAAAAGTGGGTGTTCCCCGCATTGCGTCTACAGTATGGTGCCCCCGCGTGCAGTTGTACCGCATTACAGTATCTCCCAGGGAAACTCCAAGCCAAGTCATCCCACACAATTTCTCTACGACTATCGTCAAGCTAGAAACGTCGAGTTCTAGTATTGTCAAAGATGGTGTATTCTTGAAGCACGAAAAGTCAGAAAAAGGTTATGGCACGCACGCACTTCTCGTTCTCGCCACATCTTCACGGCCGCTCCGATAAACAGGGAAGTCTCGGAGTGACAGCTGCTCTTGGGCCTTGGCGGAAGAGGAGGACTATCGCAATTGGATGCTATTGCAGGACTTGGCTGCATGAGCCGGACGATTTTCGGGAGAGGCGACTATCCATGTTCATGCCGATTTCTTTCGTCTTGTCCGTCGTTGCATTAACAAATGGACCTCTTATAAGAGAATATGAGAAAAAGTTATTGGATAACATGTGGCTGTTTCTTGCCGCATAGGATGTCATGTCTCGAGATTTTCTACGTCTAGACTCCGCAGCATCAGCTCGCCGTGTGGGCTCCTCCTCCCATCTTCCTTCCACATATATGTATCTTCCTTCCACATACATGTATCATGATTCCATCCACCGCAGCCCCGAGGCCGAGGTCACTGCCTCTTCCTCCTCCCTACATTATACGTTTGAATAGAGTAGACATTTCAAATTTCCCCAGCGCATACCGCAGCACTGCACAACCGCAATCTAAATTCTCACCTCACTCTATCAGCAAATTTTTGCGAAATCCATCAACCAGTTTGTATAGTTAGCAAGTATAATATCTACCCCAATACAACTACAAACAATACACTTGCTCGAAGTCCATCCCCTTTATAGAATACGGCTGCGCTTTCGGGAACGTGTATTGTATCTTTTGTATTCGGAATTATACTTCTTCTCGTTTTCCATCTTGTCGTTTTTGTATTCGGAATCTTCGTTGCAATCCGAGATATCACTATCCGAGATGTCGCTATCCGAGATGTCGCTGTCTTCAATCCTCAATTTTCCAACAAAAGGGGATATCAATTATTGGTAAATACTCTACTGTATCGACTTCCTGAGGTGCAGGGTTTCTATCCGGCTACTAAGGTCTTATAAGAGTATAACTATTGCCAAAGTAGTTAACAAGATTAGAATAATTTTCTGCACAAGCCTGAATCTAGAGCTTTTTATAATATACTTTTATATTGAAAACTCTGCAAAAGAATTGAATCAAAGCGAACCAACGGTTGATGACTATTTCCCCAGTCCTCATTTCCACCATTCCCAATTTCCACCATTCCTAATTTCCACCATTCCCAACAGGTTTCGTAAAGAGTGTCGTAGATCCTCCGGTAACTCGGGCAAATCTGTACATTTGACCAATATTACAAGAGAAACAGTAGGCATATCGTCACCGTTATCATCATCAAGAGTCCTGTGCGTGCTGTCCAGCATTGCAAATCCAATCAATCAATCACCGCAATCCTATCGCAAGTTGGTGCTTAATTGCAGAAGATTGGAAGGACCGATCCAAGGGGAATGTAAGCGCACCGAGCTTTCTGGATGGTCACGTCCAGGCTGGCCAGATCGCTCTTTGCACCGTCAGCGCAGGTTGGGATAGCACCGATGATTCCAAGAGCAAGTGAATCAACGACTTCCTCGAGGGAGCGAAGAACTTCAGCAATGGGTCCACCGCCAAGTTGGGTCAATATTCCGCTCTTGCTAATGAGGACGGACAGAAGGTTTTGGTGAACCTTGACAAACTTTGGGTTTCATTAGCTTTCCATCTTTATTATTGACCAAGAAAGGTTACCTACATCTCTGAATGCATCACAGACATCTGTCTGACCGGCGACGGTGAGGTCTCCGATTCTGGTTGCGAGTTAGATCTGGCTATGCTCTGGGGCTTTCAGTATATGAGGTGCTCTTACGGAGTTGTTTGCATAGCTGTAATGTCATTTGATGCGATGGTGATAATGCCTGTGAAACCATCGACGACCAACTTCGAGATGTTAGCCTTGTCATTAGTGTTGATGAAGGGCAGTCACATACTTTGAAGGTGGCTGGCTGAATAATAGCGAGTGGAGAGAACTTGATTCCCTCAACAGTGACCGTGAGGTCGGCGCTGCGGACTTTAATTGTGTTGATGTTGGCGACGACGACGGCGGAAGTCATAACGTCTCTCTGTTGAATAGCGGCTGGAGCAGCAGAGGCAGCGCCAACAAAGGCGGCAATGAAAAACTTGGAGAAATGCATGATGGTTAAGTTTGGTAGATGCTGAAAGCACAAAGAGATATTAGAATACTGATTGAGAAGCTGATGATGATGATGATGAGATGTTGTTCTCCTAGGACAAATGGCTTCTCTTTATACTTGAGTTTGTAGCAGAGAACTCCTCATTTTTTCGACCAAATGCCTCTGCATATTCACCGCATATGCCATAGTCGTTGTCGATGGTGGGTCTCCGCTATTGAAGTTCTGCCAACAACTGATTCATTGTGCATGTTGCACTGAAAATGCATGGACTTTTCCGGACCATGTTGCCTTGTCCATCATCACCAGCAACGATTAGGTCGGTTTGCCTGGTGATGGTCCGTTCCGATTGCAGGACGCAAATATGAATACGTTACCAAAAAGAGATGTCATACTCATACTTCGTCCTGATATCGCGCCGGGAGTTTGTCATGTTGACTCTCTATACAGGGAATTTTCGACGATCCTCCCACCTTTCCGTTCACTAGAAGAGTCCCGACACGAGTCTCCGGAATTCTCCCATTGACACTTCTCAGATCTGCATCTCCAAATGCTTCAATGACAACAAGTCGCGTCTAATGCAATAAGCATAGCGTGTGTCTCAAACCTGGATCTTCATCTGCCCTTGACCCTGTATTATGATCTCCATATCCAGATCTGAGTAGCTTTACCCACATCTACCTTAATCGCACCTCATATTTTCACATTACATTCCAATCACGATGCGTGATCTACCATATGTGTTAGATCTATGTCTTGCGCTTAAGTATTGCAGGGCGCTGTTGAGCCTTCTGATTGGTGACGCTAGTACTCGGAACGTCAGGTATCCCGTGTCGAGGCCATAGTGGGACTGCAGACTATTGATGATTTTCAGCTGTGAATAACTCCAATTGTTTTGCTGCAACAAGGTCTCGTGATTTGTGGCTGGGAATTTCCACAGTACACTTTACTTCCTATCGCTTATCGAAAACAGAGACAGTTGTTAATAGTTACATCATCCAAATAACTATCATTCACCCTTGCTAATCTTATAACAACTGCCCACCTCACTGCCTCTTGCCGACTATACCTCCCAGTCTGAACCAGCTTATTCCTCCTAAACCATCAAAATTCCTTCCTCCCCTATCTTCGTCAAGCTCCCCGTTCAGCATTCTTCCCAACCCAAAATACCCCTTCCCAAGACCATCTCCAACCCCTCTTCATGCTTAACGCTTGCTCATCATACTTGCAAACAACTCTGATATCTATATAGCATACTATCGTTACAATTTCAGCCACCCAGCTAAATCCTCTTTTCCATCTCACTGCGTTCCATGTATTTGCAGTCCATACCCAAGTGCAGCCACCACAAGTTCGTACTCATTATATTCTAGCACAAAGGTGGAAACTATAAGTCTACTAGCTTCACAATGCGTGCGAGCTCCAAGCCTTCCAGTTCGATCAGCTTGCATGGCCAGGTGACGACTAGTTTGATCAGCTGAGATAGAGGGAGTGTGAGGTGGAAGATGAGGGCAATTCAGTCCGGGTAAAGGGCCACAAGCGTTTGGAATGACAGAAATATTGAGACGACATATGTTTTTGGGGTTGGCGAGCATCATTAGATATTTGGCGAAACTGTGGACAGGGACGCAATGGTGAGATCTGTGTCGGACCGCGAGATTCGGGATATTGCAGTGCGTGGAAGTTTTTACTCTGTCAGAGTACAATGAAAGTAAATGCTGGACAGCAATTTTGCGATGAGAGTAGCCGAGTGATGGAAGTCTGAATTAGACACAGCAGGGTAAAAAAATTTGGAAAAACTTGACATACAAGTACAGATAAATTTGATATACATCCAAGAAATGATCAGTGAAGATGAAGAAGGAATGCTTTCTCAAATATTTAGGATCTTTACTTCACCTAATTACTGCTTCTTTTTCATGACAGCAGCTGGCGCTTTTGCACCACTGCCATAGCCTGCTTTGCGCCATACTCCAAACAAGCACCATATAATCCATAAAAAGCCCAGGAGCACCACTCCAGCAGTCCCCCTCTCAACCCATCTGCTCTTTTCCAAGTCCAAGACAGGTACAGTCACCTCATTCATTAGCCTTCCAGTTGCTCCCGCTTGTGGTGTAGCATGGTAGAACATTGTTTTCGGTCCAAACAAACCGTCGTATCCAATGTTCACCCGATCAAAAGGGTTGACAGTGAATTTGCTTCCTTCGTCAGCTGTACATGCCCAGAATAGAACTGGATATGGTATCTCTATAGATGTAAGCCCGCTTGTGTTGTAAGTAGGCGCAAGGTAACGAAGGTGAAGTGGTATCTCCGAGGTGAAGGATTTTGAGGATCTTGGAGGTGCGAGTTCGACCAAAAGAGACGACCCCCAGATTTTCATTGCATAATCTGGCGCCTCGAGATCTACCGGCGAGCTGACATGGTGAATTGAGGAGAGGTTTTTTGAGGCCAGGAAGAGAGGATCGGCAAGCTGATAGTTATCCGGGAAAATGGTACGGGGCAAAGTAAGATACGTGTGCAGAGAGCATGATCGGTCGGAGACAGGAGGCGAGACGGAGTTGATTGAGAGTTGTAGGGTGGGGTGAAGGCCGGTTGGGGATAAAAAGGAGGAAGAGTACTTCGTGGTTGAAGGATGATGTCGAGCGGGGAACGAAAACAAAGTGGGCGAGAGTTTAGAATCTTCTCCAACAACAGTCAGAAAGCCACCAAGTGAAAGTTCTTCCGGCTGGAGAGGCTCTTCAGGAGAGAGGAATCCCACTTCGACACGATCCTTCCCACCTTTATTAGCGACGTCAAGATTCCATGTCCGTGGCGTCCAGTATGCGGCGATATTCAAGGCATGGGATATTGTGTCGAAATCTATGTCCACAGAGGATGCTTCTTGAAGTAATGCAACTCGTGATAAGCATTCTTGTTCTGTTAGTTTGCACAACTTGTGTTTTACATATTCAACAAGATCTGTTAGATCTTCTAGAGGTTGGTAATACTGCGTTGCAGCATTTGACGCGAAACGCTCTACAGAAAGTTTGGTGAAGGATTCCTGCCTTCATTAGCGATGATACTGTGGGTACTTTCATGAAAGCTCCTTACTTCAGGAGACACGCAATCTATGTCCCCAAATACTTTCTTCAAGGCCGGGCATAGTAAGTCTCTGGCTCATTCTTAGCAAATACAACAAACGGTGAACAGCAGAACCTACGGTGCCTTGCTGTTACGCTGTGGACTATAAAATGTATGGAGTCCCGGAGGCAGCCTTGATAGTAACGGCAAGCTCGTATCGAAGTTGTCTGGACTTATCCATCTTATATGAAGCTCATGTGATGCTTTTAGAACTCGATAGAGCTCTTGTGGAAGCTCACTAAAGCCAAACGTGATTCGGTCTTCCCTTGCAGCTCTGATTTTCTTGGCTGAAACGGAAGATTTCAAAACCTCAACAGACTTGGGATCAACTGCATCCTGCGGTTGTTGTAGAAAAGTAATTCTCTGCCGCATATTGAAAGTGTGTTGTCTTGATGAAATAAGCTGGAGCCAAGATTCATCTTGATGACATGAAGTTCACTACGGATGTGGCAGAATGCTGAACCGCTGTCAGGCGGTGACAGCTCCCGGTTCCACAAGGCTAAAAAGATTGAAGCTTTTGCGCCACCATCCATCCCACTTGATTCCTTCAAGTTGCCTTATTTTTTTATACGTTGATGATCTGTCCTTTGTGCAGAACAATTACTGAAATCGTCTCTCTGATATAACTTGTTTATTATCGAACCATGAGAAACAACTCTTGAAGCTATTGCAAGTCCTACATCCGCACAAGATGCAGCTTCTACCTTTCCTCTACCCAGCTCTCCTCGCGCTTCTGACGTTTACCCCTCTCTCAGCGGCAAAACCAAAAGATGCGATCCTACTCTCCAAAGTCAAATCTCTCACTCTCCGCAACAATGCGAAAACTTCCCACCGCAGAGTCCCTGCAGTTCCACAATTAAGCTGCCAGGGCCCAGGATGTCAACATTACAAAGTCGATATAATGCGCTGCGTCAACCAAGGCTCCGACTACTCATCTGAAGATATTCAATGGTCTTGTTCGGCCAACTTACCAGAAGAGTTCAAGCTGGGAAGTACAGAGGTAATATGCGAAGGGTATGATAGCAAAGACGATGATTATGTGCTAAAGGGTAGCTGTGCGGTGGAATATCGACTGTTGTTGACGAGTTTGGGAGAGGAAAAGTATGGAAAGAGTTATTGGGATGGGGGAGGGGGAGATGTTGAGAAGGGATTAGGCTTACTATTCTGGGTGATTTTCATTGGGGTTGTGCTATGGATACTGTACTCAATGTGGCAGAACTATCAGCAAGGACCAAACCCTCAAGGCCCCAGAAGAAATCTAAGAGGGGGCGGTGGATGGGGAGGAGGTGGTGCTGGACCAGACGACCCATATGATCCTCCGCCACCCTACCCTGGAACTGGCAAGCGATACACAAGGAACTACGGTGCAGCCGATCAGGCTTGGAGGCCCGGTTTCTGGTCAGGTGCGGCCGCTGGAGCTGCTGGTGGTTACTTCGCGGGAAATAGAGCAGCAAATCGACGGCAGAATCAGGGTAGCAGCTGGGGAGGAGGTGGCAGTGGCTGGGGTTCCAGTTCGGGCCCTAGCAGTCCAGCCTCTGGCTCCTCTAATTCGCGGTCTTCGACTGGTTTCGGATCTACATCACGGAGGTAGACGGTTTATTCTACGCGGGCAAATTATGTCGATAAATGAATACTACATAATCTACACTCTTCATCAATGTCCGCAAAGCTGTTTCACTGCATCGATACTGGTTCGTTTCTGCATATCTATCATTTTTCAGTCGGTGCAAATGGTGCTTACTGTCAAATAGCTTCTTTCATAGACATTTATTTCTATTGAAGCTATCTTGTTCTCCGGCCTGGCAGCTCTCGCACTGATCTATAACCAAGCGCATAGTCACCTCTCCTTAATCAGCTGGCCCCTGATTTCAAAAGTACATGATCCACCCCTGTTGCGATGCTCCAACATCGGGTGGATCCTCATAGAGAATTGGGTGGGCATTAACGCGATAGAATCTGAATACGAAGAAAAAAATTGGTATACATGGGGAAAGGTCTGTTTGACCGAAGCAAAGAGCCATCCCAGACCATATGCAATCATACACAGCGCGACTTCTTGTGGCGCCTTTGGTATCATACAAGTCCCCGAGGGACAGAATAGGATTTGTGGATAGAGGCAGAGACCACCCTACATGTGAGCTGTCATAACATCCATTTTATCAAAGGATTTAGCGCAGTTCGGACACTTTCGCATGCGATTCGAAATCCGATCGTCCACGCATTGCTGACAGAAGAGATGGCCACATGTCTTCAAGATCGTGTTTTTGAAATTTGCGCGACAGACCGTGCAAAGTGCAAGGGTCTATCTTTGGTTAGCTAACTCCTCGTAGGCACAAAAGGATTCGTCGGACTTACTCTAAGCATCTCCTCCTCACCAGATTGGTTGCTCAGACTTTTTTGCTTCCACATATCCCTATCTTTCTGCACTTGCTCGCATCGTACTCGGAGCTGCTCAATTTCGAGCTCAACGGCCTGGATCTTTTGTTTGGTACTGGAATTTGCCGAATCCTTGGCTTTGAGGAGATTTGTCAATTCCGTGGTCTGACTTTTCAAGGCTTCCGATTTACTGTTCGCCTCCCGAGTTGATGCCTCTAGCTTCTTATTCTCTGTGACTACAGCGGCATTCGCTTGCCTGAGATCACTCAATTGCTTCTCCAGGTTGCTTAGTAGAGTTCGATTTGAGGTTTCGACGTCCTTTAGCTGGGAAATTATCTCGGAGCTCTTGGCGTTTTGATTCTTCAATGACCGCACTTCTCCAAGGCGAATATCCATGTCTTTTCGAGCGGCAAAATACTTCTGATCAGCCTTGCTCTTTTCGGCAGCTAACACAGATATCTTCTCCTCTAGGGCCGCGAAGTCCATTACTTTCTTGCTTGTCAATGCCTGTACCCGCTTGTAGGCGTTCTGAAGAGCTGGTAGTTCTTTGTTGATCGAATCGAACGTTTGCTGCAGTTGGTCATACTTGGCTCGCAATTCTTCGAGGGTCAGGGAATCCATTTCCGGCCCTGGTGTTGGCTGGCACGATTGCTCGCCAATTTGGGCTCTCAAACGTTCTACCTCGAGTTCTAGAGAAGTGATGCGATCTTCCTTTGCTCCGACCAATTCTTTTAAATGCTCCATGGCAGTATAGTCTTGCTCTTGCGCTGCTTTCCGGACACTCAAATCGGCAAGAAGTTCGTCTCGGGTAGATCTTATTCTCGTCAAGTCAGCATCAAGACGCTGCAGCTGACTCTCTAATTCTCCTGTGACGGTTTCTGCCTCATTCTCAATTTGAATACGGTATGCAGTGCGTTCTGCTTGGTATTTTTCGGCCTCCTCGCGCAGCTGAATGTTCGTTGCTTCGAGGTGATTAATCCGTTTGATAACATCTTCATGCTGAATACGAAACTGTTTGAAAAGTTCGGTCCGGGCAAAGTCGTCGTCGGAGGGAACTGTCTGTTTGGTACTTGAGGAAGTTATCTGCTCCGTTAGTGACTTATTTTCTGCGGCCATAGCCTCAAGTTGTTCTTTTTGCTTCGCAATTACAGCAGTTGCCTCTTTGTACGCCGACTGATCGGCCTTCTCCTCCGCAATGCCATTCGTCATCTCGGTATCCACGCCATTTTCAGTGGCTCTTACACCATTAACGGTACTATTATTTAATGCTTTGGCTTCTTCTTTCCGAACAGTGTCGCTCCGTAACCTATCTAAGCGCTTTTCGGCCTTAATGTAGCGTAATGAGGCAGATTCGAGACGTTCATTTAGTTCTTCTTTCTCGTTGCGCAGTCTTTCAACTGTGACAAGATATTCCTTCTGGGATGCTAGCATTTTTGTGACTTTAGCCTGGAGATCTTGCAAATCCGCCGAAGGCTTGCCACGTGCCGCAGAAACATTTTTGAAAATCGTATGAAGTTTCGATTTTATTTCTTTGCCTTTAGACGCTAAGTGTTCCGAAAATCCCTTGATGCCATTGAACTGTAATGAACTCGAAAATGATGCTGTACGATGTCAGCAGTAATTCCCGCACTGGGGTTGAGCAGGACTGACTCTCTAGGCTTCCTGAATCTGGAATATCATCCTCTGCAAGGAGTTTGACCTCTTCTAATAACTGTAATCGCTTATCAGCTCAACATCCCGACGAGCCGACAAGACAGTAACTTTACCTGTGTCCACCATGCATCAATGATTCTTAGGTGATCATCGTGATCAGTAGATTTCTTTTGGATATTTTTTAATTGTGACTCCAATGTTGTCTTTTCCCGTTTGTATTCGAGCATCTGCCGATAAATCGCATCTTTCTGGTATTTCTATAACATGATATATCAGCCTTCCATCCCAGCTCATATTGTTCTTGACCGAAATAGGGGGGTATATTGACTACATTATGCGATCTGTTGTGGAAATGCGGTTTTGGGGGCAGGAGGGTCTGCAGGCTATCCATGCTGTCCACAGCAAGCTGCGCATTAGCAACAGCCACATAGATTCCAAGAGCAATCCTTAGACTCTTGTATAATGCTGGTAGATGAGAGACGTCGGGGATGATTGATGAAGAGTGGTTATCCAAGAAGAAATTAGCCGGTAGGCTTTCTACTTACCTCGATGTCCTCTGACCAAGGCGCCGTGTTTTCCGAGTCGGCAGACGTCTTGCTGCCACCATTGATGGCTTGTCGTTTCGTTGGCGGAGCAAGATCATCAGTACTTTGACCTGCTGACCTCTTCCTATCCTCCATCTTGATGAAGGAAGGGAGAGATGGAGCAGCGGCGACAGGCGTCATCAGATTGAAGGGGTAGTTGAGCGACTCATAAGATCAATAAACGTGTCTATATTCGCAGAAGTGAGGTCGAAAGGAGGTGCGGGATGAGAAGTCCGTATGCCGATGTGGTGTTGAGTTGACTTTGCCTTGTTGTTATGATTGTTCAGGACGTACTTCGTAAAGGCGAAAGAAGGTGAAGAAGTCGAAATTCGCTTCCATTACGAAAACGGCCTAGCTTGGTTGATTTAATTAGCGGAACCAAGAGTCAGTCGGTTCCAGGTTCCAGGCCAAATTAAAAAACTGCCCGCCAAAATATCAGTTGTATTATTGTTCATTCAGCAACAACATGGTATTCATTATATTATCAGTAGTCTTCTCCAAGATAAAATAGACACCAATTCGGGTGAGGAGGAACCAGCAGTCTCACATATATCGCAATTATCTTACGCGTCGATAGTCCCTTGGGACGCGATAAATTCTCAAGATGTCTTCTATGCTGAGGAAGGGTACAAAGCAGTTCAAGCCAAGCGCTCGTCCTCGACCACCTGCCCCACGACCTGCCTCCTCACAACCTTCTGCCCAGCCAAGTATTGAACCTCCATCTCAGACTCCAGCGCCTGCGACACGTCCATCCGATTCTTTACCCCCGGTACTCGAAAATGTGGCCGAAAGAGAGGTCCTCCAGACTGCGCTCGCGCAACCTAACGAACCGACCCCGCATGAAGCTCAATCGCAAACATCAGTCGCAACATCTCAGGAAGGCGAGTCTAGTACCAGCACGAAAAGGAAAGCGGGCCCCAGTGCAGTCGGAGATTCTAGCTTGCCGAACCAGCCTCCTACCAAAATTCAAAAATTGATCCCTCCGGATGAGGTGCGGGGGACCCCTACGAGTGATGAACGCCATACTGCTGTGGCAGCAGCTCCTGCGAATATACTACCAACACCACCTTCATCTTCAACATCTTACCCGGTAGACCGACCGGGTTCATCATCAGCCACTGCGTCTGTGAGTCAAGCATCAGTACAAGAATCCATTCACGCACAAACATCCCAATATTCGAATACCCCGGTAATCGGTCGTAATGAAGCGCCCTACCTAAATACGGCAGCGGCCATATCGAACTCTCGAATTGAAATTCCTAACGCGACATCAGAAGCAAGAGAACCACGTCGTGATGTGGGTGAGATCCGAGCAGAAGACAATACAGAATTGGTTGGCACAGGCGTATTTACTGGATCTTTACAAGTTGGTCGTGGAAATTCCCAGGAGTCTAGTTCTGCTACACCACGCACTGCAGAGAATGAAGATATATCTGGTTTGCGATCAAGTGGAGTCAGCCAGCCCTCTCAAAGTGTCGTGTCGGAAACACCCATCTCTGGCGAAGTGCCTACTCTAGCGGACGAAGCAGCGCCACCTCAGAAAAAGCCGAGGAAGAAAGCAGCGCCGCGGAAGAAGAAGACACAAGCGCAGGAAGGAGATGAGGAAAGCGCCACCACAGAAGCAGAACCAAAGAGGCCCCGTCGTGCAGCGGGCCCCAAACGAGAGCGCAAGAAGAAAGATGGCGAAGCAGAAAAGAAGAGAAAGAAACGTGAAGAGACATCAGAAGGAGCCGAGGACGATATTCTCGATCACACCACGGTGAAAATGGCAGACTTATGTAGGGACATTCGAATCGGCAAGAAATTCAGCAAGCACGACGAAATCAAGTTGAGGCACAGTCGGAAGAAAGTAAGGGAACAAATGGAAAAGGAGCACCCGGAGCTTCTGGATCTACTTGACGGACCAAATGGCGATGAGGCAGAAACTCGCCACGACGAGCCCACACCCATAATAAATAGCAATGGCGTTCAAATGCGAGTTGTGGATGGGCAAATTGTGATTGATGAACGTTCGCTGCAAGTAGATCGACATCGGCAAGCACTAGATGAAGGGCTAGTGATGGAAGAGATTGAAGAAAACGACTTCACCAAGGCCATGAACTCTGGGTCATACATGAAGCGCGTTTCTGCTACCCGTTGGGACGAAGCTGCCAATGAACTTTTCTACCAAGGCTTGCGACAATTCGGCACGGCTTTCGAAATGATCGCTGCTATGTTCCCCGGCCGCAACCGAAGACAGATCAAACTTAAGTTTGTTAGAGAGGAAAGAGAGAATCCTCAAAAAGTCGACAGAGCGCTTATGGGCAAGACGGAAGAGATTGATTTCGAAGAATACACGACTCTCACGGGTCAGAAATACGAGGAAGTCGCGGATATCGAAGCAGAAGCTAGACGGATTGATGAAGAACAACGAGCAGAAGAGGCAGCGATTGAATCAGCTAAGGCGGCTTCGATCCAGAAGAAGAAAGATGCGATTTCTAGTGCTGCGAGGAGGGTCCTGGATTCGGTTGGAGATGACGATGAGGATGGGCCGGAATCGCAGAAGGAGAATGCGAGTGCGGTAGCGACGGGTAAGGGGAAGAAGAAACCGGCGAAACCGAAGAAAAAGAATCTCCATAGCATTTCTGGTGCGGGAGGAGAGGAGGTCGAAATTCTTGGGACGGTGTAATAGTAGGGAAGGTTGCTTTACTGGGGCGTTTCGGTAGCATATACGGATGGCCTAGTCAGCCCGCTTGATTGCCTCGGATGAGTGGCATAGTGGCTTGGGAAACGGAATATGGCGCATATGATTTTTATACCCAGATCACGAAGATTACGTGGATCATAGATGGGACAGTTTTCAGTCACGCTTCTTGGACTGGTGGACAAATAAATATATCTCTGTGGATGGATGAACATCAAATGAGAAGTGGCTATGCATCAGCCCGAATCGCTGATGTAATGAATTGAGATCCCTCGGATTTACAAATAGTAGATGCAATATTCACATTTTAACATTTCCCGCTATCCACAAGCCTCCCAAAGCACATCCACCAACAAGAACCCAACCCACCTCCTTTTCCCTTTCGTATCACACAAAAATCCATCATAATCAAATCACCCCAACCCCCTACTCCTTCTTGGTCAACTCCTCAAAAATCCCCTTCAACACCAACGCACTCTCCTTCGGCTCGCGCCTCTGTCCGCCCTTGTAATCCACATACGTAACACCGAATCGCGTCTCGTAGCCTTCGGCCCATTCAAAGTTGTCCATGAGACTCCAGCCGAGGTAGCCACGCACGTTGGCGCCTTCGGATACCGCTTGCGCCATGGCGTGGATGTAGTCGCGGAAGTAGTTGGCGCGGAAGGTGTCTTTGAGGATGTCCGGGTAGGGGATGTCGTTCTCGCGGAGGACAGAGGTGCCGTTTTCGGTTATGTAGACTAAGGGGGAGTTGGGTTAGTTTGTTTGGGGGGGGGGGGGGGGGAGGAGAAGGGTAAGGAGATTGATTGGTTTATTGATTGATATGGGATAAAAAAATAAAAGGAGAGCGAGGAATACATACTAGTCGGAAAGCCGTATCGCTTCGAAATCCACAAAATCAAATCATGAAAGCCTTGGGGATTCGGTCTCAACCAAACACTCTGCGTCTCTGGGCCAATCACTTCGCCACTCTTGCTCTCAAACAGGGTCTCCAGATTCCCCAAGAAGTCGTTCTCATCCGGCTCCGTCTTCTTGTGACGGATGAAATTCGCAGTGTAGTGATTCATGCCGTAGAAATCGTTGGAGCCTTTCACATCGGCGATTTCTTCCGACGTGAAGGTGGGAAGACGGTCCCCGAGTTGCGCGCGCATTGACGCGGGGTAGTCGCCTAGGTAGATGGGGTCCGCGAACCAGGAGATGCTGAATTCGAGTTTGCGTTCCGCGGCTTCGACGTCCGCGGGGTCGGAGGGGTCCCAGGGGTAGACGGCGTCGCCTGGTTGGGGATGTTAGTGATGTTAAATGTTAAACGAGGAGATGGAGAAGAAGGTACCATTGAGTGTAATTCCGATTTGGCCTTTATCTTTGGGTTTGTATTCTTCTCTGTAGAGTTTCACAGCCGCGGCGTGAGCGATGAGAATATTATGTCCCACAGTCCATGGCTCTCTACTACTATCTCCAACATCGCTCTTCGACCTATCACTCGTGTGGCCCGGGGCGAATAGTCCAGTGTTGTATCCCAGAATCGATGAGCACCAAGGTTCATTGAAGGTAATCCAATTCTTAACCTTCGGAATCGCCTCGAACAGCACTTTCGCATAATTCGTATAGTCCTTCACAAACTCCTCTTTATTCAACAACCCACCATATCGCTTATCCAACTCATCAGGTAAGTCCCAATGGAAGAGTGTGACGAAGGGAGTTATCCCCGCTGCTAGGAGATCATCAACTAGCTTGGTATAGTATGCAATTCCTTTGGGGTTGACAGGGTCATCGCGTCCACCGAGTGGGATACAGCGAGACCATGATACGGAGAATCGGTAGGCTTTTGCGCCGGTGAGTTTAAGAAGTGTAATGTCCTCATCGGTGCGATGGTACGAGTCACAGGCTACGTCTCCTGAGCTACCGTCGGCGATTTTACCGGGGATCTTGCAGAAGGTGTCCCAGATGGAAGGTCCACGACCATCTTCTGTAGCTCCTCCTTCGATTTGGTAGCTGTGATGGCGTCAGTATGAGGATTGAAGGTAGACAACCTAAAACGACGAACCTCGCAGTGGCGAAACCCCACGTGAAATCCTTTGGCAAGACAGCTTTACTCATATTGACACGGTTTCTGTTTGACGATCCAATTCCAATTCCAATTCCAGTTCCGGATAAATACAAACAACACTCCAAAGCACAACCGTGTTCACAAAGTCACAATCAAGAAGAACTTGCAGAGTATAAGTAGCAAGCAAACGGTTAATTGCAAGTCAATGCCATGCTATATCTATCCCATTTATCTCCTCATCTCGGACCGTACAAACCGCAGCAGATGATATATCCCTTCCCCATGGAGCTAATTCCGAAGATGTTCCGAAGCTGCTGGGCCCCACCATGGCATGGCGGGGTCACGATTGTCGCGGGACGGCTATTCGGGACGAAAATCCGGGTAAATACAGTAATGTATAACTTATGGCTAACATAGAAAGTACGAGAAGAGATATAAAATAGTCTCACGAGTTTTGGCGCTTCTCTCGTGTCTCCGTGTATGTGTCTGTCGAGTGGGTTGGTGAGTTGAGAAGTTCCGAAAGTTTGTGAATACATTGGTATTGTTATTGTACAAGCACATAGGTTCGTTAATTGGCGCATCCTAACTATCCACCCAATCCTCCTACTCCAATGACAAAAGTTCCTGATTGAACTGAAACAAAACTTTTCCAGTTACAAAGTCGAAGCACTTAGCAGTCTCATTATGCTATAGCGAACGAAAGCCCATCTTGCTCCTCACAAACCCGCTGATTCAACATATAACCCATCCGCATATTCATCGCAGAACCCAGACCATTGCCCAACCGCTTCTGTTGTTGTACACCTCCATCGCGCCAGTAGTCTATAAAGTACCCTTTATCATGTTTCTTGCATTCCGGTATCTTCATTTCCCAATGAAGCATCGAGCTTCCTCTTTCCCGTCGTAGATGGTCCTTGTTCGTCGTCCTCCCCAGTCCACTCTACAATCTCCCACTCCACCTGTGTGCGGCCATTGTTGGCAGTCCTGGTCCCTCGACTTGTCCTCAACCTTCCCAATCTACTTCCCTCTATCATCGCCTCAAACCAAGGTAGCCCTTGGCTCTCCATCAGATTACTTGAAGAATGTGGTATGACTGTCTCAATTGTTTGCTTATCGTTCTCCGCATCCTCAAGCGCCTCCTTTGGTAATAGACCCAGCTCTTCTAGATCTCGTAAATCAGAACTCGCCAGTGAGCCTAACGTCAACGAAATATAATCTGCGTGTGTAGCTGGTTCTTCCGTCCAATAACTTAATGGCGTTCCACAGAACCCGCAGAAGTTACGTTTGGCATGCTGCTCTGCAGGCGAAGTGTAGGTTCGTCGGATTGCATTATGTGTTTCATCGTCGAAGAACGCGTACGTCGTCGAATGGTACCATGCGAGTGGTACACGAAGCCATGCGGAAAGAGGAGCAGCTTGTGATCTGCCTGTTATGCGATGGAATCAGTAATCAATCCGTCTACCAATATCTTCAAAAAGATTGAAACGTCGAATCACTTACGGTGAACCCTGCTGCTGTCAAAGAATACACTGGCTACATCTGTCGCATTCTGAGGGATGAGGATTGTATATTTGTTGCGGCCGCAAGTACATCCACCTTGAAGTTCGCTCATTTTGGTCAAAACTCAGAATCTCCGAGATATCTTAACGCAACGTCCGTCGAAGAATTGTAAATATCTAAAATCACGATAAGAAGGAAGTCGATTTTCTGAAGATATGGTAAAAGGAAAGGCAGATGGTTTGAGGTTCTACGGATTCTGTGACGTTATTGGAATGGTGAAATCTGATTGGTCGTTTTTGGGGAGGAAACATCTAGATCATTCGGGTTGGATCTTTAACATACGATGCATAAGCGCACCTTTCTTATTTGATAAATAGTTCAGCTGATTCATCTGTCTAAGTGGGAGTAAGAACTGGTTTATATAAACCAATACTCCTGGACATTTTCCTTTTGCTCTTTCGCGAATCTCTTTCAACAGGCCTCCTCCACGGTGTTCAATATTTTATTTAAGCCCGAGTCTAAATAGTACTGCAGCTATATGTCTACACTTGACGTTTCCCTGGTCACTCATTCACTCTACACTTGACGTTTCCCTGGTCAATCATTCACTCTACAAGAGGCTATCCAATACATCAATCCAACACATAACCAAGCTCTCAACCACGAGTTTTCGCGGTCCTAGTCTCCTATGGCGATCTTTCATCTACGTCGCCCTCATCTAGAGCGTTCCAACTCGACAATCTCATTTGTTATCCCCTCCAGGTGCTCAAGAAGCTCCGCCACCTCTGAGCGTATGCTGTACGCTGCTGAGGGCCTCTCATAACGTTCATCCAAGTTTTCAAAGTACTCAGCGTAGACTACATGCTCGGCACTTGACTTATCTTGTTGACAGTGGCTAGCGTTGCGTCGCAATTTAGTTGCTGTATGTATGCGGAGGGTAGTATGGGTGCTGGTCTCACGGTATCGATATAACCTCTCAAAAATCTCCTTGGCTGCTTCCTCAGAGAATTCCGGTATCTATCCACCGTCAAACAATGCTAGGTCGGCTGCAGCGTTGCCTTGGTGAGCTGCAGCATTACCGTTGGTTGCTCCTAAGAGCCACGTCCAGCTCTTCTCACGACACATTAAGAACCACCTCTCGAGCTTGGTCCAAAAATCGGTCGGACGTCTGCTCCAATATTCGCCAATGGTGTGAGCGTGGCATTAACCCCTTCTAGCTTGCCATATTTGTACTCCGAGTCTTCTAAATTTAGGGCACCACTCATCCATTTTTGTTTGTGTCAGGAGAGGTCATCGCGAACGTTCTTCAGCTCGTCCTTCACAGACTTTAATTTCCCCTAGTAGTATTGTGCCTCTGCTTTGTATCGCCTCCAGTCGCTTCAATCATGTGCTGCTTCATCTTTGAGCCCATAATATCCATCCTCTAGTTTCGAGTAATCATCCTACAATTCATTATATTTCGTTTCGATAGAACGAGAAGATCCGTAGACCGACTGCCGCTGAGCAACAACACGTCGGGTTTCCGCCTGCACAAGTGACAGCTGCTGAGACAACGGAGTATTGCGGCTTTTCTCTGCTATGAGATCAGTTTGGAGCACTTCAATAGTTTTTGCACCGCTCGTCACTCTCTACTCGAGTCTAATCCGCGTTGTGATACAAGCTCTCAAGTCTTCTTCAGCCTCTCAACCTGACTAGTAACATTTTTCATGTTCTCCTCATACTTGCTTTTCTCAAGACGAACTCTGGAATCCTTCTCCCCAGCTCTCGCCGATACCATTGCCATCCCCTCCGTCGCTTTGACTTCCTCCGCAAGAGCGTTTTCAAGATAGTCCACCTCCTCTAATGGCTCTGTTGAAGCTCATCAAGCTGTTTTTTCAACTTCAGTCAGTTTTTATCCTCAAGCAGCTTGATCTCTGTGCGTAATGTTGCTGCTTAGGATTTGGAAGACTTAAGATCTCGCTCCTGGCGAGCCAATTCCTCGGTGATCTTTTCACAGCGTGTATCCTGGCTGACTGGGATGGTTGTGACCAATGCATTTTGCTCAAGTGTACTTGTAGCATGAGGAAATGTCGTAGAGGGTTTAGAAGCGAGCACAATATTTTCGGTGACGGTGGTCGATTCTTCTCTTAGGACATCTTGACGGTTGACCTTGGCAGTCGCACACTGGGATATAGGTGTGATCGATTGTGGATCTCGTACCCTAATCTGTGGTACTGTAACTAAATCTTCGTCCTTGGTCAAAGACCGGTAAGTTGTCTTTTTGATACCGGAACCGTAACAGCTCGCTTTGTCAATATTGGACACGCAGCTGGTTTGCTATCCACAGTCAACGCTTTTTGGCCCTTCACTTTCTTCAAATTTGCGTTCCTTGCAAATTTGGCTTTTTCTTTATCCTCCTGAGTCCTCACCGTCGTTGTTATTTCTTCCCCAACCAGTAGGCAAGAAATCCATATCATCATCTCTGAAAGCTTCACTTTCAGAGCCAGAGTCTGAGTCCTATCTCGGTTTCTTACCATCATTCTCTTCAACCTAGATAATGGGACCTTGAATAGACCAGCTTGCTGGTAGAGCTTGTATTGGTGGCAATGTTAAATTTTGTGCTGGAGGATCCGCGATCATGCGATTTGGGAGATCTGGGTTAGGTGTAAGGATATGGTTGTATTTGTCTAATCGCCGAGTCAGATGGGGGAGTTTACCATCAATTTTTTGCTTTGGTTCTTCAGATGAGATAGATTTTCCTGCTGGCGGTGTGTCCGTTGGATTTCGAGAAGATGCTGAGGATTGATTTCTTCTTTTTTGGACACCATGATATTGGCAGCAGTAGATATTACTAGAGTTCTCGATGTATATCCAGCTATGAGAATGAGTTTGAGCCAGACGCCAATGCACTAATCAAACTTAACGGGTGGTTGTTCCAATGGAGGCAATTATGAGTCCGAAAGGAAAATACAAGAAATAGAAACAAATGTGAGGTTGTGGTGGTCGTGTTGTTGAACAGTGTTGCTACCGTCTTGTGAAAGAGCAGATAGAATCACTTTAACTTAGGATAGTTGAGTTGGAAAAGATTCATTTGCAACTTTGCACTGTAGAAGGGCGGTGTTGTTGAGCTGGGAAATTCTGTGTTGGGTTGAAAGTTTTATGAGGAAAGACAAAATTTTTCGGGAAGATATTGAAAGGTAGATTGGCGGACTTCAAACGGCGGACTTCAGGCGAGATGGTATTTGCTTTGATTTGGTAGAGCTTTTCTGCCTTAATGAAATAGTGGAAGGAATTATACTGTTCGTGGTCATGATGAGGAGTTGGAATAAGACAATCTTGCCGGCTGAATGAGATTAAGAGGGTTTCCTACCAGCTGAAGTAATCACCCTTCTCCATCATGTCATGTATGCAGTGCGGCAATTGAATTGTTGTCGTTGAAGAACGTCTTGTGAGATTTAAAGATACCCTTATTGTTGCTTTTTACGCACGTAATGTGCTTGTGTCTGATGCCGAATTCCAGCCGATCCGCTCAATGATTCCCTAATATCTACAAGGTATTTATAACTGCTTCCACAATAGCACCATCTTCTCCTTGGTCCAGATCATCTAATTTCGCCATCTCTTCTTTGGACAATTCGAAGTCATAGACATCGGCGTTCTCTGCAATTCTGGAAGGTGTCTCGCTCTTCGGGAGCGGAATCCAGTTCTTCTCCAGGCAATATCGTATCAGAACCTGCGCAACAGTCTTGCCATGGCTTTTGGCGATGGAAGTGAGTGTTGGATCATCACCCTTCCGGTTTCTGACCAGAGGGCAGTATGCTTCAACAATGATACCATTTTCATGGCAGAAGGAAACGACTTCTCGTTGCTGGCAAAACGGATGTAACTAGAAAGATTAGACACGAATTTGAATGATGGAAGTGTTACAGGTATACCTCGATTTGGTTGACGTGAGGAGGGTAAGTCTTGACACCGAATGTTTTCAACTCCTCAATATGTCCAATACCCCAATTGGAAACACCAATGCTGCGTGTTTTACCCTCTTCCAGAAGTTTTTCGAGGGCAAGGTACATTTCCTTTCTCTTCTGAGAGCCACTGTTGGCGCTATGGATCAAGAAGAGGTCCACATATCCATCCTTTCCATCAATTGCATGTACACTGTCCAAGCATTTCTGATATGATTCTTCGACAGATCCACCTGGTGTAAGAATTTTTGTAGTAATGAAGATGTCGCTTCGCTTGATGCCCGACTCTCGAACAGCTTCGCCAACCTCTTTCTCGTTTGCATAATACCTGTGCAAGTCATTAGTCGTCTCTGCAGGTCCATAGCGCAAGTGAATAGAGCCGGCAGGTAGAAGCAAATATAAAGCTGAGCATGATTTCAGTACTTACTGAGCAGTATCAATGTGTCTATAGCCGGCCTTCAACGCGGCCACAGTCGCCGTGGTACATGTTTTCCCATGGGCTTGGTAGACGCCAAAACCCAGCTGAGGGATCTTGACTGAGGACTTTGGTAGAGAGAGTACCGTGTTGATAGACAATTTGGAGGCCATGATGCTTAATTGTCAATCTATGAAGTTGTAACGGCAGTCTTTCGGAGCGAAAATTGAGGTCGTAGATGGCACATAGCTATGAGCTTCATGGTGGGGAAACCCCGCCATCTCTGGTTGGTCGTTCTGTCCATCTTGAGTCGAGTGATGTTGTTATCGATTAACCGCAGCTACGATACGTCATTTTAAGCAGGCGCTTTCACGACCAATTGCCTGCTGCTGCTGCTGCTATTTATTATGCGACCCTTGCTATCAAATTCTTTTATAAATCTAATAGCAAATTTATAATCCTCCGGCTTAGTAGAACAGTGCTAGTCTTCTCTTTGTATCTCTTCCCCCAGTATATATAAGCTATAGTAAAGCCAGAGTCAATGTTATCCATTGGGAAAGTCACTAGAAGCAGTGCTGTATATTAGCCCTTGGGTTCGGGAGTAGTCGAAAGGGCTACAGCACAAATAGCTAAAGATAGTAGTAAGGAGATTGTGTCAAAGACATATTTCAAATTGTTATATATGAATTCTCGGATCTTCTCGCCGACTTCAGGCTTGTTGTAGTCAAATATTTTCTCGGCCCTACGAGACTTGATATTAAGGTAACGTCTATATATAATATCCACTTGAAATTAGATTATCTACTACTGGTTCAGGCTTCTTCATACTAAGGATTGTCCTCAGAGTAGCGGTTCCAATCTTCTTCCGAATAGGAACCGGTACCTGTGATTTGTGTTAGTAAATATATAGATATATCTTAAGTTGTAATTGCTACTTACCGCTTGCTTAGTTGCGCTCTGCTCAGCTCTCATGTCTAGAGCATCATCCTCATCCTCACCCTCATCCTTATCCTCATCCCCATCCCCATCCCCATCCTTATCCTCATCCTTATCCTTATCCTCATCCTTATCCTCATTCTTATCCTCATCCTTATCCTCTTTACAGTTGGCGTAGTTACAAGAGTGAAAGTTTCGGCTCTTTGGCTGATTAGTTGAGTCTTCATTCTCATTCTGATTATCACTGGTATAGCTGTGGCTACACCCTCCACGCCCGTAATTCACTTCAAAAGGTGGGTCAGGGAGATCTTGAGGGTTTGCAGCTGTCTTCTTATTAATGGGCATAAGGCCCTTATTTATATTCTATTGCTATGCCCTTTGGTTCCTCCCATATTCGTCTGATATCGAGCATCCGGAATGAGTGTTTAATCTCATTTCGGTCGTAAATCGGTCGCTTCCATAGCGACAATAGCTCTCATCATCATCGTCCAGCTTGAAACGTTGTACACTCTTGATCAGTTCTCTGAAGTCGATATTGTCGTCTTCTGAATCGTATACAGTGATTTCAGAGAAGCTTGGAGCTGGTGAAATTGATTCTCTGGCTGATATAAGATTAATAAAAGTTGCAATAAGAGAAAGAATCTATAAAAACATACCCAACGAGGCTATATTGGCTACGTTGACAATATTATCCTCTGGTTCGAACCTATCTACGACCACCAAATCGGTAGTATCGATTTCAGGTAGTCCAGTAGCCAGACTTTGAAGCTCAGTAACTATAGCTGGGTTCTCCGTAAGAACAGGATTGGCCAACAGCTGTTCGATCAACAAATAGAGCTTTCGAAAGTTCTTGCGGTCATCCTCAGATAGCTGGGCCGGCAATACACCAACTGTAGTCGGCATTGGTCGTGCCAAGATCTCGCTGGTACGGTTGGCAAGCTTGTAGACTTGTTTTATGTTTTTGCCGGTCATGGTGACAGCTAATCGAACGCCCGGCCTCCTCTCGGGGGACAGCACGTCCACGAGAACTGTTGCTCATTGTCGGTTGGCTTAGTACAGCTGTAGTTGATCCGATTATAGGACCGATTCGTGGCACCACACTTAGTCACAATAGGGGACCAAGTAGTGCTTTGAATCGGGTTGAATTCTCTAAACTAGGTGGGAGGGAGAGCTGGACTATATAGACCCTCTCTCCCGTACTAACTACTATACTACAGCGCGTATCCAATGTCCTGTAGTATCTCTCCTGTAATATCTCTCCCGTAGTATCTCTCCCGTAGTTCAGTGAATACACTGAACCGACACTCATAATTTACACAAGAACAAGAATCTTAAGTTGGAGCAAAGGAGCATTTACCTCGCCAAGCATTTCGTGCGAAAAGATTGTGCGACCCCGACAAATGCTTGGTTGAGATGCGAGGGCTTGGGACGAGAATTCCGCTGGCTGCAGGAGCTGAAAAAAAGAGTGAAATTAGACGGTTCTAAAATGGGATGTCCCCAAGTTCATACTTCGTAAACGACATTCAATTGGTTCGCTTAGATTTAAGCCTCATGAACCCATCCTCTTTCACAGAAATGGGACAGACACGGCAGGCTCTCAGCAGAAAATCCAACGCTGCCGACCGATTTTGGAGATGTTTTCCGTCGCAGGAGCGAAGAGCCTCATGCAAAGTTCTCCGCAGGGACTAGCCATCCCGCATTACTGGATAGTCCACGTGTTTGGTGCATGCACTGCAACCAGCAACGGTATATCCCGGGACTTGGCCATAGACACGGGCTGGTGGCTTTCTAGGCATCCCTCTTCGGGGGGGGTGCCATGGGCAGATTATTGCTATCCTGATCTTGGCGACTAATATAGAAGCACAGATCAATACTCGACGTGGAATCTTCAATTAGGCAGCGAGTATTCGGGAACAGGCAGATGATTGGCTAGATAACGAAGAAAGACTTCCCCAAGCAAATACGTCCATGAACTTGTCAAAACGGCATCGGTTGCAGAATGCAAACGAAGAACGTGTCTCACCTAAACTGGATCCTTGGATTGTTGGACCTTGACGCATCGCCATTCCTGGATGAGGCTGTACTTCCACAATTGAATCAAAATTAGGTCTTCACATAAGAGCGGACATTCCTTCCCGCCCCCACAGCGCTCCCGTTATCACAAGATACTAGCTAACCCCAGCGAATATCATTTTGACAATAACACGAAGCTCAGCCTCCACCCAAGTTCCAGCCAAGTCGAAATTTGCTTTTGATAAGCTTCAAGTTAACCTTGCTGGAGGGCCCTACCCTTGCTGGGGGGGCTCGGCATTCATTCCTTTTTCACTCACCAGCGTCTGGGCATATCACTTTTTCTTTTCTCTGTCCCCATGGTGGTTGGAATTTCAGACTACTATTTGCTGCTGCTGCAATTGTCTTTCCTTATTAACATAGCCAAAATCCCTCAACATTGACCTATAACTTGGTCTTCCTGTCTCAGTCTTCTCACTTCTCAAAATCATCCATCGAGTGTTCATATGGTTATTGTGCAAAGACTAAAGATTAATCTTCCTCTGGACATCACACATCATGTCAACCCACGTGGACATCAATCATAATTTCGACGGTCGCCTACACTGGTGGAAACTCCGTCGCTATTACAATCCTACCTTACCAGACACGGAGAAAGGCCCTCTGCCGCCAGTTCCAACTGAATATCATCGAGATGCGATGCACCGTGAGACATGGCGTCCTCGTGACCTACTCAGGTACATATCGCCGACATACTGCAAGCCATACCATATGATCGTTCAGGCAGCTAATGGCTCCAATCTGTTGCCAGCCAGAGAATGGCGAAGGAGGGAGGTTGGGGGAAATGCGCCAACTCTTCTTAAGGTTTCTTCATGGGCCATTGGAAAAAATGATGGGTCTGCCGAGAGCATTGCTCTGATTATAGGGAGATCTATTATCGTCCTTCCCGTCATCTTCTTCCTCGTTTCATACCCCATGGGCATAGTTGGCAACGATTCACCATTTTACCCCGCTTTCGAAGGCCGGTGTTTTGAGTATCCAAAGCATGCAATTAACAAATTAGACGCTGCTCCGGATGCGTCCGATTACGTCAAGGGAGTAAAAGAGGGCGTTGACGCGGATAAGCTTTACACCGTTGCTGGTCACCAAGATCGACTTCTTCGGCCCCGCGCTCTCGTTGTTCTTCGTGATAACAAATGGCAAGTAGTTGAGGACGGCAGCTTCTCTGGACCGTATGTCTTTATCAGCTTTGCAGCCGCTCAATACTACATCAATCCGCCAAACAACGATATAGATGTGGACGAGCTTGATCGAAGGGCTCGGAAGCTTACAAGACATCTCGGCATGGAGGCATACTGGTGTGATTTCCATGTAAGCAGTCCTGTATTTGTGCAATTATACTCCCGCTAACAGCACTTCAGTGTAGAGCCAAACATCAGCCAGAGGTGACTGATGATGTCCATCGCTTCTGCGACGTAACCCGTGGCGCTAAAGAAGTCTGCGTCATGCTTCCAGACCGCTCGCCAGAAGCTCTCGTATTCTTTGGGTCAAGAATGTGGTGTTTACCAGAAATTCTTCTCGCTCGCGATCACAAAGTCAATCTCTGCGCACCAAATCTCGAGGATGTGGACGGCGTTGATAGCATGGAACGGGTGGATATCATGGAGTTCACTCACCGCTCATGGGCGCGAAGGCTGAACAACAATCGGGAGATCGTTCGTGATGGCAATGATGAGATATTCCGTCTTCTGGCAGAACATTATAGTGGTACTTTGACCCTCAGTCGTCTCGAACTCATTCAAGTTGCTCTTGCGGCTCTTAGGTCTCGCCAAATGACACCATTCCAGCAGGGTGATATCGCATACGCACTTATGACACTCCTTACCAAGCGCCCTCGCATGGACCCAACAGACACTGAAGAACAAGCCCTTGCCCGTTTGTCGTTGGCAAATGACAGCGATCAAATAGTCGAGCGCATGGCTTGTATGGATGGTGTCCGCATCCCCCAAAAGCCAGGTTGGTTCAACCTCAGCGATGATCTCGGTGCCAACTTGTGGGACATAGAGCCTCTCTGTCAGGTAGCTGGTGTATGCCATGACGGATCCATCATTCTCGACGGCACACATGCTATCTCCATTCGGTGGAAAGATATCCCTCGAGTCTTCTTCATTCGAAAATTAACCTGGAAGAAGCTAGGCGCTGACATGAGCTTGAGATCTGGCCCGTATTGGTTTTTGCTTGGATGCATTCTCGCGGCCGTCTATACAGGAGCAAATCGAGGAGTTGGCGTCCTATTCTTGATTATAGGATTGATTCTACTCCTTACCTCACCCTATTCGATCCAGGTTCTCTATGGTGGGAAAGTCTGTAAGTATTCACCTGTCTGAATTTCTTATCTAGCAAGTATTAACGCTGAATAGGGGGCGCTAAACCTTGGCTCATTGGCTTCGAGGGAACATTGCCGCTAGAGGAAATCGAATATCTTACTTTCGGTAACTCAATTGGCCGCTTGGCCTATACACCCAGCAGTGGACCCTACTGTTCACGTCGTCCAAGAGAGAGAATTGGGGCAGAGCCTGTAGTCAATATTTCAGATGTACCACCAAACCATCGCCTATTCACCTTGATAGATACAGTAAGTCGCATATCTGCCATCTCACCATCCAATACTTGCAAAAAAGGCTAATATCATCTCTTTAGTCAACCCTCACCGTTACGGTCTTTTCCGCTGAACGTCCTCCCTCTGTCGCCCTTATCGCCGGTAAAGAAGGAGGCATGATGCGTGCGATTATGTGTTCATATGAGAGATCAACGAATGCGCTGCGTAAGGAATGTGTTCTAAGAATGGAGACACCTATCTGGGATAAGAGTTATTTATTGGGATGGGTCAAACTTACTTAATTTGGGCATGAAGCTGTGGAACATGAGAGGTTTGGCGCTGGGTACTGGTTGGGACTGGGTTGGGTAGGATTTAATGACACGATGATACCTTGTTGCTATTTCTTTGTTAGTTGGGTATAATGGAATGGACCTTTATGCGAAGCTGCACCATTTCGTCTTTTGGGTATTGAAAGCAATTGTACTTGATGATTATATGCTTCAAGTTTATCTGCAACGTTTGGCTTAGGTTCATGTTTCCGGTGTCGGTTGCGTGCAGAAGGCATCTAGTCCTCCAGAAACTATAAAGTGACATATCATGATCACGAGTATGTCGGAGCTTAATTGACGGTTCTAAGTCATCTTACTCTTTTTGTCTTTCAGACGATGCTTGACTTCGAAGAATTTGCTCAGTACGAGCATGTCGAACAAGAGCTGGTAGGACAATCCTTGGATCCTACTAAGCCTGAATACCACACCGACAAGAAAGCAGCTACTCGGATTGCTGCATGGATTGTACGAAGCAGAGCAGTCAACGAAAGGGACTACTTGCTCTGGGACGTGATCCACGAGGACTTTGAAGGTTAGAACGAAGGACATCGTACTACAGATGGCCGTGAAAGCGGTGAACGATACTGTTGGCCCAAATGATCCGTACGAAAGAAACATCTCCAACCAGACGATTGGTTCCACAAGAAGTGATTCCATTTAAGAGAGCTAAAGTATTCATCGCAAAGAAAGAGCAAGAAGATTTACACATTTACACTTGACCTACGTACAATGCGTGGTTCAGGGTGTCCCGTCTAACCTTTGTCAAACACGTGATTATAATCGTATACACGTAGTTACACCTAAGTCATACACTTCACTAAGGGTATCGCTAAGGTTAGCCCTGGGGCCCTATGGTTGTATATAAGACCTCTTCTTCTTCCTATATATAGTCTTAGCTCTTTAGTTCAATATTCTATTCAGTACTTTTATTAGTGGTTTCGTCACACTTTTCTATCTAAAAAGGGAAGAGGATTATTGTCTGATCTGGTCACGTGCCGAATTTTCTACCGGCAAGTACATACTGTGAGCAATGATAAGGTAAGCTACGTTGTCGCTGACCGTAGGCAACCGTGAAATGCAAAACTGTAATTGGCAGTGAGTTTACTTCTGGAAATAACCTTGGTTTTATATACAAAACCGCGTTCAAGTGAATTCGGTTTTTCTTTTCTCGTTTGGAGAGATTAAATATGATAATTACAAGAGAGTTTCGAGAAAAGTAGTAAGTAACTGCTGCATTGACCGCATCACGTCTTGAAATCTGCCCCCTACGATTCTAAGATTGTGCGTGTTCGAAGACAATGCGTAGCTGGTGACATTCATTCAAGATGGATCGATTCCTCCTTGAAAATGTGGCTCGATACCAAGCTCTGCTCAAAGCGCTTAAACCTATTCCTACTTCTCAAGCAACCCAGGCGACGGCGGGAACGAGTAATCCGAATATGGTTGTCGGTGCCAGAATCCGACCTCTATTGGACGAAGAAACTACCACCGGCTTTCCTTGTGCCGTCTTTCCACGTTCTGCTGAGGCTGGCGTGGTCGACATTCATGATCTCTACAATCACCCAAGAGGACGGCCAATACTCAAGGTACGAAGGATATTCTAAACTTCAGATTTGCTTTTTCCATGCTAGTTGTACTTATCGCATATACCCGCAGTCCTTCAATTACCAGGTAGATAGAATTTTCGACTCCCAGACCACCACCGAGGAAATTTACCAAGATCTCGTTGAGGATCTAGTTCCCTTCGCGTGGAATGGAGGAATTGGAACGCTTTTTGCCTATGGCCAAACTGGTTCCGGCAAAACATATACAGTCAGTCGACTAGAACAGCTCGTCGCAGAATCATTAATGAGCGGGAGTTTCGAAGGTGAGAGGCAGGTCTACATCACCATCATTGATCTCGCCGGAAACTCCGCATACGACCTACTCAACTCACGTGCACCGATATCTATCCTCGAAGATGCTTTTGGAGCCACTCAACTAGCAGGAGCCGAGGAATACCAAGTGCAAGGCAGAGACGAGATGATAGATCTGGTTGAACGCGCAGCATCTTTCAGACGCACAGCACCAACTCTCAAGAACGATGCTTCATCACGCTCGCATGGTATATGCCGTATCCGTGTTGCTAATCCATCTACGGGCAATGATGGGCTTCTTTATCTCGTCGACCTAGCAGGCTCTGAAGCCGCTCGTGACGTTGCTGTCCATGGAGCTGACCGCATGCGTGAAACACGCGAGATCAACATGAGTTTATCAGTATTGAAGGACTGCATCCGCGGCAAAACTCAAGCGGACGCTCTTATGTTCTCAGATGGCGCAAAGTCCAAGCAGAAGAAAGCTCACGTGCCGTTTCGACAGAGCGCGCTGACCAAGGTTCTGAAACACGTCTTCGATCCTGCGAGTACCAGTGCTTGTAAGACTGTTGTGATAGCTTGTGTGAATCCAAGTCTTGCGGATGTTGGACCAAGCAAGAATACGCTGCGGTATGCTGAGATGCTGCGGGTGCTTGTTCCGATGAGTAAGAGTGCGGTTTATAATCCGGTGGCTCCGATGACTTGGAGTAATGCGCAATTGAGAGAGTGGATAAGCAAGAATGTAAGTCTTTTAATGTGTCTTTATTTTCGGTGCTAGAAGTTTTGTTACTGACACAAGAATTCCAAAAAAAATAGTCAGGTACCCCGCCAATCTCGCCGACCATCTTAGCCCCTACCGAATCAGGCGCTCAATTCCTCCATCTTTCGTCTTCCGAGATCGAGAACCGATGTCGAAAGAGTCCTGGTGTCAGTGTGGAGCAAGCGAAGGCTTTTGCGTCTAAGATCTGGCAAATGCATATTGATTCGCAGCGCAACGTCGATACTTCGAACACACACACGCCGATTTCCAGCGGGTCAACAGGACTTAACACTCCTGCAGAATGCACAAGTAGACCGTCGAGCAAAGACCTGGATCCTGCTAGTGCGGATGTACCGTTCAGGGAGCGTATTCGCCCTGGTATGGCAGTTAGTTGGAAGAAAACTTCTGAGGAAGAGGAAGGAAGTAGCACAACAGACGAAATCAACTTGGCAGTCATACTTTCTCCTGCTGCCGTGGAGAGTAATCCTGGGGATGCCAGGGATGATAAAACTGATCCTGGTGCTCGGTGTATATGCGCAGTTGTAACGCCAGGCATCATTGCTGGAGCTTATGAGATCAATCTGTGGCGCCAAGTTGTTGTTGATGTCGAGTCGATAGATAAGGAGGTCATTCTAGAATATGATCCGGGAACTAGATACTATTATATTTCTGTTTGAAGAATAAATAGAGCAAGTAAACTCCAGGGTTGCATGTTGCAGTTACATCTTATGGTATCCTCCAGTTTTTGGTCATGTATTAAGGTTTCTAGATCTGACAACCGAGAACAAACGATACAGTACCTTTTCTGTTGTGCCCATCGATGATCACAGCAGCGACGATATCGTCTACTCGTCACCAACATGCAGCCTACGTTCCCCTTAGCTGTGTAGCCAGTCTAACTCTTCAAAACCCAAAGCTGAGTTTTCTGTTTACTGAGTGAACTGCTTCTTCGATGAGATCAAAAAGTGGGGCAACGCGGCAGAGAGGGGGGTAGACGGGGCGGGTGAAGGAGGGAATAGTTCTTCTCGCAAACTTGAGAAAACAAGGTGGGATCAGCTATGGCAGGACTTCATGAGTAGGCGTCACGGCAGTATATTAGTTAGTTTACAGCTACATTATGACAACTTTTATTTTCCTCGCTCCACTTCTGTATTTCAAATTCACTACAGGTGAGCAACGTACTACACGAAGCTAATGCAGGAATGGTGATATCGGATGGAACTGATGAGTTAAGATTTATTAGGCCTCCACTGCTGTACTCAGGGGAATTATGTATTTAAAGCTTTCTACACTGAAATATTTCATCTCTAGATTAATTTCCATCACACATTGACTCAATTTATTGATAACAGCACCGCTTCCTTGATTATCTCATATTACCATCACAATGACGGACCGATCTTCATTCAAAAAATTATTTGCTGCCTCTCAAGTAAGTGCAAACCATCTCAACCCCATCAGATTCCACCACACTTCCCTAACCGAAGCTAATCCCCCTTAGTCCTACCAACACCCAACACCCTCAAACTACCCTCCACCTCCAGCGAGACGACTCCGCTCCTGCGCCTCACAATTTACCCTCCAAACTATCATCAAACTCACCAACCAGTATGAGAAAACAAAAGCCATTATCGAAAACGCCACGAAAATTAGTAGGAAGCCCCCAAGATGTGTGACGAATCTTGAGAGCATAGACGAAGTTGATGAAGATCTCGACGCGCTAGTTCAGAGAGATGCTGAGCTTGATTTTGAGCTCTCTCGACTGAGAGAGGATGGTGTGCGCGAGCTTTGTGAGTTGGAGTTGCAGTTGAAGGGGAGGAAGATTAGGTTTCTTGAGGTATGTTTCTTGGGTGATTTATAATGAATAAAGAATGAGAGAAGTGCTGATGAGGAGTAGTCGTTCACCCATACCAGCAATCTTCCCCTAGATTCACACTGTGATCCTGGGACAGAGGAGCTAGAAGTCCACAAAGAGGTGCTGAACTTTGCCGGAGAGGCATGGAAGAAACATGCGGATAATATTGTCCGAGCCAAGCTGTCTAGTTCGGAAAGAAAGAAAGAGGAGATTCTTAAACAAAAGGAGGTAAGTTTTAGTACTACACTCTCGCTCAGTTTCTTGTGCTGCAATAATCTAACGATAAATTGATAGAGCATCAAAAAAGCTAAAGCTAGACTCTGTGGCTCCCTGGATCTACGAAATCCCTTCGATTCCTCAACGGCGTTAGGCTCAAATGAGGAATCCAACTTCACAGGCGTGAGTAGTTTGATCCCCTCCGACAACGAATCAGCAGTTGTCACCAAACCAACTCAAAGAACACTCCATACACCTCGTGAAGCCCACAACTGTTCCCCAAAACCTCCAAGCAAACCCAGCGCGAGCTTAGCTCGGCCCCAAGATGAACCTCGCACTCTACAATCAGGAGCCGCCCCTAGATTCAAGAGCCAGGCGCCACTACCCGCCGACCTCTCCAGCATCCAAGCAGAGGTACATCATCTCGACAAGGGATTTGCCGAAGTAGAAAATCTAGTCGACGAGCTGCTCACCACCGTCGCCGAGTTGCGAGAAGACAACGCCGCACTTACCGTACTCGCCGAAGACATTGCTCTCCCGGTTCTCGCGCGCAACTTCGAGACCTTAAAACGTGTCAAGCGTGAGGGGAGAAACGTCTCACTCGAGAATACGCGCGGCCGTATAGAATATGGGGTTATCGAGAACGGAGACATGGCTATTAGTAGTGGGCACGTTGCTGCGCACTTCGCCGCATGGAAGTTGTTAGATTTCGGCGTCATCGGGGGCCATTCCATCAGTGAAGAAGCTTTCGTAAAGATGTACGGTATCACCGTGGATGATTACGAAACTTTGTTTGGAGTCTCTGTAAGACTTGATGAGTTGTTTGATATGCATGCTCGTCTCGCTGCATGCGGATCATTCACACCTAACACCTTGTTTAAGAGAAAGGATTTGCGTTTTCTTAGATGTTTTGTGGATATTTTGAATACTTTTTACTCTATCAATGTGGATAGCATGAAGGAAAAGGGAGAGATCTTTGATTCTATGGAGAAGGTTGACCAGAGATTGGCGGCGAAACTGGTTTATATGAGGGATTTGGTGGAGCTCTATGAACTTTCACAGGAGGCTGAGAATAAGACGGTAAATAAATAGGGGAAAGTGGCTGGGAATTTAAGGGTTGGCGTTGATTCTAGCAGTGATAAGTGGTCTAGGCCCGGTGTCTATTTTAACGACTGCAGGTCTTCGCAGGTATTTTGGCCAGTACCACTTCTCGATGTTCTTGCTGATAACATGGCCGGCGTTCTTTCCAAAGTTTGGCGTTCGATTCTTCTTCAATAATTTGCAGTCTTCGTTGGACGAGAGAAAAGTGTCTGCAGTCCACATCTCTCACGTATCTAATCTCAGGATATCGAACTCATATCGGTCGATCACTTTGAGACTATGGTAACATTGAGTGAATGGAGTCTCTAATTTTTTTTTTTTTTGGTCGACCCTCCCCGAGCTCGTTCAACTTGAGATTGAAATTCGAATCATATTCACTCATACTCGCATCATGTCCCACGTACAATCCCCCAAATTGAATGCTCCGCTTTCCAACGGCATTCAACTCCCACTTCTAACCCACCATCAACAAAAACGAAAAATTAACCACCTACACTGCAGAAGTATATGTACCAAAAAATGGCGTCGTCTGACATGGAGAAACGAAACGCTCGACTGGGCGAACTGATGAAAAATGCAAACGAGATCTATCCTAAACTTCTTCAACTTCATCCAAACCATCTTGCTGCCACGCTTGAGGAGATATTCAATGAGAAGTCGAAGGGTCATTCTGAGGATCAAAGAGTAAGTACAGATAATACTCGAGAATAGACAGATCGATTACTGATGCTGGAAACAGCGTATCAAGAAGCTCCTCATGAAGGAACATCAGAAGAAGCCATTTTACAGTTGCATTGAGCAAATCTTGCCGGCTCCCATCGATAAAAAGGCATTCATTACTTTCGAGCAATTGTCTGCTGAGAATCAAAAAGTCAAGTTGGTCGATGAATTATTGGTAAAATTCGATTCGGAGACGCTTAGGGAAATTGTAGTTAACATTCTCAGATGATTTTCCGCGAAGTTCTTAAGATCCTCGGGACTGAAGAGCTTTCCTCGGTATCCCTCTGGCTATCTTTTGCTGGCAAAAAGCCACAATCGACGAAAACTTCGGTCAATGACATCGTCGAGAAGCAACAAAAAGGAATTTCACAAAAGACAAAGGCTTTGGAGAATGAGAATGAATTGCTTCGCAAAGAGAAAGATGCTATGAAGAAGCTGCAGGCTGAGTTGGATGGGGTTAAAGCATATTCCGGGAGCCAACAAAAAGAAATTGCACGAACGGCAAAGGCTTTGGAAAAAGAGATTGAGTTGCGTTGCAAACACCAAAATGCTACAAAACAGTTGCAGGCTGAGTTGGTCAAGGTAAACACTTATGTCGAGAAGCTCGAGCAAGAACTGTTAGAGAGCCGCAGAGAAACAGTGGAACTTGAGATCACTACTGAGAGCCCTAGGAGCAGCCTATCAAGCTCAATTATGGTTCTGGGGCTTGCTATACTTACTAATGGGCCTGCCACGCCCTTTTTGAAGAATGTTGCAAGGGATATGGTAACGCGTGCGAGAGATTCAGAGGATGTTTGAAATCTCCAAGACTCTGCAGCTGCATTATTGCAAAGCTCTTAGTGGTGAGGAGAAGAAGTGTTCCGCTGGTAGTAAAATCCGCGCCAAGGAAAACTGATAATTGAAAAATGCACAGGTGGTTCAATGCATTGAGCAAGAATTCTGCTCTGTTTAGATGCTGGATGAAATTATTTCACTTGTTGGCTTGTATATGGGCTGAGAATGACAAATTAACCTCAAGATCATTGGTAAAAAATTCGGGAGAACCATGTACATGATACATCATATCTCGAAGAACATATGCAGACGCAGTATCGGATCGAATGCGTGGCAGGCCATTAGTTTTCGATTTGTTGAAAATCTAAAGCTGGCTGCTGTAGAAAGGATGTTCACTCCTCACTCAAATCGTTGCGCGCAACCAACCCTAGTTCATGGACTGTACGAGTGAATGCCTCGTATTGCCCATATTCTCATCTCCTTCATTCACGCAGGTAATTTACCAGCTGATTGGTGCCGTTCCTGAGCCATATGAGCTCATTTGGGATACCTATAAAGGGTCCCCATTTCTTCGTAGTTGTAGCTAGAAAAAAAATCAAGTTCTATTTACCAACAGTTCAATGTTGACTCTTCAAAACAGGACACTTCATACCTTCCTCATCAAATATGGCACGTAACACTCCTAAGCAGCAAATAATACATTGTAATACGAAGACGAATGCAGATCGCGTCAGGAATCTGAGTGCACAGCTCGTAGCGATCTCCGCTGAGTTGCTATCATTGACTATCCCTCCTACTTCCACGATTCCACATGCGGTATCAGACCGAATTTCTAGTGACAATACGAAGGTATTTTATGGTACTTCCGCAATGAGATCAATGGTAACTTGGCATAGACGCGCAGCAGCCCATGCACTTGCGGCGATGCCACTGCGACATCCCGCGATGAAACACACTATTTTGAGAACGACGACGAAGGGGAACACAAGGCATATACCAGCGATGCGACTAATACGGTGAATGGATCTACTGCCGATGATCTTATCAAAGAAATGAAAGAGGAGCTTACTCAATTACGTGCCGAAAAGGTCAGCGCAGATGCTGCGGCCAATCAAGCCAAAGAAGAAAAACGAGCCATTGAGCAAACTCTGTCTCGTGTCTCCCAAGAACGAGACGAACTGCTCCTGCAAGCATCTCTACTAGAAAAAGAGTCAGCCCGTGTGCGCAAAAAGCATGCAGAGAAAATGGAATCACAAAACTCCCAATTGAGGGCATCGATCGAGCTCGAGACCAGTCTTCGGCAGACAATTCAAGACCTGAGCGAGGAAGTTGAGACTCTGGAGGAGGTATTAAGATTATGGGCTTAATGGATAACAGGTGGCTCCACCACCTTAAATACTTGCTGCATTACCAAACGCATTACTCAGCATTTCGTGACAGGAGAAAAAGAAGATGCGAGAACCATTATTCGATGTTGGTATCGCAATACGAATGGCATACGTCCAGTAAATGATAGGAGCACATACCACGTACTCAACAAGTCGAAGAATAACTAAAGCTGGGTACGATGCTGCAAACAGAGCAAATATCATCGCCGATAGCTGTCTATTGTCGTTGGGATATTGCAGCACTGTTGAAAAGCAGCTGTTACAGAAGATACATCGCAAAAACATACATCTAGACTGGTGCGCCGCTGAAAAGGATGATGTCTGGGCAGAGTTAACGAACATGCGTGCTTCGATGGAATTTTCAGTTGTTAAGGTCGACGTTTCTTTGATTGCAAAATTGGTCCACCTTGTGGATGCACGTTTGACGCCGCTCTGGAACGGATACAATTGTCACCCAGCTAGCCGTCGTGTGGCTTTCAAGCATGACCCGGAAGCTCAGAAGTTATTGTGTAGAGCAAGAGAATTGTATGAAGAAGGTATGAAAGGAGCGCTAGCATCTTCGTGGAAATAGGGGAAGAAAAAAAGTCGTCCGGCTCTTATTCTGTGGATTTGGGGTATGTTCTGTAGCTGAAATCTTCCGTAAGTTTAAAGTTAGTTCTAAAGGTCGTGCCTAATGGGTATTCGTTCTGTTAGAAATAGGGAAGATGTCTTTGGATTAAATGTAGTATGTATGATATTATTGAAGTCTAAGTTGCTACACTGTGTAGGATGGGACATTTATACTCGGTGAACCGAGGTTATGACTAAGCACTTTCCGACACATTCATTAGATTCCATAAAAACAGCACAGCCGAAGACTAAGTTTGCTTAATAGTAACTTATCAAATAACATACCTTCCGGTTGAAGAAGGAACGACCCGTCTGCCCTCTTGCCTAGACAAATTGGTCGACGATATCATATCGTCGTAATGAAGATGTGGAGAGACCTATAAGTACTAGCCGAAGTTCGCGGTTCTAAGGAATCTCCAAAGTCAAGATGGAAAGAGGTCACCTCGCTTCTTTCACCGATCCTAC
Organism: Clarireedia homoeocarpa; assembly: GCA_001465935.1. NCBI lineage: Eukaryota > Fungi > Ascomycota > Leotiomycetes > Helotiales > Rutstroemiaceae > Clarireedia > Clarireedia homoeocarpa. The sequence goes on from LNKV01000012.1 coordinate 161,981, forward strand.
ACCCTCCACATCAAATCAGCTCGTCTCAGGTGATACATATCTACTGTTTCTGTAGATGCGTGCTCGTCATTGTCATTCTCGCTGGATCATACAAGTCGGTCCAGTCATCAACAAACTCACTTTCACAACAAACATCAAGAGCCACAACCTCCCTAACGCATAAACATCATCTATCATTTCCGAATTAATACACTAAAGCTCTGTTCTTCATCTCCAGCTCTAGACAACCAATAAAGTACATCTCCAAACCACTCCAGCATTAAATGCCCCGATCCGATCCAGTCCGATCATCCCCAGCCCAATTTGTAAAAATCCAAACATAACAAGAGGCTGCCTAACGAATCCACCACACCACTACACACACGAATCTCATTTCCTAAAGCATCTACTCATTCAATTAGGTTTACTGGGTATCTGGATCGTCCACCTGAGTATCCTGACTAGGAGCCAAGACCTTCTGCATCTCCTCGATGTCCGTTATAACATCATTGAAGACCCTGACCAATTCTGCGATGACTTGGTTTCTGTTCCATTCTCCTCTCATTTTCCATAGAGTTACCATTAATTCCCGATTGATCTGTTCCAGTTGTTCGATCGAACACCCGCTTGAACCATCTGTGAGTCTTGATAGCAAATCTGCCGCAAAAATATCATTGAAAATGAACTCTTTTTGTGAGGATAATTGGGTGGAGCTGCCATCGACCGGTGAGTCATTGAGTAGGCCTGCCGTTCCGCTTGCTCGAGAATGTTTCGTTGGAGATGGTCGTATAGGAGCGTTGAACTGTGGTACGGGTGGATTTGGCGTTTGACTTGCTGATGTTGTGGATTGAGAACCCAAGTTTTGTAGATTACCCCGTGCAAGAGCATGAGCTTGGGAGTGAAGCCATGGCTCATCACTAGCTTGCGTACTTTGGAACTGGGTGTCCTTCTGTGTGTCCGGCAAATCGGCATCATGTCTTGGTCCTTCAGGGCTTGATGCACCTGGTCGACTACCATTCGTGGCTTGTGTGCTAAATTCTTGAGAGGTCTTTTTACCTGATGTAGTGGTAGAAGCATAATTGATCAACGCACTAGGTGACATATCAATACTAATTTCTTGGAATGCCGAACGCTGAGAGTTGAATCCGGTAGCGCGGTTTGAAACAGTAGATGGTGCTTTTGTAATATCTTGAGGCCATTGATGATGAGGGTAAGCAGGAGAATTTTGTGTAAGATTTTGAGTGCTATCAGTAGTTCCACTCATCTGGACGTCATCGCCGCTTATCCTAGAAGGCACGGAAGATCCGTTGGTAGTCTGAGGTTGAGATCCGGAGTTGATCGAATGCCCATTAGACAACACACTTGGTGTATGAAATGAGCCAGTGAATGGACGTCTCCCAGGCACAGCCTTTCCGAGGTTGATTGCTACAGGTGAATGTGGTCCAGAGCCTGATCCATGCCGGTAGACATCTACATCTGTGCGCACGAGATCACCACCAGCTTGCTCTATGGCTTTTCTCCTTAGTTTCTCCTCTTTTTCCTTAGTTCTCTGAAGCTGGCGTTGATACAGATTTTCGCAGTCTGCAAACAATGGATTATTCTCAATACCAGCCATGTCCACTTCGACATTCGCAACGAGTTCCTTAGTTTTGAGTATCCGGTCCTTGTCACCAATATGCTTGGCATCTTTGGCAAGAGTTTTAATGTCAGCCAAGAAATCCTTTGGTCGAGCGTAGAAGCCATTGGCAAGTCGCTCTTCGATCATGTTGGTATCCAGATTATAAAAGATCTTGCCAGTCGCAGTCTCACGCAGACACTGAACCCCGTTCTTGTCTACATCCAGCTCGAATGGCCGGGATTGCGGTACATCGGGGCGGACAAAAGCCGGATCTCTTTCGTCCAAAAGGTATTGAATCTGGCTTTGCTGTATAACAGGTGTGCGGAACTTCCTGTATTTTTTATGAATCTGATCCATAATAGGTTGGATCTGAACCTTTAAGAGGTTCAACAGCTGATGGTCTCGTTTCTTGAGTGCTTTGATTTCTTCTTTGGTGGGTATCTTCGGTGGTGGTGGAGGTGCAACTTCCAGTTGCTCGAGCTTCCGCTTCTTGCGGTTGTGTGGGTCGGGAAACTCTGTCGGTGCTTTCTTGACATACGAGATGATATTCTGGAAAAATTCTTCTCGGAGTTCCTGCAAACCTTTAGCATACACGAAAGAGACACAAAGAGTTGACTACTTACTCGTGATGGTCTTCCGATACTGAAACGATTGTTCCTAGAAAATCCAAACAGATCGCGAAGCAAACGCGCGTTTAACTTGTCAGGGGGAAGGTCTGTGATACCGAGGACCAGAACCGGATCCGTGGGAGGAATTGCTTTAAGCAGGCCCACAAATGTCGTAATGACGTTATCAGGCAAAGTACCATACCAATTATCGATTCCTGGCAAATAAATCACACTTGGTTTGTGGCGTTTGACCTCAGCGAATAGTTGGACAATAGCGGCCTCAGCGGACTGGAATCAAATTAGCACGTTATTTGGGATTAGGAAAGAAAAGCCTACTCTTGCAGAATCACTATATATGGTTGGAAGGTCGAAGCTCTGAACATGCAGTCCCTCGAAGTGGTTCAACAAAGCTCCGCCAAGATATGCTTGACCCATGCCGGACTCGCCACCTATGAGTAACCTCGGACGGAAGACTCGCGACTTTTCGAACTCTTGCTGCATGATTTCACGACCGAAACCATGATCTTCGTCGTCGTACTGCTCGTACATAGCTTCCTGCAAAGCCGTTATTTTCTTCTTGATCGGGATTAGATTGTCCACAATATCTTCGATACTCTTGAGTTGATCTCTCAATAGGGGCTCGATCAGTTTCGGTAAAGGTGCAGCGCCGGATGAAGTTGAACGTTCCGAAGATGGAATCATCTTCTTGACTGAAAGCATGAAATCCTTCGCGATAACCTTGATCTTATCAGGATCCACGATGAGCTTTTCGTTTGAAGAATAAATCTGAGGGTAGGTGCGCTGTATGGAATTGAGAGCAGCTTCGGTGCAAAGAGCACGAAGATCCGCACCACCATAACCTTTGGTCATATGAGCTAACGAAGTCTTGAATGCATCATCGATACCCCAGTCCTTGGTATGAATGTTGATGATCGATTTTCGGGCCTCAATGTCTGGTAGCGGGAAATAAAACTCTCGATCAAATCGACCGGGCCGTCTTAAGGCAGGATCAATGTTGTCGGGTCTATTGGTCGCTCCAATAACAATGACTTGTCCTCGGCCATCCATACCATCCATAAGTGCCAAAAGAGTGGAAACGATAGAAGCGTGAATTTGTTCTTGCTTGCTAGACCGAACAGGCGCAAGACCATCAATTTCATCGAAAAAAATGATACTTGGTTGCGTCTTTCTCGCTTCCTCGAACAACAAACGAAGTTGTCTTTCGGCTTCGCCGACCCATTTACTCAACGCATCAGCACCCTTTCGCATGTAGAATGTGATCTTTCGGCCACCTGAGCCAACACTGGCAGCAAGCGCTCTAGCCAAAAGGGTTTTACCAGTACCTGGTGAATGTTAAATGGGGGGACCTAAAAGAAAATGGATTAAGAAGCATAGTAGTAACTTACCTGGAGGACCATGGAAGAGCACACCACGAGGAGGTGTAACATGAAACTTCAGGAAAAGCTCGGGGTATAGAAGAGGCATCTGAACCATCTCTTTCAGCTGGTCAATGTGTCCTTCAAGGCCACCAATCTTGCTAAAATCGACATTTTGATCAACACCAAGGGGATCCGCATCAGCTAAAGCTTTTTGACTCTTGACTTTTCCGAGATTTGCTGGGGTGCCTGTTATTGCCACTGTTGGGTCCGCAGTATTTGTCTGTCCTATGGGAGGAAGCAACCCAGGTATGGCTCCCATGGTTGCAGAAGTTGGGGTCATTCCAACATTGCCACCAATATTTGGTCGCTGCATGTTGTCATCGTCACTGCTGTCTGAATCAACGCCGCCTGTGGCACCTGTGCCCCAAGGGCCTCCAATGACAGGAGTAGGACCACCCCCACCACCAAATGGACCAAATGTTGTGTATAAATTACGCTCCCATGGCTGACTGGCACCACCGCGTCCACCTCTGCCTCTACGTGAAGGGGTAGGCGCAGGGTCTTCGAGATCATCGTCTTGTGCATATATTTGATCCATTGGCATGATCTTATAATCCACTTGTTTTCGCTCACGGCGACCTTTGGGCTCATACGAGATTTCCACGTCATTTCCACGTCTACGCCTTGATGGTCTAAGCTCCTGAAGCTCATCTGCCAATTCCTCGGGATCCAGTTCATCTTCCCCATCCGATGCATCTGCACGCCTACGTGAAGTACTCTTTGACTTTCCACGTCCAGCTCCTCTGCCTCTCCTAGTTGGACTAGAAAATTCACCGTCGTCATCCTCGCCTTTCTTGGTTGGTGAAGCGTCCGACCCGGTCATTTCTTCTTCATCGGAACCTTCGCCTTCCGGAGTAAAATCACTACCGTCATCTTTGTCCTTCTTTGCACCCCTAGTTCTCAAACGTCGAACTCCTGTATTAGAAGCTTCCGCCTGTTCTTCTACTTCTTGCGCATCCAAACCTGCGCCACTTGATCGGGAGGCTCTAGTGCGAGTTCTTGTAATAGGCTGCGAATCCTCATCATCATCGTCGTCCAAACCAACAGCCACTTGTGCCTGCTGAGACTCATTGACAGCAAGTTCGTCTATTTCTTCGTCATCGGCGGGCGCGTGATTCGACTCGGGATCGGCCTCGTCTGTTCCAACGATTTCGGGTTCCATAAGAATGTCGTCCCCTTCGGCATCAACATCAGGATCGGCATCAGCGTCTGCGGTTCCAGCTTGTACCTCTTCGTAAGAACTTGTTTCGTGTGCTTCTTCTTTAATCGTAGAGGCGGGTTGTTTGACACCTTTCGCACCCCTAGACCTGATCCGTCCAATTGGTTCTGGCGACCTGGACGCTCTAATAATATGTCTGCCAGAGTTTGAGAGTGCGATCGGCTCATCGCCCTCTTCGGTGTGAGCTCGGGTACTCCTTCTAGTAATCGTAGATGTAGGTTCGGCGCTTGCGCGAGTTCTCGCGGCACTACCAGCCCTGGTAGTACGGGCTGGGGTTGAGCCTTTGGGCATTTTGAGTGTTATCAGCAGCTTATTCTCTGTCGGCTTCTTTTTCTTGGTAGTTGGCTCTTTTATATCTTCGGGGTCTTCGCCTTCGTCCCGTACTCGTGTTCTCTTGTTAGATCTCTTCGGGCGAACTTCTTCTTCGGAATCCTCAACCAAGTCGGCAACGTCACTCTCACTGCTCTCTCCGTAGTTGACTGATTTCTTTGCAGCTTTTCGTACCGCGCGTCCAGTCTTCTCATTCATCTCAAAGTTCTCTTCCTCTTCTTCTTCCGAGAACGAGTCTTCTAGCAGACTGTCTTCATCCTCGTCATCCGAAACGTCAGAACCCTTGTACTTATTGCGCTTCTTCTGCCCTCCCTTCTTTTGTGGTTTGGACCTTGGCTTTTTCGTGGATCTTCGTGGATTTACTTCGGTGGGAGAAAAGTCGTCGTCGTCAGAATCCGACTTGTTAGGATCGAAATTATCCACTCTTCGCTTCTGTGGCATGGCGTGGAGTCAATACGGAAAAAAATGCCGAAGTCGAAATCGCGAATGGGACTCGAGGCGATATTGATTCGTCGATATTCACCGTTTAGTAAAACATGAGTGCTTTTTGCGCGCTACTTGGGATATAATTCGCAAGCGATATTGAGGTATTGCTGGACACCTCGCAGAGGAATGGGGCATCAGAATTTTAATGCAGAGTAAAAGAGGGTTTAGCGACAGTGAATTGTTTCCTGTCGATAAATCTCTGCGGGTATCTTGATGAACTGAAGGAAATCTTTTGGGTGATGTTGATGTTCAGGAAGCTGATTTCTCGCGTTGAGTCCTGCCTGGCTTTCCCGATCTCGCTTAAGTAACCACGCTAGTGGCACGACTCCACCCAATGAATGTGCCACACCAAAGATTGGGGTAAGCTGCAAAGTGAGATCTTCACACTTGAGAAGGATCCAGTGACGAAAATTGAAATAACAGCAACAATTGGAACTCCATCAACAACGATAGATCTATCGCGACAACTGCAGAAAACACGCGGAAATGACTCTAGGAGTCCATTGAGATACTTACGGTACCGTTTTTGACGCCCGAAAAGGTTTTTGAACATGTTGGTGTGTGGATTTTTTTGAAGGTCTGAAGAACGGTTAAGACAAAAGAAATTGATACTCGTCGTCGTCCTTTAGCTCCATGCGGCTTAAAAGCTTATCTGAAATAGAGTCTTGTTCCTGGACCCTCATTGCGGGGAATGATGCCCGGCAGTAACACACACGTGATATTGAGATCATCTCGATCATGTGACATCATGCAACACTTTTGATTATTGGGCATGAACATTATTTCAAGGTCAACGCCTGTCGGCCTCAATAAAAGAAAGGTCTTAAAAAAGACGCCAGAATTTGTGCGATTATCCTCGTATGACACGAGTTATTCCCCATTCCACTCAAGCATACTGTAGCAGAAAACATCAAGTCGGCCACCACCAGATCACCGAACTCCTCTCACAACTTTGCTTTTCCTCTCTTGCTCCCTCTCACAATTTCTATATCCCTAAACTCTACTCCCAAAAACATCCAGATGAAATGAAACCTATCACTTCCAAAAAACGGTTCCTCTTTGCCCTCTCCATTCCTCACCCACAACCACGGCGCACCGAAAGCACCTCTATCCAGCGCCTCTTTCGTATTTGCTAACAACTTATCTTTCCACTCCTTCTCTGTGGCCTTTTGCATGATCTCCGCGACTTGCTCTGGAGTGAACGTTCCTAGACCTGTGAGAAATTCCTTGAAGGTTTCAGGCACGGTGATGTTTTTCTGGGGAGGAACCCAGAGCGCGTTGAAGAATTCGAGCCAGGTAGATTCGAAAATCTCAGAAGGATAGGCAGATTTAATGAAGCAAAGGGCACGTTGAGGCTACGAGGAAATGTTAGATGGACTACTGGATGAAAGGGGCGGATAAAGGTAACATACAAGAAGAGTTACAGGTGGGAAGAATGGTGAAGGCTGTAAATCTGGCAAGCCATGATATAATTTCGTGCGAGCACTATCAAACTTGCTGTATCTTGCTTTGGCGGGAAGTGTCCAAGGAGGAACGTTTCCCGAACCGTGGTTTATACCGCCGAGGAAGACGGGGATGAAGCTTTCTTAATTAGCATCTTAACTAAATTACCAGATAAATAAGAACCATACTTGACAGTAACATCATGCGTGAGCAAAACCTCTCTATTCTTTCTGAGATGGGTCAGCGCCGCATAACTGTAAAACGAAGCTTCACATTGATTAGCACGACAACACCAAACACAACGTGGGGGACGTAGTTGTGGGGAAGAATCCGGGGAAATAGGAACAGGAAACTTACAGCAATCAAGGTAGCAATCAATATTTCCCGGCATTTTGGAGAGTAATCAAAAATTCCGACACCGATGAGATATATTTCGTGCTTTGAAGAGCGACTTAGATATATGCCCTCAAGGAAGCTGATTGTGCCGTTGCGAGATGCCTCGGCTATGCGGCCGACGAGCTTGATCACTAAACATCTCGAGGAGCTTTCGGACGACAACATGCATACCAACCCGACAACAACGCGAGACAGTAAAACGAAGTCTGATATTTTTGGATCAGCAATGCCGAGGTTGTGTTCTGGAGTGAAACATACGGACGTGGCTTTTGATATAATGCTAGAATTCACACATTAGTCTTTGATTTCACGAGAAGAAGGAAGAAGCTTCCTCATAAATCTTTCACTCATACACATATTCGTGCCTTAATTACCAAACATGTCTTCGACCACGCAAAAAGTAGCTCTTGTGATCGGCGCATCTCGAGGAATCGGGAGACAAATCGCCATTGACCTTGCGAAAAACGGATATGCAGGTAAGGTCACTATACAACTCCCGTGCCCCTGAGCACTAAACAAAAATCATTAACAAGTACACCAGTGATCGTCTCCGCCAAATCCACCAGCGATGCCGAGAAATGCACACCATTCCCTCCGGACCCCAACTCAAGTGCTTCAACCATCAGCACCGTGTGCCGAGAAATCGTCTCCAGCGGCGGAACATGCGTCGCCATTCCCTGCGACGTGCGTTCGCACGCCTCCATCTCGTCCCTCGTTTCACAAAGCATTGCTCAGTTCTCTCGCATCGATGTACTAATCTACAATTCCGGTGCTATTTTCCATTCCAGCGTGCTCACTACTCCACTATCCCGCTACATGTTGATGGAGTCTGTTAACCCTAACGGACTGTATGCATCAATCCAAGCATGTCTTCCCTATTGGGAAAAACAGGATTGGAAAGCGAAGATTGTGGTTATTTGTCCACCGATATATAGTCGATTCTTCAGAGGCAAGACGGCGTATGCTATGGGGAAAGTGGGCATGAGTGTGCTGGTCAAGGGGATGGCGATGGATTTGCAGAGGATGGGGGAGAAGGGGAAGGATATGGCGATTGTGGGTTTGTGGCCTGCTGTTGTATGTTATCTATTTTCTTTGTTGCCGTCACATTCTATTCCTTTACCACACCTTGCTAACTCCACGAAAAGGCAGTAGAGTCCGCCGCAACAGCGCATTTCTCCACCCCATCATCCTCCCTCCGCCATCCACGCATCTTCTCTGATGCCATTCTCTCCATGCTTTCAGCTCCCGTCCCTGATATAAATGGGTTATTAACAACAGATGAAGATTACCTGCGGGAGCATGATGGTGTAGAAGATTTTAGCGGATATGCATTAGTTCCCGGGACGACACCAAGGAGGATCATGCCTATGAAGTTCCCAGATTTGACAGTTGAGGAACAGGATGACGAGGGAGTGAGGATGGATAGTGCGATTAAGAAGGAAAGTAAATTGTAGCTAGTGAAACGCGTCTCAAAATAAGATAGACATATAATAAGACGTTTATAAGCTGCTGAAGTAGCTGTTCTGGTCAACCCGCGAATTAATGTAGCTATATCAGAGAAATACCACTGAATAAGAGTTGGACCGGAACTCAGGCAAAGACATAGCATAAAGATATCAGGTTAAATGTCTTTTGCAGTATACGAGGAGTAGATCAGCACTTGATCAGACTCCTAATCATTTATTTATATCTATCATCTATAATAACCAACCATATCACCTACCATCTAGTGCAACTCCAGAAACTATATCATTGCTAGCGCAAACCGGGGCATTTGCAGGGAGTGGCACCTCTTCCAGATCGTTGACTCCCTCGCCAACTCTCACCTTAACCTCCTCAACATCCTCCACAGCTTTCACATCCTCAACCTCCTTATTCTCTTTACCCTTAGCCTCCCCCTTCTCTTTCCCCTTATCCTTCTTCCCCAAAGTCAAACTCCCCTTCGCCAACGCCTCTGTCGGCAAAGGTCTCACATACGCTTGAATGACCCACCACGGTCTCTTACATTTCCTAACTGTCTCTAGCGAACTCTCATCCATTTGCAGTTCTGAGCCTTCTCCTTTTCCATCCGCACCCTTCTTCATCTTCTCTTCTCTTTCCCTCTCGCCCCTCTCCACTTCCTCTCTATAACTCTCCCCATTCGTCCTCTCATACTCTAAAATTCCTTCCTTGACAGCCTTCTCCGTCATCGTTAATACATTCTCATAAGCCTCCATATCCCCCGCTCTACATTTTGCTAATGCATCTCTGATATTATGATATTTAGAGACGAGCGGCCTCAACATCTTGAAGCAGTGGGGTTGCATAGATATCATGTTTGGGTTTGTGGATCTCGGTTTCTTCTCCGCTCTCTGCTTCTTCTTCGGTGGTCCTTCTTCTTCTTGCTCTTCCACTTCCTCGTCCACCGGATCACCTAACTTGAATAGCGGAGTTCTCTTCGGTGGCTCGACTTCCAACACGTATTTCCAGATGATATCTAGATACCTCCTCAATACGGCATCCATTCTCCAACCGCCTAGTTCCGCGTCTGCACCTTTTCCTCTCCAAAACTCACGACCTTCCTCTCCTTTTGCTGGCACCTCTGAGAAAATCGCGGGATTATAAAGATTTCCTTCCGCACTCATCACACCATCCACTCCCGTAACTCTCAAACACTCATCAATATCTTCTCTTCCCAATACATTCCCATTGGCAAACATAACAATCTCCTTCGGCAAACTCTCCCTCAAAAACTTCAGAACCTGCCAATCCGCCAACCCCGTCTTGTGTCCCTTCATATCCCTCGTCCGTCCATGAACCGTCAAAATACTGGCTCCGGCCCTGACCACCATCTGCGCATATTCTAACGTTTTCTCTTTGGTTTCTAGTATGCGAATTTTTGCAGTAACCGGGATATCTAATTCTTTATGTAGTTTATTGATCAAATTGAAGATCAAATCTTGATGTTCCTGTAAAAATGCTCCATATTTTCCCTTCCGCGCAATACCCTGTGGACATCCAAGGTTCAGATCAACAGCGTCACAAAATGGCGCAACGTATTTTGCGGATTCCAATAATTCGTCGGGCTCATTGGCGCAAAACTGTACAAAAAGAGGACGATCGAACTTGGGATTTCCGTCGAGGAATCGATCTTTAGGCGACGGAGGAGATGAGGGGTCAGGCTGTGATGTGAGAGAGGTACGCAGAGGTTGGAAATGCAAATCGCGGAATTTGGCAGTTTCGGAAAACATGCGCGCATGAAACATGGGCGAGTACGCTAGAAGTGATTTGTTGCTTTCTGGTGTCATGAAGGAGCGAGAGAGCATACGCCAGGCCTGAAGTCATGATAGTGTTAGAGTGCTGCGAGTATCTAGACCTTCTGGTTATAAATGGAGGGCACTCACGAATTCGGACTGGTCGACCATAGGCGCGAGAATGAACTTTGGACTACCAATACTCTCGTAGAACGCACGGCCATGGAGCTTCTTTGACGGAGCATTTGCGCCATTGCTACCAATCTCAGATGCGCCATTTGTAGGAATCATTGCTTCCGCCCCCAGCTTGTCGTTTGAGATCGTCATGATGGATCGAGTGCGAAGCGTAAAAGATTGGCGGGTGCCAGCCCACAGCCTTGTGTGAATTCGATAGATAAAGGCAGCCACAATTAGATGAGTATAAGAGAGTTACACACGAAGAGACTACACACTTGAAAAAAACTGTATAGATTGCGAAGAAAGAAAAGTTTTAGCGGGGCTTTCTCGCGATGCTGATGAGGCTACTACGATAAAGTCTTGGCCTACATACAAAGTGCCACACCTTGTGGCGGTGCACGCATTTCTCCATCTTTCTGCTATTGTGGGGATTAAGACTACAAGTGGCCAAGGTTCCAGTTCATGTCCTCAGAGGTTTGGCAAAAGCTTTTTTGAACTACAGAACTGCGCAGTCCTAAAGACCATAAGACTCTTTGGTTCTTGGGCACCGCGGTCTTTTTCACTACATCCACTCCGAATAGACAATATTATTTGGTCTGTCTCTCCTTCTTCTATTGATCTCTCAATGGTGATGAACACTGTCAACACTGTCAATTACAACCACCGCTAGAACTAAAGGCGCTGATCAAAATCTTGACACAACAAGCGTTGTCAAGCGCTGACTCTTATGCAAGCCGCTAAGTCCCTTCCAAGTGGATAACCGATAGAGAATACGAAATGGGGTGCACTACTTGTCGTACTTCTGCTCCAGCTAATGGCCTCCGAATTCGACGTTTTGCGTAAGAATGCCGATCGTACTACAGTCAATGACACGCAATTCTCCTTTTGCACCTATCACCGATTGGATGGATGCATTAGCCTGCATTATCTTTCACCATCCCCTTGCTCCATCCCCGCAAGACACAATGCGGGGGTGGGCGGCAGCCAGTTTTATCACCGGCCGGTATTTTGTTGAGAACTGGAGCTTAATTGAGCTTAATTGAGCTTAGTTGAGCTTTATCGTATGCTTTTTTATCTTGTACTACGTGGCACACCGTCTGAAGTTTTCCTCGTCGTACATATACATCGTCCGAGGCCAGCTCATTTGTGAAAATCCTCCGAATTGATCCAACGCTCGGTCTCGACCTCACGAAGTCCACTCTAACAAATATGGAGAAAACAGCAAGTCCACCTTCAGAAACACCCAGTGTGAACAATGGAGACGAGAAAGTACAGACAGCAGAATTAGAAAATGTAGATATTGATACAGCCGAAAGGATTCAGATCACCCCGGAGCAGGACCGTCTCATTACCAAGAAGTTTGACAGACATATTGTACCATGGCTATTTGGGCTCTGGCTTCTAGCATTCATCGATCGATCGAACATTGGAAATGCGAAGATCGATGGACTGGCTAAGGATTTGGGTATTCTCAAGGGGACGAAGTTCAATATTGCTCTTGCGATATTCTATGTACCTTATATAATTGTTGACGGTATGTCCATATCTTAATTTTTCTAGCCCATACTACGTCTAAGATACAAGCAGTTCCTTCAAACTGGCTCGTCAAACGCATCGGAGCCGGAACCTACCTTCCCAGTCTCGTTATGGGCTGGGGTCTAATAAGCCTCTGCATCGGCTTCGTCACCACCTGGTCCGGCCTAATGGTCGCTCGATTCTTCCTCGGGCTTATGGAAGGCGGTCTACTCGGGGGCATGATAATCTATCTCGCCATGTTCTATCGCCGCCATCAGCTCATGCGACGCATCGGACTTTTCTACTGCGCAGCACCTTTATCCGGCGCATTTGGCGGACTGCTCGCTACTGGACTCTCCGAGATCAAAACCCGAAATTACAACGGCTGGCCCTTTATCTTCTTCGTCGAAGGAGCAATCACCGTTGTTTTCGGGACCGTGGCCATTTTGTTTCTGCCGCATACGCCTTCTCAGTCGAAGTTTCTTACCGAAGAAGAGAGACATATAGCGGTTGAGCGAATGAAACTTGACTCACATGGTGCTGCTCCCACGGGTTCGGTTGATAGCGAGAAATTTGCGTGGCATTGGGTGAAGATGGCAGTATTCAATTGGAATACTTGGCTTCTTTCGTTGAATTTCTTTGCGGTTATCACACCAATTTACTCATTTTCGCTGTTTCTGCCTACTATTATTTCAGCGTTGGGGTATACGCGAGTTAACGGTACGTCTTTTTTCTCTCCCTTTCTTCTTTTTTAGGCTTTCGCTCACACGCTCCACCCCTTTAGCAAATCTCTTGACAGTCCCTCCAAATATGGCCGCTTTCCTTAGCGTGCTCCTCGTCACTACTTTGTCTGATAGGTACAAGCGTCGCGGTATTTTTATGCTGATCGGTGCTACTATCGCAATTATCGGTTACATCATGCTCATTGCTACATCTCGACCTCACGTCCAGTATGGAGGTACATTTCTTGTCGCTGCTGGTAGTTTTGCATGTCCCCCAGTTGTCATGGGTATGTTCTATCCTGCATCGACATTTAACACGCCTATGCTACTTCTACTTTCCACTCCCACCCCTCTCCCCGCTTCACTCTCCATTCCTCTATCTCCCCCCCAGAAGAGAAACTCCTAACTAATCTCCCCGTCCCTTTCTAGGCTGGCTCGCAAACAACACCTCCCCGCACTACGTCCGCGCCTCCGCCAGCGGCCTGCAAATCGGACTCGCCAACATCGCCGCCTTCATCGCAACATTCACATATGTTTCTTCCGACGCGCCTCGCTACAAAACCGGACATGCGATAAATCTCGGTGTCTTGGGTCTTTGTTTAGTCGTCACTAGTATCACGATGGGGTATTGCAAGTGGGAGAATGGGGTGCGGGAAAGAGGAGGAAGAGATGGACGGTTACTTGAAGGAGGGGAGGATAGGGAGGGAGGGAGAGCGGGGCTGGGGAGAGGGCTGGGGTTGGGGCATAGACATCCGGAGTTTAGATATACGGTTTAGGTGGTGGGTGGGGTAAGGGGTTGAATAGCAAGGTTTGGATGAAGGTTACGGGGGATGAAGAAGAGATGCGGTGGGGTATTAGGTAGGGCTGCATGATAGACTTCCTTGGTAATGCATAGAGATGACACATTGAAGCAAAGAAGAATAGTATTTCTTGCCTACTTGCTACCTGACCCAACGCCAGCCAGACAAATAAATAAACTCAAAAAGGCAACACTCCGAGTCCAGAACAAGAAAACAGAAAGAAAAGAAGAACCCCACAAAAATTAATCAAAATAAAAGGAATACTGGATTTCCCTTCGTTAGAAATGAAAGAATCCAAAGTGGATCCGCGCCGCCCACAATAGCTCAAGAAAGCAGACCTGCAACCAAACGCCCGGGTACCAAGGAAAAGGAAGTTAGCGAGGATAACAAGAAAGAGTAGAGGAAAAGAAGAATCAGAGAGAGGGAGGAAGAGACGAGAGGAGAAAAGAAGAGAGTAGAGGTAGAGGTAGTTGGCGGCAAGGATAAATGAAAAGAGAGAACCGGTGAAGTAAAGGTAAAAAGGCGAGAACTGCACCAAAGCCTGAGGCCGAGGAACCGCCACATCTCTCGAAGCGTACCTCTCTGCGCGCCCGGGTTGAGTATGGGGAAAAAATAGGATAGGAGATGGAAAAGAAGAAGACAAAAAAGAATGGCCCGACAAACAACACCGGATCCCCACGGATCAGAAGAAAACCCAAAGGTAGCATGGCGAAAACACAAGCAAAACCCCTCAGATAGTAAAAGAAAAAGAGAGCAAAGGATAAGCAAGCAAACCCCCAACTCCAAAACCAAGCAACATCCCCCTCTCCACTACAACCCTTGATCCCTCTGCTGATCTCCTCCTACTCCAACAGCATCACCAAATAACATCCTCCTGAATCTCCTAAGAACTCAAAGGATCACAAATCCAACTCCACACCGACCTCTCATAGAGTCCCTCCATCTCCGCGACGTTATTCTTATCCACAACCGCATAATCGCCAATGCACTGTTATGATGATATTCCTCATTAGCTCTACATACTTCCTTTGCATATCATTTCCACAAGAGGAAAGGGAAAGGGAAAGAAATAGGAGATATTGAAAACATACATTCTCCTGTGTATAAATCCAACATGCAGGCGTAACAGCCGTATTAATCTGCATACTCATAACCTCCTGGGCGATCTCGAGCGGCAGGTTCTGGCACGTGGCGATGGCGCCGTAGCCCTTGTAGGCGAAACCTTTGTAGTCTTCCCCGGTGTAGAAGGCGGCGAGGAGGGGGCTGGGTTTTTGTGAGTTTTGTAATTGTGGGGTGAGCAGGGGAATGGGGAGAGAGGAGGATAGTGAAAGAGATAGTGAAAGAGGAGGCGGAGGATGGTAATGATAGATGACTGACCTTCCATCGGCAGGGGCGGTGTTACAGCTACATACGAATACACCGGCGGATATATTGAGTGACCATTGGCAGTCTTGACTGGCGGAGCAGAAAGGTTCGACGGTGGTGGAGAGGGTGCCGGTGATGAGAGTGGTGAGGATGGCGGCGGTTGCGAAAGTGAAATGCATTTTGATTTGGGTTGCGTTGGGTTATGTATGAAGAAGAAACAAGTAGAGTTTTCTTGGATTTTGAGATTCTTGAAGTGGAGTGGTATTGAGTTGAGTAGATCTGGCTGCTGGTTGTGAATACAGAATGCTATTGAATTGCGGTATGGAAAGTGGTGGGAACTGTTTGAATTTATACATCTTGCGTCCCGACTGCGTTGTCATATCTCAAGAATCGTTTCCATCTTGATGTCCTCATGGTCGCCGCCGGGACATTGATGGCGTAAACTATTGAGTTTGCAGCCAAGAGTGTACATCTGGTCCATGGCTGAGTTCATAATAAATACCTCAACCAAACTCGAGATCGTAGTTTTGGAAGCATATGGACGAGGACAAAATCAAACACGCTTCAAAGATCGAGAATCAAGATGGTTGAAGAGATACTCCCCTCGAATTTAATTAAGAGTTAGGAAACAAATCCTCCTATTGGCGATGTATTGGAGTACAGCATGATTGCGATCATACAAGATCTAGTGCTGGCTTTACCTAGATTAAATTCTGGATTGAACACAAAGCTTTACTTCGTCGTGTATGACAGACGTCCAAACGATAAAACAGTAGAATCGGGTATGAGTAGATTTTGAATGTCATCAGCATACTTGCAAAATGGCCAGAGAGCTACGAACGAGCCTGCGCCACCGTTGAGGCATCTAATTGTTCGTGAGGAGGAAGTAGGGCATCTTTTGGGAGATATAAGATAATCGCAGATTGATGCAGTTCTTCAGAGACAAGAGATAGAAATAGAAGATGACGGCTCAACGGCGTACCGTCAGGTCAGAAACGCCTAGATACTACTAACAATGAACACAATAGAGCTCCTAACGGCGGGGTAACAATGTGAAATATAGAAAGAAGCGATAAGTGTTCCTCGAAGATCACACGGACACAGAGCTTACGTTTCATTCTTTATTCATAACTGTGATTTTATGTGTCGTACTGGATCATCTACAAGTATTGAGGCGCTCGATAATGTATAAGCACTCTCAAGAGATCCAAAAAAAAAAAAAAAAAAAAAAAAAAAAAAAAAAACAGAAAGCCTAATGTGTAGAGTTCACTCAGCTCTGTTGAGTGTCAAAGATAAAGATCGTGGGTATTACGAGATTGATGTTTTCCTCGAATGAAGAGAAGATCGACTCTGATAGAATGATCTCCAATTCGTACCATATCCAGAACCTATCCGGTGCTGTGGTGGAAGTGAAGAGATACTGGTTTATCGCTCTCCAGTCCAGTGCTGTTGCATGTCAAACCCTACGTGCATGCATCATTGCTACATATTCGGACTAGGTGCTACCCGAAGCCTCAATCCATAAGACCGATGTTGTTCGGTAGCCGTTGCCGAGTAGAGATTTCTGGTGTATACGGGGTGCCGACACGGAAGTGTTACATCCTAGAAGATGACTTGATTATTCTTCACCAAATGGATAGTTGAATTTCAATAAACCATTTAGGCCTCCAACCCATCCGTCGTCGTCGTCCGTTCCAAGTTTAGCTCCCCGAACGACACAAGGAACGCCTCCACACCATTCTTTACCTTTTATAAGTTCCTCGCCTTCAACTCTTACTTCCATACCAACTTCAGCTCCAACAAATCTTTTTAGTCCAAGTCCAGCTGCAAAATTTTTTCTTCGTCCGTCAATGCTGACTTCCAATTCACGACTTCGGTTCTTCTCACTCAATCGAAGTACGATCGGTGTATTCGCAGGTAGCACAAGTGGTCTAAATGAGAGACTTCTCGGACAGATGGGCGTAAGAAGAAGGCTGCTGACCAGTGGATGAATGATGCTACCGCCTGAACTCAGATTATACGCTGTACTTCCGGTCGGGGTTGATATAATCATTCCATCTGCAACTGCTTCTGTCAAGAACCGTCCTCCAACAAAGACTTCAACGATAACCAGATGAGCTTCCCTGCCTCTGTGAATGACGACTTCATTCATTGCATATGTATCTCTGTCGGGACGATTTTTCAGACCACTCCTTATTGGAGCGCCGAAGGAATCATAAATCCCAACCTTTAAGCGACTTCTCAGTAGTATCTTTGATCCCCTTGTAGACCCCATGGACTTCCCTCTGACGTTTGACCAGCTGGTCATATCTTCTTTGTTGTCGTTGGAGACTTGAACATGAGGATGTTTCTGATCTTTTAAAAGATGAGATCCGGCCTCTCCTCCTGACATATACACTTCTCGGAAAGCTCGTTTGTACTCAGCAAATTTCCATTCACCCAAGAACCCAAGTGTGCCCATACTAAAGGAAAGCATCGGAGGAACATGCAGACTTGAACTGAAGAGAGATGATGCATGTAGTATGGTTCCATCTCCACCTAGCGTTGTAACCATATCGACTAATTTGGGAAATACGGTTGGATCGGTACTCGAATAGATTGGAAAGGGAAGAGATTCATGGATGGAGTTGGCAAAATTTGGCTCGAAGATCAGGGAAACATCATAGTTCGAGTGTACATGGCTGTGTTGGAGTTAGCCACAATACTCGAAACAGAAAGGTACGATACACACCATGCATATTCAGCAAGGGCTTCCGTGACGGATGGCGCGTCTTCTTTTCCTACGAACAGAATATTTCGAGGGGGAGAGGGCCAATGTAGAGAGAGCAGATTACTTGACCGGTCTTCTGTAATTTGAAGTGTTAGCATCATAAGCAAGTTATCGATGGAGCTCAAGCAGAACAAAGGGTGACCGTACGCTGATATTTAGGAACAATTCGGTTGGGCAGGTCTCTGGCATCTAATATTTCCGGTCTCGCCGCTGTGCTACTGAAAGTCCTCTTTTGAAGAATATAGCCGCCCCGCAGAGCTCTTGCGATCATCATCTCTGTGTCGAGGGTATAGTACGATCAAAGACAAAATTTCGCAGGTGCCCGCAGTTGATAGTGTGAGAAAGGAACCAGAGGGGTTAATGAGACATTATTGAGCGATGCGCATGTCAACCCGACGAAAAAATACTACAGGAAGAGCAGTATGTCTATAGAAGAGCCATAACTCCAAAAGATAGAAGATATCTCATATATTTAGTGAGTGAGAAAGAATGCGACAATACCTCCACTCCAGTCCAGTCCATCAAAGATCAAATTCGGTTGATATTGATACTCCACAGATCTTTGAGCTTGTTCTATTTAGTCACCCAGGCACGTGCCACATGTGGATTAAGCTCTGGTCCGTGCATAACAAGGTAGCTCCGTGAATCCCGCGCCCGCTCATAGCAAGGCGAGGCGAGACATGAATTTTGTTAGGACAGGCAGAATAGGCGCTCAATAGAATGACAACACAGACAACGTAAAAGATCCAAAAGCTTCCTTTTGCATTTACAATAACGCGTCTTAGTCGAAGTCATATCGAGTATGTATATATTGGTGACTCTATCCATACGAGTATTGGAATTCACTACCAACGTATTCCTCACCAGTCAAACCACCCCACCATAGTGAGGTATCAGCCGGCGCAAAACTGCCTCGTCTCTGAGCACACGACCTCTATTCTGCCTGCCGACTTCTGAATAACAGCAAGCCTCCTCGAGTCTTTCCTCCTGTCACCATCCGTACACAAACCAGCAATGTCCGAACCCGAGCTCAAACAACGTACTACTCGTAGTCACAATATGCCAGCACCAATACCAGATTTTGGAGGGGGTACGAAAGAGAAAGCGGTAGGGGTACATCCGTCTGGAGAAGTAAAACATGGATATGCGGCGCAGATCTGGAGGTTGTTGAGTTTTGCGACATACTTCTGGGCATGCTGTTGCACGCAAGTTCATCCAATGCTTGATGTTGGTTTGCTCTGCTAATGTGCTGAAAGAATCCAAGCGACTCAAATTCTCGGAGTACCTATGTACTTTATAAATAAGGATATATACTATGCATGGATGGCGCTCACGAAACAGTCCTTTGGGCTACTGGTTACGACTATGACACAGTGGTGGAGTCCAACAGTGGTCCGAATAAGTGGTGATGCATCGGTAGCGGGACAGTTGCGAAAGACGGAAGATGGCAGGCTCGAATGTGATTTTCCAGATAGAATGGTTCTCATAGCGAACCACCAGGTAAGATACGGTCGGCCTTATGGAAGGTTATCTCACTGACCTTGAGTACAGCTATATACAGACTGGCTATACCTCTGGTGGGTAGCCTATACAAACAATCCGCAAACGCACGGTCACATCTACATAATTGCAAAAGAGTCGTTGAAGTGGGTTCCTATTATTGGATGGGGTATGCGATTCTATGGTTTTATATTCATGTCCAGAAAGATGGAAAAGGATCGACCTCGAATGGAGCATAGATTGAAGCAGTTGCGGGAACGACATTCTGGACCACTGTCAGGAACGCCAGGGCTTGATCCAATGTGGCTCTTACTGTTTCCCGAAGGGACAAACGCCAGCGACAACGGAAGGGTGAAGAGTGCAAAATGGGCGGAGAAGATCGGTGTTAAAGACATGGAGCATGTACTTCTTCCAAGGAGTACGGGGTCGTTCTTCTGTCTGAATGAACTCAAGGGCTCGGTGGAATATGTCTATGATTGTACCATGGCATACGAGGGTGTTCCGTAAGTTCTACAACCTCCTTCACGTGCAGCATCATCACTAACACTCTTCCAGGCGAGGAAAATTTGGACAAGATTACTTTACCCTAACATCATCATATATCGAAGGACGTCCCCCCAAATCTGTAAATCTCTACTGGCGCCGCTTCCGCATTGCCGATATCCCCCTCGACAATGCCGAAGAATTTGAAGTATGGCTACGGGAGAAATGGTACGAGAAAGATGCGCTCATGGAACAATACATGACAACTGGACGATTCCCACCCAATGCCGTATCTGAAAAGGGGGCGCATGAACACGACTTTATCGAGACGGAGGTTAAGCAAAAGAACTGGTCGGATTTCCTCAATATCTTTGTTGTTTTGGCAGCTGCTGGAATGGTGTCGAATGTTATGGCGAAGGTGTGGAATTGGGCGCTGTATCGCAATGTGAAGGGGTAGAAAAAGACTGGTTTGGAACTTGCAAGTTGCACATGGACGTTTGATGGTTATGGATCCGGGTTTTTATATATGGGCATGAGCTATGGTATGGGGGTTTCATGGAATTGTATGGATGGACGGGTAGGTTCTATCTCTATGTCATTCGGCGCTATTGTTTTCCTTTTTTTTTAATGGTGGTGGTGGGTAGAGCGACTATTCTTTTCCCTTTCTTTTAACTTTCTTCTCAATTTTTGGAGACGAATACCCAATGTATGAAACGGATTGATGGATGGATGGTTTACCTTAAGCTATTATGGATAGAATCAACTCAACTCTTGATCGAAGGATGGAAGTTTGGAGACGGATGGATGATATGATATAAGATACCCAGCGAATTTTTAGTGAATATATCCGACATCGTTCAACACATATGCAAAGAAAAGAGTGCGCGCATAAGGGTTGGGGAGATGGAATGGCTATGCGATATGTGAGTAGTATCGGTATCGGGGGACTTGCGCATGCAACATTTTTAATTTCTCTAGACTAACAGACTAATGAACTATCATCCAGTCAGTGAGTGACATTCACATTCACGGGAGTTGCATAGAAGCCAGTCGGTGAAGCATTGGATGGATGGATGGAGTATTAGTTAGATACTCTACAGCCATCCATCGGATTGTATTGTATTGTATTATATATATCCCAATCTCAAACATTTTCTCAAGTTTTTATTATTATTAACCAACCTTTTCAATAACTTAACTTAACTTATCGTACTTCAATACTGTATTTAATTAACTCAATAAATCTATATAAAGCCATCCCATCCCATCCCATCCCATCCCATCCCATCCCATCTCATCTCATTACATCTCATTACATTACATTACATCCCCCCCCCCCGCTACGCTATGCCATGCCATGCTATGCTACCCGCACATCCGAGAAAAGAAACCCCCTTCACCTCACCTCCCATTCTATTCCCTTTCCCCTTAGCAAATATAACCCCCCCCCGGTCCCCGCACCCCTTCAACACCAAAACATCCCTTCCTCCCTCCCTCCCTCCCTGTCTTTCCCCTACCCTATCCTACCCATCCTATATCCCATCCCATCCCATCCAAATAAACACCCAGCACCCAGCACCCAGCACCTAGCACCCAGCACTCAACAACCAAAACCAAAACCAAAACCAAAACCAAAACGAAACAGAAACCGAAACTGCAACAAAAATGAAATTTCAACACACAATACAATACAATACAACATAATCAAGCTCAAGCTCAAGCCAAAGCATCTACATCTGCATCTACATACTCCCAGGAGCCAGCCAACCAGCCTACTACCATCTTATCTTCAAGCCGTCCGTCCCCACCCGGCCGCTCCCCCCCCTTCACACACAAACATAAACACAGAGACA
Source organism: Clarireedia homoeocarpa (assembly GCA_001465935.1). Classification (NCBI taxonomy): domain Eukaryota; kingdom Fungi; phylum Ascomycota; class Leotiomycetes; order Helotiales; family Rutstroemiaceae; genus Clarireedia; species Clarireedia homoeocarpa. The sequence goes on from LNKV01000012.1 coordinate 183,917, forward strand.
GAGACAGAGACAGAGACGTCCTCTTCTTCTCTTCTCCTTCTCAACTCCTCCTCCCAGCTTCATCCTCGGGCAAGATTTCCACAGCACAGCACACTCTTCCCCTCCCCTCCCCTCCCCTCCTCATCCTCATCCTCCTCTTCTCCCCTTCCCCCCCTACTCATCTGCACCCTCTATTCCCCTCCCCACTCCCCCCTCCTCATCTCAAACCCCCTCCCCTTCCCCCTCCCCCTCCCAAATCCACACATCTCCGCTCGCTCGCAACAGAAAGAAAGAAGCAAGACGATTGATTGATTGATTGATCAGATATGACAAAACAAAACAAGACAAGACAAGACGACAAAGTAAAATTTCAAAAAAAAAAAAAAAAAAAAAAAAAAAAAAACATATAAAAAGGGGGAGGGGTTCTCAAACTAGACGGCGACCCTGACATTTACTCCCTCCCCGCTTTCCTTCCTTCCTTCCTTCCTTCCTTCCTTCCTTGCTTCCTTCCTTGCCTCCCCAAAAGGATGAAGAGAAGGATAGGTATTCTCCCCTATTCTGAAAAGACAAACAAGGAAACACAACAGAACACAATGAAACAAATACAATGAAACAAACACAATGAAACACTACAAATAAAACAAAAGCTCATTTCAAGATCAAACTTTTTCTTTTTCAAGTTAAAAACTCGTAGGTAATTTCTGCTACTGTAATCATCCTACTATTCTCAAAAAAAAAAAAAAGTGTGAATTTGATGAAGAGAAAAAAAATATAAATCAAATTACCAACTTTATCGGACAATTGCTAATCCCTTTCTTTTTCCCGCAACCTTCGAATAATCCCATTTCCCTTTGCGGCTGCACAATATTTCAATCCCTTAATAACAAAAAAAAAACCCCCCCTCCCCGCCTTTCTTCTCTTTACCCCCTGTTTCTCAAAATAATTCCCTAATCTTCTTCACCATTTATGCTCGAAAAGAGATGGCCGACGCCAGTCTATGAAAAGATAATCTTGTGTTGGACCAAATCGCTAAGATGTGAATAAACTCCCGTACACCAATTATGCGGTAGACCGTTCGAACGCCTGTGTAAAGTCTTGAGAGTAAAATGCATAACAACAGTTGCCTGCGGTAGCAGTGAGGAGCTTTGTAGTTTTCATGACTTGTTGTGTAGACAAATAGAATAATCGTGGTGTCATCAGAAAAAGTGTGTATAGATTTTAGAATTCTCATGAACCTCCATTTCCTATTGAAAGTTAGTAAAGAAGAGAGGTATGCTTTGCAAGAAATGAACATACCATTTTGAAAGTATTAAGCTCCTCCTTTATTTGTTGAGCAAGCATAGGTGTGAGGCGATTACAAGTAGCAATCTCGCCCCTGCGATCGTATTCTTGGCTTGGCCAAGTATCATGGAACTGTATCCTTGGACTGAACGTAGCATTGCGCTTAGCGGAACCCTGAGGTGTCCCAGGAACACTCTTTGAGTCTCCACGGAATCGAAGTGCTGACATGAAGTAGTCTTCTCCACCTAACGTCACCGACCCAGTTCGCTTGTGGGGATCATCGCTTGGTGTGCTTGGTGCAGATGAGTTTGGAGAGTCATTATTAACGTTAGGTATTTGGGGCAGTGTAAAGTTTGCTGCTTTTCCATCGGCGGGAAGCATAACAGGCGATGAATTGCCAGAACCGGTACCAGAGCCTACAAGTAAAGATTAGTATATATATATACACTTTGAAAATGTGTAATCCAACTTACGTTTTAGGATACCCTTCTTAACAGCTGCTAGGACTTCGGCACGTTCCCTCTCCCCACCGACGATACTTCTTCTATTACTAGAATTTTCAGTACTGGCACTATTCAGCCGTTCGGTGACTGCGCTGCTCATCGCGGCAGCATCCAAAGAATTTCTCTCCAATCTTGGATAGCCAGTTCCACCTGAAGCCAACTCATTTGGATTGGCATTGACGTTAACCTTCTCGCGTTCGGCCTCTACCGTAACCATCGACACCTGAGCTTGGCTAGCTCCGGGCACAGCTGCGTCAGCTGCAGGTACACCAATCACAGATTTCGGTCGGAAGAGACCGACAAGCGACCTTGTCGATTTTTTCATACCCTTCCCCATCTTTCTAATCATCACAGACGCAGATGATGCTGTAGAAGAGATAGACAGATTATCTGTGGATCCAGTGAAGAAGTTCCCTTGCCCTGAGTAAATATTTGAACCAATGCCAGCAGCCTCTTGTTGCTGTGCAATTTTGTCCTGCTCCGCTTCACGCTCAAGCTGGTACTTCTCTTTTCGTAATTTCGAGCGATCAAGGGCATCAAGGCCGCCTCGGCCGGATAAGTTGTTTTCCGCAGAAGCTTTCCGTAATTCAGCCGCGCTACCAAATGAAAACGCCCTCCGCAGCCTCGATGTCTTGCTTTTCTTTCCATCCTTTTCGTTTAGTGCTGCTAGGTGTTGTGCAGCAGGACTCGTGGCATTTTGACCGCTCGCAACTTGAGCGTATGTATTTTTCGGTTGTGCTGGTTGCAATGCTGCATTGACAGCGGAAGTGAACGAGTCCTTCGACTTCGTGGGCTCAGAACCCATGGTCACCGGCTTCGACAAAGGAGAAGAATTTGCAACTCGTTTCGCGGCATCGGTAGAAGAGCCTCTTTGTGGAATATTTATCAGTCGTGGTACATCGTTTTTCGAGTTCGCTTGGTCTGCAAGAGGATTCGTATTTGCGACAGTAGAGGAATTGGATGAAGACTGGGCGGGGTTCCCACTTGCCATCGATACACTTGTTGCTTCTCGCTTGTTGGACTACAAAAAGTTAGCGCCACATCTGGCATAGTGCTACACCAACTTGATTGGCGTAGGATAAATTGCGGTGACGCCGTATGCACGATCCAGTCCCGTGAACCATAAGTGGGGGGAGATTTGCGGATTTGGTACAAAGTAACTTACTGAGTTTGGTCGAGAGTGATTGCTAAGAGTAGAGTTTATGCTGTCAGTACTACCATCCCGTCCATGAGAAGTTGCCGGGCGTCCTGTCACTGGTGAACTCCGCAGGGGGTGTTGTTCAGGCTGTCGATCGGCACGACCACTAGTGTTACTAACTTGTCGTGATCCTTGTTGGAGAAAGTCTGTCGGACTAGAGTTGCCAAGCTCGTGTGCATCAATTGTGTGTATACTCCGACGTCTATATCTCTTTGCTTGTTCGTGAGTCGAGTTCCGATTCAATTGCATATCATCAGCAGTAGCGTTGGGTGGGTTTTGAGAGTGTGGCATCTGCAGATTGAAAGCCTGGGTATTGATAGACTGAGACTGCTGTGTACTAGCGCCATAGAATTGCATCACATTTGGCATAGTTGTTGAAGGTGAAGATGCGGAAGGAGTATTTTGTTGGCTGTTTGTTGACGAATCGGCACGACGAACAGCAGGACGACGGTATCGGTCGGGCACAGGTTTTCCAGGTGAAGACATACCTGATGGAGCAAGACTACTACTAGATGATGTGATGACGGTGGAATGAGGGCGAGGTACTCTGGTGGCGATTCTGGCTGTGGAAGAGATAGCCAAATCATCTCTGGAACCTGCTTTGTGGCCTAAAGGTGAGAGATCCGACGACGATGACGAGGAGGTAGTGGATACGGAAAGAGGAGCTGGATAACGAGAGCGGTTTGGAGGATTTCCCGAGCCTCCTTGAAGTGTTGGGGCTATGGGTGCTGATGATGTTCTTTGCTGTTCTGGTCTGATCTGGGATCCATTCTGCTGGCCTCCCATTAATAACTCAGAGGTACTAGTGAAAGCGTATGGGGTAACTGCGGCTATGGAATTGTGACCACGATAATTCGATCCTGCCATATTGTTCATGCCATGAAGGCCATTTCGTTGTTGCTGGTTGGCAGAATATTGATGATGAGAGGCTTGATTTTGGGAAGGTTGGAGGATGCCAGAGGCGGAAGAGGGTCGTGTCTGAAGCATCGTAACAGTAGCGGTCGTCGTCTGTTGTGGTAAAGTCTGAACGAGAGCAGCCATGCTGTAAGGCAAGCGACTAGTGGATTGATGAGAAGCAAATAGCTATTATGCCATTTACTTTTCGCCCGAGGTGGTTCTCAAGGTCGGAATCAATTGAGGTTGGCTCGTGATGGAATCTGTGAGCACGACATCGTAAGTGAATGAAAGGGAGGATGCGGGTGAATGTGGAGAGGAAAGCAAATGAGTGATTCTATTCCAGAGGATTGTCACAAGCGCGCTGGAGGGAGAGTGAGTGTACTAGCGCCACGAACCTTTGAGAGAATCCGGAAGTTGTTGTTTCGTTTAGATGTTATGTTGTTTTGGTGATGAGGATGGAGAGAAGTGCTAGACAAATGAACAATGATTACTGCGTACGAGCGGCTTTTGATTTTGGGTTTGATTTTGAATTTGAATTGAAAGATTGAAGCCAAGTCGAGTTAACGGTTGACTTTCGAGATCTTTTGGGGGGATAGAAAGGTTTGAGCTCCGAATTGAAGAAGGAGGTCGCCCGCGGCCAGAAGATTGGTGGTGGATCGATCTCTTTCTGTCTCTCGCTTTCTTCGCGTCCCGGCAGAACACACTTTTACCGTGAGCTCTTGTTTAAGGTATCCGACGGCCGTTTAAAAAAAAACTATGAACACATATAAATGATGAGCTGATGAAGCGTTTGATGATTAGAATTTCTCCTTCTTTTGTTGATTCGAAAGGGGAGGCGCGTCTGCGAACCTTTCAAGTATACCTCGTATCTGCTAAAACAATCTCGTCTGTTCAATCGGCAATCGTTCGGTTGTTGTTGCAGAATATCTTGGAAGGGTTGCAGAGGCGCCAGGGGAGGAATGAAGAGAGGAATGCTCGATGCTCGATGCTCGATGCTCTCTGCTCTCTGCTCGATGCTCTCTTCTTTTTTTTTTATCTTTTCGGGGCGGGTGTGTGGGAGGATTTCGGATTGAGGGGTCTCTGGCTATTGTTGATGAGACCCTTTTTAAACAAGGTAGGTCTATAGGGAAAACAGAAAAGGGAATAGGGAAATAGAGAAAAAGGAAGGACAACAAATAAAAAAAAATAGAAGAAACAAGGAGAATGCTATGAAGAGGAAGAGGAAGAGGAGAAGCAAGAGGAAGGACGCAGACGCAGACGAAGATGATGAAGTTCGGATGAAAATGGCGCTTGAATTTGTGAAGCTGTGAATGGAATGAAGGATTGGGGTGAGAAGGGAATATTATTTTTTGGGATGGTTTGATAGTTTGGTTTGGGTTCGTCCCCCAACACAACACAAGCAAGCAAGCAAGCACGGTAGTTCTAATTCGTAATTGAGACGGTCGAATTGGATGGAGACGGTTGACTGGATGGAGACGGTTGACTGGGTATGGGGGGCACGTCTGGGAAAGTCTGGGAAAGTCTGGGTACGAGAGCAGTTCAGAAATGAAGTGCTATGCTTTCTACATAGTATGAAAGGGCTTTACGGGTAAGTTGGTCGAAAGTGCTACGGTTGTATGAGATGAGTCCACATGCACATCGAAACAGTTTCTCTTTTGGGCATAGCGGGCAGATGCTATCGACTTTTGTTTGGATGAATCGGGACGAAATTCATAATTTCGCATTTTAATTGATTCAAGGATCCAGGATCCAGGGCGCTTGCTCTGAGGATCCCGGGCTGTCGCTCTTAGGCGCATCTTTTAGGGGTAAAGCGCTTTAGTCCCAGAGCGCCTTAGTGCAACAGTTACGAAAGGACAGTTGGGGCAGTTGGGGGAGTTGGGGGACTTGTTCCTGTGCAGGTGCAGGCGCAGGCAGTTTAGCAGCGCCGATACGATTGCTACTACTGCAGGTTGCTGGTTGCTGGTTGCTGGTTGCTGCTACCAACAGTGCTATGGACGGAGAGGATGCCTCGATTATGTCATTGCCACCGTTAGCCGGAGTCTTGCCACCGTTAACCTCAGAGTGTGTACAAACGGCCGGAAGGATTTGTGAAAGGGTGTGAGAGGGCGTGAGAGGGAGAGGGAGAGGGGGAGAGGGTGAGAGCGTCGTAGATTGGGCTTCAGCAGGCAGGCATTAAAAAGGTACAGAATACCTGGATGCCTTTGGACCGCCAGGAATGCCTCGAGATGCATCGAAACTCTATCTACTGTATTACTTCGTAGGGTAAGCTGGAGCGTTGGATCAAATGAAGCTGGAGCGTTGGATAAAATGGTAGGAGCATCAAACGTTGGACGTAGGCAGGGACAACAACAACGTACATACATAACATACATACATATCACCTAGAAACCGATCAATTTCTATCGTCATTAATAACCACCATCATCACCACCACCACCACCATCATCATCACATCCTCGTGCACGCAGCCGTAGCCATAATTGCTTCTTCTCATCCGTACTCCGTAGACCAGTGGTGGCCATCTTCCAATCTTCCGTATTTCTCCACATTAAATCTAAGAATGTCTCTGATTCTCCGCCTCATCGATGAAAGCAGGAATGTGCACCATCATACGTTCGCACCAGTCATTTATTTTTAGATTCCCCTACCATAATAAGGTTATCTTCTCCTGCTTCCAAACCGCTTGCAACGAGGAACCATACATAACACCGTGATGGGATTTTTATTCACACAATCGGAACGGCGGCTCAGTTGGATTTTTTTTATACCATCAGCGTTTACAATCCCATTCTCTCCACCACTTGCCTATTCTCACCTATCATTGGAAAAAAAGACTTGCCTGTTCTTACCCATCATTGGAAAAAAGTACCAGGGCTTGAGAGGAGTATGCTGCATTAGGACAAGGTTGGCCGGGCTGTTATTCGTCCTCGCATGAATTTAACCCCACGTTTTCTGACGAGCCTCTCTCTCTCATCATTCTGGTAGTAGCGCCGCATTGAGATTCACATCAATACCTTCATTTGCTGCTTGTTGTAGCTGCTTGTACAACGCTGCCACTCGGGATATTGGCCGCAATATACCCCTCAAATGCAAGATCCATTTACTATGTACAAAGGCTCGTCGGGTTTGTGCTCCCTCATTGGATCCCCCATTAGAGAGAAACCTTCATCTATCCTAAACCTCCGAATGATGCTGCTTTTCATGGAGGATTTGCCTGTCAAGTCCAGGTCCCTCCCTGCCTTGCATACATCCAATGCCTCAAAGTGGTCGGATGCAGCTTCAGCCAGCCTGCATCTTTTCCATCTCTCTTTTACCGAATTCTGGAGTTGGTGCCGAGATTGAGGTGGCCCCGCAAGCATAATCAACTCATTTTAAAAACAATGGTAGGTCCATATTCTTTGACATGTTACTTGGTCCACGATGCTATATGTAGACTATATGTAGACTATATGTAGACTATATGTAGGCTATATGGAGAAGAAACCTCAGGAGAGGGACATACATAGTATGTACAAGAAACCTCAGGAGAAGGACATTGACATTTGAAACGGACTGGATAGATCCAGTCCTTCCTTTCAAGCTGCCACGGTGCAAGATAGCTTGGGACGCGTGGGAATATCGAATCGGTACCGAGCAATAATAGAGGGGAGGGAAGGTCACACTACTCTCAGGTTCCACATTTGCATTGCACTGTCGGCACTTACTTGGTAGGTAGCTCTCCAAACATGGGATTCCGCATCTCAATCCACCAACAAGATTTGTGAGTCCCTTCAACCTTTTTCCACGAACTTGATGCTGTGGAGCTTAAAGTTAAGGCGGATCAAGGAAACCACTCTGCCTTGGGGAGGATTCACATGCAATCCACATGATCCTTACTCACATTGGTACAGTACGAGATATAAAGTATGATATGGCATCTACTGTATGATATGGCATCTACTGAGATAGCTACCAATCGATGAAGGTGTGGGATGTATCCCATCTTGGAGCGAACGTTTTATCTCAACGCCAGCGGCGGCTGCTCCATATTCCAGCGCGCTGCTTGGATTACTCATGGATTTTCTCTCCAGAAGCTGTTTCCAGTAAGATATGCATGTCTTAGCACCTGGTCCTATGCATTGACGCCGCTAGCCTGTCACGGACCAACAAGACAAGCCTGCAGCCTCCACCCTGCTTTTCCTTCGTACAGCCATTACGCTACAATGCATTTTGACTGCATATCGCGAGATTCGAACGGGATCAAACTGGAAATCGAGAAAGACGAATGAGAGAGAGAGAGAGAGAGATGGTTTGTTTATTGTTCGTTTTCACCGCTCAATCCACCAATCTGCATCCCTTCACAAGGTATTATATTATATCATAGGTGCAACCCTTTGTGTGCGTCCTATTGGTAGCCTCCTGGATTGTTTATGTCCATCGAAGGCTACGATACATGACCTTTTCCTACCAAACAAGGATACACGCAATGCGATGTTGTGATCTTTCTCGTATGGTTCGAGGTTGTGTTTATCATCAGAGGAAGGGAAGGTTTCATCGACTACTTGGTAAGCATTTGGGATTATCTTGATGCGAATTGGGATTGGTTGGATTGGTTGGATATGAGCGGAGCAGACACTCCTTTTCAATGTCGTATTAACCATTCCGAAACCACGGTCAAAAGAAAATCGAAAAGATACTAAGTATTTGGTCGAATCTCGACATTTCCCCCCCATTCATCGCGAGTCCTTCTCGAAGGGAAAACAATCCAGTGGTAAAGTCAAATCTACAATAGCATAGACCCAATAAGCGTTATCAAGCCTTTACAAGGATATGATCTTCTTAGCCTTCAGGGGTCATCCCATCTCGCCGATTCACACGGGTTGCTTCCCTTTTTCTTCCCCGTTGTAGTTTTTTTTTTTTTTTTTTTTGGTTTCCTCTCCTCTCGTCCACAGTTTTCTAGAATGATACAAAGAACGACCCTATCTATCTTCTTTTTACGTTTTCATCTTGGGGAAATTATATCTGAAACATCCAAATCGACGACGTTGTCAACCTGAATGCCCGCCCGCCCGGCCAGAAATGATCAGCATAAAATTCTCCCGCGCATCTCCTCCGTCGATCTCTTAACTTTTTGATCGTGTGTTTATTCCTGGCTTACATGGTGGGCTCGCTCATATCTGGCATGGTACCTTCCGTACTTTAGCATAGATAGATCAACCTCGGTCCAAATCCGCATTGGGAAAACATGACCCCATCACCATCACCATCACCATCACCATCACCAACATTGATTGATCGTACGATCTGATGTGTATGTATGTATGTATGCTAGAAGATTCCAACTTCGGGGACGAACGCACGTTAACCTGGGCGTTACCATATACTGTATACTATACGTAAAATGTAATATAGGATGAATAGAATAGAATAGAATAGAAAAGATAGATGGATAGATAGATACAGGACCTCAACATCTATCTAACGTATAAGTTGCACCTTTTCTTTCCCCCCCCCCTTCCGCCGCCACGACCTCCCCCCCGGTTCTCTCAACTCATATTAAGGAAGGACCTATCTGTCTCTTTATATATATATGCATGAAATAAATGAATTCAAGACACGTCGTAGATGGATAACTTACAGTAGATACTCGTAGATGGATATGTTTTATTGGGGGTTGGACCTTTTTTTCCGCTTCGCTGGATCTTTGCTTTGCTTTACACTAACTTACTATACTAGGTAACTGTAACTACAGTAACGCAAGGCAAACCAACCCCAACCACAAACCCAGGCCCTCTCTACACGGAACGGGTACGGCTGTTTGTCTGTCTGTCTGGCTGTCTTTCTCCAGTATAGTACGTACTGTATGTATGTATGTATGTATGTATGTAACTTTAATCGCTCGACCTCTAAGTTATACTTACTTTTTTCCTTTTCTTGAATTGATATAATAATGTAACCCCAATGCAACTTGGCTTGTTTCTTTTTTAACTATCTATACAGCAGGTTGGTTGGTTGGTTGGTTGGTTACGAGTTACTTTATATTCAAGTTTAATAAGTTAACATCCTAAGTTAAGGATATATATATATATATATGTATGTATGTATATATGTATGTCTTTGGTTGACAGCCCGCCCGCCTGTCTGCTTGCTTGCAGGCAAGACAAAACAAGGCAAACGCTGCGAACGTGCATTTTTGTACAGTATCTACTGTGTGTTCAGCTCCAGCTCATGTCCGCTTGGTTGGGTTGGGGTTTGGTTGGTTGGTTGGTTGGTTAGTCGGACGGTTGTTAGACACTGACTGCATGGCATAGATGCATTTCTTTACCTTCGGTCCCTTTCGGCACACACACCCACCTCTGTCTGCACGGAGTACTTACTGTACAGACACGCACGCACGCACGTAAAATTCCCACCCTACATGTATGTTGTATCTCTCTCTCTCTGATTTGTCCTGAGAGAGCAAAAAGATGGGAAAAAGAGGATACCCAGCCAGCGGGTAACAAAGAGAATTGAAATGAAATGAAATGAAGATATAATGTGTGGCGAAAGAGAACCAACCCAACCTAACCACTAACTAACTAAGTTGAAGCAATAGATACAGGTCGATAGATAGATGTATTTCTCAACGATCTTTCCTTTCCCTGCAGATAGACAGGGCCATGGACATTGATTGACCAATGAGATTTCCGAATTGGAAGCTTCCAGGGTTTGCGAGATCTTACGAAGTACAGCAGGATCCTGGTTAGGTGGGCTGAGAAGAGCTAGCGAAAGAGCTAAGGTCCAGGGTAGAGGAGGACCTTTTTCTCGTATCTGTACTGTACGGAGGGAGAGAGAGAGAGAGAGAGAGAGAGAGGTACAGGGTGGGTGGAGAGGGGGTGGGGTGGACGGGCTGGAGAGGGGCGTTGGACGGACTGACTGACTGAATGACTGCTTTGGATGGATGGATGGATGAGTTGGGATGGATGGGGTGAGTATAAGTGTGAATGAATGAATGGATGGGATGAACTGTTTGTAGTTACCTTTGCCATGCTAGTTTTTTTTTTTCTTCTTCTTTAGAGTGTTGGCAGAGGCGAAGGTGGAGATAGAGTACTAGTAGAACTTATCAAGTAGTTAGTTAGCATTGGGGAAAAGCAGGAGTAGGCACAGTAGGTTGGTTAGTAAGTAGCTTAACTACTTGCTTAATAACTCTCTTTAGGAGTGAGTAACTCATAAGTTATAATATATCACATCACATATGATCTTAGCAGGGTATATACAGATATCTATCTCATACAGTACTGTATATTCGCAATCTTACGCCAACTACTGTACAAGCACAAGTACAACAAGTACGAGTACGAGTATGCTTTTCAGCCACTAGTTGGTTGAGTCTGGCGAGATTTGGATATACCCGTGCCGTGTTCTCCGTCTGCTTGGGGGGGGTAAGTGGGAGTGGGAGAGTGTGTGTGTGAAATGTGTAGGTAGGGGTATGGAAAGGGGCGGGATAGAATAGAATAGGATGGGATTGGAATGGGGGGGGTGGGAAATGCAGAGAGAGAACTGCAGAATAAGTGTAAGTTGGGGGAAATGGCTAAGTTAAGTTGAATAGAGTACAAAAAGTAGATGAAAAGAGATCTCTGGGTTGGGATTAAGTTATTGAGAAAAAGCAAAATTAAATAAGGCTTGATCAATCCTTTCCCCGGCTCCGGAATAGGTAGCCGGAATAGGTAGGGGGAATAGATATCTTTACCCCGGATAGACTTTTTTTGCGAGAGGGGAGGGGTTCGAGCCGCATCGCTTCGCAGCGCATCGCATCTCATCTCATCTCATCTCATCTCATCTGCGATCGCCCCCGTCGGACGGCATGGGAAGGGATGGATGGATGAATGGATGGATGGATGGTGGCGTTTGGATGATGGGTGGATTTTTTTTTTGGTGAGTGTGCTGAGTTTTTAAATGATAGATGGATGAATGGATGGATATATTGTGGTTGAACTGCGGGGTTATTATCGGATGAGAGCTGAGTTGAACATATATGTATATGTATGTGTATGCATGTGTGCATATGTATGTATGGGTAGGTGTCCATTTCCGGTGTTGAGCTTTTTTTGCTAAATACTAGTTTTTACAGACAGGTATACCGGTGTATAAACTTAGTATGGTTATTGTTTTTCATTTCATGCTTGCCTGTATCAAAGACTTGAGACAGTGTTACTATCATCGTCGTCTTCCCTGCGTCTTTTAATCTTTGGTCTTTGAGGGCAATTCACCCAAGTTTCGTGTGAAGAGACTTTTCTGAGTAAAGTCGGGGTGGAATGTTTTCTGCTCCAGTCTAACTTGTTCACTTCACTTCACTTCACTTCACTTCACTTCACTTCACTTCACTTCACCTCAATCTCGCTCTTATTGTTTCTAAGAGCGTTCTTCGATGGGGAATGAATCATATGTATATGCCTACTTGCTTTCGGCTTGGACATCCGCACAAATCGGAAGTAGCTGTCGAATCGTTGGTGAATAGGAATTACTATGAGGGGGTAAAATGAAGATTCCTTTTTGCTGATGGCGGAGTTGGCGGAGTTGGTGGAGACCGTGATAGGGGATAAGTGGGACGGGGTGGTGGCTGCGACTGGATGATTGAGAGGGGAGAGGTAGATGATTTGTGGTTGGTGAGGGGCGAAGGATATTGAAAGGGTTGGGGGGGCGGGAAGGAGAGGAGAGGGAACAAGAGAGGTGAAATGAAGAGGAAGGGCAAGGAAGACGAGGCATAGGTGGAAGCTAATGAGAAAGGAATGAAAATTTAGATTTAAAACTTGCACGAAAACATGTGCTGGTTGCGACCCGGGAGCAGGATGCTGGGAATTTGGGGAAGTATTATACGGGAACCTGCAAGAAGAGCGGAAGAGAAGTATATTGGTGATTTGCCAATCGGTGGAAAATTTCCCTTTGAGTGGCAAATGATTGACTTGATGGCTGTAGTGAGATGCTTGTTGATTTCCTATCTTTCATATCAGCAGCGGCAAGTTGGTGAGAATATCAATAATGCCCTTCATTATGGTATACAAAAGAAGCGCGAACCTGCCCTCACATTCATCACACTCGCCTGGTAATCAAGGTGCACACTTATGGCCGTGGACAGATTATAAGATGTGTCCTATTATTGATAAAACATCAGAGGAATGTTCGTCAAATCTAAAAGTCATCTCTTACCCCTTGAGCAAGAATCTGATATAAAAGTCTGGCCTGGTTCAGTGGTTCAGTATGATGTAAGTGGATTTTCTCGTTGCTGTGCTATATCTCGATTTTGGGCTATATGTTTGTCTTTTCAGATTTAGTTGGGAGAGTTCCTGTTACGATGCGCAAATGAATTGAGTGGACGTGGAATCTACGGTTTCTGGCCTGACTGGAGGACCTTGAATGAGGAGCGGGAAGATGATGCCCTGACAGAGATGGGAGATGAAGATATAAAGCCCATCTTCTCCCAACCCGTCTTCGCCGCATCCAAGTGCTCCAAAGTCGACGACGAGATCATTCTCGTTCAATTCAGAGCCTTCTACTCTTCGTCTGTTCGCTTATGACCTTGGGTCTCCATCATTACTTTGCTCTATCCCTTCCAAGAACCCAAATGGCAAAACGGGAGCGCGATTTCAAGCTCGTCTCAGCCAAGGATGCCAAACACATCATTCAGCCCAAGCCGGACGACGGCCGCAGCCAACTCAAGAAGATAGCACCGGAGACCAAGAAGGCTCGGTCCGAGCTATAGCAGCGTAGATGGAGTAAGTCCGATCTTTTGCGAAATGATCGTGACATTTTACTCACTCCATGTAGGTTTGTAGAATCATGTCTTTCCCCTCCAGATACCGTCGCCGCTAGCGACGACGGAGACGACAAGTTGGCCAATTTCTTTAGTGGCCCGCTGGCCTCGGAGTGGCGAAGCCGTTACGAGGACAAAATCGGCCAGATTTGGATTGACTTATGTCACAGTGACCCCCTCGCTATTGGCTTCTCCCAGGCGTTTTTGAAGGCATACGTCCGCCTGGGGACCGTCACTCGTCTCACTCTTGGCCCTGAAGAGGTCATAGAGGTACAGGCAGTGAACTCGGCGTATTCTCTCAACACATTCTAGAAGACCCTCATTGCCGAAGTTGATGACTATATCTTGATGCCCCTCAGAAACGCCGACCCAGACAACAGCAGTCACTTGCTCCTGAAGCATCCGAAGGGATGGCTGGGGGCGCACGATGAAGGTCCTGTTGCCCAGGTCATTCGAGTAAGCTTCCATGCCATGTCTAGATTCTTTCTCGACAGCTATCTGATATGCTATGTAGTGGATATACGGGGACGGAGCTATTGAGATGAACCTCTCGACACAGCCAAAATACAAGAAAGTTTCCTTGACCGTGGAAGACATTAGCCTCCTGCTCGAGACACTATGGCTGCGCGCCGACGATATCCCGATGCCGTCATTCCTTCACCGGATTATCTTTCACATAATCGTTCTCTTGCTCGCCTTTGGTTTTAGATCAGGCATGGTCATGAACGCTAAGTATCGTGACTTCGAGCTGGCAATCGTACGCGATCCGGCAAATCGTACGAGGAGGAAAAGGCATGTCCTTACTCCCACTATCTACCGCAACAAGTTAAAGAGGAGCGCATTGAAGCACGATCATGGTACAGAGTAAGGACCTTTACTACCGTACCACGCCGCAAACCACCCGTCTCTTAGAGCTCACTCGTAACAGGTTCACCTTCACGATGACTCTTCTACTATATCCGCTCCTTTGTCTTACTCAGCTCATTGCTATGCTCGAAATTTATACAAATGCGTTCGAAATAGAGTATAAGTCGGTAGACGATATGTTCAATCGCTCCGATCTCGAAGATGCAGACTACGTGTTGGTTCGATTATAGGACCGATTCGTGACACCGTACTTAGTCACAATGGGGACCAAGTAGTGCAGTTGAATCGGGTTGATCATTCTAAACTATGTGGGAGGGAGAGCCAGACTATATAGACCTGCTCTCCCGTACTAATTAATATACTGCAGTATGTATCCTATGCCCTGTAGTACCTCTCCCGTAGTTCAGTGAATACACTGAACCCGACACTACGTCCCACTCAAGTGGAAAGAGTCTGTCCTAGACGAGAAGATCTTCAGAGCGAGGTACGCAGATTTCTGCGAGACTTTCTACCGTGTTCTTTTGGTAATGGGAGTCGGTGACTTCGCGCGTTTGTACGCCCTTCGTCTAAACGCTGCATCCGTTCTCCGTGGTATGCATCTGAACTATATCCTCTTCAAGTCATGTCCGATGCTAATCATTGCCTCGGCTGTCTTACCGGAGCGGTGGCGGGTTTCATTATCAGCTATACCGTCAGCACTTCCGAGAAGTACTACATATCTCACCATGTGAAGTATAACCTAGCAGAGAAACTCTGCAAGGGTCTTGCCTCCGAGGAGAAACCTCTATTTGATTTCCTCGCACAATTCTCCGTGAAGAGGGATCCCGAGGCACCTATCTATGCCATAGCCGAATAGTTACTTAGTATCGAGGGACGCAACGACCTTACGCTCCTTAGGGAGCAGATTAAAGCCGTGAAGCTGCACATAGCAGAGTTCTCCGAAGCGAGAGACAAATTGAAGACGCTCTTAGCGAAGTATCAGGCTGCGCTGAGGAGGCTATTATCCGGACTTGCGGATCTGTTAGTCGCAAAAGCCCGTAAGGAATACTTTGCCGAAGCAGGCAGGTTGCGGGCCCGTGGTGAGCCGAATGATTACTTACGAAGTCTCGACTAACGTCGACCTGGTCCACACTCGGAGATGGATGTTGAGAGACTGATTCGGCTATTTACTTGTGCTGATGATCCGTCTGCGCTGTCACATGACCGGCGGTTAGTTTTTGATGGCGATGCAGAAAAGCGCTCGCAACAAGTTATAGAGTGACTGCTGGACTATGCGGCTGGTAGGGGCAAGAAAGTGTCGCCAAGGAAATATCAAGTACAGAAACCGCCAACTCCCCCCCCTTCTCTCGCCCAGTTCGACTTGTTTCTTTTGTTCGACTTGTTTCTTGTGTTCGACTTGTTTCTTGTGTTCGACTTGTTTCTTGTGTTCGACTTGTTTATCAAGCCTGCCTTGGAGTCGCAGGCGGTGGGCTCGCCCAACCTTTGTGCTTTTCAACCTGCCTGGCTGGAAGTTACGAGGAGACAAGACGACGAGAAATGGGCACATGAAGACTGGCTGGTGGACTTTGTCGAGGTCGACGAGGGAGGTTAGTAGAGTAGCCCAGTAGTCGAAATCATCCAGTGGGATACAGACTTAATAATCTATTTTCTAAGAGTGGAGACTACGTGACTTGGTAATCGTGACTTGTACTGTTATCTTTCAATGAAACAGGTGAATAGGTGTATTATTTTTGATTGACTTGTTAGATTTGACACGGTTAGGCAGAAACCTGCTGCCCAATTTGCACATGAACTTTGATCTCAACCTTGGAGCCCACATATACGCAAATCTGAGACAGCTCAACAGCATCACCGAACCGCGTCACGCCGTGGAACTCTAAGTACCACACCAGCGGGTGTACTAACTATCCGACCAATCTCGGATTTCTGATTGTTCAAGTGCAATCTGGACATTTGAAAACTTATATATCTGATTATCCCAATACAATTCAATCATTAAGAGCTCGTATATACACTTGCTAGAATAGAAATCTCAAAAGCATATATTTTAGTCGAATATTGAAGTTTAGGAGTTGGTCGGATAGGTAGTACACCCACTGGTGCCATAGAAAGCCAGCTTTCCAGAACAAGGTTTTCGATCTAATCAAGTCATAAATAGGTGTGACATAGCAAGATCATAACCGTCGGTGACGCCTTCGTTAGGGGATGCCGTTGCGTCGGTCGATACCGACGTCATGCTAAGTATCGGGCAATGGTCAGAGCACACGTACAAGTAACTCCAATCAATTCACACATACCTATCCAAGTCTGTTCCCATGTTCTTTGTGTGACAACTGCACATGAGTCGCACACGTAGCCATTGCATTAGCCATTGCATTTAGCCAGCATGTATGCCACTTTGCCAAGACCATCGCTAAGTAATGCCCTAGGCCCTTTGGTTCTATATAAGGCCTCTCTTCTTGTACATAGCTTGGTTCTGTAGTTCAATATTCTAAGGTCATTCGGCACTTTTATTAGTGGTCTCGTCACACTTTGAGCGCTCAATAACAACCATAAGTTTCCTGCTGACCCAAATCTTGTAGAGATATCCAGAGTTGACATCCTCCGGCTACGTTTCAGTGAGTGGTACAGCGATCCAGCTCCCATTCTATGCAGGCATGTTGGACTGGCTGGCCTGCTCGTTGAGTTGCGGAGTCGTTGAGTTGCGTAGACGTTTAATTGCTTTGGCCAAGCGTTCATGGATTTTCTTGTGCGAGTCATCCCTGCAGTGCCTAAACGCTGAGACACCTTTGCGGTATTGCTCATGGCTCTCGGTGATATGGTATGTCTTGACAAGGGTCAAGTGGTACGATGGCTCGGTATCAGGATCAGGTCTGTGGATGCGCATGCCATAGTGGGTGAGATCGTCAGGCACACTAGTGTAGGTCCAGACGTGTACCACGGTGTTGTCGTCGTATATCGGGTTGTCTACTCCATAGTTCTCGAGAGAAAATGTAGCATAAGCTGCCACTGCACCAGCATGAGCTGCCTGGCGCTTCACAACCTCGAGACTCCCGGTGGGACCTTTGATTTCCACGATGAAATGTGGTAAAATTGGAGCGGTTGGGGCAGTTGAAGGGACGATCTGGAGAAGCAGAGTCGCCTTCGAGTGACCTCTTTCGATGCTGGCTTCGTAGTGTTGGCGCCATGAGCAGCTAGGAGATGCTGGACTGGATATAATCGAGAAGAGGACAAGATACGTCAATGGAGAAAGTGTAAGCGCGTTGTCTGGCTGCAAGTTAAGCGCGGGGTGTGTGTGCTTTGAAATCGCAAGGAGGAGAAAAGAAGAACAGTCGCTGGCAGGCGCGAGTTAACCCACCCGTACTTACTTCGGGTGCAAATCTGCAAGGTAACCAACCCCGTGGGGTGATTATAAAAACACGTGCGCAGATAGTCGATAGGCTTAGTTCTATCGGTGCTATACCAATCCGAGACGTTACATCATGCATTCCTACCCTAAACGAAAAAACATCCGAGAAATGGACAACGATGCAACTACTTTGTATGTACAAACCCAATGTAACCTATCCCCTTGACTGCCAACTACTCGCGACCTCACCAAAAATAAGGTGGGGCAGTCGCGTATGGCAGGCAAGGGGATATTTTCGGCAGTTTGTATTTTCGACACCCCCTTTAGCTACCTTAGCGAAGTGCTGAGAGTGGAATAGAGTCTCCCAGTCTGCTGGACTCGCCATTCCCACAAAGAAGCAGCCTTGGCACCTAGACACATCATGAGCAACATGGGTCATTATCTAAAGTCTGAGCTTCTGGAGGAAGTCCAATGTCTCGTCGTCGCGAAAACCAAAGCTTACGTCGCTCCGCAAAAGCATCAATGTGTGGTTGGGCTTAAGAGGCCTATAGTCGAAGTGACTATAGGGCGCCTATATGAGAGCTTCTGGCAAACGTTGCTCAGGGGCTAACATCGAATGTACTTAAGTTTGGGTGTAAATCATATATAAAGTAATATATGATCTAGGGCCTCCCGGCTACACAAGCCTATAATCATCGAGCTTGCTCTAGCATCCTTAGCCACCAACTTCGGGTCCTTAGAGGTAGTCACCTCTCCTGTTGTCTTATCTGAAGGCGGCAACATCCTGAGGATCAACTTTCTGTAGTTGCACGTTTATTTAAGGTCAACGATAAGACTCTGTACCGGCATATGCGTGCTGGTACAGACGGAAGGACACTGTGAGAAGCTAGAGCTCTAGCTTCTCACAGTTATGAGCCCTCTCCTTTGAAGATTCCGCATCAAATTGTCTATCTCAGTTCTCGAAAACAATTCCGACTACAAAAGTGACGCCACTACGAACCCAAATCTTGAACCGACTAAGAACCCAATTTTTGAACCGACATCTCGAACACAGCTTGCGAGCTGTGCTCAATATCAATTCAGCAACCAACTTTTAAATCGAATCTTGAACCCAGTTCCCGAACCAACAACATATATTAACAACGCGAACACAAGCTTGCGAGCTGTACCAAACACGAACCGATTTTCGAACCAGCAAACTACGATTAACGATATCTTCAAAAATGGCGGGAGGAAACAACAAGACCACCTCCAGAATTCTCGACACTTCAGCCGACTGGAAGCGTTAGATTACAAATATCAAATCCATCGCCGTCACTAGATACAATGTCTAGGATTTGATTAACCCAGATATTGCGCAAGAGCCAATGCAACCGACCGAGCCTCAAGCACCGGAATACAGTGACTTCAAAGACAATGCGACCACCTTCACTGCTCTTTCCCTGGAACAAATGGAAGAGTACAAAATGAGTTATCAGAGATTTAGGATATTCAGATGCCACGATACTATAACCAAGTAAACAAGCTGGAAGCCATTTCTCAACTAATCAATAATACGGTCACGGAACGGAATAAGGTGTATATCGAGGACAAGATTTCAGTATGGGCCAAGCTGTCGGCGCTTAAGTCACGATTTGCGCCCACCGATTACATCAGAACACTAGAACTAGCCAATACCTTCACCCAGATGAGAACATATGATGGAAAATCGGCGTTTGTGGATCATTCCTCGATCTGGGAATGCCCTCATTTATCGATTACGAATGCTGTGGAGATGGCGGTGGAGAATGATATGGATCTCATTCTCACAGACACGCCGCGGAGGCCTTAATCGAATCCTCTCTACAGCACAAGAAGATGCTATTCTACGCTGGGTTCAGGATCAGAGCTCTGCACGTCAATACCCTACTAAGAGGCAGGTTTATGCTGCTATTGCACGTCTAAAGGCAGAGCAGGATCCGAGATCAGCGAAAGTACGAAGCAAGAAAGTACTTCAGGTAGAAGGAGAATTAACTCCTGCAGTTGCTTTGGCCAAGTTAAAGGAGAAACGTATCAAGGAAGCCGAATTAGAAGAGAAAAGGGCAAGGAAAGCAATCGATACTAAGCTTCGATCTCTACGTAAACAGCCTGCAGAGGACGGGGTAGCAGCTCGACGGCAACAGAGAGCGAATAATAAGGAGGTTGCTGAGCTCCAAAAAGGCCAAACAGCCTATTCCGGAAGTACTTCTTATTCCTTTCTATGATCCTTCTAAGGATCGAGCTCAATAGGATCAGATTAAAAAGGTGGAAATAGATTGGCTAGAGGCTCAAACAGAGAAGTTTAATATACAGGAAATGGACATACTAGCCCAGATAGGTGACGAGTTTGAGCTCCAGGAGGATCAGATTTTAATTGATATTGACAATAAAGAGAGAAAAAAGGAGGCAATGATTTATATCGAGTATAGAAAATAATTCATCGAATATACTTAATTTTGGGTGTAGATACCGCTCGATCACAAGATCTCATTCTCTCTCCCTCCCATTTTCAGTTCCCTCCTGTAAAATTTAAGTCTAGGAAACTCAGGAGCATAGAGCTATATTCTAAAGAGTAGTCTGAAGGGTTTGTATAGGCACCAAGACCGCGGAATCAAGAATGATGTGATAGGATATCATCAAAGTGAATCTCTACTCTACTCCATTAATCTTACATCTCCCTCTCCTTCCTCGCTGCCCCTCTCCTTGACTTCCCACCTCCCCCATCAACCCAACCCCCCTTCTCCCTCAACCTCCTCCCCCACCTCCACAAAACCCACGGAGTAACCAACCACAGCGTCGCACTCGCCGCCAAAATCGTTCCCGCAAGATGGACCCCTAGCTTCTCGATACATCTGATTCGCAAACAGCGGGAAGACGCCGAATAAAATGGCGCGAAGGGCAGAGTATGCTGCGAAAGCGGAGGCCGCGCGTGTTGTGTAGGCCTTGTTGTGGTTATTAGTAAGAAGATTAGGAAAGCGGGGAGGGAAGAGTTGGGGAGGAGATAGGTCGTTTGTGTAAAAGAGGAGGTGGTGGTGGAGGAGGAGAAGGGATGAACAAGGGGATTATGGGATTATGAAGGAAGAGAAAAAGGTATGAGTAAGAAACTCGACCTACATCAGCCAAATACCCCCCAAAGAAAACTCAACCTCATTAGCCGCAAATCCCAGTGCCCCCAACCCCAACATCGGCACCCACCACCCTTCTCCAGTACCCGTCCCCCAAGCCAAGATCCACAACCCCGCAACCAACGCCCCCGCCCCGGTCACAAACCCGTCAAATTTCATCTTCCGGAGCTAAATACCTTTCCTGTCCCTTCCCCCCTAACCACCGTACTCTCACTGGTATTCCGGTCAACATACCGATGGTAAAAGCTATAAAACCCAGGGTGTATGTTGTGGGAGTGAAGTTGTACGGGAGGAGGATTACGAGGAGGGCTTCGGTGAAGAGGAATATGAGGGAGAATGAAAGGGAGGCGAGGGTGGAGGTGAGGAGGACAAGGGGTTCGGTGATGAAGAGGTGGAGAGGGAGAATGATGGATTGTTGGCAGAAGGTTCGGAGAGTGGGGATTTGATGGGTTGGAAGTGGGGGGTTGAAGAGTATGGAGGTGCTGCGTGAGGAGAAAGCTGGGACGGGTTTCGGATGTGGAAAGGAGGAGAAGAAAAAGTATGAGGGAGGATATGATAGTTGCGATTAGATAGAGCCAACGCCTGTGTGAGGAGAAATGTTAGTTCTTTGATGTGCTAGAAGAGTGGGGTAGACTCACCATCCGAGGAGACTTGTTATGTACGCTCCATAAATAGGTCTAGTATCGATTAGCCGTGTCTAATTCCATTCATTCCCCCATAAAGCCCCCCAAATACTCCACTACCAAGTCGTTAAGTAGAACTGAACCTACCCTAAAGCGACTCCTATCCCAGCCGTCAACATCCAAGCATAAATCGCCCACCCCTGAGACCTCGGTTCCCACACATCCTCCAAACTACCCACAATTACAGTAGCAGGAACCGAACCCGTTGCACCCATAATAAAACGACCTATATATGCACCAGCTACCGAACATTTCATGCTTGTTGTCAAACAGCTGACCGGTATGAGGAAAGCCGTAACTAGGTATGTTGGTCTTCTGCCGAATGCTTTTGTATATGGGGGGTGCTGTTGTAAGAAGCTTTCTCATATTAGCTTCTACTATATTAAGTAGTCATGACAGACGAACACCTGCTGATTGTAACAGAGCACTGCAGATTATCAGCAAATCCTTAAGTCACTCGCAGGTCGACTGCTCGGACATTTGTTTTTCAAATATCAATGTATGATTTTGGGAATTCCATACACCTGAAAGAATCTAACAGGAATATCCAAGCAGTATTATACAGCTTCTTCTTCAACGGCCAATTCCTTGGATGTCTAGGACTTTTAGAATGCCAATCAACGATATTGCCAGGATATATCTGCAAGCCCAAATCCTCAACCTTCCGCATCAAAGATGACGAGACACTTTCCCCTTCTTCGACTAGTACCAATACCTCAATGAGAACAGGACCAGTCGACGATTCTGAGCTTTTCTGAATATCACGAATAGTTCCAAGTGATCAATGAAGGGGATAACCTGCAGAATGAGGAATATAGCTTTTTAACTTCGATGCGCAGGCGACAAATACCATAGCCACCAGAATGGCGGTTTATTTCTCCATGAATCAGACACACTAGAGACAAACTTGTCAGAAAGCTTGAATATTTGGTTGCTGGCACTTGCACGATGTAGCAAACTAGTGCACGGCGCTTCGATCAGGAGGCTCCTCTGTCCTTATATAGTCATGAACTTTTTGAACATGAGTAATGATCTCAAGCCACCGTGCACTGATTCAGACCTACAACAGACCATACTAAAAGACAACGACTTTGAACTGTTTCTCTCTCGAACGAGATACTCGGTCAAGTACACCTAACCGCTCTCATTCATATTCGAAGAAATGTCTTGAATGAAAGTGTACTCAGCAGAACCTTGAATATGACTCGACTGTACCAAACTAATGGGCGAAACACACGGCTCTTCTGACTATTATAGGAGCACAATTCTGTAGCAATAGCGTGATTTGTGATCAGCCCGGAGAGGACTACCACAGAAAGAAATATAACAGAAATGACGCTATTCCCAACTAAAGCATAAATAACACTAACGAGAACACCACGATCACCCCAAGAATACTACCTACCACCTCATCACATCTACCACTTGCTTACGCACGAGCATGATCTAAACCACAGTCAAAGCCCATCCAAACTCCCCGTGAAACTCGACTTGCTAAAACCCCTCACTTAGCATCCCTCCCCAGACCAAAACGAGGTATTTAACATGACTTCATGTCATGCATGTCCCTCGGCACTTCCACTTTCCACTTCGACGTATATACACACGCATACGATCAAATCCATACATATACACAGCTTATCCTGATTATTTGCCCCACGATAAAGAACAAAACCAGCTCAATCAAGAAGGAAAAACAATCAGAACAGACCCGCGATCATAATATAATGATATAGATCCAGAAGAGCCGAACTTCCCAAGTTGACAATCGTCACTCAATATCCAACGCCATTCCCAAACTAGCACTAGCCTGCAGTAGTTTCATTCTCCACTCCCTCTACCAAACCCTCACCTCCCACGACACTTCAACGCACGCGGGGGGGGGGGGGGGGGGGGGGGGGGGGTTTGGCAAAATTCATTCATTTCGTGGATAGAGTTTCCTATGGCATCAGTGACCCATCCCACCTCCTAAATCGGCTTCTGCTTTATGCCGCGAATAAGCGCTGTTAGATGATGGCAAGACGTGTCACTTACTGACATATTTCACAAATTGCATTCAAATTTACTAGGGCCAGAGAATAGAGCGGGCATCAGAATATCTTGGTTGATTGAATGATTGATTCATCCATGCATCCATCCTCCTAACTCCCCTAGGTAATTATAGGAGTTATATATAAAGACCTCAAATAAGTCCAGAAACAGCAATTAAGTGCTCCGAATCCATCCATTGTCCTCTCCCCTGACACAAAAGATGACTCCATCCAAGTCAAGCCGATCCGAACCCATCATGCCAGGTTGAAATAGCTCATCTACCACCGCCGTCATCCATCCTCAATCATTTCCGGCTCCCTTATCCCCTAATCCCCCCGTGTATCTCTTCCTCATCCCCATACCGTAGCCCATCCATCATACTCATATCCACATCAACCAAAAATGGTAAGATTAAAAATAATAATTATATGCAATAAAGCTCCGAAGTGAAGTTGCGAACCTATACCCGTATTCTCCCACGGAAAGGTTATGAATTGTATAAGGGGAGAGCATAAGAGAACAGCCCAGCGTTCTCACAACGACATTAATCTTGAGAGTCGTGGCTCCAAGAAGGAATCCCCAAATAAGAGTAGAGTAGAGTGGTAGTTGTAGTGGTTGAAAGCTATACACAGCAACGTGTGCTGGGTGTTAAAATGCAGTCAAAGTGTCCGATACCGAGCGCACGAGGATTAGCACAGGCTCAAGGTCCATCGAACAACTTTCGCATAGAAAAAGGTGTTGAAAAAAAGATATATCAAAAGTAACGCCATGCTCCCGTACTCGTATAATCACGAGGGGGCATATCCCAAAAATAAAATCCGGTCTCGCCATCCCGTCAGATCGTAATTTCGCGTGCTGGAAAAAAACAAATTTCGATCGATACGCGCCGGCAGATCGTTCACGCTTATAAACCGCCCTATGCACCCGTCCCAAACGCCATGCTGAAATTTATACAGAGCCTAGTCGTAAAAGTGCTTCGATAGCCTCCCGTTCTTGAGAATCCGTAGAGGTCAACCCCAAAGCTGTGAAATCAATAGGAGTATGTGTGCGAGGGGGCACGGAAAGTGATGATCCAAGATTCCGTTGAAGCACCCCCCTGTGTAC
The DNA here is from genome assembly GCA_001465935.1 of Clarireedia homoeocarpa. Taxonomy (NCBI): domain Eukaryota; kingdom Fungi; phylum Ascomycota; class Leotiomycetes; order Helotiales; family Rutstroemiaceae; genus Clarireedia; species Clarireedia homoeocarpa. The sequence continues at coordinate 208,721 of LNKV01000012.1, forward strand.
ATTAGAATGCAAAAATTGTGAATGTGGTCCTGATGCCGAATAAGAAGCCGCTCGCAAAGCGGCAGCTCCAACAGCGGCCCAGTCTTCCTCGTCTGTAACATCATTTGGATCGTCCTCCATAACTGCATCCTCACCAACTTCGGAGGATGACTCGGAATCGTCACCATCTAACGACATTTTGTCGGCCTCATTTTCGGCCATAGATATGTCATCTCGATGAGAAAAAGCGGCCGAATCGCCGGCCCAACTGGACCCTGGCGCATCGAGACGTGTTCGAGTAAACGACCACCCATGGTTGTTGGCAATGGGCATCCCAACAGGATAGGAATCTGGCAGACTTGGAGATGGTGATGCTCCAAAATCTCGATTCTGTCTAGCAGGATGCCCCTTTAGTCTCGCGTCCCATCGCCCCCAACCCACTTTCTCGAACAACACATTTCCTTTTACACCGCCCGCCTCACCGCCATTTCCACGTCCTTCCAGAGCACCCACAACCAGTCTTCTAGCCTTCGCGGGTGGAATTCCAGAAAAGCCGGGGACTGAAGTGGTAAGATACCCCATGATGTGGCGGATAGCAAGTGGGCCGTGGTCGAGCAGAATTTCCGGAAGATGATGTTTTGCCAATAATCCAGGGGTAATGGCGCCTGTTGTATCCAACCCTGGTGATCCGAGCTCAGATACGCCCTCGTTTCCACTCCCATCTTGTAAATCCAGATCGGAGTCGACATGCTCCAGGTGGAGCTGGGGCAATGGTGACCGAGTACCGAATTGTTTGGATACGTGAGGAGGTAAGTTGGGCGAGATGGAGTTCGGAGGAGTAGGGAGAGAGTGCTGGGCTTTAGTAGTAGGAACGCTTCGTGGCGCTACAGCAATCAAGCTGTCTCGGCCGAAGGCCTTTGGGATATCGCGAGCATAGGAAGCAGCGGAAGCCATATTGGTAATGGATAGGTTGGTTTCGTTTCTCTGTGTATATGCGACATGCGATCAGTACTTAAACTTTCTTCAAACACGTCGTGCCAACTCCGGTGACTCAATGTGATTCTACTCCGGAGGGGCTGACTCACTCGACTTGCGATAGAAACGTGGCGAGCTGATTGCAAGATTGAACAATAAACCAACAAGTAGCTATTGTCCGTATGGTGAAGAAGGCGATAAAACCGACGTGAAGCTTATCGCAAACGTCGATGAAGTTGTTGCAAAATGGTCGGGGATCCGTTGATCGGAGGTCGGAGAGCTATCTGAACGCGGAACCCGAGATGGATGATGGATGCGGTTGATAGAGAGCGAACTCTATTGCATTAGAAGAAGAATAGATATGAAGAAGTAGTCGTTCAGCCAAAGAAGCAAGAAGCAAAAGTCCTTGGGGAGGATGATGGATTTGATTTATTGTAGGTTTCGCAGCGATTATCTGGCGGTCGTGATTGTGTTGTTGTATGTCTGATTGTTGTGGTGTTTTTGAGTGTTTATGAGCGATGATGGATGGATGAATGGAGGGAGCCGGGTTGTTGGACAAACCCCAGAGCATTCTAGACTGGGTGCGCAGGAGCACGCAGGGATCTCCTTACACTACCAGCCTACCACATGTGGAATGCCTGCCTGGCAGGGTAAATTGTGCATTCACAAATATTTATGAAATCACCGTCAGACTGTCAGACCTACTCGGTAACTTACTCGTAGATTGCAGACTGACTGTACGATACGGATATAAATGGCGTGAATCGTGTTTAGAACAGATGCAAAGTACACAGGAAGGTCCTCGCCCGTGTATCATACTATCATATGTGCTCGAGACAAGAAGAAAGTATCCAGTATCACATGGGAGACAGCCTCTCCCTCAACCCGTCACCCGCCTACCGTAAGCATAGGACTTCCGGAATGCTCTAGTCTATGAACTTATCGCACCGAAGGGTATTCGCCAGTTCATCCGCGGTTAACTAGAACTATGTTGGCAAAACTCTCGCTCAACACCTGCTTGCATCAGCCATGGTTGCAGCATTCCGCTAGCAGCCACATATGTGCATCTATAGAACTAACTAGCAGATAGTATGTGTGTATCCTCTGATGATTCGAGCCCATGCATTCATTTATTATCTCTAAGGTAGGTTAATCTTGTGCCTGAACCCTAATAACGCCCCTTTCCAAGATTTCCCATGAACTTGTCTCTTGATCGGTAGCACTAAAAAAAGCACACCCAAATGACCACTCATCGTCCGTCGCCTCGCCCAATTTCTTAGGTGGGACAGAAGAATGGCGGCTGACCTCAACAGGATTCGCTCAAATTCAATTTTAGATTTGTTGCCATCCTCTCCTTGGTAAATGCTTATAGCATTATTTAGTCTCCAGCATGTTTTTGCCTCCCTTAACTCAAAACCCTGATCACCCGACCACACGATACTCTCTCTAAAACCACAGCTACAGTACGCGTTCACTCACAGCGCACACTCATATGTCGTAAAGTAGACAGCGCGATGATGGGCTACTCTCCCCACTTCTGGGCTAAGATGTTCGCTCGATTGGCGCTGTGCGAATACGGCCACTGCCAAACCCCACGTTCTTAAATCCTGTCTCGATAACGATCCCGCAAACCCGCACGACGAGAATTATGAAACAAGACAATCCCAGCCAAACCTGTAATGTTTCCTAGATCGAAAATGGTTGTAAATCGTGACATTTAATGCGCGTAATGAGGGGGTTTCATGCTGCGATTTTAACCATTCAATTGCTATCGTGCCCAAGTCCAACAAACTTGTTGGTGACAAAAGCCACATGAGCCAAGCCGAGGATTGGAGTACTGCAGGGCGCCTATACGAGCTCAGGGTTCCCCGCCGATGATCGGGCTTTCTTGGAGTAGTGAATACATCGTCGTGGACATGAATTGCCGATATTACCTACGAGCGCTAGACAACCCGAATTGAAAGGTGCGGGTGAATTTTTATCTGACCCTCCATTTTCGTACTCGAACTAGTTGTAAATTCGTAGTGCGCATTCCGAAGACGGATCACAAAGCGGCCTGATACCTAAAGTGCGTGGGATGGGCCACTAATGTGATCATGCAGCCAAAGTTGCAGACGAATCAAATGCATATGGTAATGGTCAACGCCCAGCTCCACCATTGAGTACATATCTCCTGCATGCCTAACGATGATGATTGTTAACGATCGTGTCAAAGGTGGGGCAGTGGGAATAGGGACAATGATGTCACTTACCGCCTTGAGGACCTCCAACTGCTCTTTGGATTCAACGAAAACTCGATAGTATTGGTTTAAGCTTTCTCTCACGACTTGCCGACGCGTCGTTTGTCCATCGCAGATGGCTTTCATCTTTAATTCCATCTCTTTTCGTAGGAACGGTTTGCTGAGGCTGGTTTCAAAGTCCATATTGTCGTACCCCTGCACAAGGGCGACTCCAAGCGTAGTGGGGATGAATTCTTCGACCCCACCGCTCCCTCCACCGCCTCCCGCTGCACCTCCTCTACCGCCTCTTCCACCTCTGGCCCCCCTTCCACCTCGCCCTGCAGGTACTGCATTGTCATTGCTGTTGCTCGATCCGCCTGCAGTTTTCGGTCGAGTGAACACGTATGAACGTTCTTTGATCTTGGCGATGTGCTCGGCCATTGTTGCGTCTGTTCCAATGCCATTCGCGTCCATGAGAGCGATGAGATCAGGTTCAGTAAGATAGCCTGGAGCTGTTGTTTTCCCATCCGTAATCATAGCTTCCGTTGGCTCAAATCTTTCTCCAACAGTAAAGCGAGGAATCGGCGCACTGCTACTCCAATTCTCGTATGGATAGACGTCCAGATAATTTCGTTCCAAAACAACTAGCCCATGAGTGTGAAATGTTTCATCCCCGTATTCAATTTCAACATCAGTTGCTTGACCTTTTGCATCTTGTGAGCAACAAGCTAGGAATCGGCGCACAACAAACTCGTAAACCCGGCTTTCTTCTGCATTTAGGACGTTAGAGGCACAGTAGGTCACCGGATGAATGGGTGGATGTGCCTTATCATCGTTTCGCCCTTCTCGAGGCCATTGAAAACTCCCTTGCACCAGATCTTGTGCAAAAGTTCCCCATCGATTGTCTTGAGCTTGTTTCTCCACAAGTGACCTCAAGTTCATGCCTTTGTCAAATCGATCCGTCTCTGTTCTCGGGTAGCTGATGAAACCCTTATTGTAAAGTTGCTCAGCCACGGCCATGGCCTGTTGACTGTTCATCCGTAGAAATCGACTTGCCATTTTCTGCAGCTCAACGGTTGTCAAGGGTAGGGGCTTCCATTTTTTGGTGGGCTTCTCTTGAACCTTCGTGACTTTTGCAATCTTAGCAGCCAGACAACGCTCAAACAAGATAATGACTATGGCACGATCGAACAATCGAAGCCTTTTCCAACTGAAGACAACATTCATGTCATCCCGACTGTGGGTGACTTTGATACTCCAGAAAGGCTCGGGTACAAAGTTCTGTACCTTGAAATAGCGATCGACAACGAATCCAAGAGTTGGAAATTGGCACGACCCTGGCACACTTATTAGCTAGAGAGAACATAAAGAAAGAGACACATTGTACTTGCCATAACTTATCATGGCCTTCTCCAATGGGCCTCCTAATCTTCGAAGGTTAGTGGTTTGGAATCGTGTAAATGCATACCCAATTCTCAAGTCGAGTTCAATGCGTGCAGCGACTGCATCAACCTGCCGTTGATCCAGATCCACAGGATTCCTCGCAGCCCGGAGTACATGCCTAGACAGAAAATTAACATTGTTCAAGTCGGCAAGGGTGATTGGCCTGCGTACGCCCTCTCAATATTGCTGAACTTTGCTCTCTTGACCTGGATTCTAGGATTTCCTTTAATTGCCTGCTCCTTTACTTCATTCCCTATATGCTCGCCTTCTCGGTCACAATCCGTCCATATAAAGAGAGCTTTGGCATCCTTTGCTTCATTTTTGATATTATCTGCGATGTGCTTCTTGTCCTACTCGCTATTAGCACCAAGCCACGGTTGAAGGGTTGAGTGTAGCAACATTGTCGATCGTTTGAATGACGGGTGCCTCGAAAAACAGGCTCTCTGGAGGAGGATGGGACCAATCTTTGTGACTGGGACCAATATCAAGCCCCGTAAGATGTCCGGAAACACAGGTCATTACCGCGTTACAATTGCCCCATGGTGGGCCAAAATCGTAGGTGAACTTGTAGTTCTTGATATAGCTGACGCGGGTATTAGACTGCCACGGTGTTTTAGCCTCTGTTCTCTATGAAATGTGAGCGCCAACATTTGGCTTACAGATTGAGCGCTGCCTCCCGCAAGATGGTTAGCTACAGCTTTTGCGATGGAGGGCTTCTCTGCGACGCAGAGAACCTTTCCCGGCAGAGGCATGAGAAGGCAACAAGCATAGAGGTTATCTGAAACCGAATAACAGATAGCCTCTCGAGATAAAGTAGAAAGGTCCAAACCACGAGGATGGCCCGTCACAATCCAGCCTTCATATTTTTGAGGCCTTACCACACTCACACTCAGTGATTCTTTACGTCTCCAATGCTTCGGTGTAGAATAGATCTACGCGTGAGAAAGACGTGGCCGGTAGAAGTTCTGGTTCTTAGATTGACAAACATTCGTAAATGTGTTTGCAGCCTTACTTCTCCTTGTCCTCCGGTTCACGCAGAAAACATGTATTAAGTGCTGTATCAAAAATTATTTATCATCTCACATTTACACGGAGCTTGCCTTTTTAGGTAATCTTACAAGGTAGAAGCGCTAGGGAGACCCCAGATTGAAGCTTCCAGCCAATGACGATAGATGTGATCCTTGTACAAGTAAGAACATTGATCCAGTCGATGTCATTTTGGTTTTTCAAAATCGTTCGCGCTCGAAGCTCCATCTTTTCAACAACTTCACAACATTTTTACTTGAGAACGAATAATTTGGACTTGAGGAAAACTCCAAGGCCTTTCCCACCCTCTTCCGAGACTTTGATATAACAGTCTTCCAATATGGCCCTGCCAGTCGTGAAGGCCATCGAGGACTGCTCAAACATAACAAAGACAGTCCTACCATACATACCACAGCTTTACGACCTCCCCCAACAAGTCCTTCAGTCCTACTCCAACCCCACCGAGCTCCGCAACCTCTATCTAGCTACAAACCCATTGATATCTGCCTTTGCATTCTCATTGGCGTTAGCTCCCATCTTTCTCTTGGTATCTGAGGTCAACAAAAACTATTCTCAAGTTGACAGATGCTGGAGTATTCTGCCTACTATATACAATGCTCATTTCACAGCATATGCACACCTGTCCGGTCTGCCAACTCAGCGTTTAGATAATCTTCTGGCTTTCAGTGTTCTCTGGAGTGTAAGTGTGCAAAGTCATTTCCGTCTTGGCGTTTAACTGACGAGTTGCAGTTGCGTTTGACATTCAACTACTGGAGGAAGGGCGGGTACAGCATTGGATCTGAAGATTATCGATGGTAATGAGTCGCCCAAATTTACCACTTTCCTGAAGCTGACTCTTATCTAGGGCCATTCTCCGCGAAAATATTCCTCCGTCACTCTTCTTCGTGTTCAATGTTGCGTTTATTTCCCTAGCACAAAGCGTCTTGCTTTTCCTAGTCTCCACACCATCCTACGTTATATTACTGGCTGCACGGAAAGGGGTCCCATGGTCGATAGCAGATACGATATTCTCTCGGGGTCTCATAACTCTGGTTGTGATTGAGTACTTTGCGGATCAACAGCAGTGGGGTAAGTGGTGGTCGAAACCCATGCAAGAACTTTGCTAATACCTTTTGCAAACAGATTATCAGAGCGCAAAACAACAATACCTCAAGACGGCAAAAGTTCAAGGAAAATATGATCAAGAGTCTCTCGATCGCGGTTTTGTTACGTCAGGACTTTGGTCCCTAAGCAGGCACCCAAACTTTGCTGCCGAGCAAGCTATATGGGTAGTACTCTATATGTGGGGTTGCTGGACCAGTGATGTCGTGTACAATTGGACGTTCATTGGGGCTATATCTTATTTGATCCTTTTCCAGTCTTCGACCTGGTTCACTGAATCTATTTCTGCCAAGAAATATCCCGATTACAAAGAGTATCAACAACGAGTCGGCAAGTTCCTGCCCAACATACTCCCATCCAGTGGAGCTAAAATCGAAGCTGCTAAGAAGGAAGCTGCTGTCGATAAGGCGAACAAAAGGAAGGTCTCTTCAGGGAAATAAATCATAAATGAAGTTCTCACCTCTTGCGCCTGCGGATTTTGTGGATTAATCAGAAGACGGACGAAATAGATCTGAGTTATTGGTGCTGCAATATTCAATAGTATTTAGGTGATCATGGCGTACTTCTCTGAGCATCACTTGATTCATTCAGGTAGAATTACTTCTTGATAGGTGAAGGAGGTTTTGGTCCTTGAAAATGAAGGGGCAACCCTTCCATCTTTAGTACACCACAAGTTCCTTCTCAAAAGTTGCTGCATTTCAGAATTCAGGCGGACATACAAAGCTTTTTTGAAGTTAATTTCTTCTATTTCCACTTGAATACACAACAATAATCAACTGCTTTGCTTATTCGACTACTCATTACTTATTTTGCCTATATCTTTGCACTCGTTACAGCAGCTTCTTCAAACATTGTCCTTTCAGCGGCTTACCCTTATCACAGTTGATTCGTCTGGCGGGACTCGGAAGCCCTGTGATCCATTTCTTCTTGACCCTAGCAGCCACAGGGCACGATCTTAAGCATTACCTGTATCAACCTTTGACAATGAGAGGTAGGCACAGAAGGCCTGAGCGACGATTTTCAAGCGGTGAACTTTTCCGTATCTTCTATCAGGATGGTAGCGATTCAGAGTACATAATAGGCCCTCAAGATGAGACGTCACCTCCACAATCATCCTCCTCGTTCAACTTAGCGCCCTCTCACGATGCTGTTGGTGCACCAGTTGCCTCCGACTCGATGCAATACTCGCAACATACTGTCCAGCCATGGCCAATAGGGCCCTCTACTTCAACGAGCGAGTCATTTGCTGGACCAGCTTCAAACACTCACTTCATGCCCGCGTACAATCTGAGTATACACGTCCATCCACTGTATTTCAATGCTCAACAGGTATCGAACACTCAATCTGCGCACATATACAATTTGGATGTCCAATTCCCTACATCAAACGTCCGTATGGACAATACTCCACAAGTGCAATATTCTCCTCCTCCACCACAACCACCAAATGCTCCCGAGCCGTTCATTGCCAACCAGCCTCCGCCCTCTTCACCACTCACCAGAAGCGCCATCTTCGAAGAGCCTGACTTCTCTAATTCCAACCACACAATCAGGTCTTCAACAGCAAACCCCTCACACATCGAAACCGCTAGAGTGTCTCAATCATCACCCTCCACTAGAGGCACACCTCCCGAACTCGAAAACGGCTCAATTGGATCAGAAGATGAGGACGAGCCCGCAGCCCCGCCACCGCGACCGCCGCTAGTAGCAGCGCCACTACCGCAACAACTCCTCCTCGATACATATGAAGAAATCGGGGAGCTGATGAGGAATGATGAGCATCCGTTGTTGAGGGCGTACCACATGGATGAGGCGGACATGAGGTGGGCGTTTCGGTATGCGTATCTGAGAGTTTGGATGCATGCGAGGGGGTTGCCGATCCCTGAGGGAGTAGATTTGGTGGATGGGTGGAGGGAAGGTTGGGAGTTGGACTGGCAGAGTGGGGATGGGCATGGAAATGGAGATGGGGAGGGGACTGGAGATGTTGGGGAAGATGAGGGAGAGGAGGCAAGTGACGAGAGAGATGAGGAGAATGACTCAGACTCAGATGTAGAAAACAACGACCTGGATTCAGAAAACAAAACTCAACCTCCCGGGGAAGCAGACCCAACAGCACACCATCTAAGAGAGCGACTGGTGCGCCTAACAGAGATACTACTAGGAATCAAAACCGAACAGATTTTCGTGAGGACACTAAAGGAAACTATGATGGAAGCAGACTCACCAGCACACCATTTAAGAGAGCGACTCGTACGCCTAGCAGCGACGCTCCTAAGAATCAAAACCGAAGAGATTTTCGTGAGGGCTCTAGAGGAAAATATGACGGAGGCAGAACAGGGACGGACTTGGTTGAGAGGGGATCGGGTGTGGAGTTCGGTGGTGGATTTGGCGAGGGAGTTGCGCACGGTGGTGGCTGAGAGGGAGGAAGGGGACGAGGAGATGTCTGATGCGGACGAGGAGATATATGAGGAGGATAAGAAGATGGGTGGGGGGTGGTGGGGGTGAGAGTTGGAGGCGGAGGTGGATGTGGATGTGGTTTTAGGTATGGGGGAGGGGTTGGTTTGGATACGTATAGAAAAGGGGGACGGGGAAGTGCAGAAGTTGAGGAGTAGCAAGTAAAGGAAAGAAGGATACGGCGATCGATCGAGCGATGTGATGGGATTTTGTATCCTGTATTTGTAGTATAGAATAGTGTAGCATAGCATAGCATAGCAAGCGAAGTGGGTTGGATGTTAGAGATTAGGGTTGTATACTTCACTTCCATCGAAGTCTTACGACTGGCTCATCTCATGCGTGTGTGTTGAAGGTCTAAGTTTCTATGTTGCAGGTAGGATATAGATTGGATGTGAAGTTGGACAATTCTAGTAGGTAGATCTATCTATCTGATCAATTTGGGTAGTGGAGCGTGACTTTACAGGCGAATAGAGAACCAGAGAATACGAGCAATAATTTTGTGATGGAACTTTTCGAATGAGTGGATGATAGAAATAAAAATTTTGCTTCATCTTGAGGTGAATTGACGGCGAAGAAACCGAGAGAGAAATACAGGAGAAGTATAGTAGTACGTGGTAAGTAGGATTGAATAGAAGAATATGTAAGACGCAGCATAAAAGTATAACAAACAGTATATCAAAACAAATCATATGCCTTCGAATTCCTTCTCCATCTTCCTTCACCCCCAGATATAAACATTCGTCTCAACTTCATACTTCGTCCTGCATCGCTCACACTGCCTTTCTGGTGTCATCTATGCCATCTAGATATAACCCTCTCGCCATATTATCCTACATCCGATTGTCTTCAGTTGTGCCCAGCACATTCGACCATAAATCATGCATCTCATCCAACTATAGAGGTCCAGCACTTCGCCACAACCCGACTCCCTCCCTCTTTCTACCCCTTCTCACTACACATCTTCTTGTCCTCCTCCTCCTCCTATCCCTCTCTTTCTTTCCCCCTCTCACATTCTCTACCTTCTCCCCCCACTCGCCCCCTTATCATCCTTCTTAACCTTTGGCTTCCGATACGGTTTGTTCGTTTCATAATGAATAGCCCATGCGATCCCACCTAGCGTAAAGAGCCCCAGCAACACGAGGATCAGTTCGAGGAAGAGAAACGGGTTTGCTTGCAGTACTGCGGTTGCTTTGGGCGTGAAGCCGAGCCATTTGAAGGCGTTGGGACCGGAGAATGCTTGGCCCATTTTGGGGGAATTGTTTGTGAGGTGATGGAGGAGGTGTGGTGGGTTGTTCGAGGTTGGCTTGTTGGTGAAGTTGCTGTCTCTCCTCCAATGGTAGGAAATGATCGAAAATTAATTAAAGCTTCAATTCGCTCCTAAAATCCCGAATCCGATCAACAGACCATTCAAATACCAAGCAAGCGCGCCTAAAAGAGCGAGGATACGATATTTGTCTTGATTTTAAAGTACAACAATGAGATAGGAAGAAAAGGGAGGAAAGAAGAAGAAAAGTAGTACGAAGAATAGACGCCGCACTTCGCTTTTCTTAAGAGGGCGCGAGACACAAACACACACCCAAGTTTCGAAACCTTGGCATAAACTCGTATGATGTTTGAGAGCGCTGGGTAACAAAGTCGGTGGGTAGTGTTTGATATTTCTCTACGAATGAACTTACCTAGCGAGTGATTGTAGGAGGATTCAACTTTTGAGGGGTTACAGAAGTGTCAGAGAGTTGTCGCGGATCATGGAGCTTTGACAATTTAACTGGTCAAGGCCTCATTTAGGGCAATTCTAAAGCAGCACCTGCAGTTGGTTAATGTGATGGTTGCTTTGAATACCATCGCTTAATGAGTGAAGCCAATCAGAACATCGGATGGACACGAGCTTATAAGTATACCCAGAAATTATCTAATTCCCCTCTCTGCTGTGATGACGAGTCGAATTGACCATGAGGTCAATCTACACAACCAAACCCGGAAAATGCTAAATGCTTCAATATGTACTTGTATACCGCCCCATATCAGTGAATACACCACCCGCTAAGACGCCATCCCACACCAGATCGCGATAGTATTTCCCTAACTCCCACAATGAAGTTATGCAAGCAACCAATGCAAACAATGCAATCAAAAAACCACCGCCCCGTCTCATCATATTATTGTAGAATACACTTTATTGTATGTCTTCTTCATGGCCCCCTTCTTCCCGAGTGGGATCCGGTTCTTGCTCGGCTTCTTGTGTAGGTGGTGGCTCAGGTTTTACCTCACCTTGCCGTGGTTCAGGTCCTAAAGAGACATCTTCGACTCTTCGTAATATCCCCTTTCCTGCTTTACTTAATGCTTCAACGATGTTCTCCATCGATCGACTCTCGTCTCGAACTGCCCGTAGTGCGCCTTCTACCTCTTCACAACGCTTTCGTAAGCGCTCGATTTCTGCTTTGAGACGATCAGCTTGTTCATCTCGTGTTTTGTCGTGTGTATTCATTGTCGTTATCGCATTCGTTGGATCGGGGTCCATCGAGTCACTCGAGGGCGCTTCATTGGGATCGGCATCTCCTGCTATTGGTGACGATGAAGCTGTTGTCGTGGGAAGCTTGGTATGCGTGTTGTGTCCTGCACTCAATTCTGCAATTCTCTGTTCCATTTCAAGCTTTAGTCTATTCCAGCTCTTTCTTTCCTCTCCAGTCTTCTCTTCCAATTGACTAGCCATCCTCACAATTTCCACATACTGAGCTCCTTCTTTCACAGCTGCTTGTCGATACTCATCCCTACTTTTTGCAAGTTCTTCGACGTCTACTTCCAACTCCTGGACTTGGGCCTGTAGACGCGTTTTCTCCTCCGTGAGGCTGAATATCTCGCCATCGGAGACTTGATGCTTTTTTTCTAGCGCGCTGGCTCGGCTTTGTGATCTGGAAAAAGCTGCCAAAAGTTTATCATGCTCACCTTGTAGCGACGAAAAAGCAATCTTCTGGATCGAGACTTCGTGCTGTAGTGCTGCTGTGTGAGCCTGCAAAGCCGAATCCGTAGATTGACCGCTGGTAATAGGAGGCAAGACATTTCCAGGTGCATGAATGGGAAAGGGTTGAGGATGACTGCCTGCTGGCCCAAGGAATGTCGATCCCGAGGGGGATGAGAAGTGAACCGATGTTGGAGAAGGAAATGATCGACCCGGAGGAGATGGTAATTGCCGATTCGGAGCTGACGGAGGGTTCATGTTAGGTAGTCTCGTGTTGGAGCTGTCCATAGACAAGGGTGCTTGGTGATATGGAGATTGAGTTCTTATGGGTGGAAGTTCCTCATTGGATAGAGCCTGTGCTAGTGACCTTCGTCTTTGATGCATCCTTACACTAGCACTGTCCTCATCCAATATAGGTCTCTGTAATTCATCATCAATACGTCGTTTCATGATGTCGGAAAGACCACTAACTGCCACACCGTTGGTCGCGCGATGAACATCTTTATTGAATGTTTTTGAAGAACCCGGAGGAACTTGTTGAACAAACTTATCAGCGAGTTCATTAACCTTATTGATCTTGTCAAGTAACGAGTGGAGCGTTTGCTTCAAGCCAAAGTCAATGATTGGCGGCGGGTCTCCAGAAGGAAGAAGACGTAGTTGCGAGTGGGCCTACAAATATTGTAAGCACGAATTGATGGATTACACAGCAGTGTGCCCAAGACGGATCCTTTCAACAAGTTGTGATGTGTTGGAACTTTACCGGATTGATACCACGCTTCTCGGACGCTATACCCGAACGGAGAGTCTCCGCTAGCTGAGTCAGCCCTGCTGCAGCAGCCTGCGTGACCAGGGCAAGTTCAGGGTTCTTTTGGCAATGTTCGCAGCATTCTGGCAAAGACTCTTCGTCCTGGTCCAGAGAAGTTTGTCTCCTGCATTGCCGACATAAATTATCTGGAGGGGCATCCTCCTGACCACTAACACCAGCTCCTGGGACATGGCTAAAAGTCGGAGCATTTCGACTCGGAGCATTTCGATCATATGTGGAAACTAAAGCGTAGAGTATAATGTTAGGGATCGAAAACTTGGCTCGTTGCGTTGCGTTGCGCAGTGGTTGAGACTCACAATGCGATTTGGACGGTGGCATTTTCCCAGCTGCGTTTAGGTCCATCCTCGGAACTCCATTGTAATCATTCCCTTCACAGCGCGCCTTCTTCGCGATTGATTCTCTACCATTCCGGACATGCGAATTGTTTAAGCCTGCGCTAGTTTCTGGCTCTTCCGGTACGAAATGCTGCGAGTAGTGTCCCGGTTCAATGGGTGGTAGCCTCTCGCCATACCAGCCATTTTGCCCCCCATTACTTTGTTTCAAGGCGTGTGTATCCTCCTCCCAAGGGCGTTTAAAGCCTGCTCGATACGAATGGGGCACATCCCTCTCTCGAGCATCCATTACGGCACTGCCAATGCCACTGTCGTCCTGAAACTACGATGAAAAGCCCATCCATCCGTCCTCTTAACCCTAAGTTGAGGTGTCGTTGGTGTCGAATTCGAATTTTTTTGCACACATAGATATAATGGTCTTACAATGAAGTCTAAGTAGGAGGAAGCTATTAGCATGCGAGACATAACGCGAGTGTTCGGATATGATAAGAGCTCACTGCTTACATATCTCCCACCGGGTATATGGTATGGGACGTAAGGAAGTCAGGCGCATGCGACGGGAGTATGCCTGCACACCATCTGAAAATAGGTACATTGAAGGGAAAATAAAAATACAAGATTGAAAAATAAGAATAAGTGCAAGTAATAGTTCAGGGAATGACACACGACAAGTGCCGTCTAAAGAGCAGGCGGCGCTGTCCAAGGTTCCTTAGGTTCGTAGTGTAGCTGTAAAACGAGGGATGAGCACTGAGCACCATGCATTCTAGGCTCATTATTTCATAGCCTTGTCCATCTGAAGGATTGCTTGAAGGGTACAAGTATCAGTAACCATGAGGACTAAGGGGCAACAAGTGGATGTGATAGGAGGTCTTCCGGTGGGTGAGGCAGCGTTAGCTTTGACTTCTTACAAGTCTTTTGCTGACGCGCTGAGAAGTCGGAATCTCAATGGTTCGCTCGGTCGATGGTCGATGATGACAGCTGCCCAGGGGTTCATTGGGACACCTTACCGAAAGTCGGTCGATCAATTTCATCCAGATCATTGAAGTGCTTTTCCGGGTGGGCGGGAATCGAGCTGCATGGGAAAGCAGGAAAGCACGAAAGCACGAAAGCACGAAAGCGCGAAAGCACGAAAAGCACGAAAAGCACGAAAAGCGCCCTTTGTCCAAGGCGCGAGAAGAGCGAGGATGGTCGCATGGTCGCATGGGTCGCATGGGATGATACGAGAATGGATGCGACGGCCAAGTATCCATCCGGCGAGGCATTTCCACGCCGGACTCTATGAAGTAACATCACCAGAGACTTGCCTCCAAGGTAGTAATGAGCAGCAAGGCAGGACCGGGGAGGCTGCATGATTGGTGGCAGACTACGCTTACAGATGCAGGACCATGCTTACTCAGACGATTGCCGCCACTGGGCTTGGTGGAATCTCGGTATGTACTTTGTACTTTGTAGGTTGCCCCATTGTCCAGACCCAAACGCTTCGAAGGAGCTTCCTTGTCTCTTCTGCTTCTCTCCCGTTCTTCGTCCTGCCCTCCAAGCCTTACGAGCCACGCCCAAGAATTAATTAATTAATCAATCAATTACGTCGTTCATTAAATTTCCTTCTTGGGATGGAGGCGATGACCCCTGGTCGTACAGTATTGGCCAAATCGAGGAACAAACGAACGAGCTGCCAGGCCGAACGGACCGATGCATTGTAACCGTACGGAAATTGGGCCAGACAGGAGACGTTTGCAACTGACAAGGCGTTCTAGGACCTGTACTAAGTGATGTGCACCAATATCTCCCATATTGTCGTAGTACTAGCTGGAAATAGATTGATTACTGTATACCTAAGGCTAGGCCCTTGCGTTGAGTATGATATATATGAGCTCAATCACGGCGCCGTTATCCGTTCAGACGCCCTCTCATGCTTGACATCTGCCGAACCTGCGTTGGAGCTTTTCTGTTGTAACCTGTCAGCCGGCTGTATGTAAGTTACTCGCTCTATGTTTAACTTTCTGCACGACAAGGTACAAAAGCCTTTCCGAATAAGCTTCACTCGGGATGAAATGCAAATTGTATGTCAATTTGACGTGGTGGTACGGAAGAGTTTGAGCGATACGCTAGGACGTGCTGCTCACTTGATCCCGTACGTACTTCCCGATACGCCTCCCCGTTATATGATCCTGTACGTACTGTCCATTACAAAGCAGATGTGTAATGAGCGAGCCCACTTACTGACTCGTTATGCTGTCAAACTTGACTGTAAAATCGGCTGAAATCGTCTCCGGATATTACGAATAACGAAGGACAAAGCTGACAGCCGAGAACCTACTTCCTGCACGCAACACAAGCATACAGGGCAATTAGTTACCTTCAGAGGCTTTTCCTGCAAGGTTTCAGGAACCTTGACATCCCATCCCTTTGGTTCACTATGAAAAAAGCATGAAACCCCAGGAAACTCAAAGCTCGGAGGTAGAAACAAAAATACCTCATGGAGTCAGAAGAAGGCAATCCAGTGCCATTGCCGTGGCTAAGTCCTGCTAAAATCAATATTCAATAGGTAGTCCGAGGGGCGCAAGTTTAGCTTCCAATCTTAGGTTCATACAGGCCCGGCTGATCTAATGCCATCACATGCTGCTTGTTCATCATCTCACCAGTTACCTAATATTGCTTATAAAGAATTCTTGATGTACTGCTGCAATGTCAGTCGGCTCAGCTCCACATCGTTTCGGGGATGGCTCATGCCGCTGAAGGCGCAACCAAAAGATTTCTATTTCGGAACAGATAAAGGCTAAACGTTAATGAATGGGTTAGAAGGCACTGTCTACACCAGCTCAAATACCAATCAATGTTGGCGCGTATACAATACGATAGATACGCATCCTCCATATGCAATGAAGCGCGGAGTTTGATGATCATCTGCCGGTTTCCGGATCCTGCCCTGCAGAGCATCGTATACAACGTGCGAATCACGAAATCACGATCCATCTTTTTTTTGCCACAGCCTTATGGATCTCATCTCAGATTGCACGCGAACGAAATAACACTTTGATGCTATTTGATCCCTGTGTGAAGAGTCAGGAGGGGCTTCAGCAGCAGGCAGCAACGGAAGATTACCTGGCCAAGCTCGCAAAAAGGTGCTCACCTGCAGGAACGTTCAAACAGTTGGTAGTACTTCACACATCATGGGCAACAAGATAAGACGCAAAGAACCATCGGTAATGCAGTTCTGATATTTGGTAGCTCCGCATTGATAAAGCAATCTTCTCCCAGAACCCCGGCTAATCTGTGATATCATCAAACAAGAATTAAAAGTACAACCTTTCCTGTCATTTGTCCCAGCTAATCGTATCTTCTGCCTCTCTTCGGAGGAGGAGACCTGGAAATACTGTAGTCCCGTCTTCTCTTCGTTGGTGGACTCGAGGACCTGCTATCCCTGCCTCCATTTCGTCTTGGCGATGGAGACCTAGAGTAACTATCGTTCCGATGTGATGCTCTTGCCGGTGGTGAGACTGAGGAGTCCCGTCTTCTGGCCGGTCTTCGTGGGGATGGTGATCTCGATATACTCGCATCTTGTCGTCCGCGCGGCGCAGCACTGACAGAAGATGTGTTCCTCCGACCGACCTTCTTTCTCGGTGGAGACCGTGAATCGCTAAGGGACCTAGCCCTTCTTGCGGGACTCTCCGAATAGCTGTCCCTGCGCCTGATACGTTGGCGAGAATGCGAACGGGATCTCGACCTGGATGAGCTCGAATTCCTACGCCTTCGGCGAGGTGGTGTGATCGATCTTGATTCGCGTCTGTCCCCTCGAGATGATGGAGTAATTGATCGCGAAAGTGATCTTGACGGAGATCTTGTAAGACTTCGACCTCTTCTAACCTCCTTTCCCTTGTTAGTTCGTGGTGGCGTCCGAGAGATTGAACGTCCGCGATCAAGAGCACGACTACGAGATGGCGACCGCGACCTCGAGTAAGATGACCCAGTGTATGAAGAGTAACTCGAAACGGAACTTTCGGAATCCGAATCCGAATCATGAGCTGCAGGTAAAGCTGGAGCTGCAGGTTTCGGCAAGTTCTGGAGATACTCACGCATTTCCTCCGTAATAGCACCCATGCCTATACTAGTGAAGTAATTAATGGAAAACCTGGTGTTGCGTGGGTTATCGTGAGGGAATAACCCTTCGAAGTAAGGGCGTAGGATGTCGTCCTTAAGACGGGCTTGCAATTTGGGCATTCCCATGGCTTCCGAAAGATCTTGGAACAAAATCTTGATGAAAATACGACTACTTGACGTTGTTTCCTCTTCATTCAAGTGAACCACAGATAGTACATGCCATCCGATAGCATCTGAGCTAAGGAGATGGCCAAAGAATCTTGCGATATTTCGTAGCCTGTTCGTCTCGTAGCGATGAATGGTATCATAGTACTTAGCGAAAGATTGCTCAAATAAATCTGTCCAGAGGCGATTAATCTTTGCAAATCGTTCCCCAATCAGGCCGTAAAACTTTGAATATGTCCTCTCCTGAGAACAACATTCGATGATCATAGACGGAAGCTCTGGTTCCTGTCCAGGTGGAAGACTGACTTTCATCAATTTGTGACAACATTCTTCTGGATCAATACTGGACATGATTGTCAAGTAAATCGTTCGTCGCAAGTTGACGAGATCAGTGTTACTTTGATCTTTGATCTCCATTGCTTTCTCTTCCTTTGCCTCTTCATCATCCTCACTATCGTCCTCATCATCTCCGTCTTCCTCGTCGTCGCTCCCTTCTCCCAGGATCTCTGCTTTGAGTCGCTTGTACAATTCCTCATTCTGCTCCCATTCCGGATCGTATTTGAAAATGTTTAATCCATCTTGAACATCGATGTCATCGTCCAAAGAAATCTGATGTGTGATTTGATCTTCCTCCTCGACAAGATCCAGCTCCTCTTTAATAGCAGGATTGTCTTTGTATTTGTCTTTTCGAATCTGAAAGAGAACTTCAATCATGTACTGGACACGCTTGTCGATATCCGCCTCGTTGAGGATGTTTCTGAACTGGTCAAACACAACTAGAGCAATAGGACCACTCATTTCTTCGAGATGTTGCCCAACCTCCCGTGTCAATCCAACTGCGATCTCTACGCTATCATCCGTCGGCTTGTTAAGAAGTAGATATAGAATTTGAGCAGCTACAACCTCATTTGCAACCTGCTGATTGCAAAGGTGAGCTATGAAAGTGGTAGCAGAAAGGCAGACAGCCTTATCATTTCTTTTGAAACCCTTCTTGAACTGAACGATGAGGCGCTTGAGTAGAAGCTCTCCGACCTGCGGAAGCTTCGTGTTAACGATCGCAGCCATAGCGGCATAAATTGGCGTGAAGGGCAAGCTGGCTGCCTGGGCCTTCATAATACTCCTACAAAACAACCCGCGGCCTCGAATCAAGTTCTCACCAAACAGTTCAGGAACGATATGCTTGATATTTGAGACATTGACCTTGTTGATTAAACCATTGATAGATTTCTTTAAAGCCTCCCATGCCATCCGCTGATATTCCTTGCTGGTTTTGTCAGTGATTTGTGATTGTAGAGCTCGTAGCCGCGCAGGTGGTATATAGGTGCCACCAGATCGCATAGTTAAAAGCTTCTCATATTCTGCCTTCGCAGCAGCTTGCTTTTCTTCCTCGGTTTTCTCCTTGACCACGATATCGCCGCTGCCACGCGTGTCCACTTGCTTTCTCGACGGGCCATTGGGGGACCGCCGGCGTGGCGAGGTTGGGACCCGGTTGGCTGGTCTCTCCTCCATGATGGTATCGCGCGAGTCAACAGAGGTGGCCATATTAGCTGACTGGGATGTTGGAGACGTAATATCTGTCGAGATTTTTACAAAAGGCTCTCCGCGTCGCAGCGAGCTAGAAGCTCAAGCTTAAGCTCTACCGCTATTCGAGGTTCGCGAATCGGCGCTGATAAAATCGCCCTTAGTTCATATCCAACTACTCAAAACGAAGGTGCAATGGGTTCCCGTTCAATCGTGATATTTGGCGTTGTAAAACAAAATTGTGAGTTGTGTGTACAATTACTTGTATGTTTTCTAGGCAAGGATTTTGAAGATGGTGGTAAATTTAGGCGCAGAAATCGCGCTAAATCGTTAAAGTTTAGGGCGATTTCTGTCGCGAAAGAGCCAGATTGACTGAGGAAAAGAGAGGGTGCAAATATATTGTAATTTTGAGCAAGAAGCAGCAGAACTTATCCACAAACAATTCGAAAGCCATCCGAAGATTCGATTTGATTCTATCACACTCATTTAATTGTATATTGCAACAATGGTAAGAAATCTATGTTCTGGCGCAATAGCTGGCTCGCACTATATGGTTAAAAAAGATCGCTCCGCTAATCATGCCACAGCTGGATCAACTTGTTGGCCTCGCGATGCTCGTCGCTGCTTCTGTCGTCTTCCTCTATTATACTATCTGGACACTTCTTATGGTACGAACTGGGCTTACTTCCTCAGCATCAAACCATGAAGCTAATATTTTGGATCTAGCCATTTGTCGACTCGGATCATGCCCTACAGAACCTGTTCCCTCCACGAGTTTGGGCAATCAGAATTCCCGTTATCCTCATACTATTGGCCTCTGCTGTTGTGGGATCGTTTTTGAGCGTGGTAATGATTCGAAGCAACAGGAAGCAGGCTGCGAAGGCCAAAGCTGCTATGAAGAAAAAGGCGTAGAGGGTTAGCATACGAGGGCGCTGGAAAATTGGATCGAGGAAATGGAAGAGAACAGAATCTATATGGTCGCTCATAATCTTCGGCGATTGTACAACTTGCGGGCGATCTGGCGCATTAGGACGGCTTTAGGGAACCTCTTCGAAATCGGCAAGAGGGCCTTGTGTATTCATAACTATGCCAAATACAACATACCGCTTTCTGGTTCAAGGAAATTATGCAGAGGGATGCTAACCTTCAGCCCTTTGCCATGCGGTCATTTCCTCCTACACCTTCGCATGTGCTGAAAACTGTGGATATAAAGCGCTTATGCTATATAAACGATAATCATGGCTTTTCTCGGCTTTTATTTTGATCATGACTCCTGCTAGCACCTGACAGAAGTATTACAGCTCTTCGTCCACGGGAGCCACGTGAAGAACGTCATAATTGAACATGACCTAGATCCTCTGGATACGTTGCTGAATAGCGCGTACCTACCTGCATCGAGAAGGATACTATTTCATCATGGAATTTATTGATGGATTCAATCATGGATACGTGCATAACATCGACGACATGGGGGTTTGGCCTCGAGCATGGATAGATAGAGATAGTATTGATGGTAAGTTATTGATTCGCATAACTAGACTCCTTGACTCCAGACAAGACCTGAATGGGGCATGGGAATCCACAGGCGCGCAGATTCCGAGCAAGACCAAGATCGCAAGCCGAGAGTTGGCTTCCCCTGATAATACTCCGTATTTCCAAACTTGTCAAAGGTCCCATGACCATTAGCACCATTAGCACCCTTACTGACATAGGTGTGCATCATTGTGCCTTATCAAGCAATAGCGTAAGGGACTAGGTAGGCGCCTTTACCGACTTCGAACGCATCAGTTTTTGCTGGGTCCGGGTAAGTCACTTTGGGACGATGGGATCCATAACACCATATGATACGATACTTGGATGCGTGCGGTGAGGTCAGGGGAAGATAACGGCGGTGCTGTAGTTGCTGCAGTTGCTGTTGTTGCTGCAACTAGAACTGCTGTCTTGTACTGTGCTGCATGGACGTACATGCTGTGTGTAAGGAGTACAGTACAGCCTGTAACCCGCAACCTGTAACTTGTAGCTTGCAGAGTGTCTCTGTAGTCATCGTGCTGATAGGTATAAATAGCACAAAGGATAATAGGCGCAAAACAAAAGAGCGAGTGCAGCCAAAGAAATGGCTGCCTGACATATTGAGGAATGAGAGCAAACGTTTGATAGGAATCTTCCTTCGATTTGAATCAGAGTTCAAGACTTAATGACTGACCGGGTGGAGTCACTTGAGAACCAGTCAGCCAGTCATCCACTCACGAGCAACCGTACCTTGCTCTTGCTACTTGCTACTTGCTCATTCTCTCACTTCTACAAAAAGCCTAGCTTAATCTGCTGCACCGCTTCCGTACCATACGTTGCCCCTCTATCGTGCCGCAAACATACGCCAGCTTAACTCAGGAGCTCTTTACAAGAAGAGCAACAGCAACAACTCGCGATTAAATCACAATTTCATAACTCATTCTTCATTCCACTACGTATAATAAACTCCACTCCATAGAACTCCAAATTTATATCTTCACGAAAAGTTCCCGAGCATTCTCCTGAACTCTGGCCGTTCAGGACGCCCGGGAATTGTGCACCTCGCGCCCGCGTTAACTGGTCACTGTCGGAAGTCCGAGTCCCTGGATTCTGGGTTCTGCAGATACGTGCAGAAACTCAGACTTGTTTACATCAAACAGCTTAATCATTTGAATGCCCGCTTCATTTGATAACGAAGCAAATCAGACGTCAGGTGGAATACCTTTACCCAACAAATCGACGTCAAAAGCCTCGTTAGCCGGAGTACAGATTCCTACCAAGAACGGCAAAAGCAATGGGACGGCGAAGGATGGCGGTGGCGGCGGAGTTATGGCTGCGGTGACGAGAAGTAATGCCGCCAAGTCATCGTGAGTTTCTCCTCCCACGGTTATGTGCAAATACTCGTGGTTGTAGTCTAACCTGCTAGTTCGTCTAGGAAGAAGAAAAATGCCGCAATAACCTCACAGTCACAGTCGCCAGAGACGAAATCAGAAGCGCCTATACAATTCGAGGAGCCGGTCGCATCGCCAGAGACAAAACCAGAAGCGCCTATACAAATTGAGGAGCCGATCACATCGCCAGTGCTGGAAGCATTATCCTCCACCTCACAAGGTTCTTCGGTTGCGACGACGGAATGGGCAAAGAATCTCCCTCCATTTTCGAGCTCCCCAAACAACTTGATAAGCCTCGGTGAATCGCCGCCGACGCAGCCATCTTCATACGAAGATAGAACTACATATTCTGGATGGGCTGCGAAAGAGCGAAAACCATCGCCGAGTGCCTACATTCCGTCGTCCTCCCCACCCATTAATCGAAGGAGACCTCTGAGCTACCAGATGGATGGAAACCTTACATACAGCCCCGAAGAACATCAGTCTCATCTGGCGAATTATGCCGCACGTCGCAGTTCGATGTACTCTCAACAGTCACAAGCCGTTCGTTTCGGTACTTATCCACCTTTACCGCATCAACCACAAGCCCACTTCTATGGTGCACCAGATCCGAATCTCATCTTATCTCCGAGGACTCCTGGATTGATTCCTGGAGACAAAGGGTTCCACTGTGGCTTTGATAGTTTACCGTCGGGACAAGATAGCAGCAAAATTGCGGAGAGTGTTGTTATAACTGGGTATGAGGGCGGATTACGAATCAACAGTGTCTCAAAGAGAGGCTTGAATAAGGTTATTTCTTTGGATGGATTACGAGGAGGTGTCTACAATGCAAAAATTCTTCCGTGGACTATGCAGCAAGAGTTATCGATGCAGTTTCCTCTGATAGCTGTTGTTATCCATGGCCCGGTTTGGACTAAGAGTGATAGATCTAACGAAGAATATGCTGTTCCACCAGAAAGCGCATCAGCACCCACAGATGAGAGCACCAGAGGGTCTCCTGGACTTACTAGTCAATCCGTTCAAGGCGATGATGATGATTTGATTGAGTATTATCAGACTACAGTTGAGGTATATTCACTCAGTACAAAGAAGTACATAACTACTCTTTTGTCTACGCCCAAAACGCACCTACCAGTGCCCGCATCAAGTCCGTTGTTTACGCCACCAGCCCCGGTGGGGTCTTTTACAATTCGAGCCGATAGAGGCAATATCGTAGTCGCTTCTGGCGTCACCGGCGAAGCTTGGATATTCCGCCAAATGGAACACGGTGTGGCTACTATTGAGTTCAGGTGCCTTGGTAAAGTTTGGACGACCGTTCAACACGGCCTTTCTGTCGATACTGCAACGCTCAACGCTTATACCGATGGCAGACAAGCAGGTGATGCTGGCGTTCGTGCTCCATACAAAGCATCCATTATTTCCGTGAACGGACGATGGCTGGCTTATTGTCCCTCGGCAGCTTCTTCCCAGGTCTCACTCCGCGCCACAGTCCCAGGAAACACCTCGACAGGAAGGGTTCCTGGATTGAATTCGTTTGCTCCTCCTCATGTCCCTGCAGTGAATTGCTTAGTGGATACTCCTGGTGGCGAAGGTATGCTAAAGCAAGTTCTTCAGGCAGCGACGCAAGGTTTTGTCGAGCTTTCAGGGTATGTTGGAAAGCAAGGGGCTCAATACTGGAATAACTATTGGAACAAGAATGCGGCTTCTTCGCAAGGAAATAGCAGTAACACGTACCAGACGCAGCAGAACATATCTGCACAATTTCCGCCCACCCACAGTCTGACTGGTCAAACGAATACCGCCAACAAAGATCCCGGTCTAATCTCGATTCTTGACCTTGATGCCCTGGCGCAACAAACATCAGCATCGTCGATCCACCCCTTGGCTACATTTCCTGTACCTCATGGGTGTAGTTTCTTGTCATTGGCGCCTAGTGGTTTAGCTCTATTCACGGCAAGCAGCAAAGGTGATGTACAATTCGTCTGGGATCTCATGCGATTACATTACTCAAGGTCTTCTCTTCTCAAAGCCAATCCTCAAAGCGGAAGCATCCAAGGACCTCATGTGAGACAAATTGCGCAGTTTTCGCGCATGACCATCGCGAGAATTGTTGATGTTGTTTGGACCTCACCGCACGGTGAGCGGGCCGCCATGGTTACTGAACCTGGGACGGTTCACGTCCTCGATCTGCCGGCCAGTGCTTTCACCTGGCCTCCACCTCGTCGGAGGGTTGTATCATCCACAACCGAGCAATCAAACCCTGACACCAGTACCGCAGCTCGAGCTGCTGTTGGTGTAGCATCTAGTGCTGTCAGTTCACTATGGACTGTAGCTCGACCTTTAGTGGGCTCTCGCAGACGAAGGAGCAGTGCTGGTATGTCTGGAATTACAGCAGCAAGTGTCAAATCCCAAGCAGGCCATGGAACCCAGGCTTTAGCTGCCGGTATCAGCCGTTCCGTGGGAGCTGCAACGGGGAAGATGAATGAAATGCGCAAAGCAGGTGGTACTAAACTACACCTTCCAAAGAGTGGAAACACACCCAGCCCAAACTGCGTCAGATTATTCAACGGAAAATATGGTGATTCTATCTTTGTTGTCGGCGGTGGCATTTTCCGAATATACACGGTGAAGAGCAGGAGAGCAGATCGACCGGCCGATAAGCAGAAAGCATCCAAAGGCGCAAAATATGTCGAATTCAGGATCCCGTCACTTCCGGATCACAAGATCCCACTGGAACCACTGCATGATTTGACTGCCGATGATGTTCTAGATATCACCGCCCGAGATATGGAGGACAACTGGAAAGCAAGACAAGCACCCTCTCGAGTATCCCGTCCTTCGGGTGCCGAAACTTCGATTCCACAAGCCGAAATCGAATCTAATGCTCCTTATCAACCTTTCCACACCGACCGCCGCGTTAGTCTGCACGTCTACTCTCATGACAAAACTCACCTTCCCTCCCCCTCAGTCTCTGTTCTCCTCTCCCCACCAACACTCAAAGAAGTCCCTCCGGCACCCTCCACCCCAGTCAAAAACAAGCCATGGGCATTCGGCGGCCCAATCAAAACTCTTCGACTCGATGTCGGCCCGCCGCAAGTCATAGAAGACGACTACGAGACTCCATCCGATCATCGCGCGCTGCCATCCTCAGCAATCGAACGCGTCTTGCGTATTGCGGATAGCAGCGGTAGTGATCAGCAGGATATGGAGCAGATTGTGGTGACTACTAGGAGACGCAAGGGTGCAGGTCATCATCATTCTGGTGCGGGAGGTTTGGATGCAGAGGAGGCGGGGGGTGCGGGGGATGAGGAGGGCTTTTTTGAGGATGATTGTGAGGTTTTGGATTTTGCTAGTCAGAGGGTCTGATTATGGGAGAAGTTGTATTGTGTTGCGGTCAGCGGGTATGTGTGAGATAGATTAGATGGATGCATTTGCATGCAGTTGGGTTCGAGCGGGTTGGGCATCAGGATTATGATGCATAGGATTGGATTAGATGGAGCATTAGGTTTCGTTGCTTTACTTTACGGTACTTTACATTACATTACTTGATATGGAACCTTTAACTCATGTTTAGAAGTAGTAGTGGAGTGGTGGTGGTAGTGGTAGTAGCAGTAAAGCGCTCCTTCTTTTTCATCATCATGATCTGTCTACTTTTTCAGTTCCTTCTACTTGTTCCATTCTTTTGGGCTCTTCGCTCGCTCGCTCGTTCTGCTTGTTTCATTCATTCTGGTCTTTTGCGTTCTGTGTCGGTCTGGTCGTCTGGCTGTCTGCAAACGCGGGTTCGTGGGGATGAAGGAATAGATTGATACATCTGGGCTACTGCTCCACTTTCTTTAGGATGAGCTTTGCTGGAATGGGATAGCGACTTGAGTTGAGTTGCGTTAAGATTGCTATGGTATGATATAATATGATGAGATGGATAAGGGGGAGGGGGCGAGGGAGTGGGAATGGCAGCGAGAAAGAGCGAGTTTAGATTGAATATAATACATAGATAGATTGATACCGTAAGGTATAGCTTATACAATACAACACAGATCAGATCAGATCAGATCAGATACCTGTACAGATGTTTGTTTGTTTGTTTGTTTGTATTAGATGGAAATACATATATAAATTTACAGTTACAATCATAGATAGTCACAGCCAGTCAGTCAGTCAGCCAGTCAGTCAGTCAGCCAGTCAGTCAGTCAGCCAGCCAGTCAGTCAGCCAGTCAGTCATTCAGTAATTCAGTCGTCTCACCAGCTAGCTAATCGATTAACGAACTGACCAACGAACCAACTAACCAAGCAAGTAAAGTAAAGTAAACTGACTGCTAATAATCAATAGGAATTAATATATATGCACAAACGAACGAACGAACCAAGTAGACTGACTATATATAGTATACCAGATCAGATCAGAATACTTCATACTTCATACTTCATACTTCATACTTCATACTTCATACTTCATACTTCGTAGTCAGTCGCGCAACAAAAGAAACAGATAAGTTAAATAAATAAATAACCGAGCGAGCGAGCGAGCAACAGCAGCCAGGAGAGGGGAGGGGGGGGAGGGCGAAATAAAGAGGGAAAAAAAAACAATCTACATATCAGGCTATTTTTAATTTCATTAACTTAAGTTATAGGGAGGGATATGTATATATGTATATATGTATTTATTTATTTATTTATTTTACTCAACTTATTGTATATGTATGCATAGGGGGATAACCTATGTGAAGCGATTCTCGTCTTTTGTTATTTCCATTCATTTATTCATTTATTCATTCATTCTTACTTCTTCTACTTAGTTCAAGTTATTGTGGTTAACTTATAGGCCGGCAAAACGTTTTTTGTTTTTTAGCATCTTGGAGTTTGGGTTTATATATATATATATGTGTGTGTGTGTGTGTGAATGTGTGTGTGAGTGTGAGTGAGTTTGTGTTTGATTACTCTCTTATTCGTCGTCTTCTTGTTGTTTCACATGCTTGTGAAATGTTAGCTTATAGCATCGTCTCATACACAAACTATTCAACTTCACAACGAATATGGTCTTATTATTTCTTCCTTTCTTCACCGCTCGTAAATAATGCAATTATTCTCAACCAACCAATCAACCAATCGATCAATCGATCAATCGATCAATCGACATGTCGTCCATATCCCTCACCACCCCATTTCCACCCGCACCAACTCTCCTATCCGGGCCTCCTCGTGACCCGCTCATACTCCCCATATACTTAGCATCCTGCACCAAATCATCCTCCATCGCACCGTCCACATCCTCAAAGGAGTCAATATGCCCATCCAACCGCGCAATATCCCCATTCCCATCAATCCCATCCACATCCTCATCCCCGCTCGACTTCTTCCTCGTCTCCCCTTGACCCCCATCCATCTCCCCCGCTTCCCTCCTACACCTCTCGCACATACACCACCCGCCCAGACTCCCCTCGGCCCATTCCCTCCGATCCTGCACTGGCAAACTAATATCGCAATAATGATTTAAAATCTCCTCTCCCTTCCTGATGCCCCCTTTCCGACCCCCAATACGTTCCGTTCTACACCAGAGTTTCATGCGACCTCCCCATTCCCACTGCACGTTCGGATCGCAGTCGTGGTTCGCGAGACACCAGAGCGGGTGCACGGCCGCGACTTCGGGTTTACCCGACTGCCGGTTGACGCGGGCAGAGGCAGTTCCGCGGAATTTAGCGTACAGGGTGTTGAAGATCCAGAGGTCGTACGAGGCAAGTGAGGTGAAGATGTCAATGTCCATTTTCTCGAGGACGTGCAAAGGGGTGGAGATGTTGCTGGCGAAGGTGAAGGGGAGAGTCCAGACGGGAGGAGGTTCGGCTTTGTGGGATATGGGCACGGCGTTGGATGCTGAGGGGAGGAAGTCACCCCAGATGTATTTGACTTCTTTGAGGTCGAGAGGATGCTTTTCTTGGGTTGCTGACATGGCGAGAGAGCGGGAAAGGAGGAGTAGGTAAAGTGCGTTGGGGGATTCTTTTGGGTCGGGATCTTTGGAGATTTCGTCGACGTCCTTTTCGCATATTGCAGGGTGGTAGGTTCGCAGTGCGAGGTCGAGACATTCCTCGTTACAGAACATCGTGTCATCGCAGTCGAGACATCCTACAACAGTACTCTGTTCGCCAAGTGGTGGCAAAGGAGCACTGCATAAATCGCAGAGAGAATCCTTCAGGCGGTTATTAACAGTTAACACAGAAACCTCTTCAAGAACAGTCTCGTCAGGAGATATATCATCTTTAGCAAAAAGACCCAGTTGCTTATTAGTAGGTATATTCCCCTCTTCATCCGGGACAATGGCAGACTCCACCAAAGTAGGTAAATCGACCGATCGAACTTCGCACTTGGGAGCTATGAGTTGCAATTGCTTGTTCAAGAAGTGGAGTGACTCTTCCGTATGACGGTCTGGTTCATGGTCATTCCATGGGTATACTTCGCGCCTTACCAGCCCTTGTTCAGGCAGCTGGGAAATATCCACTTCCTCCACCTTCAACCTCCTCTTTGCCATATTGAAGATATAATCCTTCACTTGGTTCAGATCCTCATCATTGGGCGCCGCCTGCAGCCCCCGACTACAGAATTCATAGGCGCTCTTCAGGCAGCCGCACAAAAGCAGACTCAGGGAAAGATTCTGGTAACACCGCAACGCAGCTTTTTTAGACACTTTGATAATTGGCTCGTCGGCACAGTCGAGGTCCATATGTTCTACTCCAAAGGTCGCATAGGAATCCGTGTTCGCCGTCTCGCGTTTCCGAAGGATGGAGGGATAGCCCTCCTCCAGTCGAGCTTTCAGCGTCTCCAATGCCGGTTCATGGTATTCGAAACTCTCGTCGGCGAGCTCATCACGGAGTAGTAAGGCGCGGTAGCTGTCCCCGGCCGCCAAGTCGGGGTAACCTAGATCAGCATGAACCTGTGCGCGTTCGAGGTAGAGAATTAAGTCGTAGGGAGAATCTAAGAGACTTTCGGTCAACTGTCCTCGTCTTTCCAAAAGTATGCAGGTGGAATCGTCCTCCCGATCACTGTCACCGTCCATGCTGACTTTGACATATTCCTGAAGGAAGAGAAGGAGGAGATGGGTCGCGTGTATAAGAAGTAGGCAGAAGATGCTTTTTCCTCGTCTCTCTGTGGTGGGGTGGGAGAACGTGCAAGAAGTGCTCAAGTATTATTAAGAAAATTTAGCAACTGTTTTAGGGGTCCAAATTATTCAGGGCATCGTGTTCGAGAGGGGCAAGCCGTGTACCAATGAGTGCAAGTTGGCCAGAAGGCCAGGGGCTGCTCCGGAGGATATGCTCCGGAGGATATGCTCCGGGTGGACTGGTATTGGTCAACGAGGTTGAGATTTCGAGGTGCTTTAAGAATACTATAGTACTCGGGGGAATAAAGGTTAAATTTATTCTGGTAGATTCTATCAACAAGGGTACTTCTATCGAATCAGATCGTCAAGATCCTACAATTATAGAGAATTTTAACAATAATCGGGGTATATGTATTAACCTTTATTTCCCCGGTGAGGAAGTATATGGGCTTTGCACTACAGTATCCGTAGTCCGAGCACATCTTGTGCTGTATCTTGATCACTTACTTTGCCAAAAGCCTTCTGTTGGATCCACTAATAGCGGGGTAGGTGGGGTATAGGCCCACTACCCTAAACTGNTTTAACAATAATCGGGGTATATGTATTAACCTTTATTTCCCCGGTGAGGAAGTATCTGGGAGATCTATTCTTTTAGTCTTATTTTTGATTCGGCTTAAGTTGGTAATTGGTATTTGGTATTTAGTATTTGGTATTTAGTATTTGGTATTTTGTAATTGGTAATTGGTATTTAGTATTTAGTATTTAGTATTTTCACTAACAGTATTTAGTATTTTCACTAACAGTATTTAGTATTTTCACCAACTTCAATTCACTAAATTGGTAGATTAGTCGTCCTCCCACAATGTTTGCTATCTTCCCTCTCTCTCATGCTGTACTCTCCTCGAGATCCGAGAGTGAACGTTTGTGTATAGTGCTCGGCCGGATGCATGCACATGTACCGACTGACTGTACGAAGTATGTAGAACGAAATGTCGTGAGATATGAGAACATGCAGCATGTAATCTTACGTATGTGGCTCGCGTGTGTTTCAATGGTTTCCCAGCTTTTCGTACAGTTTTTGCCCCTCAGGACGTATTGTTACTGTGCCCAAGACCGAATCGTCCAGTCGCCACCGTCACCGTCACTGTTCCAAGTTCCAAGTGACAAGTTCCAAGTTCCTTTCTCTTTTCTCGGACCCTGTGTTCTCTTTATTCACGCTCGTCGACTTTTGCCGTGCTCTCTCACTCGCTCACCCAATCGCCCCGCCCCAATCATGCATTACCCGACTATTCTCACGATAGGCGGAAGCGAAGGGATATCTCAATCCGTGCACTCAGTTGCAAGTCGTGCAAGTCGTGCCAAGTCGTGCCAACTTCGCCAACTATTGGGAAGAGTTAATATCGAGTACTCGCCTCGTACTCGTCTCGTACATGGAATGCAATGTAAAGAGAAAGTAAAAGAAAGACCCCTATTTTTCCTTCTTCCACCATTCATCCATCCATCCACCTATCCACCCATCCCTCCTGTACCTGAACGTTCCAATTCCTGCAAGAGAAACAGAACGCGGGGCATGGCTGCTTCAATGCGAAAGTATGCAAAGGTTCCACGAGAGAGGGTGGCGCAAACGTGTTCGTTGAGTTCGTTATGTTTGCCCACCCAAAGAGAAGATACTGAGCTTCTGGCCTTCTGACCTTCTGAGCTTCTGACCTTCTGACCTTCTGAGATACTGTACAGAAAAGACAGCAGCTGTACAAAGGAACTACAAATTCGATAGCCTGTCCTGGTCTGTCTGTGCTGTGTGATCTTCATGGTTTCGCTTGCAAAAAGAAAAGGCTGGTCTAGAATCTAGATTCGAACCTTTCTTCTGCTCCCGTACTCGTCTACAAAATGTACAGAGCACTAGCAGGCAGATCTAAACTTTCCCTCGTCTATCTCGCCACCCCATTCATTGCTTTGACACCTCTCGAATCTATCTGTATGGTTACTATACAATGTATTCGTTGTTCCCGTTCCTTTAGCCGCTCAAATCGCTCAACTTGTCAACATAGTATGCAGGGACTACAGGTGCATTTTCCACTTCCCATTCGTCTTTCCCCGACACTCCTGTCAATACAGCCAAGGTACCACCAAGTTTCCCCTCAATCCCGAATTTGATATCCGTCTCTAGTCGATCTCCAACCATGCACGTCCTTTTACGATCAAATTGAAATTTGCCTTCAATGGAATCCATCATTGCCTGACTCGGTTTACCCAGAGCTGTAGGCTGCTTTCCTATCATGTTGATCAATGGGACGGAAATGGTGCCTGCACCCGGGAAGAAGGTGTGGTTAGACGGCAGAGTACTATCGGTGTTTGTGGCCAGGAAAACTGCCCCTCGTCGTAGATAATGGTAGGCGTGGCAGAGTTTGAGATAATTGATGTGGAAGTCCAATCCCGCCAGAACTACGCCAACATTATCATCTAAGAGCGATCCATCTGCAATGCCTTTGTAATCCTCAGGGGTGATGTCGCGACGGTATGCTGGATCCGTCCCTCCAATGAATTCTACTCCTTCTGTCTTCAGTTCTACTTCAATCCCACTTTCGCCCAAGACAAAGACTTTGTTTTTTGGTGCCGGAAGCTTCAGAATTCGCGAGATATAGATCGCAGAAGAGTAGGCAGATGCGAAGATCTCGTCCACATTACTTGGTATACCCAACGCCGTGAGTTTCTTTTGGTATTCGGTTCGAGATTTCGTGGAATTGTTTGTTACAAAGACGGTTTTCTTGCCTATGCCAAAGGTTAGGCATCAGTCATAGGCATATTTCTGATTTCTTATCCAAACCTTTTGATCTCAACATCTCCAAAGTCTCAACCGTTCCTGGGAATAGATGATCTCCCGACCACAGAACGCCTAATCATTCATCAGCAGCACTCTATTGCCAAATTTCCAAACTACAGACCATCGCAATCAAACAGAAAGACCTGCAGCGTGCGAAAGAATAGAAGTCAGCGTTGCCCTACAATATTCCTCTGTGTAGGACTGACTTAACGCACGTCGAACTTGTCGATAAATTCATGTATGGCAGATTGATCGCCGGTAAGATATTTAGGAGCCGTCATGATTGCACAGCACTAGTTCGATCGGCACTCAGTATTGACAGCTGAAAAGGGTGGTCTCTTGTTGCTATCGCTATGATGAGTTTGAAGCTTCACGACCGCGGAACAGACGGGTCGCTACCGATGTGGCCGATGAGAAAAACAGAACCCCGCCAATGATCTCCACACGTGATAAGTGTTTGCGATTGAAGAACTCCGGAGAGGGTATGGATTGGGTATGACGAAAAAGCCCCCAAACGCCCCGTTGTGGATTGATTGGGGAATAGTTTTGTAAGGCGAACAGACCGAAGCGGAACACCAGAAATCGATAAAAAGCAGAAGAGAATGAGAGCCGGGATAGGTTAGGATGTTTTACTCTTTATCACATGTCAGAAGTCGAAAGAAAGTTGTTGACAGCAACTACTCAGCCACACCAAGAACATTACTCGCCCTTTACACCCTTTACATATATTTGCTTTTTCATTATCGCTCTCAGGGAGAGTGTGGGCAACTGCCCGGTTACTCGGTCAAGGCAATCGGCTGACTGTTTCCATCAATGGGGGAGCTGCATTCGCAATTTGATTAGATACGATTCGCTCGATGCTAGCCATCTTGTCCATCACCCCGCCAAATCCCAAAGATGGGGATCCTCTAAAGAGAGGGGTGGATGGGTGGATGGGTGAATGGGGGCAGAGAGTAAGATGAGATGAGATGAGATGAGACATCCAAAAGCCTCCTGCAATTCTCCAGCACTACAGCGGCTGTGGAATATTCCAATGTCCCACCAAACCACCCCCTTTCCCGCCCAAGCCGGCTGAGCAACAACTAGAACACGCTGCCAGTGCTTCATCTCACAAAGATTGATATTGGCCAAAAACGGCACAGCCATGACAGAAAGGAGAAAGGCCAATTGCTCTTGTTGGACGGGCTTGCAGATTCGACGGACACTCGTGTCAAACGGTCCAAGCGGGAGTTTTTCTTTTTGGGAAGCCTCCCCTTTCTTATCTGCGTTGTACCCGGAGTCTATATGTGGACTTGAGTGAGTGTTTTCTGGGATTTCTGGGGTTTCTGTAGCAATATTAGTATTTGTGTGCATGGCCTTTTTTCTTCTGTCTTGGATGCCGGACGGACGCCTCGACTGGAGATCTTTGCCCGAAGCGAGGAGCTGGTTGGATTAGATACGTGAATGAGCTGGGCGGAAGCATAACAGACAGAGAGCAAGTACTATGTGAGCAAGTACGATGTGTATGTGGTATGTAAGATGTAAGAAGTAACTTAGATTTGCAAAGAGCAGTATATTGAGTTATTGAGTTGCTAATTACCCTTTTTGCACGGCAATCTTACATGGTGGCTTTTGGATTATATTTGGATTATATATGACTTGTATTGACTTCCTTTCTCTCTTGCTCTTGTCCTCGATGCTCTCTTTCTTGACTTCTTGACTTCTTGACTTCTTGACTTCCTGGCTTCAGATCATCTCCGTCTCCAAAACCCAACATTTACCCGTTTTCGGAAGACCCAGCTAAAACGGCTACGGCTACGGCTACGGCTACGGCAAGAAGCTACCAGAAAGAAATCCACTTATCGATAAGTGAAAAAAAGCCCCACCATCACATTTGGGGGGAAAATAAAGGCCCCTCCACCTTTCGTCAATCGTCATCACCACACAACCAACCGTTTTCATATTTCAAATTCCAATTCAACTGCACTACCAACTCCATTGCGGAGACAAAAAACAAAACACCAAACAACCTTACTCCCCAACTCCCCAACCGACTCTCTTTCTCTCTTCCTCTCTCTCAAGAATTTCCAAAAATAACCAAAATTTATCGAATCAATCCTCCAAACATCCACAATCATGGTTGGCGCACAACCCAACCTCTTCGCGTTCCCTAACGTCGAATCCCTCGCACCCACCCTCCGCACCTACATCATCCAAGCGGAAGCCGCGGGACTCGCCCGCCACGACAGCTTCAAAGTCGCCGTCTCCGGGGGTTCCCTTCCGAAAACCCTCGCTGCAGCGCTTCTCGCCCCTTCCCACGGCCCCGACGACACAATCCACTTCTCCAAATGGGAAATCTTCTTCGCTGATGAGCGCGCCGTACCGCTCGACCACGAAGACTCCAACTACGCCCTCCTCAAAGCCGAGCTGCTCGATAAAATCCCCGCCGAGATGGGTCAGCCCACCGTGCACCCCATCGACGTCAAGTACCTTGACGACGTGCAGGAGCTCGCCGATCAATACGAACAGCTACTCGTGCGCAGCTTCGCCAGCCGCGACAGTGTCAAGCTGCCAATCTTCGATCTGCTGCTGCTGGGCTGCGGCCCCGACGGCCACACGTGTAGTTTGTTCCCGGGGCACAAGCTTTTGCGGGAGACGGATGCGTGGGTCGCGCCGATTGAGGACAGCCCGAAGCCCCCGGCGAAGCGCATCACGCTGACGTTGCCGGTGGTGACGCATGGGGTGAAGATTGCGTTTGTGGCGACGGGTGGGGGGAAGAAGGAGATTATGAAGCAGATTTTCGAGGGCGGAAATGGACTGCCGTGTGCGTTGGTTAATGATGGTGCGAGAGAGAGAAGTAGTTGGTTTGTGGATAATGCGGCGGTGGAGGGAGTTAGTTACCCTAAGAAGGGAAGTCTTTAGAGTTGGGACGGTTGCTTGATATTTGAGCTTTTTGGGGGAGGGTGAAGGTAAACGATGAGGGGAGAAGGAGGATGTGGAAGTGGAAGGAGCATACGAAGAAACGATGAATGGATAGATGGATGGATGGGCAGGCAGGCGGCTTTGATAAATTTCTCTCTCTCGCTTTCTCTCGCTCTGGATTTGGAGTTGGCAGCGAGAATATGGATGGTGTTTTAAAAAGGGCAAAAATTCAAATGGATTGATTCGATTTTTTTCCCACGTCACATTACATCACAAAATATCATACCATTACAGTATCATATCGTATCATATGCTAGAGCTTTCTGTCATTCTTTGTTTTCGCGTAGAAGTAGAAGATGGGCAACCTCTATCCATGAATCAAACCAACCGATTCAGTCAATATCAGAGAATAGATAGATAGATAGACAGATAGTCAGTCAGTCCAACTAGTTAGTATATTGCTACTTCATCTGACCATCACTACCAATTTGCATGAACTCCGTTCCACTCAACTCAAATCAACTCAGCTGGTAGGTATATATTGCATTTGTATTTGTATTTGTATATCTCTGACCTTAAGGCGCATATATATCCATATATATATATATATATATATATATAACTTATACACAAGCAAGCAAGTAAATATCAAAAGAGAGAGATATATATATAGAGAAAGAGATAAACAGAGAGAGCGCGAGAGGGAGAGATACAAAATTTTTCTTCTCAAGGCCGATTCAGAAGAATCTAGTTAGTGGTGTGATATGATATGATATGATATGATATAAAGAACCGAGTTAAGTTAAGTTAGGTTACGCTAGGTATGTACTTGAACTGTGGATGGATGGATGGATGGATGGATGGATGGACGGATGGATACTATTGCTCCTATTTACTGACTACTTACTGATTTCCTTCTTTTACTACTTGTATACTGTTTTCTAATTCTAATTCTAATTCTAATTCTAATTCCAAAGGAGATTTCTTGGGGTGTATGGTGTGGTGTGGTGTTGTGTGGTGCTGTTTGTATTATATATATTTTACACTATAATATAACAAGAAGGCGCTGTAAGAGATAGTAGAGCTAGAGTTGGAGTTGGTAAGACTACTAAGAAAGGGTTGGATAAGATAGGATAGGATATAACATAACATAACATAACATTCTACAGTATTAGTTGTCTGTCCGTTTGTAGGTATTCCCTTCCCTTTACTCTACTGCTTCTTCCCCTTTGCCTTTCCCTCCCCCCAACTTTATCCTTTTGCTCACCTTCGCTTCTAGCTCTATCTATCCTATCCCTCTCTTCCTATATACACAAATATTATCTCTCCCCTGTCCCTATCCCAATTCCTATTCTCTTCTGTTCCTCGATCCTGAACTCCTATCCTTATCCTATTCTATGCCTGAAGGAAGCACTAGCTAGCCGTGTAGCTCTTCCAGAGAACTCGCGCTTTTGGAAGACATCCTGTTGTTTTGTATAATATCCTATCTTGATATTCGTATAGAGAGTATGTATTATGATAGACTGTGCTATGGTATAGTATACAAATAATTATATCCCTGGCTCCCTCTGCCCTCCTCACCACCCAATTTGCTCTTTCTCTCCCCACCCATTCGCTATCTAGTTGTCGTTAAAGTAGAGATGATGTCCATGGAATGCATGGATGTATGTATGATGTGATGTGGTGTCCAATGGATCCGATGTATTCATCCTATCCTGACTGTGTGCCCTCTCTTCCCTCAAAGCACGCACTCTGATAAGAAATAGCCAACCGGGACGTTTTCATTTTCCAAATCAAAAGAATGACAATCTAATTAACTCCACCATTTTACACTTCATCCTCCCTCTTAATTTCATTTTCATTACCGCCCGAACTTCCACTTTCACGTTCACTTTTCATCTCCTCATTCCTCATGCCACCACTACCACTACCCGCCGCAGCATCCGCCTCGCCCCCACGTCTACTCCTCGCATCCTCCCCCTCCAACTCCCTCCCCACCGACTTCAGAAATGCCTCCAGATCTTTCCCCATACTAGACAACACCACCATACACTCCCCACAAATTCTCAAACAACACCACGTACACCTCCACATACTCCCCGCCGCTCTCCCACTCACACTACTACTCCCACCCCCACTCCCCTCAACCCCCACATCCCCCTTCCGACAAACCATACACTCCACCGGACAAAGATCGTTCCTCGACCTCCGCATATACTTATGTCCCGCAAAACACTCCACATGTTCCCTCGTCAGGGACGGCGCTTTAAGCAGGGTGTGTTTATCCGGTAAGGTAGAAGGGGAAAATGGCGCGGGGAAATAGGCATGTGAGTACGATTGTGTAGTGGTGGTTCGGGATGATGGATGGCGCGAGTGCGAGAGCCGGGTTGAGGTGGTGATGGAGTCGGTTGTGGTGGTGGAGGCGGAATTGGATACGGAGCGCATTTCGTGGGTGGAGGGTGGAGGAGAGGGCTCCGGGGTGAGGAGAGAGGAGTTGGCCGGGATGGGTTTGTGGGGTTTGGGGGAGCGGATGACGCTGTTGAGGGAGGTTATGGTGAGAGTTTCAGAGGGGGAGCGCGAGTGGGTGTTGTGGAGGATATTGGGGATGAGGGGAGATTCGGTGGAGGATTCGGGTGGGTGGTTGCGAGCTGTTGCTCTACTCGGGATTTGAGGTATCGAATGTAAAGAGTCGTATGGAGGGGTTGCTAGTGGAAGGACTTGCGGAGTAGAAGGTTGACGTTGATGAGCTGGTGGAAGAGTAGAATCGTTTGGAGGAAATGACGAACTGATTTGCTCCGGTGGAGCATCTTTTGGAGAGTTCAAAGAGTCCCGATGCTCATTTTTGGAGCCATTTCCGCCGGCACCGTCGATCTGATCGGCGGCCGAGACTTTCCTCTTCCCAGCACTCTTCAGCTTCGATACTTTTCCTCCCATCTGAGGAATCGGTGGCTGAGGAGCTTCTCGTGCAGGAATGGGACCTCCGTGTCGACCTGAGAGTAGTCCTTTTTGTGGTCGAGGGTGAGAAGGTAGTCCCGGGAGGGAACGATTTGGTTGTGGAAGAACGTTTTGGGAAGGTGGACTTGCGGTTGAGCCGTTACTTTTGAGAAGCTTCAAATCAGGAAACTCGATTCCTTTCTTGCCCAATAGCTCTCTACGTCTCCAAATTTCTTGTCCGGGTGAAGACTTTAAACTTGAGATTGACTTTGGACTGGCTGAGTCTTTCCCCGGCGTAACAGGTCGCATATCTCTCTGCTCATCTTTTTCCGGTAATGGTGGGGTCTTGCGAAATTCGGAGCCGGCGTAACTGAGTGAATCTTTGGTATAGTTACTACTCTCAGATTCCGATCGCGAGCGAGTCATATCGGTGTAGATGGATGAATTGAGACTCGCCATCGAAGGTTTCTTGGTTACACTCGCAGGACTTCCTACAGCCCGACGAGGAATATTCATCGTTCTAGAAGATTTCCTTTCTGGAAGAGAAGGTAGTTGTTTGGCCATCATGAGCTTCTCCATGTCGCTTGATTCATCTGGGTTGGGGGCGGTAGGGAGAGTTTTGGTGAATCTTGAACGACCTCGAACTGGTGAAGCAATAGGTGAAGCCATCATGATGAATTTTTTTTCCTCGTTCCAATCTCAGATATCATCCAGAGAACATAACAGGGCAGAAAGGTCGATTATAAATGTATCTTTCCGCGAGAACCCTTATGATCCACAAATTATTTAGTTGAAATCCAAACGATATAAAACGAGGCCGTCAGCTGGGATCCCCTGAAATTCTCAAACAACGGACGTCAAAATCGAAGTCCGCAATGGCTTTAGAACCTTGAGAATTAAGTTCATGCATGAGTTGGTCGCGTCGTTCATTTGTTCTCTTACTGCATGGCTAAGGATATGGATGAGGAGGTGGATTCTTTTGACTCACGAAAGGGACAAAAGCCTCGAATCATATATATCATAATATATGCACTGGAAATGAGGATTGGATGAAGACACAATATCCTCAGCTCTCTTGACCATTGGCGTCCGGACCTCAGTTCGTCGCTTTGCTATACTTAGAAGTTTCGACCTGTCGCACCAGGCGCCTTTCGGTATGATCTCCAAGCACAGCAAGGGATTCGCAAGCATACTGTTTGGGCTTGAAGGGAGGCCATGACTTACAGGTGCTTTTCATCCGAATTCATTCATTCATTCGTTCATCACGCCCGAGGTATTGGCGACGACTTGGGCAAACAATTTCTCCCCCAGGCTGGAACCACCGGTACTGTGGGATTCGGAGCAAAGGGAGATGTGCTTAACATATGTAAATGCCCTTGACATATAACTTGGTCACGTCGGACGTTGTCTGGTTGGCCATCTTCTGCTTGCCTTACTTATCCTATCACGCATCGGTACTCGTATCGTCCTATCGATTGTTGCCCCACGCTCCATTCATTCTGCCGTTTTGTGTGGTACCTGGATTTAGTGCCGGCTTCGCGGACTTTTCTAACCAACACACTAAACCATACCGGTCCTTTTTATCAACAAACATCACTACTTTATCAACAAAAGCCAATCAGTTCCCAAAGCAGCCATGTCTACGGCACCGACGAGAACGAGGTCAATCCGTAAACCTGCGGAGAAATCTAATCTGATCCGCCTCGATACCCCCGCCGCAGCTACCACTACCGTAATTAGTACCTCGCCGAGTCGTCTACCTACCACCATCATACCTCGAAGCAAAACCATATCCAATGGCTCGGCCACGTCAGGACGGCCGGTGAGCAAAACCACAAGCTCAACAACTACGAACAATGGCTCTATGCGACCTCCCTCTACTCGCACAAACATAATCAAAGCCCTTCCCAGCAGCAGCGGACTCACAAGATCTGCCTCTGTCAAAAATGCCACGTCCTCCGGCACCGAGCCGGTAAAAGACCGGTCAAGGCCACCCATCGCCCTCAACAACCGATTCATTCGGACCACACCTCCCGTACTCAACACATCCGGAACCACACGCCCCTCCCACCAACGTACCAGATCCTCCACCACCTCCGCCACCACTACCACCACCACCAACCCCCTCCTCACCAACCCCGCAACCGTTCTCCGACCCCCCAGCCAATCCTCCCTCCGCTCGCAACCCCTCGACGCCCCCGTCCGAGCACGCCCTCAATCCCTCTACGCCGACCCTCTCCCCCGCAATAGCAGCAGTAGCAGCAGCAGCAGCAAACCCGCCTTCTCAACCCTGCAGCAGCACTTCTCCCCCGCCAAAAACCTCGGTCCCAAACCCCACCCCGCCGTCTTCCTCGCCGCGCCCTCGCCGAGCAAACTCCCCTCCAACATCGCCATCTCAGCCGAGACCGCCAAGCTGCAAAGCGAGCTTCTGCAATTGCATCTCCTGCACCGGGACGCGGAGCACGTGCGAGCGCAATGGCGAGCCAGCGCGCGGAAGAAGCTGGGGGTGAAGTTCCAGGGGGTGGTGAGGCGGCACGAGGAGTTGGTGCAAAGGGAGGTGGACGCTGTGGGGAAAATCAATGCCGCAGCGTTGAGGGAGTGGCATGAGATAGGGATGGGGACGCCGGGATGGGGACTGGAGGAACGGATACAAGTGCTTGATGAAGTGCTGAACGGGGTGTGGAGTCTCGGAGAGAGCGGGGGAAAGTACGCGCGGGTGGTGCGGAAATTCGAGAAATGGGTGGTGCGATGCGAGGGGATATTGCGGGATCGAGAAGAGGAGAAGATGTTGGATGAAGAGGAGGAGATTGTGTTTATTGAAGAATTGCCTTTGGCCTGGAAGGATGAATGTTTAGTTCTCGGAAGGAAATTAGAAGGATGGCGAGATGCATTGCGGGATGTGGGGACGCTGGAGCAGGAGTCGACGTTGAAGAGTGTGATGGATGGAGTAAGGACTTTGGTCGATGGGATGATGATGGAGCTGGATACCATGGCAAGGATTGAATCGGATGCGGTGGGTTTAGAGCAAGAATGGATCAAAAGTGTGAATGGAAGTTTGGAGGACGATGATACCCCTACTGCTGGTGCTGTGTGGAGATTTATGTGAGGGTTTTTCTTTTATATAGGTTATGGATTATGGGTTATGGGTCACGGGTCAGACTTTTATTCTCTTTACGGATGGAGAAGATATCAGTGTGAGGAATCAATATTGATAGAATCAAACAATATTTTCAATCATGTGCTGGAAATGAGGTTTTTGTGGATGAAGTTGTACATAACGCCATGTTGATGTCCTTACTTCCACCACAGCCTTTTCCAAGACATACATACAACTGTCTTCACTGATGTCCCTTAGGTTGATAGATAAAGCAAAGAATTCCAATCCATTCAGCCTTCCAAAAGCTTTCCATCACATTGCTGAAACGCTATGTATGTATATATATGTACACACCAGGAAATTCGCATGTTGCCAGCTACCATCTTGCCTCGAAAATGCCCATCATGTTGTCAATGACCTGACATGGAATCGGCAGCGGCAGCGGCGGAAGAACCCAAGAGCATGAGATGATGCTTCTCTCCATCGGGACGGCAAAGTTATCGACGCTTCCTAGCTAGGCTCAGCTCATGGAGCCATGCGCTGCTTCTTTCCCTCGGAACGGGCAACGTTGTCTATCGATCGATGCTTTCGATTTTCATAGTGATGCTTCTTTCCATCAGAACGGGAAATTCCATCGACAGTTGCTAGGCTAAAAGAACCGTGGATTCAACAGAGAATCTTGCTTGGTGTCGTAATGATTTTAGCGAGATATGTAGGGAGGGCATATAGATGGCCAGTTGAGCCGTTTTGGTGGTTGCACTCGACGGGACCTCCCTCTCGTTGTAACTCCACCTTTCGTCTGGAAGGTCTAGAACCTGAAGGCTTAAGCTGAATCAATCCGAGTTCCAGGGTTGATGCACTACATGCTAAGTATTATTGGATGTGTACGAATAAGAATCCATGCTCGACTCACTGCTCTGCTTGTCGCTTCTTTTTCTTTTTAATCTCCCCTGGGATTCCAGGAGGAGTTGAGAAGCTCCTGGCACTTCCTCCCCCACTACCAATTGCCTTGTCGATTAAGTCGTCGATGAAGGCCAAATAGAGGTCTAGCCTGAACAGAGGTGGAGGTGGAGGCGAAGGGGAGAGGGCTATCGTCGTTGCCATCATCGTCTTCTCCCTCTTCATCAGCAATGCCCTCTTCAGAAACCACTTCTTCTTTCTCCCTGGCTGGCTCAGCGATTTTATCGGCAGCAGCTGTCCTTGCGATATGCCTGGTTCCAGGCTTTTTGATTGTTGTTATGGTTGTTGTTGCATAAGTTGCTGGTGGTATAGTCGTTATTGTTGTGGGTTTTGTTATTCATGAGCAATGGCCCTCTCGCCATCTACCTCCATATTTGCTTGTGCATGGTTCATTCTGGCTAGAGAAGAGCTATCAGGGATTCAAAATAGTTTCCTTGTCTTCCAAAGATGTAGGACAGATATAAATTCGTTCGTGTTCGAAGGAAAACACTTTTTCTTCCCCTGGAAAAGATGTTGTTTAAATTAGCTTTGTGGCTTTGAAATATTCAATATTTTTGGGGCCAAGCATCTCCGTTCCTTTATTTTTACTTTTTCTGTAGCCACAGAGGCACAGTATTGAAAGGTTGCAGGGAGTTTTGAACCACATTGAATGGACACACTTCCGAGTACTTACTTCCGAGTACTTCAATGGAAAAGAAAGCCACAAGATATTTTGCAAATTAGCTAGCTAGATTCCTGCATGGGTAGATAGTAGACGGCAGGTGAAGCACATCATGGTTTCTTGGCTTTCATAGCAGCTGCTTGCGCCCGCCTTGTGTTAATTCCAACACCACTGAGGAAGGCAATTCTCATCGCCGCCCCCATATACACAAAGCCAACATTTCCCCATGCCATTTTGTTCCATTTAAGCACATTCCAGTATATTTCATGGCCCAATCCACTAACACTGTACAAATGGCCAAAATCCGCAATAAGAAGGCCGATTAAAACAGCACGCCATACTCGCAAATCAAAGGAAGATCTTAGAACGATGGCTTCGTTGATGGCGAAAAGAAGATAAAGGTTGGCGAGTTGGGTGAGGACGATCCTTGTTGAGAGCGGGATACTTGGTTCGAAGGACGGAGATGAGGAGTAATGAGTCCATTGAAGGTAATTGAGGGGTTGAAAGTGGGCGTAATAAGCGCCGACAAGCGCAGATACGGGTTCAATGATTAAGAAAAACCAGCTATACGCCATAGGCAGTCGGAAGTCTGGTGGAGCCATATTAAACTGACGAGGTGCGGGTCGGGCAGACTGGTCTGTTTCTGTTTCTTGTTCTGGTTCTGGTTCTGGTTCTGTTTCTGGTTCTGGTTCTGGTTCCGTTTCTAGTTCCGTTTCTGTTTCTA
The DNA here is from genome assembly GCA_001465935.1 of Clarireedia homoeocarpa. Lineage (NCBI taxonomy): Eukaryota > Fungi > Ascomycota > Leotiomycetes > Helotiales > Rutstroemiaceae > Clarireedia > Clarireedia homoeocarpa. Next base: position 251,919 of record LNKV01000012.1, read on the forward strand.
GGAAGGTCGCGATTGCGCAGTGGTTGCGGTTGCGGTTGCGGTTACGGTTGCGGTTGCGGTTGCGGTTGCAGTTGTGGTTGTGGTATCTGACTCAGAATGGGCCGCAAAAATGTCGTTCTTATCATCTATCAAGAGAACCGTGTACGTACCTCTGTACCGTCAAGACGGCGATTCAGAAAACGCGTAAAATTCTGAAACGCTAATGGAAAGCGCGTGGCATCCGGGGGATCAGCGGCCAGGGTGCAAGATGTCACGCCGTTTTAACAAAGCCACCTCGGGCTTCCCCCGAAGATTCCCTCCACCATCGAAAAGTGCAGGAAACATCCACTAGAGCAGCTTCACAAATGGCCGTTTTGGGGAGATGATCCGACCCGGGCAAGGGGTAGGACCCTTAGACTGAGTTACCAACACCCGTTCCCATCCTTCCCAAACAAGGCTTTCGTAAACCTCCATCATTTCCTTGGAGAAGAGACTGTGTGTGGCTGTCTCCCGAATCCTCCTTTCTCTCTTTGTCTTCTTTCCCTTGCGTGGCATCCCGAAGATCACAAAGTCTCCAATCATACGCAGCGTTGCTCATGTTAATCGGCGAATCCGAAATTTGCAGAGTGAGATCAGCACGCTATGCTCTCCCCTCTCCCCTCTCCCCATTCTTCGTTTCTTTCTCGACTTCGAAACCTTCCATGATCATTCGGCCAAACTTTAATTCGAAATCCGGTTGCCACTTTTCCTTATGCGGCATCCCTGCACTGCTCTTTCCAGCAAAGACAACGAAACCGAAAACTTTTGATTATTTTTTTCTTTTTCTCGACCGACGAGGGATGGAGGACGTTGTGCTTCTCCACAATTGAGCGCTTGATATTGTAGGGTTCGAGAGGGACGCGCTCCTCACTCCTCACTCCTCACTCCTCACTCTTCACTCCACTCTTCACTCCTCCCTCCTCCCTCCTCCCTCCTCGCTCCTCACTCTTCTCTTCTTTACACGCTTCATTTCCTTCCAAAGCCACATCACACTCCATACACAAACATACACACTTCCGCCCTCGCCCCCACACTCCTTTGATCTCAATTCGATTGACATTGCCAATCTCAGTCATTTCAGCGTTCCTCTTCTCTCCTCTTTTTTCTTTGTATAGCAACCCACACGCTTTTCATTTCACACCGCCATTTTTTTTCCCGCTCCCGCATCGCAGGGACAATCCACAAATCCCACAAGACCCTCATCTTGCCGGAACCTTTTACTTTCTCCAACCCATCTATCATCACCCACATTTTTTTTGGACTTAGACGACCTGTACGACGACAGAACAACGTATATCCACTTTAATTTCTTGAGCAAGCAGATTCAAAGATGACTCGAGTCTTCCCAACTAACGACTGGGCACCCGCTCAGGAAGCGCGAATTCCGCTCAATGGTACTCCTTCTTCCGATTTACACAGTCCAGAGTACGGTCATTCAGCTTCCACATTCCGCCGTCGCTCTCGCCTCATGTCCCTCCCTTTCGGCAGCACCGATCTATCTGATCGCATCACAAACCTATCAATCAGCGAGGATCAGGATGGGCCTGCCAATGAGAGGCGCGAAGGTGGTGGTATAAGAAATCTGATTAGACGTGCATCGGTGTCCATTAAGAACAGACAACGTCGACATTCACATACAACAGAAGAACGACCATCGACTTCGGCTTCGACATGGAACAGATTAAGGCAAGCTACAAGTTTTAGCAGGAATTCACGAGTCCTCCCTCAACAATTCGATGTTGGCGGCCCTGTCGATTCATGTGAAGAGTTGAATCTGCCAATACCTGGCCATGCCGGAGCACCTCCTGTCATACCTTTTGGGAGTGGCAGCGCTGCAAGGGCCACTGCTGCTGCGCAGAATGAATTCCTGAACAAGCATCGACAACTCCTACTTCCGGACGATACACTCCACAACGATCGGGAAAGCGGCATTGGGATAGCACTCACCACGACGACCGAATCAATACAGTTTGAGGATACCCCGATAAGCACGGTTGACTTCATCAGCGCTCTCCCAGCTGAGCTATCAATTCAGATTCTAGCTCATTTGGATCATCACTCTCTCGTAAATGTGGGATTGGTGTCGCACAAATGGGCACAGATGTCCGCTTCACAACATGTTTGGCGTGAAGCTTTCTTGAGAGAGAAAGCCAAGACATATGCTATGAGCAAGCCAATTACACCTGGAGCAGGGTTAGGTATTCCGGCCATGTCACCTAACACAGACTGGAAAGATCTCTATCGCATCAGACAGGAATTAGAGGGAAGATGGAATACTGGAAAAGCGGAGCCAATTTATCTCATTGGGCACTTGGACAGCATCTATTGTATCCAATTTGACGAGTAGGCTTATTTCGCCAATGGACAAGCATCATGCAGTTACTAACTTTTGACTAGGTCCAAAATCATTACTGGATCCAGAGACAAGACAATTCGGGTCTGGGATATGAAGACTTATACTTGTACACTGGTTATTGGTCCGCCGGAAGTCGTGTATAGCCCTTCCCTCATCACTGGTAGCGATGGCAACCTTCAGCATTTTGCTATGGGGCCAAGTCAAGTTCGAGAGGCAGAATCTGTTCCCAAGACTGTCTCATACTCGTTGCACCACAATGCTTCAATCCTCTGTCTGCAGTACGACGAACACATCCTTGTAACTGGCTCATCCGACAGTACCTGTATTGTGTACGATATCAAGAAAGGATATAAGCCGATAATGCATCTGCGCCATCATACTGCAGCCGTGCTTGACCTTGCATTTGACGACCGCTACATTGTTACATGCTCTAAAGATGTTAGTATCTGCATTTGGGACCGTCACACTGGCCAAATGTTGAAGCAACTTCGGGGTCACTCGGGACCCGTGAACGCTGTGCAAATGAGAGGCAATACAATCGTCAGTTGCAGTGGAGATTTTCGAGTCAAGCTATGGAACATTGACACGGGCAAAAACATTCGAGAATTTTCCGGTCATACAAAAGGTCTTGCTTGCAGTCAATTCTCTGAAGATTCTAAATATATTGCATCGGCTGGCAACGACAAAATAATTCGCATCTGGGATGCAAACACTGGGGAGTGTCTCCAACGGATTGGTGCTCATGAAAACCTTGTTCGATCATTACACATTGATTCTGTTAGCGGTCGGTTGATATCTGGAAGTTATGATCAAGATATCAAAGTGTTCGATATGGAAAGTGGACGCCTGTTGCTTGACTTTCCGAAATGGCATGCAAGTTGGGTGTTGGGAGCGAAGTCGGATTATAGACGTATTATTAGCACTGGGCAAGATCCTAAAATTCTTATCATGGACTTTGGCATGGATATCAAAGGGATTGAGAAGCTTGAAAGCATTTAATGAAGATCAATGCATTCACGGCGTCATATGGTTATATGGTTAGAGAACTTGAATAGAGGATATCACAGCGACGACGATGGAATTGGCATGGTCTACTGGGCGTTGTTTTACTTGGACCGGACAAAGAAGAGTTAAAGACTTTCTCTGCGGGTGTTTGGAGTTACCAGAACTTTGAAGCTTTGTAAAGTGCTTCATAGCTAATTTATTTGTTATGCCTTTCGATATAGATATTCTACTAGAGCAGCAATGGTATTATCATTTACACTTAGCATCAATTAGCTTTCACTTCATTGAGCGATAGTCGCGGAGTTCAATGGATCCATTGATGAGCTCACGTACGCCAGCCCTTTGTGCCACAAGCCGAATAATGTTGTCGTGAGCAGTATTTCCTGTATATTTTCAACATTACCTTGCAACTGTACAAACAAGTAGCTCCTTTGTTCTCTCGCTCTAAGAAGTATCAAGCCCAGTCGAACCTGTCGAAAATTGATCCCTTTGATTGGTTGATGTCTTAGGGCAGTTTAGCGTGTTCGCTTATTTTTTGCTTCCCGCACAATCTCCAAAAGTTCTCGCTCTTGTGTCCCTCGTCTCTCGAAATCCATTCCCATCACGACAATTCACGACAAACTCAGCAACCATGAGTGCCCTCAACAAGATCGTGCAAAACAGCCCTTCGCGCTCGAATCCATCCGAGCTTGAGACCAGCGTTGCTGGCGCTCTCCATGATCTCGAGACCAACACCCCAGACTTGAGGGCCGACTTGAGACGTCTTCAATTCTCTTCTGCCAGAGAGGTAAGATTTCTTCTAACGTGATTCTGCACAATTAGGACTGGGATGCAGTTATCGATATTTTCTTGCGATCGGCGCCGACATTTCATTGCGTATGGCGTATATACAGACGACGTTTTCATCCTCGAGCAAATTGGTATTTCGAAAGGATATCACAAGAGTGGAAGATGAAAATCGATGAACTTATATTATACAATATGGAATGGGGTGTTGGCGCTGATTAGTGGAATCGAACGGGCTGCGGACCATGTCTTTTTGACTGGAGATCGCCTGCTGATTTTGATCCCATTGTAGATTGAAGTTGGCCACGGCAGGAAGGCTATTGCCATCTTTGTCCCCGTTCCTTCCCTCAAGGATTTCCACAAGATGCAGCAACGGTATGTCCCTTTCTCTCCGATTTCAGGAGTTCTGGACTCTGATACTGATACTGAATAGTCTCACCCGTGAACTCGAGAAGAAGTTCTCAGACCGTCACGTCCTCATCCTTGCTTCCCGCCGTATTCTTCCCCGCCCCAAGCGATCCAACAGATCCAGAACTTCTCAAACCCAAAAGAGACCTCGTTCCAGAACACTCACTGCTGTGCACAGTGCTATCCTCGAGGACATCGTCTACCCAGTTGAGATTGTTGGAAAGCGTCTCCGCACCAAGGAGGACGGCACCAAGGTCTTGAAGGTTATCCTCGACGAGAAGGAGAAGGGTGGTGTTGATCACAGGCTCGACACCTACTCTGAGGTTTACAAGAAGTTGACTGGCCGTGGTGTTAGCTTCGAGTTCCCACAATCTGGTTCCGCTGAGTACTAGATATTTTGTACTGTCTAAGCAAAAAAAAAAAAAAAAATATTGGGATCTTCAGGGGGTTTAAACGATGAATGGGACTCTGAGTTAAGGAGTGGCTGGGTTCGTCTTCTCAATTCGGAGGCACAATAGATGAACTTTGCGAATACCAAAAGCTTGTGCCCTTCTCATCAACAAGCAATCTAATACTTGAAGATCTTGGACATACTGTATGTGAACTTGTTCATGCACTACTTCTGAATTTGTTAGTGGCCATGTGTTCCCGGTTCCTTTAGATATGCAGACAGTTTGGTGTTTTGCATACAGTCTACAAGTAGTCGCTACAACATGCATCAATCTCCTGCTCTGCTAAATTAACAGGTGTTATCATCTATCTTCTACACAAACCATGTCCTAACTATTCCAGCTCTGGTTTACCTAAACACAAACAACAAATGGGTATAATAAAATTTATCACTCATCCCACTTCAATTCATAAACTATGCATTCCCTCTCCTCTACTCTCCTTCATGTGCACCGGTTGAGTCCCCTCCTTCCCTTTCCCCCACATGGCATCTTCGCTTCCTTCATTCCTCAACCCATCTACATCGCAATCCTCCCCACGCCCAAGACACACCAATAAGCCAACTCTCTCTTTTCCCTCCCCTCCTTCTCCTTCTCCTTCTCCCTCCCTATCGCACCACCACCAGGACCACCGCTGCCGCCCATCCCCGGCTCATCCCCACCAGCATCCGTCTCCCATTCCACACGCACAAACACGGGAATCTCACACAGGTCTTCGTCTTCGTCCAGTCTCTCTACCGTTTCCTTTTCTGTACCAGTACCATGACCCGCGCCAGCACCTGTACTACTCCATCTCCCCGGGGTCACTTCCACCACCACCGACGTCCAGTTCCTCCCCTTATCCCACGGTTTTCCGTGCGCTTCGCCTCCTTCCGCGCCCAATTCACTGGAAACAGTCGCCCGTCTTTCCCTCTGCGATGAATCTTTCCCGCCCGCGCCCGTAGAGCCGTCTTGTAGAGCTTCATCCCACATATCCGTGTTAGCGCCGACGTCGAATTGCGGACACAGCAAGATGACTTTCGAGGCGTGGCGATCTGTGGTGCGGACTTTGGTCGCCAGACTGACTTTGATGGGGTCGAAGAGGGGATTTTTGAACGTGAGGAGGAATTGGGTGGGGCGGAGGGGAAGGAGGACGATGCTGGGGTTGGGGGGGAGAGGCGAGAGGGATATGCTGGGGATGTAGGATAGGGCTATGAGGCGGATGCGGAAGCGTGTGGTTTGCACTTTAGACTCGGGTTTGGTGAGAATGTGGCGGCAGGTGCGGCAGCGTTTGGAACGCTTGGTGCGGAGGAGGTAAGGGATGGGACGGAGGGAGGAGAGGAAGCGGGTGGGGGGTGTGGGCTGGTTGAGTCGCTGAGAGGGGCTTATGGTGCCGGACCAGCCTTCTGTGTGGAGTTGAGTTAGGGCAGCGGTCTCGGTGGATGGGTCGAAGATCTGGAGGCCGTCGGAGGCGTCATTAGCTTCGCGAATGTTTCCTCCTTTGGATTTGGCCTTCTTGTCGGAGAGACTTCCCCCAGTATAGAGACCCATTATACGTGTTAGGGCTCCTGGTGATCCATAGCCATAATCTGAGGAGAATCCAAGGGCGCTACTTGGATTGGAATCTGCTAGTTGGCCTTGGTAAAATGACTTCAGATTCGCAAATTGACTTTCTGCGTCTAACTTCTCGAAAGGGTCCAGTTGTGCCTTTTCAGTGAGTTCTTCTGCATCTTCAAGTATCGTTGTCGTAGCCAAAGATGATCGTCTCTCCTCTCGATCTCGCCGACGCTCTCTAGGACTTATCACGGGCTCTCCACCGTTCTTGATTTTGGCGAGCTGTGAGAAGACCGAGTTGGGTTTATCGAATTGTATGCCGATTTCGCGAGAGCTCCACATGCAGTATGAGCAGTGGAGGATGTAGGGCGTTGATCCTGATGTAGAGGACGAGGGATCGGAGGATTCGAAAGCACTGACTGTGAGGGGGGATATGCATATCGGACACTGGAAGCAGGATCTCGTGCATCTTTGAAGTGTGGAAAGTGTAAGCGTGCGGTCTTTTGCTGGTAGAGAGCGGGAACAAGGAGCTAAGAAGCTCATAGAGGAAGTAGATTTACATACCTGTTTCCCTCGCTCTTCACCGTGCTACTTGGCACCTCAAATAAACAGTTTGGGCAATACCATGTCACAATCTCATCCAGCACACATCTTGAACACCTAATCTGGTGGCAATCCTCGCAGTAAAGAAGGTGTTCGAGGGGGTATAAGCTATAGTTTGCGCGAGGAGCTCTTGGGTCAAATATTCGCTCTTCTTCTTGGACGGTGGGTGATTCTGGAGGTGTGTGTGAAGAGTGAGAAGGTGCAGATGTGTCTGTGCAAGGACATTGGAAATAGGTGTATGGTTTAAGTGTCGACATGTTTTGAGCATCTACCTAGCCTTACGGGTACTGCTGTAGGAGATGGGGTGGAGGGGGACAAATTGATCGGAGCTTCGGTGATATGATAATCCGTGCTGGGAAATTCTGAAACCGAATTGCATACAGACGTGACAGGGTAGGGGGCTCAGGGGGGGTCTAGTCTAGGCTTGTGATCATCTATGGCGCCGGGCTTGCTGTGCCATGGCATGTTGGCGTTCATGTATGTAATTATGTAATTGACTGTTAGTTTGTGTACTTTTCCGAAGGGCTTTGGATTGACAGGTTTGGATTGACAGTTTGGATTGACAAGTTTGGATTGACAAGTTTGGATTGACAGTTTGGATTGACAGTTTGGATTGACAGTTTGGATTGACAGTTTGGATTGACAGTTTGGATTGACAGTTTGGATTGACAGACAGTAACAGACTACGCGCTCCGTTTGGTAGGGTTGTGTTGCTGCTAGGATTTACCAATCACCTACTTGGGAATCTGTTAATGTTCGGCAGTGCCGGCGAATTGCCGCTTGAATGCAATGCAATCTTAGCTAGTACGAACGTCGGTATCTGTGTATCGGTGGTTGTGCGCATATTGTACGAAGGATATTGTCAGGCACTCGATCTGTAGCCAACCATCCAGCCGCCTTACCTGGGAACACTTTGTTGGTGATGGGTGGAACCTTTCGAACCGTGGAACCAACAAGAAGCTCGAGCGACTGCGGAAGCTCGAGCGACTGCAGAAGCTTCCCGCCGTTGCACATGCAAATACGGAGCCTTTTCTACTATGTACAAAGCATGGCATCTGTACCTTTTCTCCAAAGCACTTCGTACCCACACACTTCACCAGCCTCTTCTCGACTGGCTCGCAGCTCCAAACTAATTACATCCTGCGGAATTCCTGGATGTGCTCAGCTTGTGTATCTCATCTGGTCTGATTTCTTCCCGACCTTACGATAATGCTTTAAGGCTGGCAACATCCTTGCAGCGCCCACATTTGGCTTCCTGCACTCGTCAACAAAGCCATAGTTCTCTCCTTCGTATGGGTCCAAGTAGTAAGTAAACAAACCTAACCGTGCGGGAAAAAAAACACTCCTCACCTCGCGCCAATTCTACTCTTAATCCATACAATGTCTTTGTAAAGTCATTCAATTCCTCCAAATCCATCAGCAATCTTCATTCGGTGCATTACCCCATGTCGCGCGTCAATTATTAGAAGCTTAGAAGCATCCGATCAAAGAATCAGTCGTTCCTTCCACTCGGGTTGCCATATCAACTGACAAGCAAGCAAATTAACCAACACCCAATTGCCTGGGAGCTTTCACATCTCCAGACGCTTGGCCAGTGAGTGTCGATTTAGACTTACCACTCAACGCAGTCTTCATGTATGCCATATCATACCTTCATTTCGATGGTGTACAAGGGATTCCAAGGAATTGAGTCGCCGCATGTTAATGTTGGGAATTGGTCTTGATCAAGGTATGATCTCTTTTAACATTCCTCTTCTAGAGCTATCCGTCTCTCCCCCACCCTCTTGCACGACCGCATTCCGTTGGCCATGCTTTGGAGAGACACTGACGTGGTAATACCTGCCAGGCCATGCCTTCTCCCCAACCCACGCAAGATGATATAACTCCGGACAAGCCAAAAACCCCAGCGCCGAAAACAACGTCTCCCAAGCCCGCTCCGCCCAAACCTACTGCGCCAAAAGCTGCCAGCCCAAAGCAATCCACTCCTACGGGCCCGCGACCGATTGGCAGTGCCGCGAAAACTAGTCCAAATGGCGCGCTCAATCGCCAAATCGGCATCAAGCCACGGACACCCGTCAGCCCACCGATACGCAATCGGCCACCGGGGAAGAGAGCGGAACCGACCTTGCTTAGTGACTTCCTGCTGGGCAGACCGTCACCAAGTCGTCAGCGGCGGAGAAGTCTGGATGCAGTAAAGGCGGAAATGAGAGAAAGTGCCATCAATCGAATAAGGGCGCCGGGTGGGGTGCATGATCGGGTCAAACAATGGCAAAAAGCTAGTGCAGCAGCAGCTGTTGTTGAGGAGCCCGATGCTCCGGAGGATGATAGTGACGAGATAATAGTAATTGTGGAGGAGGGTAGCGTTGTCGAAGAACATAAGCTTCGTGTACAGAGTCAGAACATCCGACCCGGACGACGGAAAAGCAAAGAGATATCTGAGGAAGCGGCGAAAATTAGAAGTAAGAGCGCACCACGGAAAAGAGTCATAAGTGATGACCATTGGGTGATGAATAAAAAGAAGACGTCGCCAATCAAAAAGGAAATCAAAGTCGCCCCTCGTCCGATCCCGAAGAATTTCTTGAAGCAAACCGCCGTCAATCCTCCATTGGAGAAGAAAATAGCCGACTGGGTAAAACGGACTGAGGCCGATGCCGAGGCCGCAGGTAAGAGTGGAATGGAACCGTTGTCACAAGTCAAAAGCACTCCTCAGCCAGATATCCGCGATGTCTCACCGAAACCAAAGTCAGCTGCTTCACGGGAAGAGATTATCGTCGAGGTAGAGGTCGAACCAAAATCGAAGTCTTCCTCGAGTGCAAGCACCCCACGTGCGCGGAAGTCTACAAGTAATGGATCCAAGGAAGACATCGACAAACTGCCAAAGGGAAGGCAAACTCCCAAATCCGAGCCTTCCAGAACTCCAGCCAATGATGGTATTCGCGTTAAACCTAGTGGTGAGAATGGAAAATGGGATGATGGCATCCGAATAAAGCCGCTCGTTCCACGACCCCGAACTGGTGAAATGAAGAGAGAATCATCCACGTCGAACCCGTTCCTTGATGGGATCAGCGTCAGACCCCTAAACGTCAGAAAGGTAGAGAAACCCACGCCTGCCGCTGCGGTACCTCCTGTCATCTCATCATCTGACAGAAGAAAGTCTGAAAAATATCTCAAGCAGCCTAAAGAGGTGGAAAAAACTGACAGGGGCAGCCATTCTGATGGCGATATCAACGACGACAATATGCAAACACCAACCCACTCGCCCAGTAAGCGACATCATAGAAAGCCCCATTCCCCATCTCAATCCATGGATGATATTCCGTTTGGAGATTCCGCTTTCAGCTCTCTGGATCTTCCCCTTGGCGCAGAAGCGAATACCTTGAATAGACCTAAACCGCAGAGGAACCCTAGTCATTTGGTCCCGAACGTCCTCAAGAGAGTCTACAATGAAGGCAAGAAAATTATGCAAGACACTCCCGAAATACCTGCAAGGGGCGGTGTCAATCAACCTCCCAGCATAGAGTCTTGGCTTAACAATACAGCTGACCCCTTTCTTGATGGCAAGGAAGCTAAAGAACCTTCGAAAGCCACCAATGACGAAGAAGAGCAAGAGAAAGATTTGAGCATTAATAAGGACCCCAAAAGAACTGGAAGCAAACATAGACGTGTTCGAAAATCGTCGGAGAAGCACGAAGAAAATACTGATGCTGTTCCGCACGCTACCAAATCTCCCGTGGAAAGGCGCGAGGCAAAAACATTGGGAGAGCCATTTGAATTAAGCAAACCCCCTACGCCTCCTGCTGCTGGATTACGCCGAAGTCCTGCGACACGTGTTGCTTCACCTCCTATCAGAGCAGCACGCAAAACACCATTCAAAGACGCTTTATTTGAAGCTTTCCGGGGAGAGTCTTCAATTGAGGGCATATTAGATCGAGATGAATATTTTGAAGAGGAAGACGACAGTCATCAACACTCGCGAGATACCAAGGGCTCCGGTCGAGAGCTAAGATCATTGTCAGAAGAAATTCCTAGCCGACAAAGCTCTCGGCAGTCGGCTGACAGGCTTGATGTACCGGATCTTTCCCGCGCTGCCTCGGGGCGTTCAAGAAGAAAGAAAAGAAGAGGACATTCGGGAGACCACCGATTATCAGCAATTGCATCTATCGAAACGTTCAGCACTTTGTCATCAGCTGCAGACCAGTCTTCCAATCTTACCAAGACAAGTCTAACTCAAGCAACCACCCAAACTGGAAGATCTGACTCCAATGTCTCCCGCAAGAGGAGTAATAGATCTGGGCTCAAGAGGAGATTGACGAAACATTCTGATCTGGTTTCTATGCTCTCGCTGCCGGATACAGCACCACCTGGTCGATCAAAAAGTATCCGATCAGCCCGAAGTGTGCGCACAGCAAGAGCCAGCCTAGAAACTGCTACCTTACGAGATCTGATGCGTGAGTTGGCAGATGACGAAGTAAAATACGCGAGAGAGCTGAAGACATTGGTTAACGGAGTGATCCCGGTTCTTTTAACCTGTGTTTTGTCGAAGTCTGATTCTGCCATTGCTGCTGGGCTCTTCAACCCGAATGCAACTGATGTCAAAGACACATTTCTTACCAAGCCCATTATCGATATGGGCGTTGCTTTGGAGCGCTTGAAGAACTTACATAAGCACATTCCTCTCGATGATGCTGATGCCCTTACTGCCTGGCTCCACCGAGCTCACCGTGCTTATCAAGATTATACACGCGTATGGCGGCTCGGCTTCCAGGACGTTGTCGTCAACCTGGCTCCTGTCACTCGTTCTGCATCCGCAGATGAGGGCTCGTTACTTGATGGCGTTCCACGAAATGCTGAAGGAGACGTAGTCAACGCGAACGGCGAGCGCGTCGATGTTGCCTTTCTCCTCAAGCGGCCCCTTGTTAGAATCAAGTATCTAACAAAGTTAACTAAGGTATTTCTCTACCCTTTTGCATCTCATTGTTGACATGATCTGACACAACAACACAGGGGCTTGACAAACTCAACCATACAGAAGTCTCGGCTAAAGCAGTCTCGATCTTCACAGACCTACAAGAAATAGCCCGCCGCCGCGTCAAAGAAGAATGTGCAAGACTGGAAGATTTGTATGCAAACAGCACAGATGCAACTAGAGCTCGGGATCCCCAAAATCTAGCCCCCGTCGAAGACGCTCATATCGATCGCAATAGACAAGTCTGTGCGAAAGACTTCTTTGCTCTTGACTTTCCACACTCCAATGGCCAGAGGATCGAGTGCCGCGTTGAGCTTATACTCCGCGATAACCCTACCGATGAAAATGACAGCGGAGATCTCCTGATTTGCGCTTCAGATATTACAAGGGAAAGTACAGACCGTTACTTGCTGTTCCCTCCAATCTCCAAAGACTTCATTTCAGCTGCAGCTGGAGATAAGCCTGGCCAATTGGTTGTCATGATCCGAGGAATACATGGACCCGTAGAATGGCGCGAGAGTTTCAACCTCGAAATTATAGAGCCTGAGACTGCTGCTGAATGGATAGAGATGCTTGGCTCGAATCCGACACCAGATCCTGTTTTGACTGCCGTACCAGATAACACGGATACGATGTCCATGATCTCCATGGATCCTTCAGAAATAAGCAATGCCGATGATCCCGAGGATATCGAACTTCCCATCGGGGCTCGACGAAGAAGATCATCTCACAGGACTCCAACTAAAGAGCGCCAGCGATCTTCTACATCCTCTCCTAACTACTCACTACCTGAAGTAGTGTCGTCATCCGATGCAAGACACCGTAACTCGCCATCTCCGAGAGCTACAACACGCCGCAAGGGGTCTGTTGATGACATTACCGGTGTCTCAAAAGTCGGACACACTAAAGCGGCTAGACACCATACCCGTACAAGGTCTACACCAAGCTCACCACTTGCTAGTCAAGTCATGCTAAGTGATGATGACCATAAAGAAGAAAATACCGAGGAACGTGAAGCCCGGAGTCGATCCACTACTCCTGGTAGGACGCAGCGTAGGCCACTTACTCCATCCTTGGAGTTGCCCCATATTCCGAAAGTTCGCAAGACAAGTTCTCGATCTTCAATTGACAGTGGCACGACAGAAGATACCCGCCCCGGATCTCCTGATGATTTTAGAGATGACTTTAGAGATGACAACGAGCCATACATACCAACACGTAGTCCTGACTACCCAGAAGAGGAAGAAAATGCTCCACCGCCACCTCCGGCTCATAGGTCAATTTCTCCTAGTGGCCTCAAAAGTCCAATTATTATTGAGCCGCTTGCACCTAAAGTTAGATCTCGGCGCACATCCTCTCCGCTAAAGCACGAATATCAGCCTTCCGACGAATCAGATGCCTCGGAAACATCATACACTTCTTCGGAAGAATCAGAGACAGAAGATGAAGAGTCATCGTCAGAAAGTTCATCTGACGAAGACGAATTGGAGAGTGCAGATCTCACCGAGATCGAACCGACCGCAAGCATCTATGGCAGACGTGTATCTCCCACAATTTCTCTCTACAGCCTACCAAATGTGACGTTACCACCATCAAACCCCACCTCCCAGGGTCCTCATAGGGTCCCAATCGTGCACCGCAAGACCAATGAGCTCAAAACTGATGAGCTAAAGACATATGATACAAATACTAGGAAATACATTGCCAGTGTTACTTCCTGGAACAATTCTAAAGGCCGATGGGAGGATGTTCACCAAGGGCCTTGCTCCATTGTTGTTAGCGCTGGTCTTATTCAAGTCTTTGAGTTGCCTTCTTCTTATAGCAACCCCGCTGGTCTTTCCACGATTCAAGAGTCTGTTGTTGAAGGGTCCGAAGAGAAAGAATCCGACAAACGACCACTCATCTCTCAGGTACTTACACCTGTGGTCACTCTCAGACAGAGCACATCTGTTGACATCGAGGTGCACTCACCACCGACTGATGAGTCTCGAGTTAAATGCAGCGCCACAATTAGGTATAGAAGTTTAGATAATCCTTCTTGTGTCGAACTATACAGATCTATTCACAAAGCTCGTGTGGATAACCCTATTTATAAGAAGCTTGAAGAAGAGCGTCGCGTCAATGCATACGGTGGAGCAACCTCCGAGCCACAAGTCGCCCCTAGCAAGAAGGCTAGCTTCTTCTTCGGTCGCAAGAAGAGTTATCGCGCATCAACTCGCGCACCATCCGTTATCAATTCGGAGCAAAGCAGCTCACCGTCCATGGCTCGTCTTTCAGAGTCTTTCAAACGATTGACGGGAAGCTCATTCTTCAACATCGCCAAATCATCTATAGAAAGAGGATCTGGATCAAGTTTCTACACCAGTTCATCCAGACTTACTCCTCCACGAACGCCACATCCGTCAAGTTTAGCTGGTACATCCACATCATATGGTGGCGTCAATCATACTTCAGAGAACTTGAAAATCAGGCTTTATTATCTAGAGACACGCTCTCAATGGAGAGATTGTGGAAATGCACGACTCACTGTTACCGCTCCTCCACCTGGCATGCGCCAAGCCAGCACGGTCGACCATGGAATAGAGCGACGTATCCTGGTTACGCGGAAGCCGCTCAACCTAGAAAAATCAGATGACTCTAACCCGGTCGAGGTCCTATTAGATGTTGTTTTAGGTGCAAATTGTTTCTCGATGATAGGAAACAAAGGTGTTACGTGTAATGTGTGGGAAGACGTGGTGGGACCTAATGGCGAGGTTGGTATGGTGGGAGCCATAGGAAGAGTCAGTGGAAGGACGAGGAAATGGTGTCTACAAGCGGGAAGTGCACCAGAGGCAAGCTGGATTTACAGTTTGGTGGCTGTGGGGAGGTAGACGAATGATATTTGTCGACAAAAATTTTCTCAGATATAGTGGCTGATATATATGATGGCACGGCCTTGATGACCATTCATTCTTTGGAAGATCTCTTCTCTCATTGTCGTTGCTAGTTCCTTCGCATATTTTTTTCTTTTATGTAACACTGATTTTGGGTGTGGAGGATTCGATGTATGTATTGTATGTGTATATAAGAGAAGGAAAGAAAGAAGGACTGAAAGAAGAGAGAAAGAGGGCATAGCGAGCGACTTTTTGCATTTTCATTTTATTGATTTATTACTTATTTATCGATAGAGAGGCTTGGGTGGAAACGAGGAACATACGGATGGGATATCCATATAAAATGGTTTTTCACAGGAAGTTGGGCGTTTTTTTGCATGTTGTTTTTCCGCTTTCCTTTCCCGCTGCGGTGAATAGGGATTTGCGCTGTGCGATGGATACATACGTATAGGGTAGGATAGGCTGGGATGGGGGGGCTGGATAGGTGCGCTTTTTTGATACCTCTTTTGCTGCTGCTATTCTTTTCTTTTTCTTTTTCTTGGCTGGGGATCGAAGTGGAAAGGGGAGAATAGGATGGGGTAAGAGGCAAGGGTGAATTGTGAGGTTTGATGGGACTTGAGGTGGAATGAAGAGGGGGAGATCTAGCTGAACGAGGTAGGGGAGAGGTAAAGATCATAGGGATAGTAATAGAGATGGAGAAAGAAGAGCATTGGATGTGGGGAGGGGAACATATAAAGTATTGGAAAGGAACATAATAATGACTATAGAAGTATATGATGAACCTTGATCTGAGATTTTCAATTGTTCAAATGGAACTTGTGCTGTGCTGCTGTCTCAACATGTGTGATGCATTTATCTTGGGTGCAGGTAGTAGTCAGTCAGTCTTGAGATGTTGAATATGCCAATTTTGTAAGGTAAATAGGCTAGGTAAAGGTATCTATCTGCACTATCGATTTGACTCATCCCGCTGGAAAAAACGCCCGCCCAAATAAATTCACCAAAGTAGAGTGCGTGTATATTTTCATCCATGAATACCTGTCCATATCCCGCCATACCCCCACCCCACCCCACCCCATCCCGTCATGCCCAGTCCAGTCCAGTCCAGTCCAGTCTTCCTGTCCCAGGATGTATGTATAGTATGCATATATGTAAATATCAAACGAAGGAAAGGTAGTCTAGGATTGCACGCATCTGCGCGTGTCGGTAGCCCTGAAATCCATTGAAGCCATCCCCGCATATCGCCTGAATAGTATAGATCAAATTTTGGTTCTGGTTTCAATAGAAGAGATCTTCAGCTTTCTGTCTCCGGCTGCCTCTCCCCTCCAATTTCCCCGCGAAAAGCTCCTTCCCTGCATTTCCTCCGCCTACGCGCGCAGGAAACAATTCTTTGACTGCCGGACCATCCGATGCCATTCCCTTGATGGAAAAGCCTTGCGCTGCAGGAGCAGGAGCGGTTTTGGCGGCTCCGCGGATGTTGAATCCTTGTGACTTTGGCGGCGATACGGACCCGCTTGTCATGCGTGATGCCAAGGAACTACCCGTGATCCGCGATGCTAAGGACTTGTTGGAGGACGATCGAGCATCTGAACTGCCGTCGGAGAATGGGACGTGCATCTTATGGGCGAAGAGATCGGCTGTTTCGTCTGTAGCGTCAAGGGCATTTGATCTGTGATGTACTGTACCCAGTTTGTGAGGGAAGAGCTCCTTGGTAGAACGCTCTTCACGTAGTCTCGTCTTGATCGTTTGCGCGCTTTGTCGGTTCTCTGCAGCAGCTCCGTCGCGTCGTCGGCCTCGCTCATCATCTCTCATTGGTGAAGCACTTCGATCCCGTAGTCGTCCACTACCACTCCTGCCACCTGTGCGTTCCGGAAACAACTCTCTTGGGCCCGAACGTGCGTCTCGTGGTCTACGACGGTCTCCACCCCCTCTAAAATCACTGCCTGATGAAGTCGATCCAGATCGACGATGGTTCCTAGAGGCTCTTGACGCCAAGGCCGCCTCGTCATCGTCGTACAAACTCGCATCAAAACCGGCTTCTGCGTCTCCCTGTTGGCGATTCTGCTGCTCCCGATCATCGTATCGCTGGCTTCTATAGCCCCCATCGTCACGATCTCTATATCTTCTCCCACCCTCTCGTTTTCTTCTCTCCGCAGGGTCATGTTCCGGATTGAATAGGTAGAATCGACTTCTCTCCCTAGCACCTGCTTGTTTGCGATCTCCTACTACAGCTATGCGGACTTGAAGGTTAATTTGAGGTTTCGATGGGAAAGGTTTGGCGGGGATGGTTTGTAGATTGGCGAGTTGAGAAATATCTGTAATTTCCTGGGCCGAGAAGGCGCGTAGAGCTTCAGCTGCGACCTCGGAATTGGCATATACAAGGTTCAAAGAGGAATCATCAATCCATTCTATGCGCTCGATTTTTCTCTCAAAGTGTTCGTTGGCAAAATCCCGCACGTCCTTGGTAGTGAGGTTGTCTAAACCACGAAGGTGAACTTTTTCCGGGGCCGGCTGAAGGGCGTCGGTTCCGGATGTATCGTTGGGAGCTGATGTACCGTTCTGCACAGCTTCAGTTTGGTCAGGCTAGCAAATTGTATATTAGCTGTGGGTTCGAGAGAGGATGATTCGCGATCGTAGGAAAGGACGGCTTGTTGGTTGTGTACGCGCTCGTCATCGTCCAAAGCCTGCAGGTCCTTATGCCGTGCACGAATGAGGAGTGCTCACAAGTATCTCGATGTCCGCCATCTCTGGTACAGGTACCATATCCTCCACCAGCCCAACATCAATGTCCATATCAATATCCATATCGGTAGCCATCTCGAATGAGCCACCAAGGGTGTGTATTCTTAGATGCAATGACTCGGCGTGTTGGTTCTGAGTCCCATGCACAAAATAAGAACTCTCTTGAAGGTCGCGAACTGATGAAAGGAAGAAATTTCGGTTGGTTCGTATAAAGCTGTACTGCCGTAGACTAGTAGGCTTTGCTGTACTTGTGCGGCGCGTTCGTTAAGGGCCAACGGTTCTTTCCGCGTAAACACCGTACAGGCAGAGGATTTGAGAAGGAGGCGACGTGGACTGTGAAAGATGAAGTATTTTTGGGATGAATTGATGGCGCGCTGACAATATCTTGAATTCTTATGATTTCTCTAAGGTAGAGAGGTTGTTCGCATGAGGCTGACCGTAAATTGTAGCCAGAAGTGATAGCTTTCGCGATGGTAGTTCTAGTTCTAGGTTTGCCGAGGGTGGGGTGAAGGGTTTTAGTGCCGGCTCCAATGCTACGCTACTTGTACTCCACGAAATGCCTCCTGAGTTTCCACTACAGCACTTCACATCATAAATGTCACTCTTGCATGTTGTATGATCATGATTTGAACATCTGGTGTGAGAAGTTTGTGCTTTTTATTTGAGATGATCAAAGGCCACTATATACACAAATAACCGCCGCAAATAGCAATCATAATAAATGCAAACGATCCAGTGGTATAACCTTCAACGGCCCGGAAGAAGTAACGAGAAGTCTGGAAGCACAACCTGCGAAAGGGTATCATTTCTATGAGTTGTGGGAAGCCAATGAAGGATAAGGATGTACGCATATTCTCAAATGCCAAGCGGTACATTGAGAACTCTCGGTCATCCAGGAAAATATCTTTCCCCGAATGGGATTTCATCTGTTAGCATCCCCGAGGCACACTTTCCAGAACTCTGTCACACTCTCTCCATTCTCGACATCGCCGTAATATCTCGGTCTTGGGGACTTGAACACTGGTGGCCAGCTTGCTGGATCGTTTGAGAGCACTGCGTTCATCGAATCCGCTCATATGTCTTCCTTTTCTGCCCCAATGGTTCTTGCAAGCCATTGGTGCTCGATCAATGCCGAAGCGTGCCATTAGCTGCTCCGACATCAAAAACCAAAGGGCGTTGTCGAACTTCTTTTCAAGAGTTGGCCATCGTGCTTCCTGGGCACGGCGCTCGACCAACAGCTGGTGCAACACATTTTGCTCTAGGTTGGACCAAGCTTGACGACGGACTCTTGTACCGGTAAGAGAGGTCGCTTTGTATTTTCTGGCTACCTTGGGCGATGGTAATGCGTTCTCATCGTCGTCACAGGTGCGTGCTCTTTTTTTAGAAGGAGATTCTCTTTTATTGTTGGTCTTGGTGATTGGGGAGCTTGGTAGAGGTGTGCGAGCAAACGTGGTCTTTGTAGCGGACTTTCTAGCCGATTTTCCACCGTGGGAGTATCGATAGTTGCATTCATCTTCTTGGCATGATACACCGACAGGAGCGGGTGGTGAGCTTGGTGGGGTTGGTGGCCGTGAAATGCATTGCTCAAAGTCGTGTCTAGATCTATCATCGGACCCGTTGTCTTCCTCGTCATCCTTGTAGTCGCCATCGTCGACCGAGTTAAAATCTTCAATTTCGGAGCCAGAACATTCTTCCTCGTCTTTGATAGATTCTAAGGGAAACTCCCGTCCGACAGTGAAACTGCAAAATGCTGGAGACTGCCCAGAGGGACAGCTTTCCTTCTCGTCCTCAACACTCTTGTCGTTAGATTCATTCTCCCCGCTGTCGGCAAGAACCTTGGAACAATTTTTAGTTTCATGATTTTCGTCATAATTATCGCCTGATGCTCTGAAACTGGCCTCTACCAACGTATCAAATTGGTTTAGCTGTTTATGTTCGACTCTGCTATTGGTGATGTGACTGAAGTTACGGGTTATGGTATCCCATTCAGCTGCAAGGCTTTGGCATTTCGTATCATCCAAGTAGGCGACACATTTGTTGGAGGTTATCTTGTCATCAGGACCTGATAGAGGTCGCGAGTCGTCTTCAGAACCAGTTTCATCGGCTGTGCTGGCTGCCTCAAATGTCTTGGAGAGATATGTTCGAGCGATGGGATCCGACAATTGAGCGAGGCACGCTGGATTAATCGTTTCGAAAGATGTATGAATATCGAACGGAGATATGTCTATTGACGAGGTAGAGGACAAGTAGGCGGAGCTCACGCCGAATTTTTGCAGGTTGTTATTAATCCAGTGGTCGTTGCCATAGGGATCAAGCTCCTTCAGGCGTGCAGTCACAGCTTTCAAAGCACCAACGACGTCAGGCGCGAAAGGGATTAAGTGATTACCCTGAAAACCCTGCGAGTTGCCTGAAAAGTCTAGGGCGAAGCCGTTCATGTTGAAATTGGAGTTCTGACTGCTGATGAGTTTCTTCTTTGATTTAGAGGGCTTATGGTTGTGTAGATGTGTGATTTTCATGCAGGCGACATCGCAACGAGTTCTTGAGTCTTTGGAGAAAAACGGTGTTTTGGTAAGAGATTATATCAAAGCACAAGTTATCTGATCTATGTACAGTAAACCATTGTAAAGTTTTGCCCATGCCGCAATCGGCCAGTGGACGATCCATCGAGCCCCTTCTAACTTATTCGACCCTATTGTTATGAATGCAGACCCACTGCGACTGGGATTTTTGGAGTAAGAGAAAGAAAATTCAGTAGAGAATTTGAGGTAGAGAGAAGTTTCTGTAGAAGACAATAGGAGAGTTTTCTTGGCCCTTCTGAAAAGCTGAGGAGAGTGGCTGGGATAAGTGAATGTGTTTAACACAATAGGAATTTGGGGAAGACTTAGCGTTGAACTCGCGGAGCAGTGAATTTGAAGCATCTAGACGATGAGAAAACATGACAATATAAAGCTTTAGGGCTGATAAAAACACAATAAGGATAATATCAAAGTTGAAGTTCATGAAGATGGATCTTGATTGAAGAATCGAGATGGCTGTGAAACAACTTCCATTGCGCGAAGAAGTGAGAACATATTGATACCCTCATCAGAATGCAGCGTAAGCATAGCTCAACGCTCATAGTAAAAGAGCAACTGTCTTTCTTTCGAGGAGTGAGATTGAAAAAGGAGGGGAGAAAGGTTGAAGCGAGGCAGCACGTGCCACGCACATCCTTCCCACCTTCCCATTCAACAGCAACGTCATGTTAGATGACGACGATATTCTCGAGCAACAATCAACAAAAAAAGAGCTCAACACAAAAATGTCCGTCACGATCAAGGCCGGTGAAGGTGCGATAATTCGCACGAAGCCACTAAGTCAAGATGCCTTCTCGTCATTCGGAACCGTGATTCAGAACCCCGCACCAGCAGTAAACCCCTCCACGTCGCTCAAAGAGCTCCCACCAAACGCAGTACAAGCCAACCAAGGTAGCGCAATCAAGTACCAGAATGTCACGCAGATGAAGGATTTCTACCACAAAGCGCCGAGTCGACGGGTCGCGAACGCAGTCATGAATATGTTTGTTTGTTCGCCGCGGGCACTACGCCCGTCTCACGAGAGCAATATCGGGGGTTTATTCCCGGTCAGAATACTGGAACGACATCCTTTCACGACGCAAACCTTCATTCCTCTCGGGATATCACCTTCGGAGCAAAAGGATGTGTGTTACTTGGTCGTCGTTGCACCCAGCCTACCGCCGTCATCAATTGATGAAACCTTACCCGTCCCTAAAACGGGCAATGACGAAAAACTTCCCGGGCGCGGGTTGCCGGACTTGAGCAAGCTCCAGGCTTTCATAGCGAATGGCGCACAAGCGGTCACCTACAGTGCGGGGACCTGGCATGCTCCGATGGTAGTTGTAGGGAACAGATCCATTGATTTTGTCGTGGTACAGTATGCCAATGGAGTTGACCTTGAGGACTGCCAAGAGGCAGAGCTGGAGAAGCCAGCGGACATTTGGGTGGCGGTCCCCAAATTCTAGTCCAATGCACAGAGAGGAAGGGATATTGATCGTGGAATTTTGAGATGATTGGAAGAAGGGTTGTGCTGGGGAGCTTTTCTGGAGTAACACAGTACCGAATGTACGATGCATTGTAACATCCTACAGGCCTCACGTTTCCTACGTTGCTAAGAGATATATAGCTTGGGTAGCATGCGATGCAATGAATTCCATTAACATCTTCATTTGCGAACCCATGAAACCTTACCACGTTGTTGCGATGCATTTTCAAAAAGCCCCATAGTACCTCCATGGGGTTCGGGACAGCGTAGTACCAATGTCGATAAATATCTATATATTTTGGGACCGCAAAAAGGTCGCCGACCTACGGCATATTAGCTTCCAAAAGTACCTAGAGAGGTCCCCGACAGATCTACAATGGACGTTTGGGCAATCACCATCTATATCGACGATATCACTCTAGAAAAAAGCCATCCAGCGAATCATCAAGCAGGAAAATGAAATCCAATATTGTGAGATTGATTATGTGACGGCTTTCTTCAGACGTTGTTGTCCTCAGCTAGCTCAGACAGCTAAGTACGTAGGCTGCAAATGTCAGGTACGGTACTAGTGACCCCTTTTCTCCACCACACTTCGTACTGTCAACCAATTAGTTCTTGCACCAAAAATGTATGAACCTAACAATCCACCGTCTTAAGCAGCAGAAAAGCAGCAGAAAAAACATTACATCAGTCAGTCGGTCTACAAGATTTCCATGCATTCTAAAACTTTGGTGGGTGTTTCGTGTTGGATTTTCAGGCCGGCGTTAGAGGCTTGCGTTGGTCTTCCCTTTGGTGAAGCGGCTAGATTCAGGGCTTGGATTAAGTATGCAGCGACCCGTGGTTGACCTCGTGGATAAGAGTCTCCGAAGGGGTATTGTTTTATTTTAGAACCCGTTATGAAAGTTTAGATTGCAGATGTAGATTGGCGAGTTGGAACCAGCAGTCATTGCTGCAGATCCCCTTATTTTTCATGATTCTTCTGCGCCCGCCTTACCGTTTTTGTTTCGCACATCTAGACCTTTTCGGGAGTGCCAATGCCTACTCGGCCGCATACATAATCTTACGGCGCCAGCCAATGAGCACGCGTTGCAACGGCTTCAATGCTATCCTACGGAGTAGTACACATGGCAGCGCAAGCTTGCAGAGACGTGGGTGGAGGCGGTATATCATCATCACCGACGTGGGAAAAAGAACAAACAATATTGTAGTCTTTCAGCCACACCGGTTCCAAATGGACTATTTGATGCATGGAAAGCATGACAAAGTACGGATAGTCAGGGGAATTGGAGAGACATGATGAAGATAGCAATCAATTATGGGGTCAGCTGAATGAGTTGTCCCATAACGAAGGAACCAGGCAAACAAGTAAAGCAGTTGAAAGCATAAACTTCAGAGTTATTCTTGACCTTCTTCCGCCCCCGTCCCTTTCAAGGCCATCAAGCTTGGTTGGAGCATTTTGCTGAGATGATGGACGATGAAATCAGCCTCACGAATTGTCGCCTCTTTACGCTCGGAGCGCACGCCTCGTTCACCAGCATCGCCAAATATCGCCAGAAACAGTAAGCTCCCTCAGCATGGATGGCGTCGTTTGTGCCAGGGTAAGAGCCGTTGCTAGGTCAAGGCTTTGGGTTCTTCCAAGCTTCCATTTGCAATCCGACAATCCTTTTGTCATTTATTTCATCTGGGATATCAAACCATGGTACAGCACGGAATCCAACCATGGTACAGCACGGAGCCTGTTCGTGATCTTTGCCCCTCGAGGTAGGTCAGGGTCGTGAGTCGTGGTACACCGTCAGGATAGAAAAGAAAATACGACACGATAGCATGCTTGATGTTCAAACAAAGTAAAAATTGCGAAAGCAGACGAAGAACCATGGGACCGCCCCCTTGATCTCTTCCAATCGAAGGCTGCGCACCATGCAAAACGTCTCCACTGCCTTGTTAACACGAGACTTGCGATCTGGAGATCAATACTTCCGTATGCTTCTTCTCATTTACCTCGCGGAGATCCCGTGAGAGCGTCTGTGTTTGACGGTTTGGCTGTCAAAAGAATGCTGTAACATCAACCTCCGGCCCCTAGCCCATCGCCCACTTTCCAAAACTCCACTTAAACTTAGCTTTCTGAGCGGGCAGTCCAGGGAAGTCAATCGGCCGGTCGACTTATTCGCAATCGTTTAGCTGTCATGCTGCAGGCAGCGAGCGCACGCACTTTGGACCATGACATACATGACTGACTGATGCTATCGCGGGCTACCGATACAATTACCCAATTCATCCACTTTGCAATATCTACTCCTCTCCCAGCGACGCGGAACTCTCGAGAAAGCCGGCCTCGGATTTCCCCTGCCCAAGCACAACCCAACTAACTGCTACCTACGTACATACTCATCTGTCGAGCCTCACCAAGCCGGTAATGTCAATAATCCTTCCACAGGTAGGTAGGTAGGTAGCTATTCTACTCACGAACCATACGAAAAGTACAGTGACATCTTTTTCCCTCTCACACACCCTCCAGGGTAGAGTCGCAGAGGATCCCGTCGCAGGGGTAACCTTTACCATTACCATGGGATCGCATATCTTCACCAAAAATAGTACAGCGCCGCCGCCTAGGTAGGCAGGCAGGTAGGCAGGTAGGCAGGTAGGTAGGTAGGTACCTTTTATCCCTATCCCTCCCTCTCTCTTTCTCGGTTGAGTCTACCGTATGGTACGTATGATATATGATATTGCTTATTCTTCATCCTACTCGACTTCTCATTTTCGATACCCGCCAAACACCACCCCCCCCTTCCCAAGCAACCCCGGAAACCGATCCCTGACACGAAAGTAAAGTACACTACCGTATGTGCGGATGAGAAATAAGTTGAAATACCCGGCGGCGCGAGTAGGAAAAGCATATGTACTAAGCTCCAGGATTCGAGAATTAATTCGGGTGCCTATTCTGTATCTGAATCTGTCTGCACCCATTCCTGACATTCTGAAACTTTTGGGTTTGCTTTACTTTGCTTTGCTTTGCTTGCTTTGCTTTGCTTTGCCCTGCTTTGCCCAGGGGGTGGTGTATTTATTTTTTCTAAAGTTGTACAGCTCATTGCAATCGTTGCGAGAAACAAGGTTATACCATCTATACCATAATGGCTGACCATTTCATCCAAGTCAGAATCTAGATTTAGAGCATCATCACTAATTATCGTGATCACGAGCAGAAAGGGCATGAGGGGATAGGAAGGAAGGATGATCTATCTATCTCCCTGCGCTCATTTTCCCCCATCTATGATCTACAGGTGAGGCTGCTGTTGCTTGGTGCTGTACAAATCATCTTTACCCCAAGCCAAAACCCAGCAGCACCAGCCCAGACCAATCCACTCGCGCTGTATGTATGATCACGTCGATCGCCACGATCCGCCGACTATGGATGAGAAAAAGCGCTCACCAGCCTCACCTTAATAGACTTTTTCTAGGCCGTATACATCCTGTAATCGCGACAGCGAAACCCCTTGAACAAAATACAAACAACCAATTCCAGATCTGCTTTTGTCCTCAACCATTCATTGGTCCGTTCGTGCATCCATCCATCCATCCACCAACCCACAAGCTTCGAGACCGCAAACATGACTTTCACATACCCATTGCATTGCCCTGTCCTCGCTCATTCATGCCTTAATGCCTCCTCCAGCACTGAAACTCTCCCCTTCTTTCCCCTCCCCTCTCCTCCCCGTTGCGGTACAGCGAGTAAGTAATATTTCCCCCGTTTCCAATAGATGACTCGAGCTGGAAATGGCCACCCCGTTTCGCTCGCAGGACTAACAAACCAAAAAATAGACTTACACCTGAACGGCATAGAGGAAGAGAATAGTTCAGCCAGAGTTTACCCAAACAAACAGGTCTTGCTCTCTCCCTCTCTTTTCCTCCCTCCCTCCCTCTTCCTTGGTCAAAGCATACTATACTATACCCTCCCTACCTATACCCTAGGATCTGGGATACCGTAATCAATCTTTTTATTTTGACAGCTGGCAGAGCCCGCAAAGGAAACTAGTGAACGTTTCTCATATACGTGAGCCCCCCAGGCTAGTGTCAGTCCTAGTCGCAGTCCTAGTCCCAGTCCCGCAGACGCAAATTTCCCAAAGGTTAGGGCGCGGGTGAGATGAGAGGAGAAAGGCCCAGCATGTTGTGTTCAGGTTTGATCATCACCCATGCTATGCTTTTCATGGCATAGGTAAGCCCCAATTGCTCACCCACACAACCACAACCACAACCACAACCACAACAAAGCGTATTGGAGCTTCTTTTCATCCGGCTGCTCGTTCTGACTAAGGTATTCATATGCCAAGTAGCAATATTGCTAAGGGACTCGAGAGTAAGAGAGCATAGAGCAAAGCTAGATTCCGCATCTAGGTAGTACGAGGTATTGGGATTGTTTTGGCTCCCTTTCCCCACTTATCCCCACAATAGTCAAAAAAAGCCGAACAGGCGAGTAAGGACTCGTAGATCATGGCGTAGGACGATTCGTGATTGGATCTCCGGTGCGATATTAGTCCCAAAGAGGCTCTTATACGCACATCTCATATCCCCCCCTCCCAATCCCCATACCCATCCATTTCATCACTGGTGATGGAATGAATGATGATGCTTGAGCTATTGATTTTCGATAGTAACGTATCCTCTCTCTCCCTTGTACGGGTTCTTGATATGGCCGACAAGTACGAACAGTGCATCAAACAATTTGAATTTTCTATCTATCATTTCACTCCAGATTCGTAACTTACAAAATTGATCCGCAAAGCCCGACCGGCTGGCTGTCACATTCGCCATGGCAACCGCAAACCATAGACTGGACTTGGCTAGGTCGTCAACGGGCAAGGGGGCAAAAAGCAAAAAACCCGAACACGATCGATCCATTTGGGAACCAACCAGGGAACAGCAAAGATATGAGAGAGAGACAGAAGGGGAAAAAGCAAACATCCAATGCATCACCAGTCCGGCACGCATAAGACCGGTAAGAAAAGTTACACAGGAGAGAAAAAGCAAACATTTCCGCCGGCGTATGCATTCATGCAGGCCGCACACCCAAATATCTGAAACCGACTTGGTAGTTGTCGCAAAAAAAGAAGATGACCCGGAGTCCAACCCAGTCAGAAGTCGCAGTTACAGGTTTCTGGTGTGTGTACTGGGCGCTGGACGCTGGCAGCCAGTGGGAACAGTGCGGGCTGAACGGATGATTCCCGCTATCTTGATTACTACTTATTCATCAACCTTGTGAAAATCGCTGTGCATCATCCTTACCTACTGGCCCTCTGGCTGACCATTCTTATTTGTTCAAAGAATTCAAAAACTTGGCTCGGACGTCTAAACTTGGAAATGAAATAAAAACGCCCTTACGGTATGGTATGTAGCAACAAGCATCCCATGCCATCGACCCAGCAATCAGAAAAATGATCTCCCGGCCTATGATTGCGTCTTATTTCTCCCCATCCTTCGTGCCTTTGGCGCGGATATTACCGGACAATCTGCCGTCTGCTCGTTGGGTTTGTCGCAGTACAGGTGACCTTGACGGCGCCGTCTAGATGTGGTTCCTCGAAGGGTCTATGTACCGTCGCATAGGGCTCCAGTAATATATCGAATGTACTCTACAAGCCCGGTGATATAACAAGATTACGAGAGAGTTTTCCGCAATACGGTTTGGTTGTATTCGATGGCCGGCTCTGACAGTCCCCGAGATAGATTGCTAGCTAGACAGAATGGAGTAGAGATAGATTGCGGTGCGTGCCGCTAGGTGCGGTACAGGTGTAAAAAAGGGCTCAACAAAAGAGATCAGCATACCGAGCTGCAATGGACCCAGCATGACATGTGTTCTCACCTGACTGTGTGTACCATATGTACAGTACCTCCTTTTTTCGACGCTGCACTGCTGGGAGCGCACGCAGATGAGGGATGAGACGAGATGGGTACGGTGCAGCGACGATAGTGCGGGTGCTGTGCTGTGCTATGAAACAAGCTTGCACCCCAAAGCTGCAGTGGTAATGAGAAGACCTGGGAACACGAGTCACGACTCACGACGTCGATATCAACGTCGTTTCCCTGTCCACCAAAGAGAAGTGAGAGGAGAGGGAACAAGGGAAACGGGGGGAAGTCAGTGGTGGTTTCTGACCAGGGGCAAGTCGCCGACCAGAAAGATGGTTGTTTTCGTTCTACAGGACCCTATTGGTGAGCGTGTTGCCCTTGCATCCCTGCATCCCTGCTTGCATCTTCTGGCACACACCCTTGAAGGAAAGGTCCCGAAGTTTTGGATCAACGACTTTTTTCTTTTCACAAGGGGACAACAAGACATCTCTGCATCAGGCGCAGGACAGGCAGGCAAAAGAGCAGCAAAGCACGACATCAGACTGTAACCCTCATGGGCATTTCCCACCCCCGCCACTTGGCCCACCCCCTTGGGCTTCGAACAACCATCCTTGCTTTGCTGAGCTGGGACACTGTCATCATACTTCGTAAACCAATAATCAGACGTATTCTAGATCTACCGTGAAAGGGTGATTTGAGATCTTGTCCATTTCCAGCGAATGTTCGCCGATCCTCTTCTCTTCTTGATCTCGCTACCCATTTTCCGAGGAAGAAGGAATGTCTACCTGGTGACGATATCCATTTGCATTTGCATGATCGCAAAAAATATCCACCTGCTGCTGCTCATACATAGCAACTAGCTAGAACTGCAGCTTTGATGTGTAATGGCTTTTACGTTTCAGGTTTTTTTTCCTGGGCTCGCGCTCATTCCACTCCAAGAGAGTGAGTGAGTTTACTTGTCAACGTCACACGAGGGCGCACTGATAATACCGAGGAATGAATACCGTTATACGAAAGGACGAGGGCAAGACGGGATAGCATGCACCTAGCCGGATCCAGCAGTAAGGTTGAGTTGTGCGGAGTTAAAACCGCACCATTGATACCTTTCTGATCGGATTGCTTTCCCGTGTAACCTTCTTCTTGGCCGATAAAGTACACCAGGCGTAAGAAAGAGATGGGATGGGATGGGATGGGATGGGGAATGGGCGGTTGGGGAAAAAAAAAGACGAGACAGTCCTGGATTGTGTGCGCAATCCGTCTGGGGAGCATAATTTGGGAACGAGTATTTCTGGATCACAGTACAGTACATACGTACCTTGTGTTCAGCTGGCGGGGGCCATGTCTTTGACTTGATAGATTAAATTGCATCACCACATGTCCTCCAAAATGACTCTGAGAGCTATTAAGATCTTCCTCTCGGGACCCGGGAGGGAATGGTGATCTGCGGTGTCATTGTTGGATATATCCCTAGCGATAAGTTAAGTGACTTGTTGTCTTTTGGTATCGTTGATCCACACCACACTACACCACACACCCACGCACACATGCACACATGCACACACCCACACCCACACCCACACCCACACAAAAACAAGTCTGTTTACTCTGCACTTTTGTTCCTGGAAACCCGATCCCAGCTCAAGCTATGGAATCATCCGGAGCAGCAAAAGGTGGCTGAACAGTTTATTGACATCGTTCAGTGTCTTTCCTTTTTCCCCATGAGATCTGAGAGATATATTGGGGAATAGGCATAGGCATAGGCATAGGCATAGGCATAGGCATAGACATGGGCATGGGCATAATGGCATAAAGTATACATCCTGATTCAATAAGCCGATATAATCTGAACGTGACGATGGCTTTTCCGTTGGATGTTGGAGATAAAAATAGGATATCGGGGGGAAATGTTGGGGCAAAGCCAGGGGGGAGGGGATGGTAGAATAAAGGCATTGAGGAGGCATAACAGGCACGAGAACAGGCACGAGAGGCACGAGAGGCATGGCAAGCCTCAAAAGAAAGCCAGGCGGGAATGCAAGCA
The DNA here is from genome assembly GCA_001465935.1 of Clarireedia homoeocarpa. Classification (NCBI taxonomy): domain Eukaryota; kingdom Fungi; phylum Ascomycota; class Leotiomycetes; order Helotiales; family Rutstroemiaceae; genus Clarireedia; species Clarireedia homoeocarpa. The sequence goes on from LNKV01000012.1 coordinate 281,566, forward strand.
TAAACAGTGATCATCTTACCGACAGAATGGCATGAGCAGATCGCACCGTTTTGACTACCTAATTGTCAGATTGCCTACGCCCCTAGCATCTTTCTCGAATACCTGTAGCTGGGCGAGAAGGAAGGAAGGAAGGAAGGGTGGGTGGATGGATGGATGGATGGACAGACTAAACTTGGGAACGGGACGGCGGGCCAGGTGGTTTTTAAAGCTGTGTAACCCACCAATGAGTGTATTTCCAAGGTGATAGTCTGCAGTGCGGCGTTCAGATCGGGGACTTGGTTGTATTTGGAAAAAAGGTACTCGCACAAATACTGGCTTATTAGACTTTACCACACCAGCTACAGGGCCTTCCATACGGGATCATGGAAAGACGACCCAAGAAACCCGAGCGATAGCCAGCAGGGAGAGCACGCTGCCGGCAGGGTAGGGAGCTATTCTAGGTCCGCCATGTTCAATTTCTCGGGTTTCGACGACGTACAATGGATGATGGGCTTGCGGCGATGATTGGCTCCGGGGGGGGGGCAATGGCAAGGGAAATCAATTAGACTGGGAAAAGCAAAAACACATGGCGTTTGCCTCGTCCTTTCTTTTTGCTTTTTTCGTGTTCAGATTGCCCTGCCTGCGCTGCGAAGTAGTTCAGAAGCACGGAGTACCCGAAAAGGAAATGTTGAATTTGGATGTGCCAGGTATCTTTGCTAGGTAGCTATGCTTGTACGGTACTTCCGTTAGCCAGCTTGGTTCATTCGCAAATCTGACAGGAAACTCTGCCCAAGCGCTGGCAGTCAGCGGGCAGCGGGCAGTGGGCAGTGGGCAGTGAGCAACGGGGCACGGATCAGACGAATTTTTCGTTTTTTCCTTCCTACTTGGGTTAGGCGTGGATCTGGCTTCTCCACTAATCTCATCAATTTAAAGTTAAAGGTTAAATGATCTGCGAGGAGTTCGAGGGGTTGGAGAGAGCGTCGAGAGATCGAGAGGGTCGGGAGGGTCGAGAGGGTCGAGAGGGTCGACAGGGTCGAGTCGTAAGTAGCCTCGTTCTCATCTCCCATTACTCATGACTGATCTTCGTCCGCCGTCGACCTCAACCGTCCAGTCGTTTCTTGGCCTCGACTACACGGCCATGTAATGTATACTTCCCATGGACTGCACTGCACTGGAGCTATCTATGTACTTCCGTACTTCGTATGTACCTTCTCTGGGAAAGAATAAATAATAAATATTGGGACTTTCAGCTGTCTTCAAAACGGTTCCACCCTCCACGTTGGGGAAAGCGTGCATTGCCCTTTTTCCTTTCTTTGTCACGGCGCTTTTGATTCGCACCCGCACCCACTCGCGCTCCCACGCCCACGCCCACGCCCACGCCCACGCCCACACCACGTCCCATTCGAACAGCAGTCGAACTCGAACACTCGAACCGTTTTTTCGCATGAACGCCCGCCTCTCAGCTTGGATATATGAAACTCCCAGACTGACCAGACCAAAGACGGCGACGCGGAAGAACGGAATAAACAGCGACACACATGTGATGGATGTCATGTTATGCTATGCTATATCGATTCAGCATGAAGGAATCATCATCCGTAACCAGAACCAGAACCAGAACCAGAACCAGAACCAGAACCAGAACCAGAACCAGAACCAGATCCATCTCCATAATCAGATCCATATCCAGATCCATATCCATCCATATCCATATCCATATCCATATCCATATCCATCTCCATATCCAGCTACAAAGTTTCCATGGTGGACAGAGGTTTCTTCTCTTCTGTCTTCCCTACAGATGCGAGAAATGAGAATAATTTTAGAACGGCCCAATCGAATTCGGAGAAATCGATAAATTCCACTGCACGCTAGTCCCCTTCTGGTATGCATAGACAAAAAACCCCCATGAACAGGATAGGATCTCCCAGGGCTTGCCGTAAACAGACCTCAGAATGGTAAGTGCTTCTCAATCCTCCTTTTCTCTGCAGCAGAAAAGGGTAGTAAAATGGAAAGACGCCCGGGTTACACGTACCTGTAAATGAAACGTAAAATCTAGACTCTAGACTGAGACGAGTAACAAATCTACTTGATACGTATTGCACATTGCACATTGATTTCCTCTTCGCATCATTGACTTGCTTGGGAGTAGGTCCCAGCTGCTGTCCTGCTGCTCCCAGGCATACGTTGCGTGTACGAGTAGTCGATCGTTCTGGGTCCCGCATCTCCCATAGCCATAGCATCGTTCCCCATCGAATAAATGCACGTATGTCACAGGAGGGCAGTACCAAGAAATACACAGGAGGAACATCATCGGCATGGATCGCAGGCCATGGCCAGCCGGAGTCGATTCCCAGCTTTCGCATTAGAGTTAGCGGGAAAAGTGGGAAGGAAGAAAGGGAAGGGAAGGAAAGGGAAGGGAAAGGGAAATGTGACCGACCCGAAAGATTGGTATTGTGCAGAAGCCTTCCCGCAACGCCAACGAGGATCAGCATTCATCATCAATATATGGTGTTACTCTTTTGGGGAACATGATGAGCTATGTCTCAATATGGAAAACCAAGAGACCTGCATCTGGGTAAGCTCTGGGTGAGATCTAAAACCCAACAAGAAAAAAAACCCAAGACACAGGCTGTTGACTAGGGTTTTCCAAGATCAAGAGCGGGACAAGACGAATGCTCCCAGGTTTGCACATACCACATACCACCTGCATTCATTCGCTCCCTTCCTCGCTCCCTCATTCCTTCCTTCATTCATTCATAATTTGTGTGCACCAAGAAGCTGCCCGAGTAAGAGCAGAGAGCACGATCCTCATAGCGGCAGAAAAAGCACGTCCTTTGGCCGCATCGCAACTCATCCCTTCATCGTCGTCACCCTTTTCTCCCCTTTGTATACCAGCGGCTACCACTTTGTACCAAGGACAATACAATACAATACAATACAATACAATACAATACACCACACTGCAATACACCACACTGCAATACACTACACTGCAATACACTACACCACAATCCACTACTACAATCCACCACAATCCACGACACAACACAACATCCGCATCCGCATCGGCATCCACATCATCCATATCCACATCCACGTCCATATCCACATCCACATCCACATCCACCTTCACCCATCCATATCCACATTCTCACATCCACATCCACATCCACATCCACATCCACCTTCACCCATCCACATCACTGACCACCATCATATTACATCCCAGCTACTCAAGAGACCCAAGCTCACACCCATATCCATACCCATATCCCTACGAAAATACCCATCCCACACACACTCCTCCCCCAAACCCACCACTCAACCCATTACCCATTACCCATTACCCATTACCTGATACTACCTGCTGCCCATCCATCCCTTCTCCACCACCGAACCCACCATCCTTACCCATATCCAGAAAACCAGAAAATCTTCCTACCCTACGTTTTATCCGATCGAAAAAACCTACGCTGCACAGGATCCGTGCTACTTTCCCAACCCACACCAAAACGCCCCTCCTCAGAACAAGAAAGCAAAGAAAAGGCATCGCTCTATGCTTGATCGTTGTCGCCCGCCAATAATATGTTTTCGTAGCATCCCTGCTCCTCTGGTTACCTGGAAATCAAATGTATATCATTGTCATACTTCCCCATCGCCGACTTATACCTTACAAGACATAAGCCCCATCTCACCCTCCGAGAATTCCTCTATATCAACGTCTTCCTATAACATCAACCCGCTCTCTAGTTCTTCCAACTCTTTTTGAACAACCTTCATACATCCACTTCATCCACTTCATCCACTTCCGTCCGCTTCACCCATCACCATCACCTAAACCCGTCTCTGTCTTTCATCTCTTGAAAAGAAAATACGACAACACGACTCATACCGTATAGTCTAAGCGTACTACTCGGCCAAAGCTACTTCCTAGCGCAAGCTTTAACCCTTCCTTTTGAAAAAGGGTCATCCCTCATCCAAAAAGATCTCGTTCCCCGCTACTACCGCCTCGCAAGTCTAGATTAAAAGCTAGAGCGAAGCAGCACTACGAGAAACCACCCAAAACAATCTAGTGCATCTCCACCTGTAACATTTCAAAAAGGTCCTAGGACCAAGTCCAGCACCGAGCAGCGATTCTATAATAGGATAGTCACGGACACTTCCAGTCGTTGAGCACCCGTTAGCTGTCTTCGAGGTTCAGGTACAACTACCTATTCATCCCTTCTTTCATCTACTTTCAACTCGCAACCCAACCGTGCACTCCAACTTCTCACATCAAGTCTGACTTGACCGCTCTTGTTACATCCTTTTACGAACCGTTCAGGGGATTCCACTCGTATACAAGACTTCCTATATCCAACGTCTTTACCCCTCGACCCATCACCCGCCATCAGTTTCGTTTTACTTTCATCATCTAGCAACTTCAAACCACATATCAAAATGTCATCATCACACAGACGAGGACCTTGGTCCCCAGCCGAAGACTCCTACCTGGTACAGCTTGTTCACACCCAAGGAGCATTGAACTGGGTCAGGATAGCACATCTCATCGGCTCGCGATCTCCTAAGCAATGTAGAGAACGTTATCACCAAAACCTCAAGCCTTCGTTAAACCACGATCCTATCAGCCCAGAAGAGGGGCTACAAATCGAACGATTGGTGGGAGAAATGGGCAAGAGATGGGCCGAGATCGCTCGTAGACTCCCAGGTCGAAGCGACAATGCCGTGAAGAACTGGTGGAATGGAAGCATGAACCGACGAAGACGCTTGGTCCTCCGACGCAGGACATCATCTCATTCACAGTGCTCAGGAGGCTTCAACGAACAAGCCGAGACTCTTTCATTCGCACGACCAGCTCATTCTGTCACCCGACACATCGACGTCCACGCATCCAACTTTCCATCAAGAAGAATTCATGCTCCTCTGCCATCCCCATCAGTATCCGAAGCTTCTCGAGCTGATTCATTTGACGGTGCGCCATCACTGATATCCGACTCGGGCTCCAATTTCTCCATCTCTCCACGTGTAGCATCATCACCATCACTAGAACTTCCACCACTATCAGCATTCAGCCAACACAGTGGGCGAAGGCCGAGTCTTCCTCAGCTGCAGTTCAGATCCAACCCATACTCTAGTGAAGCCGATCACCAATCCCCATTACTATTCAGCGAGCGAGAACGTGAACAACATTATCACAACACCCCCAAGTCTCATAGTGGCCCGAGCGCACATTATCGACGACCCGAGCATCACTACCTACCACCATCTCCACCGCGCGAGCAACACTTCCGCGAGTACCAAGTTCAAACTCCTCGAACTTCACCTCTGACTGCTCCTCCGAGCCCAATTCAACTCGCTCCAATTCGATCACTGAGTCCACGATCAGAATCGTTCGCTGCGGAGCGAGATACTAGGATGCATCTCTCCTCTCTCTTACTTTAAATGCATAATCGTAGCAGCGCAGATGCGTTTGAAGTCTTTCTTTTTACTCTAATGGGTATTGGACGGTTGGGCAAAACATTCATCATCATAATCATTGGGGCGCGCGGCGGCTTTTTAGACATTTCTTTTACATCACACCATATCTCATACGCGGTTCATTTGTGTATAGTTACAGGACGAAAAGTCCTCATCATACCGATCATCGACGGTACATCTCTGCAAATCTCATGTATTTCCCAGCATCATAATATCTGGGCGGCTTTCTGTCTTTTGGGTGGAGGAAAGATTCATGTTATACGGTGGAATGGGGGGTTTGGGGGAGAATGGTACGATACCCAGGACTTGGAGGGAGAAATTTGGGAGGAAAGCTCATGTATGCGGTATGACGGAGATCTAAGCACTTTCTCAATTTCCTTTATTTTGCGTTGTTTAACACCTCATATATCTACATGTATGTTCAGGTTTACATTGGTTGTTTTGGGGAGATCACTGTATGGTTACAGTTGCTAGGCATGCACACTTTTTTTTTTCTTTGTAGATACCCAAGTAGCAGCAGATATGATACTAGCTATAATACAATTGCATAAATTGCAATAAACAAGAAGAAATCACAATTCCAAATACATCAAACTTTGACTTTTTGACTTCCATGCTATTTGTGACGATGTTAATTCCGTTCAGTTCAGTTGTTAGAATTCCGAAGTCAGCTTATCCGGAGAACATGAAACTTCACCACAACGGCGACTTGGTCTTCCAGCTTCACGCCAAGATCTGACTGACGGCCAGAATATCGACCCTGAATATCCCCATCCTACCCCATCTCACCCCGTCCTAACACATATTCCATTCCGTCTTTTCCCGTGCTACAACAAAGCTGGCTGGTAGCAGAACAGATGACACTGATGACATTTGTCTGACTCTTCCCTTCCAACTCGAGATCCGTTCCAACAAGAACCAGAATAATCCGACACCTATGACCGCTGTCTCTCATCTCTGGTTTCTCTTCCCCCACTAAGTTTACTGGCAACGGGATCGGATACTTCCTGTTCCATCTGGGTTGCGCGGGTGAGCCATTTTTTTTTCACTCTCTCCCCAAACTTCAAACTCTATATGCTTCTCCATTCCATAAGGTGACCCGGAAGCCAGTAGAGTTCCACAGTTAGTCCTAAACACCCACAGACCTCGTTATCAAGTCATCTGTTCTCCTAGGTTTGCACTTGGAGTTATGTATGTATGCACCTTTGCCTTTCTTCAAGCAAGCATGATGAGCCCGGATCTGAGGAGAAAGATCAACCCGTTGTGATTGAGCGCATTAGGGTTTCCCTTTGCCTTATTCCTTCACAAGTGTAGGTGCTACTCAAACAGTGGACAAGTAGACTACTAGGCCGCACTACCAGCCCATTCCGTTCAATAGCCGGACATGACTCTATCCAGACCAAAACCTAACTTGACTTGACAATTCCCAGTGCGTTTCAATCACTCTCTCAGCCAGGATGCTTCTAGACCCATCTTTCTCCACTACAGAGCATAATCTCGATTACCATCCACTCCAACTTTCTGCACAAACTAATGCACCTCTATATCTCTGGTAGGTACTCAGCTAAGACGAAGAATGAAATGAGTCTCATCTGCATCTGCAGCTGCAGCTGCAGCAGAGAGACCCCAATATAGCCATCCTCATTCCCATTCCCTCCAAGGTTTTCCCATCTATCCATCATGCACCTCACATGCATGCAGCTCTCTACTTCATCTCCACCAACATCCACCCCAATCTACTCCCACCTGCATGCCGGATAATTTTCATGTTTCCCACTGCGCTGCACCCACTGACTTTGCTGTCTGATTCAGTCTAGTCGGGTCCCCAGTTATCCACTTCGATCCAACGATTATTAATTACCCAGGGCACTACTGCTGGCGCCACTGTCATCGCCGCTACCACCCGCTACCACCCGCTACCACCCACTACTGCAACAAGCTACTAACCATCCAGGAAATAGTAAAACTTCATCACTAGCTAACCTGCCAAGCCAAGCCAACCTAAGTTACCGGTAAAACTACCAGCCGGCATTCACCAATCAATAGTCAAGTTCCTCGTTCCGTTAAGCGAGAGACCGGAGCAGTTTTCTGTCTTTGTCTCGTTTTGTCTCGTCTTGTCTTGTCTCGTCTATGCATAGTCTGGTACATGTCTTAGATGGGAGAAACAAACGACCCTATAGTATCAAAGACCCTATAGTATCAAAGACTTATTACACTGCACTATTGCATGTTGACGACACCGCTGCCGTTATTCCACTTGTACTTGGATTGTAGAATGAATTATTGATTGTATTGTAATTGTACAGTACAGTACAGCAGTTTTGCTTGGGGGTACGAGCACACTCTTGCATTTATGCGTGGCATAAGTCCCACTCTTCCCTTCGGTTTATCAGTCAGATTCACTTCAGCTGCTCTGGACTTTTAATGTGTCTTGCTTGTACATACATGTAACTCAACTCACCCTCTCATCGCCACTGGCTCTCCCGTACCCTCTTCGGCTGCATCTCCCCTTCCCCTCCTCCAACCGTCATCTCTCTTCCCCTCCAATTCCGACTCCAGCTTCCAACTTCGAGACCCGACCAACCTCCCTCATCATCCCGACCCCATACCGAAAAACCCGCAACAGACCCGCCTCGTACCCAAGATCATATCTTACCATATCTCATAAACCACGCCCCACAAAACCGCCGAACCGTCGACCCAGAATCCGTTTTGTCTCTCATTCCTATTCCCTCACTGCCTCCTCTCTCTCCATGTACGTATATTCATGCATACATATCTACAGCCTACTCCACTCCACTCCACTCCACTCCAGCCCCGTTCCCATCCTCCTCTACCCACTCCTATCCGCATAGCGATCGCCCCACTCGACCAAGGACCCCCCATAACCGCCCAGCTGGATCTATCCATCTCTGCAGTCAACCAGCATAACCAAACTCCACCAACGCAAACGCACTCACTGCTCATTATGGACCAAGAAGAAAGGCGAGATATCGGAGTTTTCCTTACTTGCCTACATCACGCATCCAACGCATCCCACGCATCCCACGCATCCCACGCGTATGATACATGTATATACCCACTTTCATACCATATCATATCCACTTCAACTGATCACCCGCACCTATCCACAAAAAATATCTACATATCCATCTACCCAACCAAAACCTCTCTCCCCTCCCTTCCCAGGAATACAAGAAAACCAAGGCCCACCCACCCTGCGGCAATCTCATAGATCGATCGATTTGTTCGCGCCGATCCCCCGTATTTCCCGGTTGTACGTTTCGTTTCACTGTTAGTGCGGTGGTCGACACACACACACACACACACATATATATATATATATATAATATAGAAAGCTGTGTGTTATATCGCGATATGTTAAGTTTTATATTCTATTATTGTACGGCATCTCTACGGGATGAGGCGAGGCTATGGATAGTTTGAGAGGAGATGAGGGGGACAAGATGGTGGAAATAGAGGCGGGAGTGAAGTAAGGTATGTATGTACGTACGCAAGGTCGATTACATAAATAAGATGGGAAAAAGGCACGGTAGGTAGTAGAGGGGAAACAGAAAGGGAAGGAAAGGAAAGTACAGAGGGGAAATGAAATGAAATGAAAGACGGACACGGCTGAGTGGTAAAGGGTCTGTGTATATACATGTGCATGTGCATGTTATGTGCATTTATGTTGTGTATAAATAACTTCATATCTCAAATTCACGGAACAGCATAACAACTACACAACTCCAGGACAGGAGAGGGGTGAAAGGGGGGGGGGGGGGGGGGGGGGGCAGGAAAAGAAGGTATAACGTAACTAACATGACATAAAATAAGATACTACGACGTGAGAGAAGGAGAAGAAGCCAGGTACCAGGTAGGTAGGTGCCTACTGACATGTAACGCACATCCAATAAACCACACAACAAAGGAGAAAGATTCCAATCAATCAATCAATCCACATCAAAAGTACAAAATACCAAAACTACCATATCCCATTCAGCAACACCTGATAGTAGATACTCTTCGAATGCCCCAAACATCTCTTCATCCGCGAATCTGCACCCGGGGAGGGGGTGAAGAAGGAAGTCATGGATGGTATTTATATATATATATATGTGTGTGTATATAATCAGCTGCATGTAGCAGCTCACTCACATACTCACATACTCACTCAGCATATCAATTAACACTCCGCCGTCTCCCAACTACTGTTACTTGCAAATCAATCAATTGATGTATGTGATGGTGAAGTGAAATTGACCCAAGATACGTCCGTCTATCAAGCAGAATCCAGAACACATATACATACATACATCTCTAATATGAATAATATATCAGCGAAGCAAAGGAAACCCCGAATCCCGTTCTGCCTTCGCTGTATTGTACGGTAGAACGGCGCATCGCATCGACTCTATTTGACCAAGTACTCTTCCTCTTCCTCTTCCTCTTCCTCTTCCTCTTCCTCTTCCTCTTCCTCTTCCTCTTCCTCTTCCTCTTCCTTCTCCGCACTGATTGCCATGTTCAATCTATCTATCTAATCCGCCAATCCGCCCGACGGGTCCATTTACCAGTTGCCCAGCCCAATCAATCAATGTACACACAAACACACACACAAAAAGCCATCAAGGAGAACGAACGAACGAACGACCGAACATTAGACACAAACGAAGAAACGTGTATGGAAGGAAAGTTCAACAACGTGTCAATTAGACAAAGTATACTACTACTATATCTATGCTATCACCGACTGACTGACTGATTGACTCCACTACGCGCTATAGAAAAGCTATATGTATTGACTAATCAATCCAAGCGCAACACACGATGGGTATTCGAATTTGAACTGCAAAAAAGGTAATAGAGAGTAAAAGTAAGAGCAAGAGCAAGAGCAAGAGCAAGAGCAAGAGCAAGAGCAAGAGCAAGAGCAAGACGATCTATCTAGGAAAAGTACCAACTGGCTGTCTGGCTAGAACGGCCAACGTAACAGCAGATATGAGTAGCCCATTCGAGCCATGGTAGATGAACCACGAAATCAACGAAACGACCAAGCAAGCGGGAAAGGAAAGTATGCATTGCTTGTGACAAAGACGCAAAAAAGCAAACCCAAAATCATGCATACCGTTAGAAACAACTACGGCTATAAAGAGCAAAAACCACGGTTTATAACAAAAAGTAGAAGTAATCGCAAATCCTCAAAACGCCCATCACGATGAGAATTGCTTGCCCTCGTCTTTCAGCCTATATCCTATATCCCTAGAACATAAACAGACTTCAAAAGAACCAGACCTAACCAAGCCAATGCAACAATGAAAAAGATCCCTCCTTACATCCATCCATCCATCCTAGATATCCCCAAAACAAAATAAATCCTCAAGCAAACATTCAAAGTATATCCAAATAGACTCCATCGCTATTCCGCGAACCTCATATCCTATCCATGCCGTATTAAGAAACCTCTTAAATAACTTGATCCAACCCAAATCAACGAATATAAATATCTCCTCCTTCACCAACAACCCATCTTCTCCACGCTTCTTCGTAAGCGCCCTCAAGGTCTCTTACCCACCTCTTAGTATCAAACAATGCACAAGTCCATCGACTTTCATACAGTAATCTCCTCAATTCACTTAATCTCCCCACGCCGTGTCCGTAGCCATCGCGCATCTCATAATGAAAACCGCGAGCTAGACGAATGGCAAACTCCTCATACTGTTCATCATCCCTGGCGATCAGTTCTTCGGCTGCTCGACGACCCTCTTTGCCCCGGGGAAGTGCTCCCTTTAAGATAGATGCCGCCATACGTGAACACATCTTATATTTATAGCGGGGTAGGGTGAGTAAAGGTGTGCTTGACCAGAGAACATCCGCGGCAGTGGTATGGGCGTTACATTCAGGCGTATCTAAGAATAGATCGCAAACTCGGGCACGAGAGATGTGTTGGTGTTTTTGAGCTACATCTGTGAACCAGATTCGTGAGGCGACGCTTTCCCCGGCCCATTCTAAAGCTGTGCGCTTCAAATTACTTTCGCCGAGATCAGGGAATCGTAGCAACCAGAGGATTGCTTTGGGCACCCTATCTAATATCCTCAACCAGGTCCGGAAAGTAGTTGGCTCAATCTAGACACAATGAGTAAATAGTAACGGGTTACACAAAGACATTTCACATACCTTGTACAATTGATTAAAATTCCCAAGTATTATGGCATCGTCAGACAGACTCGGGAAAAGTTCTTTTCTCATTGCCCACCGCTTGGTTTGCTCTTCTTCCCAGGACAGTGCTTGTTCTCGTGGCTCGGATTGAGCATGATCGCAGCAGAAAAAGGTATCTCGGCAGAAAATGATGTTTTCGGAGTATACCCAATTTTCTTCTTCAGTAGCTTGTTCATCCTCTATTTGATCTTCGAGATCCAGGTTCCGTCTCCATGGGCGAAGTGTACTCGGTGGAATCGCTGTTTCGTCTGCCAAAATATAATCGCACCATTCGGCGCCTAGGGTTCCTGCAAACCCCATGAAGGACATCTGGATGGGTGCGGGCCGAGCCGCGAATACTTCGTTGCGAGCACCTCGTGTATAACCATTAAGGTTGACAAGAATATGAATGCCATCTTGAACAATTTGATTGACTAAACGATCAGCTGACCAGGCACTTACGTCACGAAATACTGGAGCCTCGCGTTCGATTTGTTCTCTATGGACAGAGTGATCACTTGCGGTTGTGGCATAGCAAAAGGCTTTTGCCCGGGACGGATCGTGGAATCCGAAGACCGACTGCATTCTATAAAAGTCTTAGCGGTGCGCAGTAGGGAATAGGGGAAGAGAACTTACAGATGCGCCAATGGGTGATTGTTGAAGTCCGAAGATACGTACCCAATCCTAAGGTAAGGTTCAGGCGGTGCAGGTGGTGGAAATACAGGGCCTTGCATCCAAGGAGAGCGAAGCGTGGAACATGAAATTCTGAGAGCATTTCGTTGTGAGATCATGCGTATATCTTTGGCCGAGAGTGGACACGTAAAAGTGTGGAATGGAAGTACAGTCGGTGCAGATGGTATCGAAAGGCTGCTAGGAACCTGAGGCCGTTGATAACAGCTGGGTGGAAGATGTTTATGTTTGATGTGCTTGTCATGATACCAACGACGAGTCGCTCGTTTCATCGCGCGCTCAATTAATCGTACAATTCGGACGCCTTCCCAACGATGACCGGCCCAAGCCCGCAGTGTAGCTTGAATACTTTCTCTCTTCTCGTAAGGCCAAGCACCTCCACAGTCAGCAGTCTCTAACTGGATCAAGAGCTGCTGGAAAACTTCCCCTTGCAGAGTTCCACGACCCCAAGATGAGCCATCCCTTAATTGTTTAGCGACAATGTCGACAACGCGCTTCATCAGGCCACCAGCGTGTCTCGCTTCCGAAATCATCCCATAGTCATCGACATGCCATCGATCCCCTCTACCACCATCAAGGATAACACCTCCACGGCCTTTCCAATCGCAAACGGAATTGAGAGCGTTCGAAAGCCCACATACAGCCTCAGCAAAGTCTGGGTTTGCTTTCACAGCTCGTTTGTAGTACTCAATCGCATCGCTGGTGCGCCCCTGATCCTTGACTGCGTTGGCTAGGTTTGCTAGAGCAATGTCAAAAGTCCCGTCGCACTGAACAGCCTGCTCGTACATCTTTATTGCTGCACTAAGTTGACCAATGTCCTTGAGCAAGCTGCCCAGGTTGGTATAGAGATGGGCATGTCTGGCATCAAGATTGAGTCCGTAATTATAATATGCAAGCGCGAGAGCAACACCACTGCCCGGTATAACACCAGGTATTGCAGGAAGATTTGCTTGGTCTCGGGATGGTATTGGGCGATGAAAAGCCGGCTGTTGTACACTTGCAAGAAGAATACCGACATTGTTGGCTGTCGAAGGACTAGGCTGTAATGACAGCGAGAGATAGTACAAAGCCAAGATATCCCCAACACCTGTAGGCATCCTAGAAATCCTCTGGGAGGTACTGTTCGACATTGCATCTTGGAATATTTTGGCAAGAGATAGGAGTGAATTGCTAGTCGTGGAAATAGCGGCCTTTCGCGCTATACCATCGGGAACATGTGAGAGGCCCGGAAGATTGCCAGTCTTGGAAAACACCAATCGCGCCGTCTGCAAAGCCTTTTCTGGGGGTAAAAGTAGAGGTGAATTGACCGGAGCTGGTGAGTGATGAGAGCTCAGTTCTGGTCGCATGCTAGGAAAACACTCAAGGGTTAAACTCTGTATGATTTTGCGAATAAGACCCTGTATGCCACCGACGGCTTTGCCTGCGCTTATGACAACAGCATCCTCAAAAGCTTTCGACGCCCCGCCTATGTCTCCTAGCGCGTACAGCATATTACCTTTGGCATGCACGAGGGCAAGCATTCTGCCATTTTCGGAGCCGGGTATCGCGAATCCGCTTGATCCAAACCCTGTTTGAGGAGATCGTTCATCAAGGCTGTGAAGGAAGGACGAGCCCGTATTGCCATCTTCGTACTCTCTAGATGCTCGCTCAGACGTGGCGCTGGTCGCATATGACTCTCCATCAGCATTACTGGATGTCTCACTATAGTAATCTTGTGAGTCCTCAGGCCTCGAAAGCCGGAGGGAACGCTCCACGTGTTCGATAATTTCGACAGCTTCTTTACCACGCTGATCCCCACAGAGAAGACCTATTAAATGTTCCACCGCCTCAAAGTAGCTAGGTCGCAGTTTAACAGATCGCTTCCAATGTTCCTCAGCTTCAGCACGTCTGTTCAGACATAGGAGGGTAGCGGCTAGATTAGAAATTGCTTCGACATGCCTATCAACGAGTCAGTAAACTTTAGTGGTGAGGCTACTATCCCATTAAGACTCACTTTGGATCAAGTGCAATGATCTTCGAGTACCACTGGAAAGACTTCTGATAATCTTCTAGACCATATGCCAGACAACCTCCCAACAGCATCCCATCGATCCATTGCCAGCGGCTTTGTTCACATAAATGATCTAGGAGCTCAAGAGCTTCTTTTGCTTTGGATGTGGGAGAGACGTTGCTATGCTGCGATCCTTGGTATAGGGGGACATAGTGCGGAATATCTTGATTTGAAGACCTTGAGAATCTCGTCTCGGATGAATCTGAGAATCCATAAGACGAAGAGCGTAGGCCGATGCTCGGTCGTTGATGATGGCCTTCGCCTCCTGACCTTAGCCCTCCATACTTAGTGGTAGAGTCATTCCGAATTCTTAGTTCATCGTCGGATATATATGATGGCCGTGATTGTGAGGAAAAGTTTGAGCTCGGTTGCCGAGGGGGTTTGGGGTATATGACGCTTTTGGTGTATGGTTTTGAGCCCTGAGACTGTCGACGCGATCGACTCTCTTTCTTTGTTTGGTGGAGATAAGCAAGGAAATCAATATAGATACCGTGAGCCCAAGACAAGGTCTTTTCCTTGAATTGAGCATTGGTACTTCTGCTCAGTGACTGATATGCAGGAGGAAACGAGTCTTCAGAAAACCCGATGCTACTGTTACCTTGAGACGGATAAAGATTTTGCTGCGTAGGTTCATACACACGAGGAGTATCATCCGCGCGGGGAAACTCTATATCTCTGGGAATATGATCAAAATTATTAAATTCTGGTTGACGGAGAGGTTGCGCCAACCCTTGAAACTCGAAGTCACGTTGATACCCATGTTCCTTGAAAGCAGCCGGTCTATATGGGATGAAACTTCCATTTGGCCAATATGGCCCGTAATTTCCACCATCGTTGGATGCAGTAGGGCCTGGGCCAAATTGATAAGCTGGTTGAAGGTTTGTCGGGACTTGGAAGTCATTTGGCGGAAAGTAGTTTCCGTTTTGGTGCATAGGCGACACATGATCCAAAGAATTGCGAGGGTTATAGGGGGCCTGGGGAAAGGAAGACCAGTTTCCCCCGAGACTGTTCCCCTGCTGCTCGTGACTGCCAAAATAACTGTGGTTCCATCCAGAGCCCATCATACCAGCAGATCCATCCGAGGGGGACAAAGTTTCTGGGGCCGCGAGCAAAACGTGTTTCAGAGCTGGTGCCTTACTAGACCATTGCACAGGAGTTCCATCATAGCCAGCTGCCAGAGTGCCATTTGGAGTCTTCCGCCTCAACATATGCTGTTCCCCAAATCCATGGTCTAATGAATTTCCACCCGCCGGTATATTTCTTTGGTATTCATTGATTTCGACTGGGTATGCGCGATGGGGTGATGCGATCGTAGATGAGGAGCTGAGATTTCTCGAGCTTCGAAATGGTAGAAGCGCCAGCCGGTCTGTTCTTCTTGGTTGTGACAACGGTTCAAATGGCGGCACAGCATACCCTTGGATGCCGCCGAACTGTTGCGAAGGGTGATGGTGTCTGGCGACTTGGGGAATCATATTTCATGGCCTTGCGGCAGAGAATTCGAAAATACAAATGGGTATATATTGCTAAAATGGGACAAAGATGAAGCTGCTCATAGACTCATTAATTCCAAGGTGTGCCAATACCTGCACGAAAGAGGGGAATTATTCCTCTTCTGATCATTTCTGCTTGATGCGTACAGCAGCCCGGGCGAGGGCGGAAGGTTCGATATCGCGGCAATGGGTTTTGAAGGCTCTTCGAGAGTTGAAGCAAAATTTCCAAGTCGATAAACTTTTGATGATCTAAAAAATTGGATGTGGTGGAGCTTTTTGAGGAGTGGTGTAAAATGATGCTTGCAGGGCTTATCGCGACAGAGCCTTCATAAAACACGGGTACGAAGGACCGAATGAACGAACGCAGTGGGGAAATGAATGGAAAGGTGAGGAAGCGATAGGCAGAGGTCGGGCAGTGTTAAATATGGGGTGGTCATTAAAGACTGAGCTGCCGTATACGACAAGTGCTAAAGATATTGGAACAGATAATGAGGATTTGCAGTCATAGCAGTTCTAAATGCATTCCGGTGTTGGGTGGAAGAGAGGTGGTGGTAAGAGGGTTGGTGGGCGGGATGGGAAATTTGGTACCCAAGTTGTTGTAGAACTTTGTACGAGATGTGAGATGTGAGATGTAAGGTGGAACGTGTACTCGTAAGGTGTGAGATTTGCGATGCGAGGCGTGGGATGCGCGGACGGATGTGAAAGACTAGAAGCAACTTGAACCTCTACATCCATACGCCGCCCTCCGTGCGTGCAAGCATTTCTGGCAATGAATCGTGTTGAGTGTTCAGATCAACATCCTGTGCGCACAGTAAATAGCAAGATTGGCAAGGTCCTCTTGCAAGGGAGGCACATCGATATGGGCCAATCACCTGGCAAAGCAATGCCCCAAGCACGGCGCCTCTCAGCTTTTGTGCCCGTAGAAGCACACAAGCACACACCCAAATTCTACATCGCGTCAGCAGGAGTCAGATTACCGTACCATCCAACTGCCATTCCACACATCAATTGCGCATCACATAAAGCGATCCGCCGGGGCAAAATGTACAAACCCTATCTGTGTATGAGGGCGAAAGCGTCTTGGCTTTTGATTGTCCGTGTCTATGTCGGATACTGCTGCTACAATATGACAATATGTCTGCTGGTCATTTTGCTCGAATCTCATCACATATTTAGACACCTACACGAGGGCGGCGAGGTCATGGAGATTCATTAGTAATTTCCCAATCCATCCACCCCTCCACCGTCATCATCCCATTTAATACAGTCCCCTGCTTGGGTCAGCCGTTGGTAGACCAATCAATCGCCGATGCGACCCAAATCTACATGGACTGTAAGTCGTATAGCTTAATGTCAACATAAATCATGCAGAATCACAAACGCGCGCAATTAGTTCGTTGCATTGACGAGCAAATTTATTGCTTGACTTGATTCACATGTTTACCCAGAGAACTGTGGACCAGTACATCCACTTCCAGACAGAGGATATTATGGTGAGCAAAACAGACAAATTTCAACCTCCTTGCTTCCAAAAATAGGCCACTACTACTCACAATTGGGACCAATTCTTAGAAGGAAACGGGGACTATGGGCCAGTGTTTTGCAAATATCGTCGGTATATATCAGATCGTAGCCCCGCACTTCTTCGTCCTACCAATAGTACAATATCACCGAATGCGAGAGAAGAAGTTGTTCGTGAATCATTGGTATTGCTTCTGTAGCCTATCGTGAAATCTGAAGCCCATAATTCCTTACAAAAAAAAGAGGAAAGTGAAAATTTACTCCTCCGGAACTGATACAGCTGTCAGCTAACGCTCAGAAAATTTTAACGAAAGAAAACTTACTCTCAATGTCACCACTTTCGATATCGTCGCTAATATCCTTTGGACTTCTTCCATCAACCTGGCAGCCAACGCTGAAAGCAGTACCCAAGATCTCCTTCACACATCCCTTCAAGTTCCTTGCGAAAGACCTTGGCTTCATGATTCTGGCGATATCGATGATTTCATCTAAGGGAATAGACTTAGTGTGCTTGATGTTCTTCTCCTTCTTTCGGTCGCGGGGAGGCTCCTTCAAGGCCTTGATGACCAGAGATGAGGCAGATGGTACGACGGAAACTGCGGCTTGACGGTTTTGAATGGTGAGCTTGACTGTGACTCTCAGACCTTTCTAGATAGCACAATCCGTCAGTCGCTAAAGCCCGGCATCAAAAAGAATGCATCATACCCAGTCTCCAGTGGCCTTCGCAATATCTTCTCCGACCTTCTTAGGTGACAGACCTAGAGGGCCAATCTTAGGAGCCAAGGCGGAGGATGCACCGACTTCACCACCAGTGGCCCTAAGGTGGCTATTAAATCATTGTCAGCATCCTTCTAAACTATACAGTTCGTAAATGATCTCAATGGCGAATCCTGTCCGTCCAATCTCGGGGGCACTATCTTGGGTTTCGCATATTCGTATGGAGAAAGTCGACCTACATGATCTTGATTTCATTGGGGTCCAACTTTGGAGCTAATGATGCAAATTAGTTATTGCTCAATTATCACAGACAGATGTATCGAGACTTACGCATGGTGTCTGTTGGATGGAATCGATGTGGTGGAGATGGTGTTGACGATTGATTCTGATAAAACCAAATTCTCAATTCGCAGAAATTAGGAATTAATTGTTCTGTGTGGGAGAAATTCGCTAACCCTAGCCTAGATGCCTGAGATTTAGGAAATAGTGCCTGACTTATAGACCTCAGCACTGCTTTGGACGCGGGGTGAACCGACTAACAATTCCGAGCCATCAAAAATGGCACTGTGCTCAGGAAAAGTAATGCGGAACGATCAAATACAATTCTACTGTGAGGATATTAAAATTTCCTTGCTGATGCTTCACTCTATTCCTACTTGAATTTCTGTGTGATGATCTAATGCTATTATTTTATACCTAGTTAACATTGCATTCAAGTCAATTGAGATACCTGAAAGATCTCAAAGTACAACTGCGCCACCCCTGCTCCAAAGATCACCGCTTTTTGTAAAGTCCTTTTCATCATCAATTCGTTCCACTGACAGCCAACCTACAGAAGAAAGTGGTTAGTATTACATGTATGTAATAGTTTAAAAGCCCAGGATAACTTACTTCATGAGATGATCCATGAAAGTTTGTAAAGAGACATCGTCGGTGAATATTGTTTGGGCTGTTTGTGCACCCACTCCGCCATATGCACCTGTTGTGTGAGTTGTGGAAGGGTTGAGTTTCGATAACAAGAAACGTGCTTGCGAACCGCCAGCATCGCAAACAATGAAACGCGGTAATGGGAACCGGTCGGTGATAAGATCCTTTATCTGTTAGCACTAATTTCAGGTAGCTTGTGTGGAATGACTTACTCTAGCATCCTCCTTTGGTTGCTCTAGAAGAGCAGCAAAGTTTTCATAGCCCTCTTGATCTTGATAACCTGCTTTTCGCCATTCCGCAACTGTTTCTCCGTGGAAGATTAGAATGTGGAAGAAAGTATCCAAAAGGAGAATGTGCGTTGGCTGTATTGACGTGGAATCGAGCAGAACAGGTTGGCTGCCATCTTGGTCGAATGTGTAGGAGTCCAAAGTAGGCTGAATCATAATCAATGAGTTGCTGACATCTTCATGGTTGAGCACATGTCTGTAGAATGCGGTCTCATCTGGCGAATTGTTGAAGACTTGCAAGAACTGACTTCTCCTAAGATGGAACATAAATTGGGGATATAATGTGAAATTCTTCTCGAGTCTGAAAGAGGATGGGTCATCTTTCCGATAATCGGCAAATCTTGAACACAGGCGGATGAGCATTCTGTCCACCCAGCGCAGGACATCGGGCCCATCGTCGACTTCGGCTTTGAACACCGCAATCCTTGACATTAAAACGGCAGCAGCTTCTTGGTCGAAAGACTGTGCAATAGCGGGGTCACCCGTTGGACCACTTAGGTTTCGGGAGATGGTCGTGACACGAAGATGGAACTGGCCAGAAGAATGTTGATAATATGTCAAAAACTGCATCATGCCCTTCTGTGGCGATTGCTGGTGCTGCGCTGGGCCCCCTTGGCTTGCAATCTCAAAGTAGATTCCGTAACTGGCACTGGGGTCAATGCCGCACATTTTCCACGAACAAGTGTTGCCAATTCCGCACTCCGTCTCTCCAACCGACGTAGATTTCTTATTCATTGATACTGCATGGCCAATTAAACCAGTGACCTTCAATTCTTTTGTCGTAAGAACCTCCAAGGAAGCATTAAAGCCCATCAATAGATTGTCATCGGCATCCTTTTCGAACACGCGGACGAATGACTGCTTGAACATGGATGAAGTGAAACTATCAGTTAGAATCATATGACCACCTGTCGAGTTTGACAGGCCTTTCATCTCGAGCAGTCCAACTTGATCAAGACATCCTGCAAAGATGTCGATAATATGGCCATTGTGAGCCGTCCTCTTGGCAAGGTTATCATAGAACTGCATATATTAGTAATAATCGCATACAAATTTGTGGGTGACCGTACCTTAAGTGCCTTCTTGTAGTACTTGATATTGTCTCGGTCAATATCGTGATGAGATCTGATGGGCTCTCTCAGCTCAGGTCCAACTACTAAACCGGGACCCTCAGTAGCAGGGCCGCCTGCAAACAACATGATACGTCCACCTGCATTCTGGAATGATGATTCTAGCAATCCAACAGCAACACTCAAAGCCACCCCAGTACATCTCAGGTTTCTTCTATCATTTGCGACAGGCCAAGGATCTTTTTGCAATTGTTCTAAGGCTTTGGTGAGCTGGAATTCGCACTGCTGGACCGGAAGTAAGAATCGGGCTGCAGGTCCCATTGGGGGTCGGCCAGGCTGTTGTTGCATTCCAGGTCGGAGGCCTGCCGCAGAAAGTCCAAGCATCTCTTGAACTTGTTTTGCCTGATAGTCTTTGCTTCCTCTAAAAACATAAGATTTGGGGCATTCAGTATAACCAATTTCGTGGACTTGAGCCTGTAGACTAGTTAACCAGGTGTTCGAAACCGATACCAAAATCGTAGAGGCAAAACTGTGCGCATACCATAGTTCCGAAAGTGATCAACCCGACCAAGGCATTCTCCGGTAGGAGACTCAAGCTCATTACGAGCGATTCCTTCAGCGCATTCAAGCTGTCTTCTTCTTGGCAGGTATCAACGACATATAGGAAGATAGGTGGGCTTGGAGCTGGTCGTGATAGTCTGTATTCGATTGTGGTATTCGATGGGTGAAGCTCGGGAGGTATTGCATTCGCAGTAATGTCTTTGTAATGCGGCGGAAGAGGATTTCGTGACAGGCAGAACGGGCAGATCCATAGTCGCGCTCTCACATCGACTTGACTATCTATAATGAGCCAAGCTCCGCCAGTATTCTCGCAGGAGACTTCTTACCAGAAAGGATTCAATACTGATTTGCATGGCTGCTTGCAAATAACTGGTTCAAACTGCAGTAATGGAGTGTCCGGTTTCTCTTTCAAAGGAGTGTAGAGAGCTCCAATCGGGACAACAAGCCTTGAGGCTTCCTAAAATGTGTAAGTTCATACAACCCCGCGAAAAAATGTATAGTATCACAAACCATGCGTGAACTTGGGAAAACATTCCAGCTGAGTCGCACACCATCCCGATCTTCTACCTCACTCCATTGCTCCTTCAAAGCTTCAATGTCCATTGCGCTCAACCCTTCGACCTGCTAGAATTGCTCAAGAATCTAGCACTAGGAATGTATGGTGGGACGAAGGAAATTATGGGTGACAGATTCTTAAAATCTACCGTAATCCCTCTTATCAAACGAGCTGCCAAGTGTGAGGAAATTCGAATGGATCGAAGATTGGAGGGAGAGTGTGTAAGTTTGTAGAGCGTGAGAGTTGCCAGTTCGATAGTATTTGGCTTTGGAGATAATGCCAGGTAGTTCCAGCTTACGTAAGTACGGCACCAAAGTTAAAATAGCCGAATGACAAGTTGCCGATGCATAGTGGAAGGCATCAGATCGTGATATTGGTTTCTGTACATGTCTTGATGGCACACAATTTATGTGAGGTTTGATCTGGCCAGATCCTAAGGATGACTACGGTCGTTTTTCTAAGTTCCACAGAATATTATTTCTGGCGCAACTATGAGGTGTCATATCACAACAGATCCTTTAAGTATTGGAGCTCTAGTTGTATTAGGATATGAGTTCGAGTGGGAAAATTATCAAGGAGACGCTGCCGCAACATATGGGTAGGTAGATTTCAAAACACATAAAAATTTAAAAAAAATATCGCTGCTCCTTGGCTTTCTTCCCTTAATGCATCAATTGTTAGCCTACAAACGACTACTATTGCTGTCACTAAACTAGGACATTGTCGCTGATGAGTATTTTTACCGATAATTCCAAAGAAGTTCTTCGCATACTTTCTCATCTCCTCGGTCATGTCCTCGACGCCTGTCCTGACTTATGTATGACAGGAACCCTGATCTGGCAATTCATTCTTTCTATTAGAGTGTTTACACTGCCTCGTCCTCGACTCATAAAGTTTTCTTGGTACGTTCTTTGGCAGAAAATGAACTTTGGATCTGAGAAATATGTACCCGCTCGTGGAGTATCCGTGACTTCTGTCATTTCTGGCACGAGCCCAAGTGCCTTTAGAATGTTGGCGCGGTCTTTCTTGCTTAGACTCTCCGAATTATCTACACTCTCTGCAGCTTCTCTAAAGACCCAGGCTGACCAGCCAAGTGCTGTAGCCCCCTTCAAGAGATTCCATGATTCGTACCAACCTCCATTCCAGGAGCTTGCTGTCTTCTCGAGGATACCAAGTTCGCCAGTGACAGTGATAATCTGCTCGCTAACATTGGGGTTCGCCTTGGATTGCTTCCACATCACAACGTCGGTAGGCCCCATGGGCAAGGCGACAACCCCCAGCCCGAAGAGACGAGGAACAAAACAAAAACACACTGCGACAGTGGCGAATGGATGTGGTTGACTTATCTTTGATTAGACTGCTGAATCTATGCTCGAGGTCATATGTATATTTTTGACAAAGTTATTCTAGAGGAGGAGCACCCTAATATACTGTTGGCGTTGGCGTGGGGTTATACATACGATAGAATACTGATCCAAAAGACCAGAACGAGGTGAGTACCACAGCGCCTAGCCATAAGTGTAGTTGGTATGGGGATTGATGATTAGTCTTCGGAGATTCAGCCTACACTAAATCATTTATAGGGATTCATCCACCATTTACTAGCATAGATACAAAAAGGTACTTCGATCTATTCACTAATATGTATTGGTACCCAAAGCATCTGATGTGGTAAGTTTCAGAATTATAAAATTTTAAGGCTCGATTATCCCAAACTACCTACCTGTGCGATCTCAAACAGACAATACTGAGCAAGCAGACTCTTTCCCAACTTACGATCATCTCGGTGGGCGAACGAGCAACCAACGTCCAGATGCTTAGTTAACAAAACAACCGGACACAAAGTATAACGAATGGAGTGGTGGTTGACACGTTCAAGATAGTCACTCAGCACAAGTTATCACAGTGCACGACTAATCCGTATTATCAACGAATGAAACCAATTTAATAGAGATTCTATGCGTGCTGTGTCATCTCGAACTTCGAAAATTGATTTCCATTGGTGTTTTTGGGAGGATTCTACCATAGAGGTAGGCGTTAGGTTCGAGATTGGGCATTAACATATTCAAACCATTCAATCGCGAGCAGGGGTTGTTTGAATTCGTAGTCACAAGGCACTCCATGATATGGTTCAGCAAATTTATTATTCCAGCATACATTTGCGACCAGCTGCTTACAGACAGAGTGTGAGTTTAGCTCCGCCTCCCAAATTCGCAAACGCATATAGGAGTAGATATCGTCGGATCTACCGAGATATGTATCACTTCTGTCTCTAAGCCTAAACTCCACACCCCCAGGTCCATTCGTCTAGGTCAAGAAACCATTGACACCCTAGGTATTCATACTCAAGCAACAACGTCTACCCTTGAGCACCCACGAAGCTCACAAAAGCATTCTGGTTCTCTTCAATTATGATCGCGGGATCTTGGAATTGTTGTACGCCCGCTAGGCTAGGAGCTGCTACTCCTGCGGGTAGAATTTGCGTTGCGTTGGACGCTGACGGCGGTGCGTTCGGGTTATATATAGAGAACGGAGCTGCGTTAGAGACTCCCGTACCTCCAGGAAGTGAAGCAGTGCCAGTCGCAGAAGCTCCATTGATAGTCATTTGCTGGGCTTGTTGTACTATGATGAATTGGGTGTCTTTGGCCTGATTGTCTACTTTGACTTGATGTGTCATGTATCGGACTGCTTTGTTTGAAGGATTGCGAGCATCGACAATCTGGGTCACAACGATAATGATGGTGTTCTAGACGATATTAGTTACCTGTCGGTCATTCGAGCATGGGTTTAATGTCTGCCTACTTGCTGAGAGTTCAGATTCCTGAAATGATTCCTCCTAACATTATCCCGAGCCGTGTTTGTACGATCGATAATGATAAGTCGATCCTGAACCAACTGTGTGAGCTGCATCTCTCGCCCGCGTGAGATCTCCGTCAGCTGCTGCTCTTGCGTCTGGGTGATTATCACCACACCATCAGCTCCTCGTCCCAAAGACCGAGACGGATAGACTAGACCTCTCGCAAGGTTTTCGGTAGTCTCGGGGACTGGATGAGGGTATGGGCCTGGGTATCGTCGTTAGCTAGAACTTATGGTTGAGGTTGATAAGTACTTACTTGCACTGACGATGCTAACAAGACTGAAGAGCAGTGCTGCTGCTGTTGCGTAATACATGATGAAGGAGAGGCTTCAAGTGACTTGGTATTAAAATAAGATTATTAGTAGATGATGGCTGCCACTTGGGCGCGCGAAGAAAAAAGAAGGTAAGAAGAAGATGAGTTGGACTAAGTGAAAGTAAGAATGTTGGATGATGAGTTTCCATGGTGGTGAAGAGCAGACAGTAATATACTAAATCACCTCGATGATTTCAACCCAAAGCGTTCGGAACGATCGTCTTCCGTCAAGTAGCTACCACGGAGCCATGTGTCAACAGAACATTAATTGCAATAAGATCATACCCCTCAGCGGATCCTGAGCACAGGGAGCACAGGGAGCACACAGCATTTCCCGGTGAGTTCAATCAGGATGATCAATCAGGATGACCCCTTTGCCGAGTAATCGGTGCCAATTAGCGATAATAATATAGCAATTAACGCTAGCCAAGACCGTTGACATGTGGAGATGAAACTACTCACTGGTATCATCCGAAGTAGACTACAGATGATAGAATTTTTTTCCCCCCAGTATTAAGTCATGTGTCGTTAAGCGCAGCGTATACGGACTACCAGGAACCTAGCTCTTCGTCCCAATGTAGATGCTAGTGGTGTTAGGATTTCTCGTTTTAAGATCAGACAAAACAGTTCCGGTTTGATCTGAGAAAAGCGTCGCAGATAGTCTTTTAAGCATAACTAAAACCTTATGCATAATATGCGTAATAATTGATCACAATAAGGTGACGAATTGGAAAGGATGGAGAACCATTCCAATTAGAAGACGTAAGAATGTCTTATCTGGCTATTCTTCAATTTGATGCAGTACTTCTGCGTCTCATCATACAACGCCATCACCAACAGTACCAGTGAATACCGGAGGAAGCGCTTGGATGATCCTGAAAGATCGCTATGCCGTTGTAGCCGTAGAGACTTTCGAAAACGATGGGTTTAGGAGGATAACGCCAGACAAGCTCATATGCATGCACGAGGTAGGCTGGCTGAACAGCAAGCCAGATTCTAAGCTACGACGAGACTGAGCATTCAGCACTTTAGGGGTCCCTGTGACGTGAAAGGGGAAATTTTTCTAAATAATCCAAGTAGTGTGTTGATAACAATGAAGGGACAGAAAAGCCATGTTTTGGGTTCCAAGATGATCCCTGGGGAGCATCGAAAGTAGGTAATCCCTTGAGGGTCCGAACCGAGATGTCGTGAGTTCGTCCAAAGGAGAAGAAGCCGTGTGACACAACGTCAAAGCCACATCGGCGTACAAGCTAAACTAGCCACAATCATTATCTGGAAGTCTACACGTGATAGTTCTACCCGCATGAAGCTTTGACCACTCGGTAAAAAAGTTTCCCAAAAATTTCACCTCCAGAAAAATAAATTTCCAATTGACCCAGTCGCCCCAAATCTTGAAGACCGACAGGAACAATATCTCGGCATCAATTACATTTTCCTCTGCTTTTAGGACCTTATCATAAATCACTGCAGAGATGGCATTCACCCCTAGAGGTGGCCGAGGCGGCGATCGTGGTGGACGAGGTGGTTTCGGTGGAGGACGAGGTGGTGACCGTGGTGGTCGCGGTGGTTTCGCAAGAGGTGGTGGTAGAGGTTAGTTCTCACAATTGTTCATCGCCAATTCTTATCTGGCAATGATTGTTTGCATGCACAAGAAAAGCACGAAAGTAACTGACTTGTGGATCAGGAGGAGGAGGGGATCGTGGTGGCAGAGGCGGCCGTGGTGGTGCTCGTGGCGGCCGAGGAGCTCCCCGAGGAGGACGTGGTGCACCAAGAGGAGGACGTGGAGGAGGTGCGAAGGGAGGTGCGAAGACTATTGTTGTAAGTAAACGCCAGCTCAATGGCTTCAATTCCTTTCTAACGAGCTTCATCTAGGAGCCCCATCGCCATGAAGGAATTTTCGTTGCCCGTGGCAAGGAAGATATGTTGGTCACCAAGAACCTCAGCCCTGGTGAATCCGTTTATGGCGAAAAGCGCATCAGTGTCGAGAGTGCAGGCCCTGCAAACGAAGATGGTACTTCTGGTACCACTAAAGTAGAATACCGTGTATGGAACCCTTTCAGAAGTAAGCTTGCTGCTGGTGTTCTTGGTGGTATGGACGAGATCTTCATCAAGCCTGGTGCTAAGGTCCTCTACCTTGGTTCCGCATCTGGAACCTCTGTTTCTCACGTTGCCGATATTGTTGGACCTACCGGAACAGTCTTTGCGGTTGAGTTCTCTCACAGATCCGGCCGTGATCTCATCAACATGGCTACGCACCGTACAAACGTTATCCCGATTATCGAAGATGCACGTCACCCACTGAAGTACAGAATGCTGGTCTCCATGGTCGACGTTATCTTCGCGGATGTGGCACAACCTGATCAAGCACGTATCGTTGGATTGAACGCCCATCTGTTCTTGAAGGTTGGCGGTGGTGTTGTGGTTTCTATCAAGGCGAACTGTATTGACAGTACTGCTGCACCAGAAGCTGTTTTTGCAAGAGAGGTACAGAAGCTGAGAGATGAAAGAATCAAGCCATTGGAACAATTGACTCTAGGTAAGTTTGGGTTATTTTTCATCGCAGTCACTATCATTTCACTTTCTGACTTCTGCTTTAGAACCTTTCGAGAGGGATCATTGTATTGTCTCCGGACGCTATGTCCGTTCCATGTAAACTAACGAACCAACGACGATCCCACGGTCATGATTCAACTCTTTCCCACCCTCAATATCTACTACATGTAAGGCAACGGCGAATCGCGCATTCAGGTTGAGTCACCATGGGAATAACGCATTTTCGCAGAACTATAAATTCCCCGGTTTTCTTGTCAGGTTATGGAGGGCTGTTTCTTTATTTTGTGTTTTTCGGTGTAAATATTCGGGTCCTGGCGTATAGGTCTCATTCATCACATTATGATGCTAAAGAATGCACGGAAATCTAAAACTAGTACACAGAGCCTGCCTTGAATCGGTATACCTTGATGTGCATGCCTAACGATACAACACCTTTCTGTAGTGAATGCGCAGAAACCTGGCGTGATAAACCTTCAAAACTGTAGTTGTCGAAGTCGACTTCTTTGCGATTTCAACGGATATTGGTTTTGGTAGCTTGTTTGGAATTGTAGTTGCTTGTGGACTGATATGTTGAAGTACCCGCTTCGCTCATGTTTGCTCTTGCCTGCTCTTGTCGGTTGCTACCATTTCCTGCCAAGTTCAGCGCAACAATATACCCCAAATCAAACCTGATATCTCGAGAATTATCTGCAGTGAATATTTCCTTCAAAATGGACCAGTGGCTACGGCCCGTCTTTCAGAGGACACGCACTCCAGTTCAAGGACCGCCAACTGATTGCTCTGACGATATCCACGAAGCTGATGAGAGCATGTCTCGACTTCGGCCATCATCAAGAGTTTCTTCATATATCAACTCCCGCTCCAGCTCAGCAGCTGTCGTTAATACTCCAGATACTTTTCGGCACATTAGGATACCTGAAACTGTATACCACAAACCATCTGGGAATCAAATGGCGGAAACGCTTAAGGTCGTTATGATGACCCGAAACCTAATGGATCCTGTGCCAGTAGAATACAATACTTGCATCTTGCATGTTCTTGAAGCTTATCATGATTTGCAAGAACAACTGGACGCCAAGGATCGAGAAATCGAAGAGTTGAGATTGGGCCATACTAGAGATGTGCAAGACTTTGAAAATCTAGCAGAGAGGTGGGTCTAGTCGTTTCTACTCTTTATGCTGAATCCACTGAACTAAGTTATTCAGGTGGATGTCAAAAGAGAAGGACTACCAGAAGGAGCTAAAGAGTTTGGAGATCCTGCTGTCCAAGAAAGAAGGTGGTATGGAAGATGTATCTATGGCGCGGGCTCAAAGTGTTGTTCATGGCTCGCGACGCGCCGCGGATATCTTCGAAGATGGTCTGGATAAGATTAAGAAAAATGCCACACGATATAGTTCAGGCGAAGGTGAGCGTGTTCACGATCTTCCATGCATCTATCACAATTCACAACACTAACTAGCATCCAAGGGTCTTCCGCTGCAGACTGGAATGCGGGACAGCCAGAAAAAGTCCTCGAAATATCTACTATTACGAAACCCACAAGCCACGGGTCGAAACATCAAGATGCTGATATTGAGAAGCCAATCAGGCCGCCAAGTTACACGAATTCTTTTAAGGACGGAAGAGCCACCATTCATCTAGCAGCCAACGAGCAATACGATATCACAGAGGCCGATTTAGATGCATTTAAACGAAAACATGCTGAAGAGGAAATGGGTGTAATCTTTGACTCTTCAACTGAATCGGATGATACTAGTCTTCGTTCAATTTCAGGTGTGATATCCAGTTCCAGCCAACACACGCCGTCACACAATTATTTTACAGAGAAGCCTCTTCCCGAGATTCCACGGTGCCGGTCTCAGCCAGTTCAATCTGACATGCCGGAAAGTGTGCCCTGGGTGGAACTTGGCCCTGCGGGTATGCCATTGAATTCCAGAAAGGGGTTTTCTTTTCGACCTGGGGACGACACACCCAACATGTTGCATAAAACATCGAAAGATACAATTAGGGGTCTAAAAAGCGGCATAGAGCCTCTGGCTAATCCTAGTCGTCTATCTAATGTCATGACAAACGACCAGACTTTCGATACAGTCGAACCCACCTTGAAGTCAAAACTGAAATCTCTCAAAGGAGATTCTGCGTCTGCATCAACATCCCCAGGGCAAGATCCTAACTATCTCACCTTTCGGCATCAGTTGGATACGAGAAATGGTATGGAAAGAGGTAATTCCTCTAGTAGCATTGTCACTGCTGTGAGGGACAATTCCTGTAGAAGCGACAACGGAAGGCCGAAGACAAACAAACATGAGACAGCAGTCATGGCAGTATGTTTCTCTACCCTTCAGGCGCTTGTCACTCTAGGTGGATAAACCTATCTTCAAACTACCGCCCTTATTCATCCACTGTTGTATACTAATACTTGATTCACTCTAGGCCGTGCGCGCGATTGCCGCCAGCAACAAAGTAGCCCAGTCACCGGTCGAGAAAGTTCAACCGCAAGAATTTTACACAAGGGAGGGATCACCGTTCAAGGACGACGTTTCGGACACCACTGCTCCGAAATCGCTATCAGTATCAGTACCAAGCTGGCCTCGGAAGTGAGAAAGCCTACACAGTAGATGGATGATACCCTGAGAGAACTGGATGTGAAGTAATGTAGCCTCCGTGCGAAAAGGGGACCTGTAATGTTGAAACATTTGCGAGAATCTGGCAGTTTTTTCATTGAGAAGTGTGTGATAACTAACAACACTTTTAGCTTGCTTGCTGCGATTGCTAGATATGACAAGACACAGATGGAGAAGCAAATCGTATATTTTAATCCATGCATAACTCTCCAAAACCACAGCCGACATTAATATGCTTTTCTCGGTGTCTGATAGAATTTGATGAATGTCATGAAAATCAATATCGTTACAATTCGATATTCCGGTCGCTCCCTAGCATCTCAATATCATACAATGCACCACCTCATTTCCAAACCACAATTGCCTCTCTAATCACACCGTCATTCTTTAATATAAACAGGAATACCATAAACACAAACCGCAGCTGCATTCAGATAACGCAACTTGCAAGCATCCCTCCCCTTGGCAACCGCCTCCACAAGTGATATCTTCCCCATGATCTCGCCTCTTTCCTTCTCCTTTCCCTTCCCTGCTACTTTTCTATTCCTCCCCTTCCCCTTTCCTGCGACTCTTTCCTCATGCCCCTCAAACAATCCCCACTCCTCCAACATCTTGCCGGCAAAGCGATCAATATCCTTGTCCGTCACATCCCACAGCGTGGCCACCAATGCCGGACTGCACGCATGCATGTAATGGACCGGAGTTCCGCATGGTTCGAACTCTCCGTAATCCGTCAACGCACCGCTGCTGCATCCCATCAGGATAGCCACTGCACATTGCTCCATCTTGCGGATTTCTTTGGAGCGGATGAATTGCCCGCCGCTTCCATGGCCGAAATAGAGAAAGAGATCTTTGCTTTGGAGTTCATTCTTCATTTCTTCTTCTGACGGATAACGGTTGGTGATACCCGTCCAGGAAGGCAGGGATTCGAGGGTTTGCTGGAAGGTAGTCTGGGTATGTTTGAGATCACCGTCAGGATTAAGGATGTAGGCACCGCTACTGCGGTCGATATAATGTCCTTCTACTTCCTCTTGATCTGCAGATGCCTTTTGTTGCTTGATTAAACGATCTTGTAAACATCCAAGAGAAGGTAGACGAGATATTGCTAGGCCTTCCATACAAGGGAGTGATTCCCATGGAAAGATATGCAGTGCTTTATCCAAGATAAGGATTGTATGTTTGCCTTCCTCCTCACCACTAGATATGTGAGCAGCTTCATGATAGCAGCGAAGAGCATCGTGAATCTCAATCACGATTGAGTCAAAATCGATCTCTGCATAAGCGTTCAGCTCGCCATGAAACTGAAGAACATCAACAACAAAGTACAGAAGATCAGTCAAAGGTTCTGAGAAATCGCAATCCTCCGCAGTTGCATCACCAAGACTAATGAATAATTCCAGTATCCTACTATCCAAAGTAACGCGGGCTCCGGAGTTTCGTTTACTCTTGCGACGTGAGGGGAGATGCTTGTCAAGTATGTTTTCGAATGATTTCTGAAAGCGCGCAAGCAGGTCCTGTCGTCTGCCATGTTGTGAGAATATCCCTGCAAACCCTCCCAGCCACACCTTCTCAATATTTTCAAGTAGGTCTTTCAGGCGCCCATCCAACTCTTCTCGCTCTGCCCACCAAGCGATCTTCGCCTCGCGCCCTGTTCTATTTGGACCGTCTTTCGAGTTTGCATTAGCACATTCGATGATGTCGAAAAGCTCAGATTTGCCTTGCTCGAACCCAAATACTTCTTCATCGGCATCCATTGAGTTGTTTCGTCCTAATGGCAGACGAAGAACGAAAGGACTGTGGCCTGCCTGTAGTTTAGTGATAGAAAGCTCTTGGCGGTTCTCACTTAGGGCAATCGAGATGGCAGTCCACGACTTCGGAATGATGTCTATATAATCTTTTTGGAACCGTGGTATGTCACACAGTGAGAGTGATGCTCCAAGACTGGATCTCCTTGATAGCGCTCCATGATCCGGCCAGCGAAGATCGTCAAGTTCTGGAATCGCTATCTCCTGAAGGATGACTTTGCGTTCCCTTCGGAAAGCGAGAGTTCTTGCTGAGTCTAATCACAATTAGTAAAGTTCTGAATTCACCGAAAGACAAATGCATACCGATTGAGCAGCTTGCCAGCCCAGGCTGTGATTTTCCCTTGATTGGCCCAGCAGCTGACAATAATATAGAGACGTTATTCAAGAGTGAGGTTATCTTATGCATGACAGAAATAGGGGCGACGAGAAATGCAACTGGGTATGTTTCTACAAGGATTTCTTGTGCACGATGGAGTTTGTCGAAAATGCTGTCTGAGGAAGTACCCTTACCAGGACGCCCCACTCTTGGGGCTTGAGGTTTTCTGGGAGATGTGTGACGGACGAGAGTCTTGTCAACGGCGCTTTTATCGGCTTTTGCTCCAAGCACTGATGGAAAGGAAATTGTCGAGTCTTGTAGAACTGAATATACTGGATCTGAGACCATCTGCTCCATACTTCGGAGAAGCAGACACCGAGCCTCCGAGATGCCTTGGTATACGGCATCTAGTTGGGTGCTGGAGAACTTCCCAGCTTCTTCCAAAATAGCCTGAGCCTCCTTGGATTTCTTTAAGCTCAGGAGAGCTTCAGCCTTTTGCCAGAGAACTTTTGCTCTCAACGAGTTCAATTGAGGACACTCTTCACTAACAGGAGGCTCCGGTGGTGTGTGCGGTTTCGCAGATGCTACAGGTTTGCGGGGAGCCGGTGCTTTCTTTCGGGTTGCCGGTTTACGTGCCGCTGGTGCTTTTCGTTTTGAAACGGCAAGTGTACGCACTCCATTCTCGATCTCAACAACGTCAACTGGAATCAATTTCGGAGGCCCATTATATGTAAAGAGTTTGGTAGTCAAGCTCCTTAGGGTATTTTCTGCAAGTTCATAACATGCTACTTCTGTCTTAAGGTCTCCAAGGATTCCATGAAGACGCCCAAGTTGAGATGCAATAGCGACAGTGGTTTTGGTTTTAAAGCCATTCTTGCAAAGCTTCTCGGCTTCCGTGAGAAAGTGTGTGCCTTTGTCCAGGTTTCCTGCTTTGGTCCAAATGTTGCCTAGTGTCGCCGAAACTATCGCTGTTTGTGTATCACTGTTGAGCACCTTGACAATTTCCTCTGCTTGTTCTGCATAGTGTAAAGTCTCCTGGAACAATCCGTGGTGGGCGTAGAGATTTGACAAGTGAATCAGGCCAGTGATGAGAGGAACGACTAAATGCCAAAACCCTATCCCAGATGGACTTGATTGCGTCTGCGGCCGATAAGATAGCTTGTCTGTGGTAACACTCAGACCTGACATCTCTTCTGCTATGTTTTCATTGTCTACCAGTGCTGCGGATGCTCGTTTTCTCTCTAGAACTGCTTCGGTGTTGGCCCAAGCACGTCGCAAAAGCCTAACACTTTGTTTCGCTAAAACGATCGCAGACTCCGGTCCGCCTTGTTCAACAGCAAGCATGGAACGAATGAATGAAGCCTTTGCACTCGTGCAATTCATTCTAGTCTTCTCCTGGAGACTTAGACGTGTATCCTTGCCGCCCATTGTGGCTCTATCTTGCTGAAAAAACCCCTCAGCTGACGTCAAATACTGTTGACTACGTGATGTTAGCTGGCATACGGGCCTTCAAACATGCATTGCGGGCTTACCATTGCTCGAGGTTTCCCAGTGCTAGCATGTATTGTGAATACGCAATGTGAAGATCGGATCGAGTTCTATAGGAAACCTCGTTATCGCTACTGTAGCGTTGCGCTTTGTCTAATGATAGACCAGCCTTTCCAGAATATCCAAGTTGTAACCATTGAATCCCCAAAGCACTATAAACGGATACAATGTCGTTGAACCCAGCGACACTACAGCACAGTTCATCTATATCAGCAATAAGTTGGAGGATATCAAGCCGTTCAGTTTCAAGGCCCCTCATTTCCATGAAATTGGTAAGAGATTGTAGGTGGAGTAAGAGGTGAGGTATATCTTCGACGTAACGAATCAGGCCGGTAAAATCTCTGACTTGATCGCGGATCGATCGCCATCCCGAAATGCATTTATCAAGAACTTCAAGACTGGGCTTGCTTTTCTGAAGTTCTACCACGCTGATTGCCATTAACTCCCAATTCTTGAGGTAATCTGTTAATCCGTGGTCCTGAGATGCCACAAAGTCGATTCTTTTGGCTTCAAGAGATTCCAGTGCATCATGGATAAGACCGCTGTCCTGGATGTCGTGTGAATATTGGAACGTGGCCATCGTTCGAAGTCTGCGCACTGGATACTGGCTTAGGCTGTACACCGAAATTAACCTATTAAAGACATCAAGCTTCAACTCTATTGAGGTTGCGGAAGGGTTGGTAAGGCTTGTCAAATAATCCAGCTCATGTTCAAGTACCAGTCCTTTTTGTTCTTCCGTCCATGGTTCGTCGACGAGCCACTGCTCAGTCACAACATCCGGGTGACTGAGATATACTTTAAGCATGGATTGCAAGGTTCGGGCGAGAACTGATGTCGTATCGTCACAATTCCATGCTGCTCGAAGGGGCAAACTCTTAGCGGTTTCTACAACCTTCTCTAAGACCAGATTCTCAACCATTTCATTGCGCAATTCCACCAGCGTTGTGAATAGCTTGTTGTATTGAGCTGTAGCCTTGTAAAATTCTGCCAGTCTCTCTAGTTTCAAGGATATGAGTGCTGTGTTTCTTTCTTGCAATGGCCGTGATTTGACACAGTCAATCGACCTTCGAAGCATATGCAGCTGCTGAACCTCTTTGGTCGAGTCCGCCTCACGTCGTGCATTGAGGAATCGCGTATAGTATAAATTTGAGATTCTGACATTATAAGATGCGGCATCGAACGCACTACCCTCAGGCAATTCAACTTGTAAGCGTTCAATTAATGCAAGACAGTCTTGCAACAAAGAGTCTTGTGCTTCCCATGCCAATGATCCATGTTTAAGAGAGTGCTTTATCAGAAACAGTGCAGAATCAATAGCATGAAAAGCCGGCTTGGTGATGAACTGTCTGCGCTGCTCAAAACGTATATGGTCTTTACTACTAGTGCCGATTTCCGGTTTCTTTCCTAAGTAACGCAGCGACAGTCGAGGACACAGGGAAATAAGAGATTCGCACATTTGATGCACCGCACCAGAATTGGGTTTCGAACTAGAGCCATCTGAGACTGAAAGGGGCCTTGAGACGATTGCGACGGCAGCCCTTCGTGCCGAGGAAACTTCCATCAGCAAATCATCAATGTCAGCTGCCTCTCCTTTGAAAGGATTCTCTAGATTGTTAAGTAGAGCCATGAGAACATCTTCCGTTTGTACATATCGGCATGGATCTCGAAGCATGAGAGCGACTAGTCGAGCCTTGACAGCGGAATGTTTGACATCTGAATCTACACCAGGCTCCAAAATATTTTGTACCTTTTCAACCCAAGCGATAGCTTCATCAATCATGTTAGCCTCCTTTGCCAGAGAGCCTAGAAGACGAAAAATGCCCATGGTGGTAGACTTTGGCCGAATCTCTGCATTCTTATATTTTGAGGCTGCTCTTTGTAAGCATAGGAAGGCGTTCGAAGAGTTTCCATACACCTTTACAGCATCACGGGGGCTTCGTCGAGCATAAGCTTGGGCACATCGAAGGAAAGGGTCGAGTAGGTCCTTTCCAACATCTCCTTGATGACCAGCGAGTCTCCACCATAATGTCCTGATTTCGAGAGCAATCGTTTGTAATGCAAAAGCGGTTTCCGGACCTACACTAGCTTTAGGATCGAGAGCAGTGTCATCCTCTGAAGTAGACACACTGGGGCTCATCGATAACAACAGATCTGATAGCGTTTGAAGTTGACGTGCGCTTTTACTGTGAGAGTTTGAATCATTAGCCGTTTTCAGCAGGAGGTTTGTTGGCGATGAGTGATGGGTAGAGCGTAAAAGTGGCAAAGCTGCTTCAATAGTCCTTGGTTTCCGCGATGAGACTATTAGCCTCAAAACTTGTAATTGTGTCGTAATTATCAGGCCTAACTTCGCTCCTCCCTCTGAAATCTCTCCAAAATCCAAAAGTTCGGCTAGTGATTGAGGAGCCGTACTCGAAGATAAATCTTTTGACGCGGGGACCTTCGCTACCTGGTACCCATTCTCACCATCTAATCGGCGCTTTAGAATTCTAAGTTCCTTCGCTGCGAGATCATCCAGTCCAAGTGATAACAGTTTTCCAATCAAGACTGACATGCCATTTTCAACTTGTAAAGCCGGAAGATTAAGACCCGCTGTCTTTGAAGCCTGTAATCCCCGCAAACACGCAAACCCAGCTCTGGCGCATTCAGCAACTGATCGCACACCGGTAGTACATGACGATGTTGAAGAGATTGATGCGTCAGTTGCCTTAGAAATGTTCGGTGAACTCGAGACTCTATTCAGTGACCGTGGCTGTAATGGTGTCTGAGGAACTGAGCTTGATCTTCGAAGTCCTTTGCGTGCTGCAGCCCTCTCGTTGGAATCTGCTGTTTTTCGAACTTGGGATGGCGCTTTGATAGCTTCTGTCAGAGCTTTCAGTGTTAAGTTGATGACTTCCGTGGCTAAAATCGATCTCTCCTTAAGTGATAGCTGTTCTCCATGATTATTCACGTTTTCTTTCTCCACCACATTCGTTCTTGATTGCAACTGGGGAGCTCGAACTGTGCTTTTCTTTGTCGCCTTCGCCGTCTTCGCCGTCGTCTTAGCGATTGTTTTTGAGGTCTGGGGTCCATTCGTCTCTGCTGTACTCGATTTAGGAAGCAAAAGGTCAGTCAGGAAGTTGACAGTAGCCGGAGAACAAGTTGTTGTCGAGGATATAGCGGCGCGTACGGAGCCCGCTGCTTCTAGCAAAGAGTCCATTATGATACAAGAGCTTAAGAAAGAAAGAAACGGTATTATCGAGATTTAGACATTATTCCAAAAAAACACACACAGAGCAATTGATGTTGTCTGCTATGACGCGAAAGAATCTCGAGTATTTGAAAATCAATGGTCCCTGTTGACCTTGGTTGACAGGGCAACCGCGTGATTCTCGGTTTCGATACCCCAAAAATTTCCTTCCCTATTAACCACAGCTTTGGATGAACGTCACCTCAGCGGAACACTTCACATCACTTAAATCGACAATGAGTAGAGCGATTACAATTCGAAGGCTCTTCGCCGCACCTCCTCATTTGCGAATCTCTATTTTTCCTCAGACAATCACCTCGCAGATATCTCGACCTTATGCCGTCCAGAGTATTGCCCAACCTTCGTTTTGGAAAAGCTTGGTTCCGAAGCCACTTCGAAAGAGTGCACCTACTGTTAGCA
This sequence comes from Clarireedia homoeocarpa, assembly GCA_001465935.1. Lineage (NCBI taxonomy): Eukaryota > Fungi > Ascomycota > Leotiomycetes > Helotiales > Rutstroemiaceae > Clarireedia > Clarireedia homoeocarpa. The sequence goes on from LNKV01000012.1 coordinate 318,749, forward strand.
GGAAGTCCAAGACGAAAGATTGGAACCCAGCGACTTTCTTCATATGGATCTTCTTGCTGATTGGTTCCATGTCCATTCAGATGATCGCATTACGAAATGGATTCGCAGCATTCGAGAGGCGGGCAGATGCGAAGATTAGGCTATTAAAGGAAGTCATAGAGAGAATACAGAACGGGGAAAAGGTTGATGTCAAAGGGCTTCTCGGTACAGGAGACAAGAAACAGGAAGAAGAATGGGAACAAGGTATGTTTTTTCACTCCTGTTGTGTTAGTGACCAAATCTAAAGCAGTTCGACTTCAGTATTGGAAGACATCGAACGAGAAGAAGAGGCATGGGCACAAACAAATAAGAGAAAGCGAAAGATCGCCCTTGCCGAAGCCAACTTAGACAAATCATTTGACGGGCCAGATGCAGAGCGTAAGGAGGTTCCACAGCAGCTGAAACCCAAGAGCAGCGCACCTCGCGGGTTCTATTAGAAACGTTCATATATATATGAATTGTTTACTATTATACAATATTGTTCTGCCTTACGATAGCATGTCTTTGAAGACACTGCTATTTTGAAGTCGTGTCTCTGAGGAAGTCTCCATGGAATCTTTGCGAGCAAAACCTATGCGATTCAACTGGTCGACAAGCCCAGGTAAGACTTTGTCGGTCCCAAACTCGACCCGAACACCCAATTCCCCAGTTTGGCTGCCAGAGAGATTCTTGAAAAAAGCCTCCTCTCCTCTGACTCCACCAAGGTTTAGTATTCCAATAGGCATACCTCTTTCCTGCGCCCTCCGGGCCAGTCTCCATGCAGAGTACGTCGCAAGAGAAGTACCTAGAACTAACAATCTGCCGGAATTGTCGATTGCTTGCTCTGCAGCTTCCTTTACTTTGCTATTGATGCTTTCTCCGAACATCACAACAGCGGGCTTCAATATGCCAGCCGTACTGGTAGATTTCCATGCCCCCTCATGGTCAACTTCTACTATTGATTGGGAGCCATCTGCCAATACCGGTGGGTGTTCCAGACAATGTGGACATGCAGGATATCTGAAAGTGTCGTAAGGGGCTCCGGGAATGTCAACGTCACCATCCGGATTTGTTTTCATACCTTTGGCTTTGCGCTCTTCCGGGTTTTCTGTATCTAAAGCTCCTGACTCAAGAATTTCAGCCAGAAATGCTGCCCATGCCGGATTCAAAATTGCTAAGGATTCTTGGAAGACATCGCGGGGAATGTCTCTGCGGCAGGTGACGCAAGTCAAAGCTCGGAGATATCCATGAAGTTCAACAGTTGACAGGTTGGGATGCGCCGCCGAGTGGAATGAGTCTACATTCTGTGTAACAACTCGCCTTACCAGGTTCATGTCCCCCAAGTCTCTAATAGCATAATGAGCAGAGTTAGGCTTGGCTTTGTGTAGATTCGTCCATCCTAGAAAACTTCTTGCCCAGTATCTTCGTCTTGCTTGATCACTCTGGAGAAATTCGTGATAATATATAGGTCTGTATGATTTGTTCAGCACGTAAGTACCTTTCGAACCGCGACTAGAATGCCAGAATGGTCAGCAATGGCCCTTGTAAACCAATATCCCTTTAAGTGCTTCGAAGATTGGAGGAAGGTTATTGAGCAATCAACAAGCATAGCCTGCTTCAATTATATACTCCACGCGGCGCAGAGAATTTCCACATTCGTAGTACCTGCGGATGAAACGTAATTGGGGTATGAATGGAACGGCTGTACTCACTAATCTGCCAGTCCCGATGCAACTGAAATGCCGGCCCCGGACAGAACTACCGTGGACTGTGGATCAGCCACTTCATCCGGAAGGTTAGATGAGGGCGGGGCAGTGAGGAACTTCGAAAAAGCAGCGATAGCTCCTGGCAGGGTATTTGCACTTCTTGGAAGAATTTGGGGAGGCGGCAAAGGACCCGTATAGGGTATTCTCATAAGAGGTTTTCGCATTAAGAAGGCATGGATCCAGCAGGACGACACGCGTTCAAAGGGGTGGGTGATTGTGGAAAAGACCGTTCATATAGCCTTCTTGGCTTGGCATGATGCTGTATGAATCTATGATGCTCTAAGAGAGGCAAATAAAAATGGCTTAGTAACCCTTCGGAGCTACCTACCCAGCTAGAGTCTACCGAAAAGTGCCCGGCGAGCAACAAGAATGAGCTCCATTTAGCACGTAAAAACGAGGTCTTGCTTAGCAGAAGTTACATAGTTGGAAGTGTTAACACTTGACAGTTCCACAGCGTCGCAATCGACTCAATGCGACAATTCCGAGTTCTGCCATTACCATCCGTAGAAACGCGACAACGTACCCATAATGCCAAGAGAAAGTGTGGGCTGATATCGTAAGTCTTTCCCCTGGTCCTGTACAAAGTAGCTCGATTTCATCCCAACTGGCCCGGCTCATGGCAAAAAGTGAGTGCGTTAGAAATGGCTTGATAATGGCTTGATAATGATTTGTCCGAGTGCTACAATCGTCGTCATCCGGCTTGCGACTTCATCTACTCTGTGCATCGTTCGAAACAATCTTTTGAGGATTTTGGAATTTTATATATCCACTTTAGGCTTATGATCAATTTGCCGTCTACACCACCCCTACCTTCGTACACCAGCTCCCTTACACTCCTTGCTTGGCTGGAATTAGAAGGTATACGAGAAAAGAATTCCTTGTCCGGTAGAATACTTTCATTGCTGTGCAGTGTGGTGTCAGTGTGCGAGCACAATTAGGCGTTCCGTTCCAAGCCCTCCAACTTAGTATTGATGTCTATGCCTCTTCGTTGTCTTTCCAATGGGGGCTCGTTAAGGCCTGTCGCCTCGCTCGGCCTGAAGTCAAATATAAGGACACCTCAATCGCAACCTACACGAATATTGCAGACTGCCGCCTTCGACTCCACCATCCTCACTTTTTGTACAAAAGCTCCCATTCCTCTGCAAACTTTTTCGCGATTCCAGTCATTCTCTAAAAACCTCAATCCTCGTTATCGACCAATGGCGGCGCTCACAACGACCCAGACACGCTCGCACGCGGGCCACTCTCATCATCACCATCATGATAATACATACCTTACCTCAAAGAACAAGAACGATGCTGGCGTGCGGATTACTCGGATAGGGTTGTACTCGAACCTCGGCATGGCACTTGCGAAAGGGTTTGGGGGCTACTTCTTCAACTCCCAGAGCATGTTAGCGGATGCCTGGCATAGCGTTACAGATCTGGCCAGCGACATTCTGACACTGGCAACGGTCTCGTGGAGCTTGAGGCCTCCTACCGAATTGTTCCCAACTGGCTTTGGTAAGGTGGAGAGCTTAGGCTCTTTAGGCGTCAGTGGCATGCTCCTTTTTGGAGGGATGTTCATGTGCTTAAACAGCTGCGAGATATTGTACGCACATTTCTTCTTGGACGCCCATGCAGCCGCAGAGATGGCCGCGCATGCACACGGTCACAGCCACAGCCATAGCCATGCCGCAGCTGGACCAAGTCTACACGCCGCTTGGCTAGCTGCAGGTACAATCATTGTTAAGGAATGGCTGTACCAAGCAAGTAAGATATGCCCTGGCTCATTAAACTATCAAGTACTGATTTAAATTTCTGCAGCAATGAAAGTAGCCAAAGAAAGGAAGAGTTCGGTCCTTGCGAGTAATGCGGTACATCATAGAGTGGATTCTTTAACAGGCATTGTCACCCTCTTCGCTATTCTCGGAGCGAATTTACTACACGAGGCGGCCTGGTTAGATCCTGTCGGTGGCTTTTTGATCTCACTACTTGTCATCAAAGCGGGCTGGGGTAACACTGTGTCTGCATTGTATGAGCTCGCCGACAAGGGTATTGATGCCGAGGTTAAAGGCTCAGTCAAAAAGGCTGTCAACAAAAGTCTGCTCAGCTTGAGCGAGGGATCACAGGTGGAGCTGCAAGAAGTCGAGGGTGTCAAGTCTGGTCCGAACTACTTGGTAGACCTCCAGCTTGCCGTGCCAAAGGCGTGGACGGTTGAGGACGTTAGGGAAGTTGAACAGAGTGTAAGAGAGATGGTTGGATCGAAAGTACGTGGTGTTCGTCGCGTCAAGGTACGATTCGTGCCAAAGGATGAAACCCACCCATCCCTATTCGAGGAGTTCATTAGTGGGGATGTGAGTCCACGGGAAAGTCCAGAACCAGAAGAACATGATCACGACCATCATGATCACGATGCTCATGCACATAACGATAATGACAAGAAAAAACTATAGGTCGTTTGTCCATACTGCATTGGAGGAGTTCTGTGGTTTTAAAACTGGCGTTATGGTGTCGACAAGACTAGGAAGTCTTTGGATAGCAGAAGTATCGGCGTTGGGGAGAATTTACTACATGAATGTGTCCGTATACAGTGTAATAGAATTTATGGAACCGTTTGCTTGAATTTGTGATTGATGCTTTTGATTGGCGCGCATGTTCCTCCGCCAAATACTTGAGTAGCCGCAAATAAGGAGGGGCATTTAGCCTAAAAGTGGGTACTACAACGACATCAACTTTTACTAAATATCACTCTCCCCATTTAACCCCACGATTGCTATACGGAATTGCTTTTGATTATGTTCAGATCCTTCTTGACTGTTACTATCGTTGGATTTGACAAGCCATCTATTCGCAGTGATTCATAAAAGTCCAGAAACGCCCAACTGTGAAGATGTCTACGCCGAATGAACCTTTATACTTAGGTTTCGACCTCTCCACTCAGCAGCTAAAAGGTATGACCACGTGAACACAATATACTCTTGGCTTTGCGCTGATTAAAACTTTCAGCAATTGTTGTCAATTCATCTCTAAAGGTTGTTCACGAGGCTAAGGTCGACTTTGATGCTGACCTCTCCAAATATGGCATCAAGAAAGGAGTGCATGTTAATGAGAAAGAACGAGAAGTCTACGCGCCAGTGACTATGTGGCTAGAAGCTGTTGATTTAGTTCTTCAACGACTCAAGGAGAAAAATTGCCAGTTCCATCAGATCAAAGGCCTTTCGGGATCTGGGCAACAGCACGGCAGTGTGTATTGGACCAAGGAGGGGGAGCAGCTGTTGGGAGAACTGGACCCAAAGACAGGATTGGTGGATCAGTTGAAGGAGCAAGGATTTGCACATCCTTATAGTCCAAATTGGCAAGATGCAAGCACACAGGCCGAATGCGACGCTTTTGATGCAGAGCTAGGAAGTGAGGAGAAGCTGGCTGAGGTTACGGGAAGTAAAGCTCACCATGTAAGCCCTTCATCTACCTTCATACTTGGCGCATCATCCTTAAAGGACACATGCATGACTAACAATACGGCAGCGCTTCACTGGCCCTCAGATCATGCGGTTCCATAAGAAGTACCCTGAAGTGTATCGTCGCACTTCTCGCATAACTCTCGTCTCTTCTTTCCTCGCCTCGCTCTTTTTAGGTAAAATCGCACCATTCGACATAAGCGATGTATGCGGGATGGATCTGTGGGACATCAAAGGAGGGTGTTGGAGCGAGAAGTTACTTACCCTTGCAGCTGGTTCTGACGGTCTCGCCTCGCTCAAGTCAAAACTCGGTGAGGTGCGCGAAGATGGAGGCGGCAGCATGGGTCCTATTTCATCTTACTTCAGAGCCCGTTATGACTTCCCATCCGATTGCGCTATCGTAGCTTTCACTGGTGATAATCCCGCGACTATTCTCGCTCTTCCTCTTAGACCTATGGACGCAATTGTCTCTCTTGGCACATCTACTACCTTCCTCATGTCTACTCCTAATTACGTTCCCGATCCAGCTTATCATTTCTTCAATCATCCTACTACCCCCGGTCTCTACATGTTTATGCTCTGTTACAAGAATGGCGGTTTAGCTCGCGAGAAAATTCGAGACATACTTCCAAAATCTCCCACCTCAGATCCGTGGGAGAGCTTCAACAAAGCAGCTTTGGAGACACCACCTCTTGATCAAAAATCCCCAGAGGATCCCGCAAAACTCGGTCTTTATTTCCCTCTGCCCGAGATCGTTCCGAATGTGCGAGCCGGTACCTTCCAATATACTTACGATTCCTCTTCGCTCAAACCAGCTTCTGAGCCATTCTCTCCGGAAACAGATGCCCGCCTCATCGTCGAGTCTCAGGTCCTTTCGCTCCGATTACGCTCTCAAAAACTAGTTCAGACTCCATCACCTGAACATCCTGCTCAACCACGTCGCATCTATCTAGTTGGCGGTGGTTCTCTGAACCCGGCTATCGCGCGTATAGTAGGCGATGTGCTTGGTGGTTCAGAAGGTGTGTGGAAGTTGGATGTAGGCGGGAATGCATGTGCTTTGGGTGGTGCTTATAAAGCCGTTTGGGGTGTGGAGCGAGGGGGCGACAGCAGTGGGGATGGCAGTAAGAAATGGAAGGGTAAGAGTTTTGAGGAGTTGATTGGGGAAAGATGGAAGGAAGAGGGTGCGATTGAGAAGATTGATGAGGGTTACAGGCCTGAGGTCTGGAAAAAGTACGGAGCCATCTTAGGAGCTTTTGAGGAGATGGAAAATAAGGTGTTGGAGGGAGAAGAAAGGAACAAGAAGTAGTAGGCGTGGGTGAGCGTTTTGGATGATGTATGGCACAGAATGAAAGTTGGTTGACATCTTGCATTAATTTGCCATTATTTAGAGATACATAATGCTCGCGCTGCGCCATTAGACATTTCCTATTCAGAGATCTTCAATAGAATCACCATAAGACCAACCATAGAGACCATGGACTCCCCTCCCCATACATCGGTACAGTACACCAGTGGGCGTACTTACCATCCGACCAACTTCGTATTTCCAATTCCGGACTTATGTACACTTGACAGAATAGAGATCTCAAAAGTAAATATTTTGGTTGAATATCGAGTTGATCGTACAGTTAGTTCACGCACAGGTGGTGCGACAAAATTAATTCCACAAAGCAGCAAGCAATCATCCACTTACCATTACTTCCCTTCCAGCACGCCAACCGCCTCCTTGAAATCCGGCACATCATCTGCAGCCTTCGCTATTCCACCCCACCTCACCACCCCTTCGCTATCGACCGCCCAGCTTCCCGCCGTCTGCCATCTCGTCCCGCTTTCCGTTGGTCGATTCCATATCCCTTCGCCCTTCCCCAAACTGTACGCACTCCACATGCTCCACGGATTCAACACATGCCATGCAGAACTAGTCCCTAGCCCCCATTGTGCATAGAGTTCGCGCGACTCGTCAACTATTACTTCGACAGACCAGGAGCCTCCTAACGATATAACCCAATTGTCGGTGGAGGATTGAGAGGAGTGTGATATGGCGATGAAATCTATGTTTGAGTGGGTATTTGCGAGGGCGCGAAGGGTGAGGAAAGATTTTTCTGCGAACTGGAGAATTTGGAGGAAGTGTTAGCAGATACTTTTCTGAAGATATCGCTAGGGAAATACGAACAGGACAGCCGCAATGGCGTAGAAAGGTGATTATGGTTGGTCTTCCATTCGGTTGGGGAAATGTGAGTTTCTCCGATGATGGTGCTTTTGAACCGATTGCTGGAGCAGGCTGGACCTCTACTGCCGTGGGAGTCAACCAAGAATTGAATTCTTGTTGTAACGTCATTGATCTGTTGAGGCCTGATTCTTACTTGTAAATTCTGATGATGGAGGGGAAGCTTCGAAATGCGGGGAAGAAGCATCGTTCCGTTATCTTATCTCATTTTTCTGAAACATGATACCTTAGTAAGTTTAGCATGTAATCGTGACGGTACTAGTTCTATTTCATATCTGCGCGAGGTCAAATACACTTGAAGATTTATATCCTGTTCTAGTTCTGATAATTTCAACCCAGACGTATCTTCTCTCACTGCTTACATGTTGCGAACACTGATGCCACGCCGCCGTTCATATTCTAATAGTGCTTAAGCAGCTTCAATAGCTGTGTATAGTACGCAAAATTTATCATTGGACCGGATTTGAAAATTCACACAAGAGGTTGCCAGTGGATAAAGAAATATGCATGAAATCCTCACCCTCCAGTTGGGGCAAAAAAGCAATTACCTTGCCACTCATTTCTGGAACACTCAAGTAGGTTTCCAGGAAGGACGGCTGGCCGGAAGATTCTGAACGGGGAATAGGAATCTTACTTCACATACTCAGCAGACCAAGAATCCTTGGTCGATCATGATATTCACTTTCGCCCCGGCATTGGTGCTGATGGTACCGAGACCTTCACTCCAAGGACTTTGATTTATGACCTCAAAGGAGGGTTTGGGTCTTTAAGAAAGATCAACGCTTTATATGAAATCGATGAGCCGGTGACCACGGACGGATTATGGTACGTGAATAAATAACAATTAGGGACGCAACTAAACTTCTGTGATGATATAGGAATGGCCCAGCAGTAGTTCAAAGACAGGAATCTATTCAACAGATCCCGTATCAGAGAAGTCTAGAGGAAGGACTCAAACCTCCTCCGCTCACTTCTGAGTCAGTGAGATATTGGTCGGATTTCAATCGCATTTATTTCCATCCAAGATCAATAGTTCAGCTCAACGAGTACGAACTGAATTCCTCTCTCATGCCATTTGAGAACTGGAGCGCTGGAGAGGAGCTATTCAGCTCGTTAGATAAAGAACATGATCTTCTGGATCGTGATCTGCGGCCCTTTGCAGAAGAGGCTGACCAAATGCAAGGTATCCAGATTATGTCTGGAATCGACGATGCTTGGGGTGGATTTGCTGCAAGATATACGGATCGTATTCGAGATGAGTATGGTAAGACTACGATATGGTTCTGGGGACTGGAGGATAATATCAAAGGCATTCCTCGGGTGAGTACCTCTCTGGTTGTATGAGTGAAGCGCAGCTAACAGAAGAGTAAGGAAAAACGATTCTCGAAAGTTTCCAATACGGCAAAATCGGTATCAGAGATCATCCCGCAGGCATCTCTATTTATTCCAACGACCTTACCATCATTGCCTCTACCTCATTATATACACTTAGATCTTAATTCGCAGTGGCAAATTGCTGGCTTGTACTCAGCTGCTCTTGAAAGCATGACACTACCGTCAAGATTAAAGCCTCGAAATGGTATACGTCAGACATTAGATCAGATAGCGGCCACATTGAATGTGAACGGCAACCAGAATATTGCTAAATTACGCATGACTGTGAAGCAGAATCCCCATGGTCCAATTAATGGCAACGATCAGTCGAGAGCAAATGGCAACTCTCAAGACACAGATCCAAGAGTTTCATCAACATTAACGACGATTCGTGATATGGGAAGTGGCGAGGAGAATAATGATGTAGCCAGATTTGACATGGAATTCTTCCCCGCAGAAGTAATGGAACAGACTCGTGGTCGTCGATCGTCAAGTAAAGTCCATGTCTTTGGCCAAGCCGAGAACTACCGGGGTGACGGGGATAACATAGAGGAAGCTGACAGAAATGATAAGGGTCAAGAGCGAGCTCGAAGAATCGCGGCAAGCCTTCCATTGCTATCCAGGTTCGTACTTTTGTCATCATGCTCTTCTTACTATATCTCACATGACGCTCCAGAACATATACACCCTTACCATTTCCTCTTCTGGATAGCTTTCCACGGATATTTACCCAAGATGAACATTCAGCACCTCTTTCTATTATGACATCTCTTTCAACAGACACAACAGTTGCCTCAAGAGTCAAAAGCCTCCAGCAAATCGTAAATCGAGCTATTGGCATGGATGAACGAGAGGCGCTTAGTAACTCCCTGGGCGAAATAGCGGAAGCATATCAAGAAGGTTGGGAGAGCGATTCGGACGAGGATGATGACTAGTAACAGTGCCCCGTTGGCGACGTCAGCACCCGCCGATGTTTCTGGAAGACTATGATGCAGAAGCTAGTATTTCAGGAAACGCCAAAGTTTGGCCTGTCAGACAGAGTTGGTGGCGCAGTGGTTTTATATACTAGCACATAAGCGCATAGGAACAGCAAAGCAACAAGGAGCACAAGCGATCGAGGCTATCAATGGAAACTGACAGTAGGACTGTGCTGTGCATTTGTTATGATGCTTCTAAATCATGGTCTCTCCTCATTTACTTCAGCCGATAAACATTTCATATGCAGCTTTCGCGCAGCCGGGCGTTGCTTCATTTGCGTCATATGAAGCTCAAAACTTCTGTCTCCTAATTTGAATGCCAAGCCCGCCTCTGTTGTACATCGTCCAAACTTTCAGCCCCTCCGAAAACAGACGCAAAATAATCCTTGTTTTCCCCGCTTTCGCCAGAGTAGATTCCGACACCCCCTGACCCCAAGTGCCTTGCATGTTCGCAAGTCATGGGGCAACAACAACGCTTCCAAAACAATACCTGCTTTACAAGGAAAGCTGCTGGTATATCATGACTTTGAAGCTTTATGTTTCAGTTACAGTTCTATCTTAGGCTTCCCAGCTTCTATTTTGTGAGGTCCGTTGGTACGAGACTGCCCCTCCGATTACCAACAATTGGTAGCGGTCGCAGCAACGGACAATATCAACAAAATTTTCTTCCACTAGGTCTCGCTTTCTCCGGCATATGATTCATGTGGTGACACCAGGGAAGGCAAGTAATGTTCAATCAGATCATGCAAAACCTCGTGTTGCTCTCAAGAACATGCGTTACAATATTGCTCGCACAGCATCAGGAAACAAGGAACCCATGCTGATTTCAACCTCTATTCGCGATTTTGTCCCGCCATGCGTCAATTTGACAACTCCTTTATATTCAATCTTCCTGTAATGAGAATTTCATACATAAACCGCAGGTCTTATTCAGGATATGGTCCACTCGGTGTCGGTCTGACTTTCCACAGCTATGTAATAGAATCGCTATCCAGTTACGGCAGTTCTTTTAGTGTCCTAGTAGACCAAAAAAAGTGTTGCCCCATTTGTATCGCAAGCATGTGGTCTAAGTCTGCCCGATGAGCTGTATTAAGAATGATTTCAAGTCTAGGTAGATTTGACTTTGCCATCCATCGGGAACATTACCTCTGTTCCGCCGTTGTTTGTGTATTACTTATTCTTGGCTGCCCAGCCTTCCTACCCTGAGAGTATAACTCCAGCCTCTCCAGGCTAAGTAGCTTTTTTCACACCTTCATATAATACTCTCGTTATTCCTCTTGCACAAGGTATATACCATCACTCTTTGTACATGCTTGACCTGATCGCATACTATCATATCAATATCCAGTCATTATGAAGACAGTCCTTGCCCTCCTAGCTCTTGCTAGCTCCACCGTTGTTCAGGGTCTTCAAGCTCCAAGATGGGAGTCAAGTCCTCCTGACACCGAGACTACGACAATAGTCACTTACACCACCACTACATATTGCCCAGTATGTCAAGGTACCTCATACAATATACATAGAGCTGGTGACTAACTCATTCAACAGGTGACCTCAACAAAAGTGCAAAGCGGTACCACCTCTATCTACACGGACGTATCTACATCTGTCTATACTGTTACAAGCTGTGTTGGAGGCTGTGGAAACGGTGGGGTGGTGACTGTACCAGGCCCAACTGGGGTAGCATCAACAACTACAGAGGTAAGAATTGTCAGAAGAGACAGTATGGTTCTCTGCTTAGTTCATATCCAGGTCATTATCACGTACACTACCACGTGTCCTGTCGAATCGACTATCACTGAATCAGGGACAACTTATACCAAGACCTTCACCACGACGTCTGTGGTCCAAACTGGTTAGTGATATCCTATAGGACTTTAGACATTGATTGGTGCTGACTGAGGGGATCAGCCGTTCCTACAACCATTTATGCTACTGTTTCTGGACCTGATTCAACAACTACGTACGTTATTATGTTCGAGTGCTCCTTACAACTGCCTGACATTCTGAATAGAACCCAAACCGAAGTCTTCGAGACGATCACTAGCTTGTTCCCTGTCACTCAAACTACATATATTAGTGGCAAATTGGAGACAGTCACTTTTACCACAACGAGCCTCATTTATACTCACCAGGAAACTACTGTCAAAGATACGGTCACTAGCCCTCCTTCCACTACAACGTACGAGCCGCACTCTTCATGCACTATATGGAAGCTAATTGTCTTCTAGTGTTGCTACTGGAGTCTTTCAAACAATAACAAGCTTATGCACCGTCACAGATACTACAACTATCGATAGCAAAGAGGTCACTGTCACCTACGTGAGCACCAGCCTAATTTATACCTACATAGAAACCCATGTCGAGTCTACTGTCACTCAGCCTCCCAAAACAAAAACGTACGAAGAGATAGTCCGAGAACAGTATACAAAAAGCTAACAGATTCTACAGAGTTGCAACAGAAGTCTATCAAACCATTACCAGTCTATACCCTGTCACCGAGGTCAAGACTATCAGTGGCCAGGAATACACTTCGACGTATACGTTCACAAGCTACATCGTCACTCACGTACCATCAACCGTTGAAATAGTCACAACTGTACCGGGAGAGACCACTTCGTAAGATTGCAGATACTGCTAGAATAGTGTGTCAATGCTGACAAATTCAATAGAGTTGCGACCCAAGTCTACCAAACTATTACCAGTCTATGCCCTGTCACCGAGGTCAAGACTATTAGTGGCCAGAAATATACCTCGACGTATACTTCCACGAACTACATCGTCACTAAAGTACCGTCGACGGTTGAAATAGCCACGGGCGTGCCGGGAGGAACGACTTCGTAAGATTGCAAATAGCAATTCATTCGTGGTATTTTAGCTGACAAGTCTGCAGTGTCGAAACAGATGTTTATGTAACATCCACCAGCTACTATCCAGTCACCGAGGTATCCACAATTTGTGAGTCTCCATCCCCCAGCTCAATCTTAAATAGCTGTCTAATGATATGCAGCTGGTATTCCAATAACCAAGATCTTTACAAGCACAATTCTCACTGAAGTCAAGGTCCCCACGACCATCAAAGAATAGTAAGATTTTACTTTATCTGGTCTTCAAACTGCAAAACTAACAAGTGCAGCACCACGACCCAAGCCACTGAATATAAGACAACCGATGTCTACACTACCACCACCTACAATGAAGCAGTATATACAACTATCAGCGCTGGATCAACAATTGTCTACACTGCTACGGAGACAAACACAATCAAAGTAACCTCAGCTCATACTATAACATCAACCGCAGCTACCCCAACGTCAGAAATCACAGTTTACGTAAGTCAAACCTCTCTTCTCCGTCCGAAACCCCTTTGCTAATCTTGATCATCCCCAGGCACCCACCACCATCTCCAACACCATCCAAGAGACTGCTGTCGTCACCATTCCCAACATCAAGACCGTCACACTTCCAACTACTTACTACGCCAACATAACGTACACTGTTCACACCTCCGTCTTGGGGTCGCCATCAACCGTCACCGTCTTGCCGCCTACTGTCACAACCACCGCCACTACATCCGTCGTCGCTAGCTCGGCTCCTCTCCAAGTCTCGGCAAATGCTGCTGCTACGAACAAACCGGTAGCGCTTGTTGTCGCTGGAGCCGTGGTCTTTTGGGTCTTTGCTTAGATCGCGTAGAGATCTTTTTTCTGCTTTTGGGGGGGGGGGGGTTCTAGTGATGAATTCTTTCTAATGAGTTTGTTCTTTTATAAGATATACGAACATTTTGCGGCACAAATGAATCATACGGTCGGTCATTACAGGGAATATGGGACATATGGGGGAAGGGAATAAGTTTGGCCAAATGGAATTTAGGCCGTTTTGGTTTATGGAACTGGTAAATGGGAAAGTGGATTGGGATTGGATTCTTAATAACATTAATGCAGACTGACTGTAGACAATTACATAGGTAAATCTACTAGGTATTATCTAGCTGCAGATATTGTAAGCGTCCTATCGTTTCGCGTATGTATTCAACCGTCAACTTTCAGTTTAGAATTTCGGAATAAATTACTTTGGTTTCTATTTCTAATATGGTGGTCAATTCTATCTCTTACTCTCTGGTGGTACAGGGTGCACGCTATTACTTCAGCCACTGAGCCATCTCCTTTTTTTTTTACATTGCCGGAACTTCCTATATCACACCCTTCAGACCTTCCCAACATCCCCACCATTCACCACGCCAGCATCATGTTTCTGCCGATTTCAGCGCCTACTCCTTCTCAGCCCTCTCCTTCCTCTCGCTATACCGATCACCAAACAGCGCAAAATGCGGTCTCATCACAATCGTATACTTCACAAACTCCTCCATACAATCAACAATTCTTTCTCTATTCCCACTCGCAATCATCCGACTACTTCCCTCAACGGGATCACAAGCGTCTGCATCCGTGAACTGCTTATATGCCATCGGTACAGAGGACTGGTTCGGGACGACAAACATGCGCATCCAGCGCCCTAGTATCCGCAGGGAGTTCACGGCGTTGAAGGACTGCGATCCGCCGGATACTTCTGCGACGGCGAGGGTGCGGCCTTGGGTTGGACGGACGGATCCGACGGAGAGGGGGATCCAGTCGATTTGGTTCTTGAATACTGCCGTCTGTGCGAGTTAGCGTAGGTGTCCTGCGGGTATCCCAGAGACGCGTGAAAGAGCAACTAACTAGATTTCCGTGTTGCTCAGGAGAAATCCATACGTGGCCATCGCTCCAGTGGCTTAGGTCTCGTAGCTCTTGCACTTTTGGATGCTGATGCTGATCATCATCTTTAACAGGTAAGCCGGATGGGTCGAATACACGAACATCGCATCCAAGGCGGAAAAGGATGCGCGAGGCCTCCAAAGCGAGCAGTTTGGAGTAGGATCTGTGCACAAGGAACGATTACTATCTATCCTCACTCTCTCACTCCTTATCCTATCCCCCCCGTTTAGACAATGGCTCAAGCCAATCCCGAATACCGAACGCACTGGAGTCTCACGAGCTCACCTTTTCCTTAAACTCCCATACAGCACGAGTACTTTGAGCCGCTCGCCTGTGGTCTGCATACCCGCCTCGGCCATCTTCAGCGCCGTACTGAGTTCCAACCGACTAACCCAATCGCTCGCCGTAATCTGCGGATCCAGAAGAAACGGCCTGTATTTTTCTCGTACAATTGGGTCATCGTCTTCTTCCGGTAATGCGAGAGAACGTCTGGCATATGAGGGGTCAATGGGTGGAAGCGCAACAGCGCGCATAGCACTTGTGTTGTTGAGGTCGCCAATACTGGTGCTTGGCATTGTGGCGAAGAACTGTCGTCGTCGTCGTCGGAACAGAGGTGATATGGTCTTTGCCTGGAATCTGTAGGTGACTCTTCTCAAGTGTTGCTGGTAAGGCCGAGTCTCAGCCCCGAGAAAGGTAACGCATTTGTGAGGAAGCCATGATGGCAACTCACACTTGATCTTGCCAAGAAGGCCATGCACGTTTTCTTTTTTAAGGTGATTTATATCGAGCTGTATATCTCTGCGACTACCATTCTGTTCGTATCTCACTCAGTTCTAAATCATGGAAATGTACGAATCTAAGGCTGTAAGTTGAGAGCGGAAGGCTGCTTGAATTTTAGCTATTGCGGGGCCTTTAAATGTATGGAGGGGCATGCCACTATTGACACGTCACCGAAAATCGCTGATTGGGCAGTCCTTTCAGTCCCACTATCCCGCCGTTTCTTGTCAGGGGTAAGGGGAACCGCATGTTACCCGCTTATTTGTGCCCCTCCATTTAAGATTGCTAGCGATTCTTGGCTTCTAGACTTTTGAGCTTCTCTAGTATAACTGGAGAAGATGGCACTATGCTGAATGAGAGATATAACTTGCAAAGCAATGTAGTAATGAACACAATCAATGGGAAAAGTTAGAGCTTGTAGTTACTTTACAATTCCCATCAATGCGCGTTTAAAATCCAGGTTTGATTTTGGCATTCCCCTTTATCATCCAGATGGCAGGGGCTATAGAAGAACATAGTGGTACGACAAGACTGGCAAAACATGGTATTAGAAGGCATCTGGTAAACATTGGCCTGAAGTACATCGGCGTTTTGGACTTTCCAGTTGGATGTCCATAAAGCATGAAAGTCGATCTCCTCAACACATGCCTCCCGCCTCAAACAGCCACATTACTAACCTCCACCCATCCTTGAGATCCCTAGCCTCATGAAACCACAAAGCTCCAGCCATCGATTGATGACTCGACATTTATCCCCCCTACTCATTACGCCTTCTGAGGATCATGCCCCCAATTCTTCAAACTCCTCGCACTCCTGCTCTCCGGATCCTGCTTCGCCTTCTCCTCTTGCGCAAGATGTCTCTTGCAATACGCGACGACTTTTCTCATGTGGGCGATATCATCTTCGTCGTATTGTTCTGGGTCCTTGCTGGGGTTCTTTTGTAGAATGTCGATGATTTTGCGGCCGCTGGGAATGAGTGAGTGGGGTAAGGCAAAGGAAGAAGAGGGCAATGAATGGGATAGGAACAAGAAGAAGTAGAAGGGGGCATAGAGAGGAGGTATACGTACCTTTCGTGGCCAATCGTCTCACCTGATCCGTCATCCTTGCTCCATCCGGATGATTGAGATGATTCTTCTTTGAGCCAGGTTTCAAGTTCGTCGGCGGTCATGTTGACGAGCTCGTTCCATTCTCTGGAGTCGTGTTAGCTATTATAACTTTAAAATCTCCTTGGACGATCCTACATACTCAATTACTGTTTGATCATCTTTCACCATTTTTGGCAGTGTTCTAACCGTTGGATTTTGGTCAAAGGTGATATGATCGTAGACGGGAGGTCGTTCCGTGAGGTGCAAAAGTCGAGGATGTTATTTGTACTTCGTAGTACTCGCAACTCAAGCAGCTCCTATCTGCTAAATAATATTCCAGGCTCAATTTTGGCGTCATCGAGTACCGCATCGAGGTCGAAGACGTCATGATGAACTAAATCAAAGACACCACGTGATATGGCTTGGGACCTCGATTTAAATTGTAGGACATGTATTCGTATTCCTACTCCTACCATCGACGCGTTATCCGAATGCGGTCAGAAACAACGGGCAGTACCGCTTACGTGGTACAGTACAATTATGCCAAGAGTAAATCTCCCGTTTTGAAAGCCAGCCCTGAGGTACACGTAGAACGCAATTTCCATGGATGGGTCGGGGCTGCCCCTCCTCCTTCTTAACCACAGATATACATTTGTGGAAGAAGGGAAAGATCGCGAAGGTGGGATGGGATGGGTACGCTCACTCAGACTCAGGAATCGCTTGTAGTCACTCGTGCATGGTCAGTGGAGTGTCGCTTTATAGCTCAATTGTTTATTGTAACTTACGTATGCTGTCGCGCCAGGCAGGACGCAGGGCTCTTGATGCGATACAGTCAGAGCTGGTGATAGCGGAGTCTGGTGTATTGGAAGCAGGTCCTAGCATATTTATTTTGGCAGCTTCACGTCAATAGTCTCCAGTAACCTCTAGCTGTAGTAGGTACCGGCTTACTGATATTGGCCCACCGAGGACTTTGTCTCACGCTGACGGCAGTATGTTGGGTTGATAGCAAGATCAGATATATGATCTAGATCCCTCCCATTGTTTAAAGACTCGATTGATGAAGCGGGGCATAACTAAGGTCAGGTATAGTTATGATGAGTACGGAAGTAGGATGATGTGGAAAGTGAACGGCACATTTCCCTTATGCTTTAAGGTTCATTTGAAGCTTGATATCAGCATTTAATTGACATAATATGTTGTTCGTGAGCAGTTACTTACTCCACAGCAAAACAACTTCAGACATCAGGAAGTCGACGGGGAAGAAGAAACCGGCATATCCCACTTCGTCAGTAGTAGGCCCCGGTATGGATTCTGATCCCTCTGCTACGATATCTCAGGGCCACCACTTCTGCGCGCCAGTAGCTGCCCTGACCACTCAAACATTTTACATACAGACATCTCCACCTACGCTGCACTGTCGTACCACTTTCCCCAATGATGCAGAACAGTACACGTACTCCTTTGATCCTTTTCACGCTTGCTTATTGCTGATTGGTGATGGAAGTATGCTGTCGCGAGAAGTGCCGAGTGCCGCGGTGGGTATAGAGCGATTATTGTATAATAGTTTCATGAATAAAAGCTGGGTAGTCCCCCACGATATCGATGTAACAAGCAAACAAGATCATCTTCAACATTAGTCCATTACCATCCATCAATATGCGTTTCTCAGCTTCATCTCTCCTCACTCTGGCCTTCGCTCTCGGCGCCGCCAAGGCTGAGGAAGGTTGCCGCGTTTACTTGGAAAGTAACTTGGCCAAGCCTGCTGACTCCGGCGAGATTATTCTCTATGGTGAGATAAAATACGCTCTGTTTGGTTCCTAGTGATGTATTTGCTCATACTTTCCCTCCCACAGGTATCCTCAAGTATTTCCATGCCACCGCCGACGTAACCTCTGTCTCCTCCGTAAGTGGTTTCCCATGGAAATGACGACCAGAATATGAGAACTAACCACCGAATAGGACTGCTGCAACTGGGCGAACACAGTCTCCGCGCCCTACTCTGTTCTCTTCTACCCAAATGTTGAAGAAGGATACGAGAGTGATGCTGAGCTGGAGGCGGTTTTGGATCCGTGGATTGGTACTTACATTCGCTCGGAAAGTACAACACCAGATTCGGATACTAACACGGGTGATTATCTCGTTACTTATGTTGTGTGCAGTTAGACTGCCATGTGGGGAGCCGCTCAAACAAGGACGGAGATTCTGAATGTTGTTGGAACCTGGTAATGTCGATTCAATGAAGGAGAGAACCATTGGAAGTTGGTAATATCCGGGCCGGCTGTCCTTTGATGATGGAGACTTCGCTGCAAGAAAAGCAAACGCACTTGCGACATATCTAATTTCAGCCTGGCGTAATATTCGCTTTTGATTCACTGTAACCCCTCGTTATTCATTGTGCTCATCATGCTCTTTGTTGTTGCTTCTCCATGGTCTTGAAAGCCTGCTTGTAGAATTCTCGATATTCAAGTGATACACGTAGGATCCAATATGAGTGAGCATGAGCATGAATTCTCGTCTCCAAAAGTGCCAGCACAGCCACATATTGCTTCTGGAATTATTCGATACCGAGTACCGAGATCGTAACGTTGGGATCAACCGGCGGCATCCGAAGTTTGGATGACTGGCGTACCCGAGCAAGTCATATAGCGAGCGTACTTTGTATCTATCTTTGCTGGAAGGCACTTGTATCTACGAGTATCTTTGTTGAAAGACACGCGGAAACTGGGGAGGAAGAGGCTTCACGTGCACTCGCAGCAGCTGCACCAAAGTGGAGATTTGGTAGGGTACTGTATGGAGCATGGAGCATAGAGCATGGGACATGGGGCATGGGGGGGGGGCATGGCACGAACTCGACACGTAACTGATAGAAGAAGTTAGGGCGGCTGAAGCACTGATAATTCTTGATGAAAGATGATGACATTTCTACAGCGGCTGAAAAGAAGCACCAAACGACCAAGCCAACAACAGGAAGCTCAACCAACCAGCGAGCCAGCCAGTCCGCCAGTCCGCCAGTCCGCCAGTCCACCCGTCCGCCAGTCCGCCAGTCCGCCAGCCAGCCAGCCAACCAACCAACGCGAACAATCATATCATCCATTCATTTTCATTATTTCGTGCATCGAGCCGTGAGAAGTGGTGCGTAGTGCGTGGTGCTGGTGCGTGCAGCCCAGTGCAACGGATCCATTGTTTGCGGGTACCGAGGCCGCCTGCAACGGTCTTATGTGCGACTTACTGGGCCATCTTTAGTCGTTCTTCCACTGGATAGGTTGGCCGCCCCAAGTAAAGAATCCTTAGCCCTTAGCCTACATAGCCCTTAATCCTTCCCAATGCGCAATTTATATTTTCTTTTTGTGCGCGCGCGTGTCAAGTCAATATTGACTTGATGTGTGATGGATGGACTGGACGAGTATCTACGAATTATCCATCTGCCCATCTGCCCATCTGCCTTTTCCACATAAAGCTGGACACTGGACACTGCACACTGCACACTCGTCCCAAAGAAAGTATCACCAGCCATCGATTAAAACATCCGTCCAGAGTCTAGAGTCTTGACCAGTGTTAGGAAACCCTGGGGCAACGAAAGAACCCTCTCGATTGTTTTCCAAGTCGAATTCGGCCAATCAGATCGTGAGACATCAAAAGCCCGAACACCAAAGAACAAGAACACCCAACACTTCGCGACCAAGATAGAAAAATTGTCCCCCCAAACCTTCCCTTTCATCCATTAGAACAGCTCCGAAAATCCCCTTTGCACCCTTTTCTCCCAAATATTTATTCGCAGAGAGTCTCGCATTCCATGTTGCCGCCTACTTGCAACTTCTTCGAAAAAGCCAGCACCATCATTCCTCTCCATCCCCAAGAACAAGCATCTACCAAGGACGCGCCTGCCGCGTGACGAAAGATACGAGAGGCCATTGTGTGAAGGAAGGAGAAAACGCAAGGAAAAAGGAAAACAGAAAACAGGAAACCCGTTATTCCTCAGGAGAACAACCTCACCAATTCACCAATCCTTCACAAGCCAATTCTACGAAAAAGTACAAGAGCACAAGTTACAACTTGGTTGCTTAATTTTGTCGTAAGATCTTCTATCATATCGCAAACATATCCCTACACCCCTCCACTACTAGAGCTCTGTAGTCAATGACACTTTGGCGCAAGGGTTGCTGCACTTGTACCCCTCTGTTCCCACAATCCTCGATTTGATATTCATTGTTGCTTTTTAGTGCCCGACCAACTTCCTCGAAAGCACACACCGTCGCATGCAAGTCAATCAACACAATAACATTGTCGCAAAAATGCCCTCTACCAGTAAACGTGCTCAGAGAGCTCGTCGAGATGTCATCGATAATGAGGCTGATATTCCCGATTCCTCACCGTCGCGCCCCGCAAAAAGAAGAAAGAGAGTAAGTCGTCGGGGTAAAATGCGCATGCATGCATACAGGAGACTGACAGATGTCGCAGACCGAAGAACCTGCCGTCGACCTACCCCCTCCTAACCGACTTCCCACCGAACGATCCGAACTGGCGTTGAGCGATCAAGAATTAACACCCGCAGTTGCTGCTTACCTATCATGTCCTGCACCAGTCCAAGTTAGCCAAGATCATTCTGACGAAAAACATCAGCAATACGGCCAGAACGTCTCCGCGTTTGCAAAGTTGACTGGAAGAGGCTGGACCTATTATGTCAAGGTACTCAAAATTGTAGTTGGTCGACCACCTGAAGGCACATCATCTCAAGTGCCAGATGCAGATGCCACGGATGACGAGAGTACAGTTCATGTTGATCTTGGACCGAGCAAGATGATTTCCAGATACCACGCAGAAATATTTTTCGAGGATGACTGGCGTATCTCCGTCCACGGCCGAAACGGAGTAAGGGTGGATAATGCACCATTTGCGGCCGGCGAGATTGCAAAGTTGCACAGTGGATGTGTTATTGAAATCGGAGGTATTGAGATGATGTTCGTCCTACCTGAACCAGAAGGGCAATTGCAAGTCAATAAGAGATACCTGCAGCGTGCTGGACTGATTCAAGCGGAGGAAACTATTGAGAACAATCGCAGACGCAAGGCATCCACCCCTGCAGGGCCCTCGTCATCTTCATATCCTACAGGCCGTGGCCAGAACGGAGCGCTCATGCCAATCGCACCCGCACCTCCTGAACATCGACGCCCAGGCACTCCTACCAGTTCGCGCGCCAAAGCCCCAAGCTCGGCTGTTAAGAGGTCGCCTAATGGCTACGCTGCCGGTGGTACAATGCTCATGAATGCTGAGGATGTTGATCTCAGTTTGTCAACTAACGCACACATCAAGCCTACCTACAGCTATTCTCAGATGATCACCCAAGCAATTGTTCATGCACCAGGCGAGAAGTTAACTTTGAACGGAATCTATCAATACATCATGGAGAAGTATGCTTACTATAGATTTCAAGCTCCAGCAGGATGGCAGGTAAGTTTCTCTTACGCGCTTACCTGTGGTTAGCACTGATTAACTTAATTGCTTAGAACTCTATTCGACATAATCTGTCTTTGAGCAGGGCTTTCACCAAGGTGGAGCGTGAAAAAGATGAACCTGGGAAAGGCATGAAATGGTGTATCAAGCCCGAACTTCTGGAGGACATGAAAAAGAATAGCACCCGAGGAGGTAGAGGCGGCCACCGAGGATCCTCACAACCGGCTTCACCAATCAACACAACAGGCAGAGGCTCAAAGGAAGCCGCCGAACCAAGCTCTGCTTTGAGAGAGAAACGATCACCAGGATCTGGCTCCCCCCGTATGAGCTCTTATCCGCCAAATGCACCCCAGTTTACCCCTGACCGTGCCCCTCAGGTCCGCCCAATTCTAGAAGACTTCCCCGGCGATGGAAGCCCACTTCCTCGTCATAGACGATCGCATAACGGCCTTTCTGATAACATCCCTGGCTCTCCACCGACTCTGTCGTCTTCCTACCAACAAGACGAGGGCAATACGTTCGTCACCCCAGCTCCTCATCGTGTTCATCCTCATCTCGCCCCTCCCAGTACTGCTCAGCGACCTAGTCAGCACATGCCTACCAGCTCTCCAGCTCCCTTCTGGAAATTCGCAGATATTGGAAACACCCCGTACAAGGGCTCTGCATTCGACATCAGCCCAATCAAAGGCTCCAAATCTGGTCCAATCCTCCATCCTCCTAGCAGTAGTCCTCCTCCGATACGAAGAGCGTCCGCAATGAGTCCCACTAGGAACGGACCTTCTGGCAAGCTTCAAATACCTGATGTAGATGACCTTGAAGAAGAGGAGGAAAGGGGCTTCGATCTTTCCCGGTAATTCCTACTCACTATCGCAATTATGACATGGACTAACATATTTATTAGGGGTTTTCAAAGTATTGGATCATATCATGCACCCGTTGCCAACATCTCTACTCCAGGCACTGGACTCTCTAGTCGCCCCTAAATATTGTGCAAGTAGAGCACCTAGTTTCCTTTTATGCTGTACAACATAACGCCGGCTCATTCACCTCATACATTTTCCACAAATTAGGCGCATTCATATTGATTACGACAGGTTTTCGTTTCAAACACTCATTCTCATGTTTACGATGTTATTCAGTTATGCTTCATGTGGCGTTCATCTGCTTTAGGTCGGTTGTCTCTGTCCACACTGAACTGTGATGGAACCAAGGATCAGGACGGAGTATTCTACATGTACATTTAGTAAAACGGTAGGAAAGGTTCATGGTCGGATTAAAATGGGGTCGGGGAATCTTTGGGCATTGGGATTGATGGATTAGGACAGACCCATGATATTGAGAAGATGGGAAGGCCACTAGTGACTGTCGTCGGGGGCTATTTATTGTCTGTTATAAATCCTTTTGTTATTGCATGTATGCATTATGTTAGACTAGATTCATACGACTGCAGCATGTATACGTGCATGTGTGAGTTGGCAGGTATTTCTGAATTAAGCAATCTAAAACATCCGGAACGTTAACTGTGTGCAAGTGATGAGCGAAGATGGCTAGCACTTATTTATATTGTTATTGTCCCCAATCATGTACATTCATATTCGTCTATGCTTACTTGATATTCCAGGCTACTTGGCTGTAGTTGTCTTGCCATTTTATCATGAGCTTACATACTGTACAGATGGGCAGAAGACCTGTCTACCTACCTACCTACCTACATATAGAAACTTTACCACATGGCAGACTAATAACGATCCAATATCATATCATATCATATCATATCATATCACATCCTATCACCATCTACCTTCCAACCGGCCAGTATCTTTCTTTGTACTGTACGGTACGACTGACTATAGTATGTCTGGTTAGATACATCCTATTCTATTCTATTCTATTCTATCTAGAATGGGGAGGATGCATTCATTTACCACGCCTACTACTCTATCTACACATAAGATATATAAATAAACTGGCACACACACACACACACACAGACAGATAGAACAAGGAGGATGGATAAATGTGACGATGACGATGAAGATGAAGAATGAATGGTAAACGTGGAATCTAAAAGGGCGGAGCAGGTAGCTAGCTGTCTTGTCATTCCAAAAAAAAAAAAAAAAAAAAAAAAAAAAAAAAAAAAACCCCCTACACCTTTTTGCACTGATTGATTTTTTTTTACACCGGTGGACC
This sequence comes from Clarireedia homoeocarpa, assembly GCA_001465935.1. Classification (NCBI taxonomy): domain Eukaryota; kingdom Fungi; phylum Ascomycota; class Leotiomycetes; order Helotiales; family Rutstroemiaceae; genus Clarireedia; species Clarireedia homoeocarpa. Next base: position 342,805 of record LNKV01000012.1, read on the forward strand.
TGCCAGATAGATGGATAGATAGATAGAAAGAAGGAAAGTCAAGCGTTTAGAAATAACAAGAAACTTGATGATGAAAGACAAGCAACCAACCAGCCAGCCAGCCCAAGCCGTCCATCCCATCCCTATAAAAACAGTGGAAGCCCTTATTTAGAAAACGCCCTTCCTTTTCAGATCCCATCATGTCCCGCTTCATCCCGGGAATGCTCAATCAATCAATTCGCCTCCCTTCTCAGAAGTCTTCCAACATTCTATCGCATTCATTCATTCATTCATTCTCCCTTCCTTGGTCCATCCTTCTCATCCCACCTACTCTTTTGTTTGTGTCATAATCAACCCACGAACCGAAGCAATGAAATCAATCGTCCCACTCCTCATCCAACTGATCAATCAACCTATTCTCATCATCCGAACCTCTCCTCCCATTTCCCAATCCACCTCCCGTGCGTGGATTTTCATTTCCATTCCTCCCCGCACCTGCACTCCCGCCGCTTCCATTTGCCGAGATTGACAGTGCATTGTAGCCCCTATGGCTAGGGAAACAGCGAGCGCATGACGTGGTGGCAATGATGAAGATGTCCTGTTGTTTTCGGTTAGTGATCTCCAGTTTCTCGGAAGACGGTGCAAAAAGTGAAACAATTGTGCAAGCGGAGAGACGGAGAGACATGAGAGAAAAGGAGAGGAGATATGAAAGACCTGCGTATGATATCACGCTTGTGAAGAAACAGTAAATGAACCCGACGGTGAGAAGAATTGGAATAATAAAACGATGAATTCTTTTTTGGAAAAAACGTATATATTCAGAAAAACAAACGCCGGGTATAGTTCTGCGCGCTTGCTTACTATGCTGCTGTGCTACCCTAATGCTTCGCTTTTCGCTCCAACCATGCATGGAATAATGTTCCCAAAAAGAATAGGGAGAAAATGCTAATTATGTCGAAAGAAATTATATCGCTGGTATATATTGGGGTTCTTTTTTCCATTCTCATATATGCTCATATATATCATCAAGGACCAAATCTCGCGTGCAAGCCAACTGAGTGACTACTCCGACCGAAGAAACGCCTTATTATTCGATCGTCGACTCGAGGTCGTCCTCCTCACCTCCATGGTAGGAAGGAGCGCCTCTCCATCCCCCCTCACCGATGCCACGCGAGGAAAAACCTGATACTTGGAGCGCAAAAAACATGTCTGCACGCTCACCTTTATGAAATTGCCTATGCCAGACCAGAAACTATAATTGGGTAGTTGACGCCATCCCCGCGCGTGCGCCACGTTGCGTTGGTAGAAGACACCGCCGAGGAAGTAGACCAAGATGGCGATAACGCCAATAATGGCGAAGACAGCACTGGGTCCGACTGTCTGTTTCGCGGGTTCGGACCCGCCGCAGGCGGCTTGTGAGCGCACTTCGAAGAAGTAGGCGCATTCTTCGGGGTCGGTACCTACGTAGGAGGCAGAGGCGGCTGCGAGGGGATCTTTTTCGCAGTGGAAGGATATTATACTTGATTTGCGGCGGATAGATTTGTCCTCATCCTCATCCTCATCGTCGTCCCATTTGGGTTCTCGCTTCTTGTTCTTGCCACCACATGGTGAGCCGTTGGTGTATTCGAGGACGAGCTTTCTTCCGCGCAGGGTTAGGTTGGAGGATTGTTGTCTAATTTTTGATGATTAGTACGAACCCTTTCCACCAGGGCCTTCACGAAAGTAAATGCAAGCTTACCCCACGGAATACTTCTTCCCATCAAACTCATAGAATGCGCTGACGTTCTTCCATAGTCCCTTATTTACACCCACTACATCTTGAACATCTTCTACTACCGGCGCGCACACGTTCAATGTGAAATTGCCCTTGTAATCATATCCTCTTGCATGCCAACTATCTACCTTTGCATTCTTCGATGGCTTCTTCCCTTCTTCCGGCGGCTTAATCGACAAAGGTCTAAGATCAAAGAAAGATCCCGTCGTCGACGATATTGTACACGGGTCTATTGGTTTCGGTTTCTTATCTTCCAATCCTGCTCCGTCTACTCCAATGTGCAAGGCGAGTCCCAACAAGAGCGCCGTTGGTAATGATGTGAACCGCATTATGCTGGTTTTGCTGATGCCTGAGTTGTGGGGAAGACGCAGCGCCTATTGGGCGCAGATGAGAATCTGTGGAATGAATAGTATATGATGAGCGTATTCTGCGTGGCTAAGTGAATTAAGATTGGTGGTGGTGGATTACTCGATTGATAGCTCATCCGAGGTTTGTGGTTAGGTGAAACTTGAAGCTTCGTAGCATTCTAGGTACCTTAGTACCCGAAATAGGACACATAACGCCAATGCACAAATTCGGCTTTGTACTGATCACGTGAAACACTGAACGGAAGAACTTTCCATGTCAAAGAGGTTAACAAACGCTTCGAGGTTGCTATCGAAAGCTCTCGATGCTGAAAATTGATAACGGTAAGGTAGAATAGAAGACAGATGGGAGAACTCCGTTATTATTGATGTCTCTCCTCCAAAGTTGAGACAGAACGGTGATCAACTGCTGCTACTTCGTACTTGTAAAACAATGTTCACAATGATTTATGTGGAATGGCAAAGAAACAACATAATCCGCTGCATGTTTCAGTAAAACATTGGGGATAATAACGTCGCGCGTTTAGCCTACTGAAGACCCCTAATAGGAGATCTGCCGAGTGCTATACCGCATGTCTAACACTCCGCGCCGTATATGATGAGTCTCGTGAGATCGACGCTTTGGGATGGTTGGGAGCTTACAGAAGAACAGGAATAGGCAGTCCATAGCAATGTCGCAAATAGGAAAGTGAGCGTGCGACCATTTTGACCATCGTCGGCGCTATGTGATGGAAGCAGTAAGTGGAGCTTCGGACTTGCCAGATGATAGGATAGAGGATAGAGGATAGAGGATACAGCACGAAGAAGCTTTACTTAGTCCTCCTCATCTCCGAGAGATCCCTCCCCTCCATAGAACACGTCACGCAGCTGAGAGGCAATTTCAACAACGGGCAAACCCCATTCGGCATCCTCCAGTGGCATGTTCTTGTCGATTTCTTACCGTGAACATGAGCCAGCCTGCCGGTCAAAACCCAGAAGTTGTGCTGAGCCAAAAGGGCTTCCTCGGGGTGCATCTTATCTCGAGATCCCATAGCTCCAGTTTCTTTTTTATCCGCCCTTTAGAAGCACAGGCAATAAGGCAATTGTCCAAACTTTCTCCAGAAAAACTTCATCTCATCACGCGGCCACAGTAACCGCAGCTCGTACCTGCGCATAATGGGCTGAAAAGGTACCGAATGCAGGATCCACGTCCTTGACCGTAAGATTAAATGAAATCCATGCTGCTGTCGTTGCAAGTGGAGGAAAGGGACCAGATGCTGTAGCGATTCGAAACGCCAGTCGGGAGTTGGTTCGCTCAAGACGGTATTGATCAGGTTGATGGAGCCTTCGCGGTCATGGATCAGGGGTTTAACGAAGGTTTCTGCTTGTATCAAACCCTCAAAGGACATAAGTACCGCGCTGTAGATTCGCTCCGTCGGTCTACGCACCTATCGGCGTCTAGCACATCTTACTCGAGAATTGAAATTCAATATTCCAGAAAGTGTAAATTTCAAAGGTGGGACATTGCTGATTGTACCTACTTCGTACAGGACTACAAAAAGAAAGAGTTGCATAGAAAGATCAACGAAGGGGTCTGTTATTGGACTTAGATATATGTACCACGTTGTGTTTGATGCTACAGTAACCACTTTCCACTTTCACAGCCTTATGGAAGAAGAAATTATTGATTGGATTGAGGCTGGATTGGGGCTTCTTTAAAAGAACATACCTTGTCCGTCCTAGGTGGATTTCCTTAATAAAGACCCAAGGCTCCGAGGAGATACATTGACGGATCCGCAGTGAGAAAAAAGGCGCATGCAAAGACAGTAAGTAAACCATCACCCACCGCGCCACCACCACTGATCTTGGGCAAAGCTTGGACAAAAACCATTCTTTCATTGAGCCATTCATTGAGCCATCCATTGAGCCATCCATTGAGCCATTCATTGAGCCATCCGTCCATCCACCGTCCCACTCCACTTGGCCATGCGATGCCGGCCGACTGATTGGGCTGTGGGCAGACATCGTCGAAACGGATATTTGGTCGGCCCCACGGAATGCACCTCCCTTGCTGCAACTGTAGGATTCGGAGTAAACCTCGGAATGAGGGATGGAAATACGAGAGAGACACACACAAGCACCGGTATTCTGTGGGCATTGCATTGGAGCTCATGAACGTTCTAGCCCTGATAATCTGAGATTGATCGCATGTCAACCGCATAGTGAGCCAATCGGCGTTTCACGTCGAATTAATGGATTAGATCATCAAGATGCGGAGTTGCCCGCCATGGTGAAAAAGTTTTTTTTCCCCTTGTCCTTGAGTATCCGTCACACTGCACAGCAACTGCGGCCGACTTAAACGCCACGAGGTGTAAGAAACCAATTGAAGACAAGCAATGAGTTACCAGTCTGGCAGGTGATCGTATCATCCATGTCCAGAGAATGTGATATGAGGCCAGTTATTTGACGAACGATCCCGAGTGACGATGTTTTGCTTTTTTTCACAGGACCCTTCCAATGTAAGTGATGTGATGACCTCGTTGGAGTTTGGAGTGATGACCAGGACCCTAGATGATGACAGGACGGGAAACTTGGCTTTTCGAGATATCTAGATGCTTTTGGGGAGCTTTGCCTGGAACGTATTGCCGGTAATGGACAATGAATAAAGGGTGGGGCAGGAAAGTCAAATGTGGTGACGAAGGAGTATGGATGATGCAAGCATTTACCATGGTTTTGGGAATAAACTACCAGGAGTCCAAGAGCTGGCATATAGTATGAAAATTTTCCCACTTCTCTTGGAGCCAATCCAATGCAACATCAAGTCCTTCGTCCTTCGTCCTTCCCCTTGGCTGACGAGTAGATCATGCAAGCATAAAAGAAGGATCGATTATGGCGAACTGACGAACGTGGGTGCAGTACGCATACATACATCCTGAGTACTTCGTAGGTAGAGAAGCAATGTCCATCCCGGGCCAATACCGGCATAGTCTGGCGTCGACTTGTTCATGTAAACGGTCGAGCGTGAGAAGAAGGGTATTACTTTGTAGGTATTAGTGAATCGGTCAGTTCGGCTATCCGGCTGTCCGGCTGTCAAGCTGTGTCCTTTATGCAGATATGTATGTATATGTACGAAGGTACTTGGTACCTTTAATGGAACCTTCCTGCTGTTACTGTAGGAGCCGTGGAGAAGGCGTGGAGAAGCCATCAAGGAAAAAAGAAATAAATCAGAAGGCGGGCCTGCCGTAGTCCCGTCAGACTCTAGGTTTCTCAGGTTGCTATGATGTAGCTAGGACCAGGTCTGCACCGTACCAGTAAGACCAGTAAGAATGGGCGTGCCGAGAAAGTGCCACCATATTTCGATGTCTCTGCATGTGGGGAAGTTGTTGCTATGTACGGCTGTGCCCTGGAGAAGCATGAATCGTGCAGTGCTCCCGAATTTCCTTCTGCTGAGGACTGGAGGTGATCCTGGCGCATGGAATAGGCAGTGAGTCGATGGAGTACGAAGTATGTCACTGGCCAATTACAGTGTCACTGGCCAATTACAGTAAATTGATCCGGTTCATCAATGGACGCCGCGGAAGGAGGCTTTCTCGCTCTCGTCTCGGCATTGTCTTGGCTCGCTCTTCGTAGCTAGGTGTGTACTGTACTATGTATTGCGTTGTGTTGCGGCCAGAACACATGAACTGGACGCTTGGAACGAACATACTTTGCAGACGTGAACGTGAGCGGAGAGGAGAGTTCCCTCTTCTTATGAGATGCCTGATCCGCATCCCTGCCTTGGCTTGGCTTGCCTTGCGTCGCCTTGCCTTGCCTTAGCAAGCAAGGTAAGCGACGGCCAGGGGGTGAAGGTGTGAAGGTGTGGAGGTGTGGAGTCCCTGTCTAATCCAATCATGCTGCATTCAGAATGTGCAAAGCCCGAGCCGCACCAACGCCAGCACCCAAAACTCTTACGTCCGTAGAACGGCCATCGTGTGGATCGAAACGCTAGAACGACTAGAAACATACTATGGCAATTCCTTCCGCCTTCGGATCTAAGACCCCCTCAGTAGAGAGTGAGGGCCCGGATGACTTTTCTCCCATCTAAAAGCCTTGCATCTCCTCAACTGAGTTTTCATTACCCAACTCTTTGACCATCATCTTACATTCTCATTACTACATCTTTACTCTATCAACCCGCTCCCCCAATACATTGTAGCTGTATCAGTCTGTATCGCTCAGTGGCCGGCCTCTCTCCAGCCTCCTGCCCATCCCTACCTATTTTCCATTTGCCAGAGCTTCGGAAAAAGGTTGCAGTGACACACAGAAACAGCGCTTCCTACCGCATCAGATATCGAATGGTCTGCTAATCGCTGTAAACGCGCTATCTCATCAAAGCTTCGGTTTAAGCGTTTGTGCTATACGCCCATCTGATAGCTGCGTGTCGTTGCTGGTCTGACACTGGGACAATTGCCGAGGCGATTCCTGGGGTTAACATTTGGTGGGGTTGACGTACAATTATTCAACATTGTTTGGTTATTGAAATGGCCGATACCATAAACATGTCTATAGACGCAAAAGAACCAGTCCGAGAGGGCACTGAAGATTCCATGGACACTTCTACACCCGAAGCAGAAACCGAGATTCCCCAGGAAAATGCTCCGGGTCAACAAAAGAGAAAGGGTGGCCGTAAGCCTGTATGTTACCGGAGATACTTTACACTGTGCCTGCTGTAACGTTTCGCTAATGCGTATCTCAGATTTATGCAACTTCAGAAGAACGCAAGCAGCGCAATCGTCAAGCACAAGCTGCTTTTAGAGAGCGTCGAACTGAATATATCAAGCAACTCGAAGAGACAATTCGAGTCCATGAGACCAATCTTCATAATCTTCAAAATGCCCACAGAAGTGCAGCTGATGAATGCTTGATGCTGCGATACAAAAACTCGCTTTTGGAAAGGATTCTTCTGGAGAAAGGTACTTGCTTGAATTCACAGATATACCTCACATTCCCTACCTAGTCTAACCCAATTAAATAGGTATTGATGTTCAAGCCGAACTGCGGGCAAAGACAGGCAGCCCTCATCTTGGACCAACTCACATACAACAAAATATGGCTCAGCCACCTACAGTTCAGCGAGCTATCATGAACAGGCATCACCAAGCAAGACGTTCCAACTCAAGCATTGCACCCAAGCTCGAACCCGGGGTAGCATTTCACAACAATCAGTCCCCACAATCGCGGCCTACACCTCCATCACATGTATCGTCACCTACCACAAGTTCTCCAGGATTCAACAACAACCAAGGCGTTTTAACACCACCTTCTTCCGACTCTCAAATGCAACACCAGCAACAGCAACGACTCCAAACCGCCAAGGCACAAGCACAGCATGCTTTGTCGGGAACTACTGGTTTACTCGTCAACACTGGTATGGGAATGCCACTAGGAGCTAAAAGACAAGGAAGTGCTGGATCGAATAATACGGCAGGCGCTCCGGTAGCTGCCGCGTATTATCCGTCCTTCCAAAATCATATTGAGCAACTCGGCAAGCTGTCCCGTCCCCTGTTATCATTTTCTTTTTATAGAGCTATGTTCGTCCTAGATTGATTCCGTGAGTACAGAACAGGAGTACGATGCGCAAGCCGATATGGTTGACGATCAACCCGAAGTCGCGGGCCCCGGTCCTTATCCCGAGCCACTGCCTCCGCACGGCCAACACCAGCAACCAGGAATGAATCACCAACAGCAGCAGCAGCAGCTAGGTCACGCCCCACATTCGCAAAGCATGCAAGTCGGCGACGATCAGCCCCAAGCGTACAGTTCTATGACACAACTTCTCGACCCGTACGACCCGATGCTGGACATGGATCCATTCGGTCTTTCCGCAAGCATGCAATTTCCTACGCAATTCTCATTTGACACGAGCTCAATGCGATAAAATATCAATTGATTTATACCTATGGTTAGGCATACTATTTCTTTGGTATGGGCATTAATGAAGTAGTTGTATTTCTGTTATTTTGATGTCTCATAGGTTCAGGAACAAAAAACAGGGCGGTATATGGTCTGTTAGGTCCATGGAGTTTGGAGTCTAAAAGTTGCAGGAAAGCCCAAGAAAAGGCCAGAGAAAGCATTTCGAGCAAGTGCCACCCGCGGATTTTCTGCTGGGTTTGAGACGCTTGCTTCTTCTCCTTTGTTTTTTTCCCGGCAACTCGCAACCATTTTGCAGGGCGAGATACAAAAAAAAAACATGAAGACTAAATTCATGAGCGCCGTCTGCGCAAGTATTGTAAATAGTGGGCGTAATGTGCGGTCTTTTGAAGCTGGTAATGGAGCACCGACACGAAGGTTATGGATGAGAACGGGATGGAGGAGTATGAAGGGATACGACGGACATGAAGACAATATAACGCACCTTGTATGGTGCATCAGATACGTTTATACCCCAAATAGCATGAATGCAAAAAGGACGTAATACAATGAAACCCAATGCCGACTTGCCCAAATAATATTTGATGATACTCTTTCGTCTGCTTACTCAGGTGCTTTCCTCTCCACTCAAGAGCCGAAAACGTCCGGGTATGTGTGGCCCGTGAGAAAAGAACAAAGACTTGAATGACATAGTTGTAAGACAGTAACGACTCCTAGCTAGATGAAGATTGCTGGAGAATTCGTATGAACACATACTAGCCGGCTGATTGGAATTAACATCAATGGCTGCGTAGCTAGAGTGCGGTCACTTTCATGATTTGCATCCGACTTGCTTCCTCCCAACACCACGCACCACACCTCTCACCTCATACTATTCACCCCACCAAACGAGTAATAGCTTTGGGAAAATTAAATCTAGGGTTTGGTAAACCTCCCCTCGCTAATATTATTTCTAAATCGCACTAGGTCAAATCAGGCTTAGATGCCTTATTCTCTGTGTGTGTGCTCTCACTGAAGCGACTTTTCCAGCGTCAACGACGGTTTGCAGTTTCCAACCTTGATTCCATACGCAAAACTTGCAATTCTCGAGAGACAGCTTCCTACCACGAGGAACCTGTCCGTCTCGATCTTCTATCCTCAAAACCCCGAATTGTTCTCTCGATAGCAAGGCCTTCTTCGGAGGCACTTCATAAAGAGGACAAGATGTCGGCCCCAATCGCATCGAAGGTAAATTTTCTATCCACGCAAATTTCATGAATTTTATTTGAGAAGAATGCGCCAGCTTGAACTTTCTGTGTCTCAAAACCCATGTGGAGCTCAAATGCTAATTTCGATCATTGCAGAATCTGTACGAGCTTCTCGGTATGAAGAATTCGCTCATTGTTAACCTTGACGTCAATTGTTTCTTTTGTGGACTCTGAAACTGACGAAATTTGAACTTTAGGCAATGACCCTGACCAAGACTCTGACAAGGAGCCTGAGCCACCAGTGAAGGTCATCGACAAGACCCCAGCTCGACACACCAAGCGCAACGCTACTGGTGAAGCTCCGACAGCGTATGCTCCAACAGCCGATGGACGTGGTGCCCGTCGCGGAGGATACAGCGGTAATGATGGAGGTAAGAATAAATTTTATCTGGAACCTTGAAACGTTACTCTTGCTATAGTAATTGGCTTTCTGGGCATGTGGTTGAATTCTAGCTAATCGATTCTTCTGCAGCTTTCCGTGATCGCAATGCTGGTAGCGCCAACAACCGAGGCAAGCCAACCGACGATGGTCTCCGACACGACCGTCACTCAAAACATGAGGGTGGTACCACTGGACGCGGCCGAGGTGGAGCTCGTGGAGGTGCCAGGTTGGACCGTCACAGCGGAACAGTTGGACGGTAAGAATTCTTCTAGGATTAGCTCAAAAGAGTATACAACTGACGCCAACAAGTAACTCCGAGAAGCAAGCTGCTCACGGTTGGGGTGCAACTGAAGGTCAAGCCGAACTCCGGGATGAGCAGGCAGGTGAGGCTATCGCTGAAACTGAGGCAAAAGAAGCTTTAACCGGCGATGGTGATGCACCAGCCGACACTGCTGCTGCCGAAGAGGCTGAACCAGAGGACAACAGCGTTTCTTACGCCGAGTACTTAGCTCAGCTTGCTGAGAAGAGACTCGCTCTTGGTAGCGGTGTCCCAGAAGCTCGTAAGCCAAACGAGGGTAAAGATGACAAGTGGGCAAATGCCAAGGCCGTTACCAAGGAAGAAGAGCAGGACTTCTTCGCCGGAACCGGAGGCAAAGCCAAGCGCGAGCGTGAGCGCAAGTCCAAGAACATTCTGGAAATCGACCAAAGATACGTTGAGCCAACCGAACAACGTGGTGGCAGAGGCGGATTCCGTGGAGGTCGTGGCCGTGGTGATGGACCTCCCCGTGGTGGACGAGGTGACTTGAGAGGTCGTGGCGAGGGCCGTGGACGTGGTCGCGGTGACCGAGGTGCACCAAGAGGTGGTCCACGAGGTGGTGGAGCATCTGCCCCTATCAACACCGACGATCAATCTGCCTTCCCAAGTCTTGGAGGTAAATAGAGTTCTCAACATGGAAAGATCACTCACAGCATGGATTTCCATGACTTGTTGAAGTGATCTAAGGAAAAATGTGTGTCGAGCAAATGCGTATATTTAAAAATGAAAATTATCAGGAAAGGCCAAATTATACGCTGGATGTCCCGTCATCTATCATGCTGTCTTTTCTCGCGAAGTGTGGTGTAGATGATTTGGGAGTTCACGAAAGGTTTAACGAGATGGTGGTCATGATGAACAGAGAGGGGCTACTACGATTTGAAACGTATTGGATTCTCCCATGAATTGTGGACATTTTTCAGCGCGCTGTCGTCTTCCTTTGGTCTGGCTGTGATGACTTGGGGGGTCGGTTCGGACTTTCGCATTGCTTGTAACGGTAGATAAAAACACACTTCTTTGCTTTGATTTCAAATATGCATTCTTTCTCTCTGTATTTCCTCTGTGGAGCTATGATTCGAGGCTTGACCAATAAAGTTAGTATATTGTAGGATGCGTTGGGGCTGATCAAAATATGTTGGGTGAGTTGGAATTTTTGTTGTATCTTTCTGATATAGCTCTGTGTCCGATCTCCTTTCGGACAATAAATAGCATTTCCTGGAACGAGTAATGATTTCTCACTCTCCTTTTTGTGTGCAAATGAACAGCTTCATACCACGCACCTTTCAATCAAAGTTCTTTTTGTAATGGGTGTCTTGTCTTTGCCTGAACACATATTCCAACTACTCCAGCACCCTCCCTCTCTATTGAACGGCAATGGGCCACGCAGCCCTCAATTTCCTAAACTCTCAATGCTCTTCTCACCCCCAATTGCAATTGCTGCCCCCTTGAGTTGGTAGGGGTATCGTAAATCTCCTACGAATACACCCTGGGTGGTGAGTGAGTGAGTGAGTGAGTGAGTGCTGAGTAACTTGCCGAGTCGAGTCAAGTCGAGTCGAGTAGAAGGATAGATATATATACATCTCCCAACTTACTCTTACAAAGAATGCTCTGCTGCAGCTAGCTACTTAGCAAGCAAGCAAGCAAGCACGAATATTACTCATCTTTATTTATTATACTCTTGCTCTGTCTGTCTGTCTGTCTGTCTGTCTGCTCCCTTTCTTAGCTGGGCTGGGCTGGTCGGACGTATTCCTGTCTTTTTCTCTTTTATCGAACTGCTCTGCTCTGCTCTGCTCTGCTCTGGTATATATATATATATATGGTTTAGTTTTAGGTTTAGTTTTGGTTCGTATTGTAGGCGTCTGCATCGAAGTCGGTGTAGTAAGGTAAGTAAGTACCCCGAGAACTACCGTAACTCTTCGTTCAAATGGCTTCTAGTACAGACAGTACTAGTTAGTGGTAGTCTGTCATTCGAGATAGATAGATGATTGCTCACTTTTCCTGGCACGCACCGGGGGGATTCTTTTATGGTATGGTATTGATTTACAAGCGGGGGAATACAAAGAAAGACAAGGAAGGAATTGTAGTTTAGTGCAGGACATAGAAGAAGAGTGCATGCATGCATGCAGTTGATATGATTCAGTCACGCACAATTCGTGTGAGCTGCTCAACCGGCCGTCTATGTCAGTCATACTGTATTGATTGCTATGGAATAGAGACAAGGAACGGTCGGTCGCACTGCATCACATTTTGTCATGACAAACCCATTGGCTGCCGAGTGTGAAGAAGTCCGCTCTTTTAGCACGCCATTGCAACGCAGGAGTAGCAGCTCTAGACAAGTAATGATATAGCTGTATTACATCAAAACCGTATATTCCATTATCCTTCCAATTTCACTCAATCTCTTCTCCATTCACCTACGTGGCTACCGACATAGCTACCAAAAAAGAATAATTATACATACAACATCCCAAATGAGAACTAGTCAGACACACCCCATATCATTCACACCACACATGATAAGCCGCCCTCGTCGTCAATCTCATTGTATCCCACTTGTTCCAGTCTGCAAGAACTTTTAATCCATTCATATATTCAGCAACCCAATTCCTAAAACTCCAGTTCTTGTTCCCTTGGGCCCACCCATTCCATTTAGAAAAACGACATGGTATCAATCAAGCCAGACAGACGCCTCATCCCATCAAATACTCATCTCACTTCTTCTTTCCCCTAGCATTAACCTCCCCTTTCTCACCAATCCCCAGTGTGACCCTGCAATCCGGACAATACCATTTTGTTGTCCTCGGAGGAATATCCGTCAAGCCCACACACTCGAGATGGAACCATTCTTTCTCGCACTATTCACCATTAGCTTTCGCTCCATTCCACTCTTTATTTCCATCCCCAAGACCAAGGAATCGTAAAAGAAAAGGAAAATCTCACATTATCATATTCACAAGCAATCATCGTACCAAAACTAACCCGATTGCAAAGACAATATCTCGGTTCATTAGGATCGATAACATTTCCATCCTCGTCGACCTCATCAAGAACCTCTTGCACAGCGCTACCCTCCCGATCATCTTTCTTTTCTTTCTTTTGCCCAGCCTTTTTACGGGGTGCTGCGCGTCTCTTGCCAACTGTGACAGCTGCTGAACCATCTTCAGCATCGGCTGTGACAACACCAGGTGCTGGCCTCTTAGCTCTCTTGCTCGGTTGTCGAGGTTCCTGAGGTACCGGTGTGTTGCGTGCGGTAGATGTCCTTCTTGGTCGTTCAGCTACTGCTGGAATAGTGTTTGTGACGGGGACGGGCTCCTCAGATGTAGCTGTAGCAGGTTTTCCACGAGAAGAAGCCGGTCTTCTGGTAGGAAGAGCTTGTTCAATGACTGGAGAAGGTAGAGCAGGCGCCACAGGAGTCACTTTTCGGGTGGCACGAGTATTAGCTTTCTCCGGCTTCTTGGTATCTACTTTAAGCTCCTTCTTGACTTCTTTCTTCACAGTAGGCTTCTTAGCCTCCTTTTTCGCTTCCTTCTTCTCTGCACCTGGAGGAAGAATGGGTGTCAACGACTTTGGTGGTGATGCAGCTGCAGCCGAAGGAGGAATGATCGGAGTAGAAACAGAGGGCGTGTCAATGGGCGCAGACAAAGCAGCAGAAGACGTGGTGGAGACTGCAGATTCAAGTGTAGGTACTGGAGTGGCTCGAGGGGTCGCATTGGTAATGATAGGATGAGGGGCAGGGACCGGAGTTTCAGTTTTCGTTCTCTTGAATTGTGGCTTACCTAATTTCGAGGCCTCTGCTTCATTCACCTTATCCCCTTGAATGTCAGCCGGTTCGGTGTTACCATCAGTATTCATTGGGGCAGAATCGCCAGTCGCATCATCAACCGTAGACGCACGTTTTCGTTTCCTAGATGTGGCTTTCTTTGGTGTCTTTGCGGGCGTCTTCTTTTCCTCATCGGAATGTTTTGCGAAAAGGCTCTTAACCGAGTTCGCAACTTCCATCATTTTGCGGCCTGATTCTTCCACTTCCTGTGCCGCTTGTTTTGCAATTTCCTTCGCGGCATTCTCTCTCTTCAATTTTTTAGCTTCGTTAAGCTTCATACCACGATTACTGAGTTGTACTTCCTCCAAACCTAGAGCGTCTACACTGATTGCGCCTTCTGCTAAGACTGTCTTGCCGGTAAGTTGGGGGGGAACGGGTTGGTCGAAAGGCTGTCCTGCAGCGTCAGCCTTACTCTTTGCAGTACGATACGCTTCAATTCCTCGACCCAATTGTTTCAATTCACGTGCGATCATTGTGTCGCTCGGGCTCCATACCGCATTCTTTTTCATCCTCTTTCTGAGCTTCGCAAGCTCCCATGCGGTTAACTGAAGCCAGGGCGCATCTTCCGTACCCGCTACGGCATCCGGTGGGGGCGGATTAAGCTTCGCTAATGCATTACTTGTCGATATGCCAGCGACTGCACTGTGTACATTGGTCCCCATGACCCCGGGGGGTCTCGGTGCTCGAGGGGCTTTGGGGGGTTTCTCTTTTTTCGGTGGCTTGACCTTGAGTTTGATCTTAGGATTAGCTACAACATTTCGTGCGGGAGTCTGCCGACGAGGTGTGAGAGGTTCATCAGCAGATTCCGACGAATCTGTCGGCGAATCATAAGAATCAAAGTCAAATTCATAAGGAGGCATGACTTCTCCAGGCACAGTGATAATTGGTGCACGCCGTTTACGTACACGCATTTGTCCATGACCTTGATCTGCAGAGTTCCCTGTACGCAAGAGTATTTTTCCTTGAGCTCGAGATGCGACAGGCGACTTGGGTTTTTGTGGGACTGGACTTGGTTCTCGGGTATCTGGGTATGATTCAGCCATAGCTTCGAGCTTCGCCAATATATTCTGCGCCCTTTTGTAATGTCGCTCTACATTCTCAACCATATGGGAAGCCTCCGCGAAAGCAAGAGTCCGCGCGCCGATAGCATCGTTCAAGTTTGTGGATATGTCGCTCCGAAGTATGATAGGATCTGGTTTCGCATCGGCGGGTAGGTCGGGAAGCTGACCGTAGGTCTTTGTCAAGTCATTTACATTGGTCGATGCGTTGATATACTTGGTATCGAGATCCCCAATTAGAGCAAGAGATCGGATCATATCAGAGGGTAGATACTCTGTGAAATCGAGAAAGTCCGTGATTGTAGCCTGCGCATCTGGATCCATCGGTAACTCCATATTTTCCATATTACTGTTAAGATTTGCCATAGATTGTATAGCTTCTGCAAGTTTGCCCTTCTGTCTGGGATTGGTGGGATCCAGATTTGCCTCTATCGTATTGCTTGAGGCCATCATGATGGTGTTTGATTCCGAGGTCGAATTGTTATCATTGATCGGTCGTGAGGTATCGTTGTGCGCCTGCGGGACCTTGATACGACAACTCCAGATACCCGAGTCATCAAGCCACCTATTCAAAGAGAAGAAGAAAAACAAATTAGTAAAAAGATCTTCCTTGTTGACCTCGAGGTTAATGTCGCAATAAGGAGTGAGATGGCAATCAAGCAAAGAGACGCAATAGCAATCAATCCAAAATTGATGAGAAAGGCCACCTCGAAAATGGAAATTCAAACTCTGTCGTGCACAGTGGACGCGAAAATAATCGGTCGGTAAAAGAAAGCGCGATACCATCAACAATCCTTGCCTAGCGTGCCTGGTACCTCTCGAACACCTTTTCCCCTCATAGGGGCACAGTAGGTGAAAGGAGATTGGCAGAATCAGCAACCAAAGAAAGTCAGCTTCCTCACTTCCTGCGAAACATCCAATGATAGGATTTGCCCTTCCAATCGATCGATATTGGGACGCCTCTTTCTCATCTCTCCTTCCCCCGAACCTACGGCTTGCGACCTGCGAACTCCCAGTACCAGCTCCTGCGCGTATGCATCGACTAGCAGCGGGAATAGCAACGGAAAACGTAAATACCAAAAAGCGATATGACATGCACGTGCATTTTCGCAATTTTGTGGAGGGAAGGGGAGAAACGGGAAATGCGTAGCATAAACTTGGAACTTGGGAAGAGAAAGAGGAGAAGCACTAAGGTATAAGAATGGGGAACATAACCCAAGGGGTCCAGGGGAGGGGATAGGATAGACTCGCGCCGGACTTGGGTGCAATGAGGAAAAACACTTAGTAAGGGAAAAGTCGTTGATAAACTCACCTTCTTGATGCATCTGAAGCCATTACGCTACTATTTTGGTTGGTCTTTTTGGGTATGTGATTGGTGTAAGGTAAGGTAAGCTGTGAGGTGTATGTACGAAGTATGTATTGGTGGACGGTATCAGGCGCCAGTCAGAACGAAAGGAAGGGGCCCTTTGAGGACAGGATCCAAGGCGGGTAGGTAGCGGAAACAACTCTCAACTCTTGAAAGCCGTGAGTGTGAATTTTATGGTCATGGAAGACGGTAAAATGCAGGTTGTGGTTGGTGGTGTTACATGTTTTATTATAAAATATGCAAAAAAGGGTGGTTGATTATGGGTGGTTGGATGCGAAATCGTGAAGATTCATTAGAATTAGATATGGGATGCGCGCGCAGGTGTACAGAGTGGGTAGGAGTGAGCGAGGTGCAAAGCGTGGTAGTAGTTGGTAGGTAGTTGGGAAGTAGTTGGGAAGTAGTTGATCGTTGGTAGTTGGTCGTTGGTAGTTGGTAGTTGGTAGCAGTTGGTAGCAGTGAATAGGAGAACCTTGAAACGCAAAGACGCGGAAATATGAAGGGGAAATGAAATAGTATAAGGCATTCCTACCGCATTCGGACATTTGTATTATTGTATTATTATGATTATTATTGTGTTGCTGATTGCCTTTTCCTCTGCCTTGTCCTATCCTCCTACGCCTCCCTACAACCTTTGCTTTTGCCTCTGTCGCATCCATGGAACGTCATTTTTGGTCACACGGCTATTATGTATGTACGATCGATCTGAAGTAAGCAGGCATTTTGCTCCTTTGGAAAGCCTCAAACTGCTCTAGACATTTAGTAAGGGCGAAACCAACACATCCCGAGTCTCGAATTGTATAGACCAAATTTATTGTTCACGTGTACCTTTGGCCAGCATTTACCCGCTATACATCATTTCTCATCTCCCTGTCTATATTGAGCCTACTAACTTTACTAACATAAGAGCTTCCTGAGGTGTTATGGTAATGTTTCCTAGTTGCCACTTTACACACACTATTCTTTGATGTGATAAATATGCGATGTGCTGTTTGTTGTATGACTTCGGTGTGTATCGACATAACTTTATTTTTAGAAACATGTCCTATTGTCTTGTTCCACACAAAATTGATCCCGACTACACAAACAACATCAGCCTCCGGTGAAAAAAAAAAAAAAAAAAAAAAAAACACTGGAACAATACCCTCAGAACACAAGCTTCACCCAAGGCTATAGTTTGTAAGCCCTAGGCATAGTATTGGTAACCGTGATACCCATTACCGATCCTAGCCTTATCAAATGGAAAATTCCCCTCTGAACTGCTTGCTGCGCGCATGATATAGCAACGAAAGATCCCATCAATTTCCAGTTACTCCATAAATCAATATATCCATGCCTGAAAACGGAATGTCCTTTGCCCCTCTCCACCTTGGTCCCACTTCCCATATACACTTCCATTTCCTTACTTCCCGGCAACCCCTTCCCCGCAACTCGCCCCAATCTCCACAGCCAGCTGAAACGCCTCCATATGCTCTTAAACCGCACCTACAGCCCCGAGGGCACCTCCACAAATCACCGCCGCCACAACCCAAACGGCAGAATAAGCCAACGCGCCAATAGCCTCCACACCTTCCACAGTGACATAAGTCTGCACGAACGTGTTCACGCCCGTAACCAACATCAAAGTCGCCGTCCTCTTGATAACAATCTTTGTCTTCTTGCTCCAACCCCAGACGTTCCACCAGATAGTCTCTCCAAGTGTTGCACTCTCTGGATCAAACGGCACTGGTTTGGAATCAGCAGGGTTAGTGGTGGTAGCTGGCGTGAAGATGAATGAGCGAGTAGCGAGACCAAGAAGGAGTGTGACGGGGAAGAGAGTGGTGGGGGTGGAGCTGTGGGCGGCGACGATGGTGGGGATATTGTTGAAATAAGTGACTAGATAAAGAGGGAGGTAAGAGAGGTATGCGCTATAGAGAGTAACGCTGTAGATGGATGCGGCCAGAAGAGTGGTGATGACCTGAACCGGGAGATCATTGACAATGTCGCGGTTTGGGACCGATGGAGCTGCGGCGTGCGCAGGCGACAGGCGTCGCAAGAGTCGGAACGGAATATACGTGGTGAGGGTATCAATAATAAGAGACGAGAGAATGGTTTTCGCGCTGACTTCATAGAAAGTGCCTAAGAGGTAGAGCTAGATTCGCCCATCATTAGTATCATTTATTTTCCCTGACCACACGGTACCAAAAAGGAATACCCACCGGTGGGCCATGGGACAGTAAAGTTAAAGCCGCAAGATCGTATCCATCATAGTTGCCGAACCAGCCCAAAGCAAGCTCGAATCTAAAGGTAGAATCATAGTCAGTACTCTTCACCAGCGTTACGCAGAAAATAAATAAAGCACAAAGGCCCAACTCACGCCCTCCATCCTAACAGCCCCCCCAACTCATCCCAACCATCTAGTCTCCGCGCGACCCTTCCCAACTCCTCCCTCCCCTCTGGCATCCATTGTGCACACAAGCTATACGCCAACGATGAGCTCGTCAGGCTCAGCACCACCACCAGCGGAAACCTCAACGAGGACGGCAGCTTCGAGACGCGCATTTTCGCCGGAAGCGCCGCTTTCACCATCTCCATTTCATCTGCGACCATATCCACGATTCCATTGGTCAGACTGAAATTCTGGCCATCTTCTTGTTCAGTTTCGCGATGCCGAGCGGACGAGCGAAGAGCTGGTGCCATGTTTTGTGATGTTTTCCCAAATATTTGTTGTTGTTTTGTTTTCGTCGCGAGTCAGAAGCAAACAACAGAAAAAAAAAGGCAAGAAAAAGAAGCTTTCAGGCACGTTTCAATTCCTGCAAGAAATCCAATGTCTCAATGTAATCAATCAAACAATGAATGAATCAATTAACCGTTATGTGTCTCTCAATCAACGCCGACAAGATCGAATGGAGTGAAGAGGCTATCTCCTGTACCGCGCGAATTTTCGCTGATGTTAGATGTGGTGGGTGTCAATTCAAGCTTGGGGCAGCTTCTCGAGCGAGCTTTCATCCTTTCCCTGGTGACGTCGAGGGCCAGAAGCACAAACCCCATCCCAGTCAGTTCGTTTTCCTAACCACCGCAACCCGCCTTTTTTTCCCTCATTTTTTCACTTCCCTTTTTTCATCTGTACCCACCCCGAGCTTCACAGACCCAGGATGCAATTAAAAAGTCTCTGGAGTGGGAATCTTTTGTTTTCTTTTCTTTTTCTACAAATACTGGCCAAAGCCTCTACGCATATCTTGATTGCTACCTATCCCCAGTGTTTACTATCTATCTGCACACAGCTTCTGCCCTACTGAGTTTAATTTGTCTTTGGTGCTGCATGCGCTTTGAACACCCATACGCTTTGAACACCGCAACCTCGATATGCCGTGATAGCAAGTGCTGTTATTCACATGGGCAAACACCTCCCATAATGTGCTCCAGAACGAGCTCGCGGCTGGCGGCTGGCGGCCTGCATAAATCGGATTCCGGAAACAGTGAGGTTATCAACGATGAAGTATTCAGATGCACTTTTCAAGTGGCCTCTATTTTCAACATTTCACGATTGCTACATATTATCACCAAAAGAAATCAGGCATGTATTATTATTCATTGATAAGTCCATACATATTTGTGTCCTATATGACATGCCGGCTCCCCTTCAAAAATCTGTTTTCATGCGTTTACTCAACGCTGAAGAACGACCCTCACTTTAACCTTGCGGAGTGAATAGAATGCCACTCCTTGGTGCTGAGAATCGGTTGCGGAGTCAATATTCCCTGCATGTACATATCGATGTTACACTGAAATAAAAGGAAAAATCGTGGCCAGTGAGAATTCTCTCAGCGGGGGTGGTTTGTCTTTGTTGGAGGTTTATTCCTCCATGCGACCAAAGACGCCATCGTCGTCCTCATCGGAACGAGCTCTGGAGCGTCGGTCATAATCTTCATCATCTGCAATACTCTCCTCGCTCTCTTCCATTTTCACATCTCCATCGATATGGATTTGGTGCCGGGTGTAGCTTTCTGTCTGGCGTGGGTGAAGGCTTGGGGTGAAATGCGTACCGGAGAGATCGTTCAAATACTGGGCTGGAATATCGGGCACCGGAGGAGCATCTGCGGGAATTAAGAGCCCGCTACGTGGGGTGCCACTACTTCCAAAGCTGCAAGAAAGTAATTCGATCGCGGTGCTCAGACCTTCGTCCTCTTGATTGCCATTCATGCCCGAGGATGGTGGACGACGCTCATGGCTTTGTTGGCGATTATGACCGAAACCGTGTGGCACACTACCGCTATACAAATAGTTGGTGCTGGATGAAGATTGGTACGATCGAGCATATCCTTGGCCATTACTGTATCGCTTTGATGGATTGTACGAGCTACTACCATATCCATGGAAAATATCTGCTGGTGGTGGTGTGGTGTCTGCAGAGCTTGCGCCGTCAATATCATGGTCTTCTGATCCAGAAGCCGTCGGAGATGCAGAATCTTGATCATCGCTATGAAAGTCCCTCGCCGAATCAGGTGGAGTATTGGCATTTTGGTTCATGGTAACAAGGACAGAAGCCGCTTCTAGCAGCTGCACCTGTTGGTGCTTGGAAATCAAGAGCTTGGAGGTATAAGACCATTCTGGTGTGTGTTCCCATCTGCAAACAAAAAGTTAACGATCGCTCATATTATTGATCTCCACCGGAAAGCTTCCGCGATGAAGCCCATGTGGGGGAAGCAGGATAGGATGGTGGGCACGAACAAATGCTTAGACAAGCAACTGCTGTGCTTGTACCCCTTTCCACACTTGTCACATTTGAGATCATTGGCATTGGCCTTCTTGCCGTCTTTCGTCAGTAGGCCGTTTTCGTTCGATCGTCTCATCTGGTCCTTCGCAAACTCGTCGTCCTCGTCCTCGTCCTCCATCTCATCGTCATTATTGTCGTCATCAATCGCACTTTCACTGCGCTCCGATTTCGCAGTCGAACTCATTCTCATTCGGTGAGTTGGCAGGCTCGAAGGTGGAGACGGTAAGCTACCCATTGGTCCAGACCTCGAAATACTTTTGGACATTGTTCCTCTACGTACAGAAATCGGTATTGCTGAAGAATTGTCACCGGCCTCCTTTACTGCGGCTACCATTGCTGCGACATTGTTAAAGTTCGAAGATACACTTTTGCGTCGAGTCACTCTGCTACTTGGTATAAGGGAACCTCCGGTCACAGAGTGGGAATGATTTCTAGAGTGAGATGATCGTGGAAGAGAACCAGAATTTGTAGAGACGGATAGTCGGTGTTGGCTTAGGGGTCTTGAGGAATGCTGAATTTCCTAACAGAAGATGAGATGATCAGCGGTGTTTCTATAAATAAGTTTATTGGTATGTGGCAGAGAGACGGGAAAGTAATCACTTTGGAAGATGCCATGTCGACGATGTTAATTTTCTTTGTTCCACTTTGTAAAGACGGCCCTCAATCCTCGAAGCTCTGACAAGCTACAATATGAGGGCCGAGACAGGATAATTTCAAGAGAGTATTGGTTGTCTTTGTAGATTGGTCGGGGTCGAGCTATCTGCAGAAACAGGCGAGGGCTACCGAGTTGTGGATGGATTGATTGATTGATTTGATTTGATTTGATTTGATTTGATTGTTTAGCCGGGGGGGTGAGGTGTGCGATATGAGATGGATTGAATTGTGTTGTTGATTGTGTAGTGGTCTTCTCCTGAAGTTGTTGTTGTTGACAGCGAAATGATGGTTTGGTCATATAAGCAAGCAAGCAAGCCAGCACAGTTGGAAAATTGGTCAGTTGAGGTAAGGAATCTGCGAAACAAAATTTCTGGAGATTGTCGCAGTTGGAATGGAGAAAGATAGTTTAAACCGGGATGGGATTGCCAGGATGGGTGGAGGATCGAATGGCTGAGACGACGCAGGCCGGCGGGGGTTTCGTAAGTTTCCGTTGCTGAAAGGTATGGGATACCTCCGTAGAAATGATAGATAGACTGAGTAGAGGCCACCAAGAGACTTGTGCAGAACCAAAAGTAGAGTGAGAGAGCTATTTCGGTATCCTTTTTTCTCCCCCTATTCGGTATTCGGTGAGAGCTTCGTGAGTGAGGTTGTGTGTTAATTATTTTATTTTATTTTATTTTATATTTTTTTTTTTTCAAAAAGAATGTGGAGAAGGCAAGCAAGACAATTCAAAAAAAGGATTTTGAATTTGGTGATGGTGGTGGTAGGGCTTTTTGAATCTGGTTCTCCTCTCTCGGGACTTTTTTTTTTTTTTTTTTTATTTCTTGGGAATCTTGTTGGATGGGATGGGATGGGAGGGAAGGTGGAAGGTGCAAGGTGCAAGGTGGATGGTGGATGGTGGGTGTAGGTGGATGGTGGTAAGGTGTGTGCAGTGTGTGTGTGTAAGTGTGCAAGTGTGCAAGTGTGCAACAGGTGCAACAATGTGAGGCAAACGACCAATAGGCCGACGAGCTGTGTTGACCGGGACTGATTGGTTTGATGTGGTTGGTTCCACTCCCCAAGACGTATTTATTGCATCAACCTTGAAGGGCTATTCTCTCGCGCGGATACGGAAGGGATAGAGTTATGGAACAATGCTGGCCATGCTGGGTGATCGGGGAGGGAGGGTTAGTGAATGCGGTGCGCGGGTGACCTGATGGCGAGTACTGTAGCGAAAAATGCGTTTCCGTAGCGAGGAGCACGGGTTGATAGATAGACGCCCGCTGGATAGGAATACTTGTTTTGCCGTAATTGAAATTATTCCCAAGCATCGGGGTCGAGCTGGAGGAGGATGCACAATGAAGATGGGGATGGGGATGGGGATGGAGATGGCGGTGGAGATGGAGATGGAGATGGAGATAAAGATGGGAAGGCTCAAACAAATTGTTGCATTTCCTAAAGAGAGAGAAAGAATAGGAAATCTTCTTTGTCCCATTTTCCCCCGTCGCATTCAATCAGTCATTCAGTCCGTCAGTCCGTCCGTCAGTCAGTCAGTCCATCAGTCAGTCAGTCAGTCAGTCATGACCTTGAAATCCAAACCTGGGAATCAATCACCAGACACCACACCACACCACACACCCGCAGCTGCCTCCTCCTCCTCCTCCTCCTCCTCCTCCTCCCTCTCATTGACTTTCTACACTGCCCCCTTGGAACGTTCGGTGTAAAGAATAGTCTCATTGTCCGTTCACCGGTGACCCTTACTTAACTCTTTATGATGCCCAGAGAGGCCCCCTCGTGACAATTTAAATAGCTCGCATAGCGCCATCAGCAGCATCAGCACCAAAAAATCCTTTCTACATAGTACTTTGTAGGTGACGAGTGATGGACCAATGAGATTGTGTCGTGGCCGTCTCCCCTGCCTTACGAATATTATACTTAGTAAGTCGTATGGGTTCGTTCGTACCTGCCTACAGTGGGAACTAGTTTAGAAATAGAAGTACGGGACGAAGTAGATATTACATGTAAATGTAGATATTACATGTAAATGTAGATATTACAACATGTAAATGTAGATATTACAACATGTAAATGTAGATATTACATGTACATGGCCGCGGATGAGAGGAGCTTCAGCCCTCAGTGTTGCTCTCAGTCTCCCCTTTCCATACGCCCAGGCACTCCCAGGGTCTCCCAGGTACTCACTCCCAGGCACTTACTCCCAGGTCCTCCCAGCTTCATATCAAACCACGCGAATCGCTCAACCCAAGCCAGGTCTCAGCTACTCCCGAACAAAACGTGTTGGTATCAAAGCTCCAATATCAATAATTCTACGGACGTCTATGCAAGTTAAAATTGTTCTATACCGTCATAGTAGTGGATCTATCCGTTGCTTGCTGCGGTGTCTAGGGTATGCAGTTTCCATAAAAAATCAAATCAAATCCAAAGAAAAAGAAAAAGTTATGAGACACATGGAAAAGTACCAGACACATGGAAAAGTAGTTGGTACTCGTATGCCTGCAGCACATCTATCTCATGGCCATCCCACGTCTACTCCCGTACATCTCGCAGCCAGGCATCTCCTGCTCTGTCCATTTTACATGTTACGTCTCTACAGTGGGTGGCGTTTGCCCAGCGAACCGATTGTCTACACATGGATTCCTTCAGAAAGTCTTCTGCCCCAGTGGAATTGGAGTGGAGAAAGGCGCCATGGAGCGTGTAGCGATGGAGCGTTGAATCGTCGATCACAATGCTGCACAAAGTCCAGATTTCAGGTACGACTTTGCCAGCCATCGTGTTCATTCCATAGACGCTGAGCCCGACCCTCGCTCTTATTACTAATAACGAGGGGCATCCTTTTGTAAGTAAGTAAGGTGAGATAAGACAATGATGATGATGATGATGATGATGATCCACGACACCATTACTTTGTGCAAGTATTATCCCAACTGTTCTAGACCTTCTCTACAATCGCACCCCGCTTCCCACTAGGTATGATCATCGATGCTTATCCGCTGGTTGATCATACATAGTATTATTCGGCCATCCTTCATCTCGTCCGTGTGTCTATTCTGTACGGCTGTCTACGAGGCACGGGTGAGCTTGAGGAGAATTTATCCTCGCACGGCCATCAGAGCCAGCTTCTATATAAACTCTGCGATTGTGTGGTTGTCTTGGTCTTTGGGAAATGTCCTTCCTGGCCTTCTCCACCTGGCCATGTGCTCCACAAATATCCAATTTGTTACGAACCTCGTCGATCCATTGCTCCTTTGAGCGCTTCTCACGGCGGCTGCTTGGAGATGGATCCACGGTCACTTCGTACAAGTACATACTTTAGTAAGATCTTACTTACTACATACAAGTAAGTAGTATGCAAAGCAATGGTGTGCGCGTTCTAATTGCCCGGTATAGCAGCTCCCAGCCAAAGTGACCGGATGAGTTCCGACTGTGCAGACTCGTTCAGACCTCGTTATGGAAGGAGACACAAGCCACTTTATTTTTTGATTTATTGTTCCGACATCTTCCAGACCTCGGGAACACAACCGAAGCCAAGATGCAAGTAGTCAAAATATGGAGAGGGGAAGCAAAGCCATTTGACCCTTTTGAATTGAATCCAGCTGGTGAGAGATTTATACACTTATACACAAGATGACTACCCTCGTCAAGCCATACACGCATCTTACGCATACTCCTAACCTCATTGCGACGGGGGCGTCAGCCTATTGTGCTACCAAGATGAGATGACCGGCAGAAGTATCCAAAACATGGCATCGGCAGGCCAAAGTCTTATTAACATCACGAGATGCATTAACGATGAACCCCACCAACACTGTCTGGCTGCGAGGAGACGGCGGGTTTCCAAATTAGCTTCCCTTTGTACAGTAGTGTGCGGGCTATGCTACTGTATGCTGTCTCCCTGGCAGGTAAATGGGAATCTGTACAAAGGATGCTATTGTGCGTGCCTATCTATACCTACCGAGCTTCCGCACAAAGGAGACGTCGATGAGGGGTCCACTCTGACGTTGCCAAATCGCCTGATCAACCAAGACAACTAAGTACAAGACAAGCCGGTATCCTGCAATTCCGATCTGCGCATCTAGAAGCTTTTGTGACTTCTTTTTGATGTTCTAATACTCCTAACACTCCTGCCGAAGAGCTCAACTCTTCTAACACTCCTGCCGAAGAGCTCAACTCCGGATATCCCATTACATAGTTCCGTACTTTCAATCTAATTTTTGCTTGTCCTCCGGGGTGATGATGATCTTGACCCAAACAATGACTTCCACGTGCCCAAGTTTGATTATGCTGACTTCCGATACTAGGAGTGTGCCCGTACAACGAGGCTTGTGTGTACCTGTCATCAATGGCTGGAGAGTACGCTCCCCCCTCCCCCCTACCATAATTCGCTCTCACTCGGATCCGCACGCCTCTTTTCCAGCCTCGAAAAGATACAAAAGGGAACAAAAAGAAATTGTTTTTCTTCACATCATCCGCGAGACGAAATGTTTTCTTTCGGCTTACAATAGAATATGTGTTGGAGAGCGATGGCTTACCAGAACCTTTGGCTAGTAAGATTACTTCGTATAACACAAGTTACTCGTATTGGTCTGGTCATCAATCTGGCGCAAACTGCACTCAACCCCGCTCTGTCATTCCCAATTTACCCCACCATGCCCATGCCATGCTGTGCTGTGCCATGCCGTCTCTGCGCGATCAACACCAGGATACCAAGCACAATATCAATCATCATACTTCTACTTCGTACTGCTTCCGGATATGATATTCGTGATAGACAAAAAAATAAACCCGTCGTGGAAACAAGGATCTGGGGAAGGAGACATTCTTTTCTAGAAACTCAAAGGTAAAAAGAGATTGTCGAATTTTTTTTTCCCGTCTCGTTTCAGCCCGTAAAAAGCAAATATAGTTATCTAATCTATGATTTGATGGAGAAGATCTACATCTGGTGCGAAGCAAAAGTATCCTGGTTCAACGCCTTGTGTGTGTTGAAGAAGTACAGTACTGTATATTCGTTCATCTTGACTCATCCTACTCCCAATTGCGCTATTGGCTGGATTAAAGGAATTGAACTTCTCACTCGTCGCAATTTTCGTGCCTATCTATCCCATCCATCTATTGTGCATTCATTCGATCGCATCACTCGTTCCCCACTGCAATCCCCTCATCTCCTCTCATGGCAGACGAAATCTACAAGAAGGTCGGGAGGGGTGGAGCGGGGAACTTCTACTCCAAGCAGGATATCGATAATGTGACGAAGAGCGCTGCGGCTGTATGTGACCCTTCTGCTTCCCCTCTTCTTCTTTTCTTCTTCCATTGCCTTGCCCTGCGAGTGCATTGAACCGCGCGAATGGGGACAGTGATCAATCAGTTGGTTGCAAATGCACCCATTTCCTCACCTCACTAACAGCATGCCTGGCATTCACAGGATCTCGAAGCGCAATCGCTTCCCCTCTCCAAGCAAGCTACTGCTACGACTGCGGCGGCGGTAGCGGCTTCGCAACCGCCTGAGTATCAGCGTATGTTGATCGATTCCTAGGCCCCCCATTCTCCTCCTCCTCCTCCTTCTTCCCCTCCCTCCTCCTCCTCCTTTAACTTCCTTTCCCTGCCATTCATCACTCCGTTCCGTTCCGTTCCGTTACATTCCATCCTACTCCCCCCAACTCACATTCTCAGACACCGGCCGCGGCGGCGCAGGAAACTACATCACCCCCTCGATGCTCTCCTCAGCAGGACTAACGCAGACCACGACGTCGCACGCCGACTCGACGATCAATCCGGCGCCGCCGTACCAGGTGCATGCCAATGCGAACGCTGGGGCGCAGAGAAGCTCGGTGGTGTATAAGGGGGGGAGAGGGGGCGTGGGGAATTACGAGGTTGTGGGAGATGCGGGGGAGGGAAGGGACAGGGAGAGGGAGAGGGAAAGGGAAAGGGAAGAGGAGATTGAGAGGAGGGTTTTGGGGGATGTGGAGGTAGGTTGATATACACTTTTTTTTTTTTTTTTCACCCCTTTCCATTTGATGTTGAGGAGGCTGGGCGATGTTTTTGGGGGGACGAGGAGGGGGTGTTGGTAGATTATGCGAGACTGTGAGGGAATTAGCGGGGGAGATTGAAGATGGGGATGGATGGTGTCAGGTGACAGTGACGAGATGTGTAATAATGAGACGAGGTTAGATACGAGCAAGCACCTACTAACAGAAGCTATAGACAGGTTTGACGAAACCGGGAAAGGCATATGATGGTGGTGGAGGAGGGAAGGAGAAGGAGAAGGGTGATAGTCTGGGGTTGGGGCTCTAGGGGTCTGGTGGTCAATCGGGAGAATGGATATGTTTGAAGTTTCGTGGGTATTTAGTGGGTGGGGGGAGGCGGAAGAAGGTATAGATCAGTAGAGGCGAAGGTGGACGTGCGGTGGTGAAAGCGGAAGGGGAAAGGGACATGAAGTATTAGGGCAAGGGATAATGATACTCATTGGATGGATGGATGGGTGGGTGGATATGTAGGATTTCCCAAGATTGATTCCTTACTGTTTTCCTGTGTTGGGTATAGAGTGTAAGAGTATAGACGGCGTTGGTTAGTCGACGAGAATGAGAATGAGAATGAATGCGTATGTGTTTTGAGCGTACGTACTCACGTTGAGAACCCGAGATATCTTTGTGTCTGTCTCTTCAAGAATGGGACGCAGAGAGGTGCGTCGGGGTTTGCCATCTGCACTATTTTCATTGCTGGGGCTAAAGACAGGTTTGTGGTATATATATATGTGTGTGTGTGTATAGAGTTTTCTTTTCTTTTCTTTCCTTTTCCTTATATACGTATTGCGTTGCGATTGATCGATATGAAGCCATCTATCTGTGCGAGGAAAGGGGGGGTTTAGCTGTAGATGTCGTGACGAGAAGACGGAATAGACGGATGGATGGAAAGGACTGATGAACTAGATACCCAGACTGCATAGATAAAGAGTGGAAGGAGGTCATGGTTTAGGATATTTATTTGTTTATCCTGTTGTTTACGTTAGATCGATGTTTTTCCACCAGGTAGAATGGTAACTTGTAAGTGAGGTGAGGGGTTTTAAGGAAACCTGGAAAAAGGGGGGACAGGAGTGAGCGAGGTGATTAAAGCGCCAGGGATTTGAAGAGAGATGAGATCAATATTTGACATTTGTGTGATCAAAGGTGAAAACATGAATGGGAGTGTAAGTAATAATCTAGCGGGTTAACCGCGTTAGATGTTATAGAGCGGACAGGCAGGTAGGCGAGAGTGATATCAACTAGGAGAAACGCGGAGAAAACGAAAAGCAGAGCAGCTGGCTGGAGATGAGTAGCAACAGCCTTGAAGTACTTGAACGTCACATCTTAGGAACTTTTTTTAATGTATAGGATACGGTATCATATAGAATTTATTTTGTAAAACTCAGCCCTGTGAACTCAAGGGTGAAAGCTAATCCAGCTCCATAGAGCACCAAGCAACCAACTCCAGTAACCATAGAATTCCCGTCAATCAGAGGTATTATCGTTTACACAAAAAAGTACAAAAAGCCTACAAAAGCTACGCCACAAACTACAATCTACTCATCATCATCTTCTGTCCTTAAAACGGGATACAAGTTATCAGAGCTCTTTTCTTCGGCCTTTGCTTCCGTTTTAGTCTCAGTACCAGTCATTGAAACATCCTCTTCGTCGTCTTCGTATTGCTTGTTCTTGAGACGGTCACTAATGTAATGTCTTAAAGCTTCAATAACACGAATGTTCTCGATCCACGCTTCTTCAGCTCTGTCCTTGGCACTTTCACTACTATCAGCAGATTGTGCACCAGGTGAACTGACACCAGAGAGAGCTGGGTCGATGTTATTCGATACCTCAGTCTTGACAATGTTGTCAGGGTGTGGTGTTGATTCTTTTGGTGATGGCGTTGGCGACCCAATGGAAGCATCACTGGCTTCCACACGGGGAGCGACAGCACTACGCTGAAGTACACCTCCTGAGTAACGGCGACGAAGATCACTATCGAAGTTGGTACCCAGTGTAGATGTTGGAGCCGTGGTGGAATGTTGTGACGAATAGCCAAGGGATACTGCTGGTAAGTTTGGATATGCTGCAGCAGATGTTGAGCTGTGACGAGACACGGGTGACAATCCGCTCGATGACATTGGGGAGTTACCAGAGGTGTATGATACAGAACTTGATGAAGGGGTCAAGGCTGGAGTACCAGATGAAACGGAGCCAGAAGAGTGGGTTGAGGTCATTGGAGTAGAAACGTAAGACGATGAGACATGTGGAGCCATTGAACCGATGGTGTGAATTGCGGTCTGCGGTGGAGAGTGGCTTTGGCGGAAGTTGATGCCTTGGTGAGTGTAGTGATTTCCAGGTTGATGGATGCCGGCGGCGGCAGCGGCATTGGAGCTTTCGTAGACTGTTGATTGCATTTGCTCCAAAAAGGTGTCGATATTCATGAGGTCATTCTTGGTTCTCAAGTTGGGCAGCGGGAGAGAGTAATGGTGCTGTGGTAGGTGACCTCCATGGCCGTGTCCACCATGCCCTCCGTGTCCGTCGACTGAGACTAATTGTGGGCCTGCATGAATGTAGTCAGAGATTCCTCCTCCGTGAATAGGGATGCCTTGTAGGGCCATCAGTCGTTGTCCAACCTGAGCATAAGATGTTGGGTCGATTTGACGACGCTTTGCATCTCCAAAGAAATCATTCAATGCGGCATCATAGCCACGCTTTCTCTCATCATAGACCGCGCTTTGACTGAGTGTGTTGCCGTGGCTCATAGGATAATAGACAGATCCTCCGTATGCAGATGATTGCTGGGGCGCAGGGGCGTAATAACCGTTGTGTGCGTTGTGATGGGAGGCTCCGTAAGCTGCAGAGCCTGGGTGCATTTGAGCGCCATGGTCATAATAACCATTGCCATTAGCTGCAAGATTCTGCAAGTTAGCAATCACTATTCCAAAGGGGTCAGATAAGAAAACATAACGAGGCAGCGTGAGCCCTTACGTACCTTTACCTCCAGCTTGTCTGTATCCTCCATTAGGACCACCAGCTTGTTCTGGGGATCTCAACAGCACCGAGTCGTCGGCATGTGTCTATGACAATATTAGATAAGTTCAAGTATTTGAAGGGAGAGAGTCATGCATACCTTGACGTGCTTCTTCAAGTCCTGGGGACGTTTGAAAGCTTTACCACAGAAGTCACATTTGTGCGGTTTGAGTGGAACATGAACGCGAATGTGGGATGTGATGTGATCACGCTTGACTGTAGTTGTACGGCATGAGTTCCACCCGCAGGTGAGGTTCAAGTTGTTGGTGCTCTTCCTTCCAACATGTTTCTCGCAGATGTGGTCCTGAGGAGACAGTTCTAGTCAGTAAAAAGCACAAGATTGCACGATGAATTGGGCCTGTCAGGTGCGAAGACCAGGCTGAACTTACAAATAGCGACTCTGGGGTGGGACATCTTTCAGAGCATTTCTCCCATTGACATAGCAGACTATCGTCGGCGACGACGGTTTGTTGTGCTGGAGCTTCAGTTGAAGTTGCAGAAGTAGTTGTGTTTGTACCAGTAGAGGCAGTTGTATTGGTAGATTGAGCTTGAGCAGGCTGTTGCTGCTGAGTCTGATCTTGTGCCGACATGGTGAAGGGTCGGTAATAGTGGGACAAGGTTACCAAAGTCGGTCAACCAATGAGCGTGGCTCGGTTATTGGTGTCCTGACAGACTAACGGCGAAAGGAAAGGATTGGTTCGGAAGTATGGGTTTTCCCTTCTTAAGGCTGAATTTCGTTTGCTAGAAATCCAGAGATCAAGAAGAAACGGTTTTGACAGAATGGAAGAAGGACAAAGAGGGAGTATAAGAGTTTTGGCGATCGATTTCGTTTTAAGATTATCGACCACGCGAGGGAGGAAGTTGGGTTCTTCTTGTAATCGATTCATTTGAAAACTCGGCGGGACCAGGTCTTGGCATCTTGTCTTGGCATCTGCTTGAGGACTAGCTTCCACTGGTAGCCTCTTGGCATTCCGGTCGGCTCAAACATAGCCCGCCTTCCTGATTGGCTCAACGCTCTTGGCTTGTATTAGCAGGAGGAATGGTGGTGGTGAGCTGTGGTGAGTTGTGGTCACTGTGGTCATGTCTTATTGCAGCTGAGCCTTGAGCACGTTTCTGTCCTTTGCACCGGTTTTGCTGCTTTTCCTCGCTTTTTCCTTTTTACTCCAGAGATTGCGCCCCGAGGCCAAGAACGGAGTTACTTGGCTTACTTGGCCTACTTGGCCTCGCCGTGTCTCCTTGGCTGCTTGGCTGCTTGGCTCTATGGCAGTGCTTCCTCTTTTATCTCTTTCATGCAGAGTTTCACGTCAGACGACTGAGATGATTAAGTAGAAGAATGTGATACGAGGAGGAGCTTCATAAAGTTGGGATACGTTCCTGGACACTGTGCTTGGTACTTTGTAACTCGGTAGTAAGGGCATGATGAGGACATGACGAGGACATGACGAGTAAGGGATAAGGGATTGTTTCACAGGGAAAGTCCCAAAATACTACTTACTGTATTATATATACACCGTACTACTTACTGTATTATATTATTATATATACACCGTGGAGAAGGCGTCCCATCCCGTGCGGTTGGTAAAATAGTCCAAAGTATACTACGAAGGCCTTAGTATGTAGTTACCGGCACGGAGTTGAGGACACGAGGGAGTATAGTACTATGCATGCGGGGTTCGGGGTTCACCTGTTTACGGGGCACAAGCTAACTTACAAGCTTCATGCATAAACTATCTTATGATTTATGCATGTTTATCTGTTTATCCTCGCTTTATGCACTCATCAACGTCATCCTAGGGCAGACGGTAAGACAAAGGGGCGACTTTTATGTAATTTATGTAATTTATGTATCGACATAATTTGCCGTTGGAAATGCCCGCATCTTGGCCCGCATCTTGGCCCACCACCCTCATTTTGCCTTCCCGCGCCCCAAGAATTTCCACTCTCTTGCCAATGTTTATTACCTTGTGCCATGTTTCCGAACTTCCAACATCCTGTTCTTCACTGCACCAACTCTTGGGAGTTATCTGCAGTGCAGGAATTCCAAGCAACTCCATAAGGCAGTTGGTTGTCTTTTACCCATTGCCGTTCATCAATGAGTGTATGAAGTGTATGAAGTGTATGAAGTGTATGAAGCCTTATGCGAGTGTATGAAGTGTATGAAGCCTTATGCGAGTGTCTAGTGTTGACTCGAGCCTTAGTCACTGTGAATGAGTCACTGCCGTTCGAAGGATCATTTTTGAGGCATTGTTGAACGATGCCCACAATAATCCGATGCTTTGCAGCACGGTGTAGGTTAACGAAAGTAGACGGTTCGGCGGTTAGGTAGATATCAAACCTTTCTGTCTACGACATATAAAGTACATTTTCTGTGTCAAGCACAGCAAGCACCACAGTTGGCCAATTCAATCTCCTCCTGTTTCATTCCAAGTACTTCTAGACTTTGGCATCTGTATTATCCCCAGATTATTCACTTTCATTCTTGTTTCTTGTAATCATCACACACCCCTTGATCCTGAGCAAGCGTCTCACATGGCGGGTACCGTGGGCCAAGACGAGTTGGTTCTGCAACAACATCTCGAAGATCATTTCCAAGTAGCACCGCCAGAATATTGGAATGAAGTTCAAACTGCCTTTCAAACGCTAAGGAAACTCCTTGCGGCACAATCTTCCAATGATGTGCACTCAGATAGCAAAATTCCTAACAGCCAAGACGACGATGAAATACCAAGTGCTCATCTTGCACACATTGGCGCTCTTCCAAAGCTTGTGGTTTTTCCCACGGGAACTCATGCTTTGAAACTTACGGCTAAGAATGAACCATTGGAATGTGTTGTCTTTGGTACTATTTCATCGAAGCTTTTCGTCGATGTATTTTGGGAATCGATCCTTAGCGCCCAAGCAACAATTCCCGAGGTTTCTATTTCTGTGCGTTCGGCGCGAGCTACTAATCACCCAAAATTCACTTTGAGAATTCAATCTTGTCTTTTCGAAGTCACGTATAGTTCTTGTGAGAAGTTGCTCAGAAAGTATGTTCCTACCCAAGTCCCAACTTAACATATCCTTGATATTCATCGACCCGAGCATAGCCCCCCGAGAAAAAGCTTGTATATTTATTTACTAACCAGCTGAATACAGTCATGATTCAATATTTGAAGCCAGCCCTGAAAACTGTGACGATAAATGGGTGTTGAATCAAATCCATAGGCTTCAGTATATCGGCACAATAGTTTTCAAGTGTATGTATACACCTTGTCGTCTTGGCTTTACTTGGCCTCGTCATCCAGAAGTATTCATCTGACGGTTTTACAGTCGACAACAATCCAGCCCTACGACTAACATACCACTACATTCGGGCATGGACAATCGTACAGGGACTATACGGAAGTTTTCCCGCAGGCGGACTCACTCCATTGACAATCTTGGAGCTTCTCCGCAGTGTCATATCTAGTGAATCTCAAGACTACAGGCTCGATGCATGTATTAGTCAATTCTTCATTCATCATGCCGCGAATCGGAATTTGGAGGCTCTGTTGTCTTCTCCGGGCAAGTATGTAGCCTGGTCCTGTTGTCTTGAGTTTCGAAAACTAACCATTTTCTTTGGCAGTATCCAGCCAGTAGATGATCACTCAAAGAGTATTATTGACCACAAGCTGCAGGATGTAGCTCTAAAGATTACTACTGCTCCCAAAGACAGAGGCGCCTCCTATTGGCAGGTCCTCCTAGAGGATATGGAGCATCAACCACTCGTGGAGAGGATTGACTCAACTCATATCATCGAAATCAAGTTTCTGTACTCAGGGACATCCTTCTATGAGTGTCATCAATGGCTAGCTATGATGAAATCGAGACTGGCTGATCTCAGAAAAGGTATGTTGCCTTCAATGTGAAATCTAAGGCACCACTAGAGCCAAAGCATTACCTAATGATAAGTACTAACACTGTCCAGCTCTACTTGATATCACCAACCCCTCACCTCGGATTCACGTCTGGCCTCAACAATTTGTCTCCGATGGCGCATCTGACACCGAGTCTGTTTATGAAGGATGCTATCTTATTGGTCTCTCACCCGCTTATTCCTCTGCTCCGCCTAACACTGCCCCTTCATTCTCATCCGGCATATCTATCTCCATTACCAATGCGATCAAGACCTATGAATCCGACCTTCAGAAAGCCAGCACCAAGTATGGACAATCCTACGTGTTCATTCACCCCCACACCACAGCCGAATCCCACCCCCATCTTGAGCACCTTCGTCCATGCACCAAAATTTGGAATCTCCCTGACGTCGAGCCGCCCCTTCCTCAATCTCAACTCAAAGTCAGCTCAAGCTCCACCGTTCATATTCCCCGTCGTCCCATTCACTCTTCCATAAACCCTTCCTCCCTTACTCAAGCGACAAACACTTCCCTTCGCCCAGCAAAAGACATACTCTCCCGTCTTCGCCATGACCCCAAGTACGACATTGAGCGCTATGTAATCGGTTATGTTGACCGGCATAGCGAAGGACTAAAACGCAAGAATGCTGGTGATTGGGCACGAGATACTACCGACGAGGAGTGGATTCCGGAACATCGTATTGTGTATTTTGCGGAAAAGGGGGCTCCGGACGGAGTTTATGTGTGGGATAGAGAGGGTAGGGTTGATGGAATTTTTGGAAGTGGAAGAGGTGGTGTGAGTGCTTGAGTTTTGTGGTACTTTTATTTCGAAATTATATCAACGCAATTATCAACCAGAGCACAAAACTATACCCTCCTAGAAGTACACAAGAAATAATATCATGAATATTTTCCGAGTTCATATTTTTGTAATATTTATTCTTTGAGAGCCCAGCACAAACCATTTTGATGATTGATCAAAGTGAAGTGACGCAAACCTGACATGATGCGGACACATTGAATTCAAATCGTGCCCTGTACAGTATCGTTAAAACTCCATCTGGAGTAGCTCGGTCGTTCGACGTGTATAAAATAACTAACCCCACATCATGATACAGTATGACATACCACACCAGCTACTGCACTCCACTCCGCAGCTCCATCAAGCAGTGGACTATTGTTTGTATTCAAACACTGTGCCACCCGACCTCCGCATCCGAAGTACCGGCAACAAACCCTCGCGTTTCCCCTTCTTCCCCAATCTCTTTCTCTATTCTTTCTGTCCTCCGTCATCCCATTCCATTCCATTGCTCTTCATCTTCCATCTTTAACCTTTACCCTCCCCCATTTCCATCACATACCCAAAACAAACATGTCTCAGCCTCACACATACAGCTCCGCTTACCCGCAGGAAATCAAGCCCGAAAGCGGCATCAAGGAGTTCTTTGAGAAGTTCTACGAGATTAGCGATACAAGGGATAGACATGAGGATTATGCGGCGTGTTTTACTGAGGATGCGACGTTGTTTATGGGGATTAAGGAGAGTAGGGGTTTTGAGGGTAGGTTTGTGTTTTATTCGCTTTGTGATGTGCGATGGGTGTTAGAGGGGATGGTGTGGTGGGATGGAGTTTGTTTGGTGATGAGGGGAAGGAGGAGAGTAATGATGAGAAGGGATAGAAGGCGGGGAATGAGCGGGAGACGCGGAAAGGGAGACAAAGAAGCTATTCAGAAACACAAAGCTCTTCCTCAGGTGCATCCGGAATTTTCTCATCCGCATTTTAGAAGCGGCACTTGGTTGGGAGGCCGGCAAACCCATGGTTCTAATGAACTTGAGAAAAGAGCTAAGCTAACGATATTTGCGGGGTAAATAGAAATACTAGCTTTCAGAAAAGGGATGTGGGAGAAAGTAGAAAAGAGATTGCATACTATCAAGAAGGTTTTCCCATTTGGAGACGGAGCTAAGGAGGTTATGCTTTATGGGAATGTGGAGGTAAGTGCTTTCTATCGTTTCTGTACTTTTATTGGGGGAGGAGAAGAGGAGAAACAGGAGTAGCGATTCACTGGCTAGTAATGCCGACAAAGATATGATATAGGTTAAACAGGAGGAGATTGTAAGAGGAGAGAATTGGAACTGAGGGAGACACTTATGTGTCTTGGATCACTTTGAGAACCGAGTGCTAACTCATCTTTATCCTCAGTATGTCTTGAAAGATGGAAGGAAGGCCACTGTCAGTAATGCTCCTTACAGAATTATCTGATTCGAATTCTTGGATAGAGAAGTCATGAGGTCGCGGGTGCAGTAGAAACATAGCTTGAAGAAAGGATAAAACCACATAGAAAGTAGGAAGCTGACTTCTAAATAGGTCGATTGGGCAGGAAGAGCGGAATTGGTCAAACAAGGGGATGATTGGAAGATGAGCTTTTATCAGGTGTATTTGGTTAGTTCTTCCTTGTATTGGTGTATTGGCATTTTGAGTAGAAGAGATTGGTATGAAAGGTAGGTAATGCCGACTGAACTAATTGACTTTTCTAGGATTCTGCTGCTGTTCAGAACGCCAAGTGAGGCTGAGAAGGGGATTGCTCGACAGATATGTGCTGGAGATTCATGCCGTGTTATTTAACAGCAACGAATGGTGGAGAAATACGCACAAGGATGGATAAATGTCTTCGGCTTGGATATGTAAGATATATAGATAGTAACCGAAGATCTTGTTATGCGATTATGCCATAAGAAAATGAACCGCTTTTCAAATGGCACTGAGTCGATAAAGATCTTGATTTGTGGCTTCTCTGATCTATGCAAGCATTAATGTGACCCAAAACGCCATTTGTACAAATCCATAACTCCATCTTTCCCTGAACGATTTGACTTTTTCATGATTGTGTGGAATCCCTACCAAGCACTAGGAACTGGCGCCCCTGAAGATACAGGTACCCTTTGAAAACAACAAGCGAGTCTCCATGCATCTTCCATTGCACTTTTGCCCTCTCCCTCCCAGAACTGATGTATGCAGTCCGCCCTCGCAAACATCAACTTACCCCCTCAATCATCCATCTCCATCTCATCTTCAACACCCCCACCAACCAAAGCTTTCTGTCTGATCTTCTGTTGACCAAACACCTTGCTTTGACTCCTCTCCATGTCGACCTCTTCAAACTCCTCACCCAACTCCTCCAATCTCTTCTTCTCACTACCCCTCATCTTCGGCAACAAATCAGAATGCTCAGCGACCAATTTCCTGTTTGCCTCTCTTTGTCTCTCC
Source organism: Clarireedia homoeocarpa (assembly GCA_001465935.1). Lineage (NCBI taxonomy): Eukaryota > Fungi > Ascomycota > Leotiomycetes > Helotiales > Rutstroemiaceae > Clarireedia > Clarireedia homoeocarpa. The sequence goes on from LNKV01000012.1 coordinate 380,569, forward strand.
TTGTTGCCAGCCATCCTCTTCTTGTAGAATACCCTCTCTCTCCTCTGCCTAATCTCCGCCACTCTTTGCATGGCCTTAAGCGTCGTGGCAATGTGCTCGCGGTTGTAGCGTACAGGAACGTTGCGACGAGCGGCAAAGTTGAGTGTGCTGTCCACGACCATCTCTTTTCCGGCGGCCTTGCGGAAAGCTTTGGTCCATTTAAGTTTGCGTGGGTTACGCTTCATTTTGAACTGTGGAGGAAAGGTTAGCTGGCGTGGAGGAGAAGGAGGGAATGCGGATTAAAGCATACGTTCTTGTGGCATTTGCTGCGACAGAATCGGAAGGTTCGCGCATCATTTCGCACAAACGTTATGCCTTTGCTTGGGTAGCATGGCTGCGAACAGAAATAACAGGTTTCTATTCTGTTAGCTGGTTAGCATGGTGTACAAGATAGGTAGCTTTATCCCAAGCAATTGAGCACTTCAAGATATATCAAAGCTCAAATACTATTGTTAAAGAACATCGAATGATTAGCAATAAGGGGGAGGCCATACCTCATGTTGCTGGGTCTGTATCTTCTACCAGCTTATTTGTCGTTGTTTTGCTACTCTCTCGATAACTTCCTGGAGAAATTTTGGCTCGTTCTGACTTTTTTTCGCTTAGCGCCGCGCCTCACGATAAGATAGCGACTGCACGTGATACGCTTTTCATGCGCCGTGATTTACTCGACAACTCCTGCGTCTTCTTTTCTTATATTTTTGGTCGATGTGTGGTCTGGATCAATTGGCCTACTCTCCTCTGGACACCATACAAGCCATACTGACGCTTATGCAGCCCAAGCTTGTTCAGTTAGTGCTTGTCCCCAGGTATCCTCTGTGAGCAAGATATTGTCCCTGTGAAAATTTTGTTGAAGTATTTTTCAAACTCAAGAAGCTTCACAGATGCTATGTCGCTTTACTATGAGGCAGCTGATGTTTTAACAGCTCCAGCTAATAAGGGAGGCAGCTTGAAATCCAGAGTATTCAGCAAGAAAGATTTAAAATCTCCGCCAACCCAAGTATATGCTCTTGCCATAGAGACATGCAAATGGAGTCCTGTTTTGAAGGAAGTTATTGAAAATGCAGATATGTTACGGCTCGAGCGAAAGGTGGGTGCTTGGTTGAAGATATGTGGAAAGCAAGCTAACGTGACTTATAGTTGACGCCGATCTTGTCACTCCTACTTGTACATGACTTCTTGCTGGCAAAGAAAGGAATTGCTCTTCCAGCTACTCATGGTCTAAGGACATCTATTGAGCGCCACAAAGGCAGATTACAAGCCGAACTAACCAAGGCAAGGCTTAGGAGGAAATTGAGCACCATGGAGGCTTTGAAATCACATGTCGAAAGTGGTCTGGAAAATGCTTCGGATGAGGCAGAGGCGCCATATCCCCGATGGATTCGCATCAACACCCTGAAAACCACCCTTGAGGATCAACTTGATACCACTTTTGCCGACTATGAACGCGCAGCTACCATAGATGCTGTTAGACAAAGAGGTATAAAGAAGTTGTATATTGATGTACACATTCCGAACCTCATCGCCATATCACCGAGTGTTGATCTTATCAAAAGCGAGGCTTACAAGTCTGGGGCAATAATTTTCCAGGATAAGGCCTCGTGCTTTCCAGCATACTTACTTGATCCACTACCTGAGGATGGAGATATAATTGACTCGTGCTCAGCACCTGGGAACAAGACAACTCATATTGCAGCCATTCTTGTTGATCGCCTTCCAGAACCAGATGAGTCTACGCAAGTCATTCATGCTTTCGAGAAGAATAATGGTCGAGCTGAAACCCTTGAAAAAATGGTCAACTTAGCAGGATCAAACACCATTACCACTCTTCATGCCGGTCAAGATTTTCTCAAGACAGATCCAAACGCCGCCGTGTACAATAATGTTGGCGCACTTCTTCTAGACCCCAGCTGTTCCGGGAGTGGGATTGTTGGGAGAGATGACATGCCGGAGCTACACTTACCAGTTCTGAATCCAGCGGCTGCGGTACCTTCGTCTAAAAATCGGAAAAAGACAAAGAAAGGCACCGCAGATGAGGAAAGTGGTCGAAAGCGAAAGCGTGAGGAAGAGGAGGAAGCACTAGAAATGGTAGATGATGATGGAGTTGTTACGGCCGTTGATACGAATGCTGAGCTCAAGGCAAGATTGTCTGCTCTGGCGGAATTCCAGCTAGAGCTTCTACTTCACGCCTTCAAATATCCAGCTGCCCGAAAGATTACCTATTCCACCTGTTCAATACATTCTGAGGAAAATGAATCAGTTGTTAGAAAAGCTTTGGCATCTGGTATTGCGAAAGAAAGAGGCTGGAAGATACTCAAGCGCGATGAGCAGATTCGAGGGATGAGAGAATGGCCTGTCCGCGGATCTGCTGAAGCCTGCGAAGGAGATGAAACACTCTCCGAGGCCTGCATTCGAGCCAACAAAGGAGACGAGAATGGCACTATGGGATTTTTCCTAGCTGGTTTTGTGAGGAATCACTCGTCAGCCGCTGATTTAGAGATGGAGTTTCTTCGAGATGAACGTGGGCATCTTGTGAGAGATGCAATGGGATTCCCAGTGAGGCGATCGCAAGAGAATGAGGAGCGAATGGATTTAGAAGTTGGTGATGATCCTTCAGATCCTCAAAATCCTTTGCCCGAGCACGTGGAAGAGGAAGAATGGGGTGGTTTTGATGACAACGATACGGCCGTAAACAATGAGCATATAGAAATAGAACCACCGGTCGAGAAGAAAGGGAAACCGATGCCCAACAAGCACACCCCTGATGCGATCAAGAGACGAGTAAACCTCGGAGCAAGGGACAAAAAACGTCGAAAAGCAAAATGATAGGAGCATGAATGAAAAGTTTGCGAGTGGATCATCCTGAGATTCTAGAACTACGGTAAGTTCACCTTGTCGGATTCCTCAAGTTCTTCTCCAGTCTAAACAATATCAGATGTGTTCCGGTCCATACGTAAATTTCCCCATTTCATGACTGGACTAGTCGATTGGTCAATGGACGTAGTCGACGTGTAAATTGAGGCGATTCATAAATGGACTTAGTTCATTCGTTAATGTCCTAAAGTGGGTAGTATCCCACCGCACAAATGCATAGTTCTAATAGTTGATAATCCTTCTTTCTTTTATACTAGACTACTTTATTATGACCTCGCCGGCGCTCCCTCAGATTATCGATAACTTCCCTAGGGAGGTCAAAAATGAGTTTATATGCTACTAAGAGGTGCAACTGCTGGAAAAACGAACGTAAATGCTCAGTTTACTATTATACTGATAAGGATTATGACTGTAGATTAGCTAGCTAGTATAGTATTATGTACTGAGAAAGCACTAGTATCGAAGGAAAATAGCGACAGTGAGGTGGTTGAGGGACCCAGGAGAAGTAAACGGCAGCGAGCTAATACTGCTGGGGAGGTGAGGGGTAAATAGTACTTGTATATAGACTAGTTGAGATACAAATTAAAAGTGTTTATATATAGACGTAGTCTCTTCATGAATAGACTCCTATTTATACGTCGACTACGTCCATTCATGAAATTGGGAAATTTACGTACGGACCGGAACAGATGTTTTCCGGAACCGTGTGGGGAGATACCGGATATGAGGTTATTTTATACTTACTTTATAGTATATGAATTCGTTTGACTCTTAATATTGGTAAGAATCACATCTTGAATCGGCCGATCATAACTCTCTCTCGAGCTCTGATTCCAGATCCCAAAACAACCAATTGCGATTGATGTTCCCCTTAGCACAGCAATAACAGGATTGAACAGATTATCGCACTCTCGAGGATATTCATGTACTACAACATCCCAATTCCGCCATTTCTTTTTTTTTTTTTCTGCGGTAGAGGTCTTCCTATGTCTAACTTGTCACCTGATCTAGGCACAGTGTCCCCTAAATCAGGCTATTTCCTCCCTCCCCATGAATAAAGGTTAATTTTTTCTACGTCTTGCCACATAAAAATTTAACCTTTATTCATGGGGGGGGGATAGTAAAACATATCCACTTGTACGAAGGCAGTCCGTTGGAAGTTGCTGAAACTCCGATCACCGTTCTTCAAAGACTCATAGCCTGTTTCAGATACTTCTTTAAGTCCATCCATATAGTAGTGATAAAGGACTTATATCCGCCTATGTCTAGCATTCTCGGATAAGTCGGCAACGGCGGGCCACCAGACGGTGTGGCTAGGGTGAATTGTTGACGGCATGACGATAGTTTATTACCACTTAGGGGTAAAGTCCGCGATAGAAGCGCCATGACACTTGCATAATTCTAGTTGGGTAGCAAGTGAATTCTACACACCGGACGATGCAGATTCCGTAACTGGGCTATCTGCTGCACATCTATGCATAATTGCTCTATGCAACAGTATGTATGGTATAAAATGAAATCCGGATGTTGAAATGCGGTCTCGGGCCCCGACCGAGTATTTCCTTCTATTTCCACCGCTGAGGTTAGATGAGGTAGATGCATAGATGGTAATTTGCAATATATAGTGTGAGGCGTGGGTGCTTCTTCTATATTTCTGTTGTGCATCTCTCATTTAGACCTTTTATAAAACTGGGCTGTGTGCATATTCGTTCGATAAAAGTCCAAATATTTTAAGTTCAATATAATCGACCACGTTCTCCGCAAGTATTGCGATCCCCTCACTTTATCTAAAGCCAGTGACATATCATGGCTGGAAATATGTCATTCTCATCATCTTCTTCGACAACAGCAGCAGATATGTCCGATAGAGATATCGAAGGACAGAAAACTCAACAGAAGCGAGCTAGACATTGGCATTTAGTCTTCGATCAAACTCATGTTACACCCGAAGTACTTAACTACCCGTACAAGGGTTCGGGTACTGAAGACGACCCTTATGTAGTGGAATACATACCGAACGATAGGAGAAACCCCATGAATTGGACAATGGTGAAGAAATGGACGATCACTTTTTTGGTGGCAGTTGTAAGTCCTCCCCTTTTTTTCGTTTCGCCTGATACTCGCCTACGGATGCACTTCCCTGTGTCTTTAGGCATGTGTAACGCAGAGGATCACTCACACACTTGCATAAGCCAATCCTGCACACATTGACATGTGCCTTTGTACTTTGTACCTCGCTAACCATGCTTGCAGGCCACTTTGGCAGTTGCGTTCTCCTCTTCGGCATATACTGGTGGTGTAGAAGAAATCATGATGCAATTCAAGGTCGGATCGGAAGTCGTCACATTAGGAGTCTCCCTCTTCGTCTTGGGTTTTGCGGTTGGTCCTTTGCTGTGGGCTCCTCTGTCTGAATTATATGGTCGGCAAGTTCTTTTCATCGGAACTTATGCCGCCTTGATGGCGTTCAATGCCGGGGCTGCAGGCGCTCAGAACATCCAGACTCTCCTCATCCTTCGGTTCTTTGCAGGAGTATTCGGTTCAAGTCCCCTCACAAATGCTGGGGGAGTTATCGCAGATATGATGTCTGCGTCTCATCGAGGTATTGCCATGGCTGTTTTCGCTGCTGCTCCTTTCATGGGTCCGGCTCTCGGTCCTATTGTAGGAGGCTTCTTGGGTGATGCTGAAGGATGGCGATGGGTTGAAGGACTCATGGCCATTCTCACCGGAGTGCTTTTGATCATTGGTGCCCTGACAGTCCCCGAAACTTATTCGCCAGTCATCCTCAAGCGACGCGCCAACAAGATGTCTGCTATGACTGGCAAAGTCTACAAGTCTAAGATCGAATTAGACAATGGCACTAAATCCATCAAGCAGGAGTTCAAGATTGCCTTATCTAGACCTTGGATCTTGTTGTTCAGGGAACCTATTGTCTTCCTACTCAGCTTGTACATGGCGATTATTTATGGGACGTTATACATGCTTTTCAGTGCATTCCCAATCGTTTACCAGCAGGGAAGAGGCTGGAGTGCGGGGGTTTCGGGTCTCGCCTTTCTTGGGGTGATGGTCGGCATGATGTTTGCTGTAGGATATTCGTTATGGGATAACAAACGTTACAACAGTGTTGCCGCTCAACACAAAGGCATGGCACCCCCAGAAGCAAGACTTCCTCCTGCAATCATCGGTAGTTTTGCCTTGCCAATAGGACTCTTCTGGTTCGCCTGGACAAACTACCCCAGCATTCACTGGAGCGTCAGCATTATCGCCACAGTGCCCTTTGGATTCGGCATGGTGTTAGTGTTCTTGAGTGGCATGGGCTACCTAATCGATACATACGTCATCTACGCTGCTTCGGTTCTTGCAGCCAACTCAGTACTTCGATCACTATTTGGCGCTGCTTTCCCTCTATTCACTACTTATATGTACCATAATCTTGGGGTTCACTGGGCTTCCACGATTCCAGCTTTCCTTGCACTAGCTTGCGTCCCATTCCCATTTTTGTTCTATAAGTACGGTGAAGCGATCCGCATGAAGTGCAAGTTCGCGGCGGAAGCGGCACGTGTCATGGCGCAAATGCGAGAAGCCACAACAAGCGAAGATGCCGCGGAACAAAAGGTGGAGGAGATGAAGGACAACGAAGCCAGAGTTCGCACTCAGAGAAGTGTATGCGGAGAAGAAAATGGCACGGAGAAGGATGAGTTAGCAGATGAGAGGAAGGCAGGAACTGAAGACTAATGATTGTTTATGTTTGATATTTTGAAAAGCGAGTTAGCGATGAAGCGGGAAAGCATTAAACTGGGTTAGAACAGATAATGTATATATTCGATAGATGAATTTGATATCCTCACGACTTACAGAACAATATAAGCACTATATGAAGGATATACTCTCCTTATTCTAATGTGCGGTACGAGTGATATATGTGATTCGTGTCCATTCTAGCCAAGCCGCTGATATGAGTAAAGGTCTCGGAAGGATCTATTACCTTGCGTAGATATCTTGCCATGGATCAAAGACGACTAGATTTAGAAATCAATTTGATTGTCGACGGTAAGGTAGAAGCAGAGTAGAATTGGGTTGGGTTTGCAGTAGTACCCAAGGAAACAATGATAGCATCATTTGAGCAGTCTCCAAGAAGTTGAGAATTTTGTGCTTCGTTAGAAGCACAAAAAGCTAGTTCTATGAAATTGTGGCTTTGCTGTGGCTTGACAATCATGTTGTTAATCCTTCAGACAAACTAATTTGAATGTTGTCTCGACTTGACCCAGGAGCCAATCTAGGTCAATCAATACAACATTGCACGGAATCTGCCAGAATGGTAGGGACAACCATGCATTGTTGCAATATAATAATATTGACGGAATGGGATGGTGGCTCCAGATCGCCCCTTATCTGTACATGACGTGGAAGCGCAACGAGCCTCTTGACGAAACCTCAACTGTACGAGACTACAGACTAGGTGGCGTTGGGAGCATTTACCATATACTTACACTGCAGTGAAGTATGACTGTCGAACCGCCCATATCCCAAACGTTCGACAAAGAGTTGCACATCAAATCTTGGTGAGGATTATGTCGCAGAGCACCCCCGCCGCACACCAGATGCTCGGGTCATTCTTTTATCACATCCTACGTTACGAAATTGTTGAGATGTGCCTCAATGATCCTTCAATAAAAGTTCCATGATAGAGTTCCCAATCCAGTGATTGCGATCTTAACTGTAATCACTTGATATTGGGGGCTCATTCACCCAAACTTTTGCTTTTATCCCTTTCCACTCGTAATCTACCGCGCCATTCACCATCTATGTATGCTTGTCAATCTTTTTCATTGCGTATTTCTGTCCATTTACATCTTTTTTTCGCGTGAGTATGACGCCCTCCGATTTTCTTCCAAAGGAAGACTCTGTTGTAAGCTCTAATAATGCCCATTATTCTGTCTGACGGAAATGCCAACTTGGTTGCGACTGTCTCTTTCTTGATCATCGATAGTATGATCCTATTTCTTCGTCTGGTCTCGAAACGAAAGACGCAGTCGGGTGTTCATTTGGACGATTGGTTCATTCTTGCAGCTTATTTGGTGTTTGCAGCACAGTCTTCAGTGATCATATATGGTGAGTGCATGGAATCGTGAGGTCTAATGGTATTTACTGACCTGGCCTTACGTGTAGATGTGGTTGCTATTGCTGGTACCCTTGACCCAGGATTAATCCTCAGACCCTCTAATCAATTGAGAATGCTTGAGGTAAACCCCTACTACAATCGACCCTGTAGGGTACACTGACGTTCGCGGCAGTTCCTGTGGATCGGCAGTCTGCACTACCCGCTCGTCATCACAATGGTGAAGCTCTCAATCTTGAGCTTCTACCTATCGATGTTTGCAGTTGAGAAGTCGTTTCGAATTGCTGCTTGGGCCGCAATTTGCCTCTGTGTAATCTGGGGGATTGGTACCATGTATTTGACAGCATTCGGATGCAAACCTATTATTGCTGCCTATGACCTGACACTCAGGCTCAAGCCCACTACACGTTGCTTTCCTTATGGGCTACTAGTTCTTGTCTTCGAGTCGTCAAATGTATTAATAGACGCATTCATACTCATTTTGCCGATATTTATCATTCACATCCTTCATTTGCCTCTACGAAAAAAGCTTCTCCTCGTCCTGGTATTCTGGACTGGTGGTTTGTGAGTCCAAATTCTCACAGAGCTTCATTTTGCCTAATGATTGCTACTAACCCTATCCATAGTGTTATGATAACATGCATTTTACGCATAGTATATTCTTTGAACTCCAAGGACATCTACCACTGCAAGCTTCCGGTCCCGCCTCCCTCCCCTTCTAAATCTTGCTAATTAGATGGTAGTTTCAAGCTTTTCTCTTGCAAACGAATGGCTCATGATAGAGGAAGGTTCTGCGATCGCCGCAGCTTGCCTTCCTACCTTCCGTCCTCTTGTGACAGCATGTTTCAAATTCACCGATGCATTTACCGAAAGGTTCACCTCAACTCGGAGCAGTCCTCGATCTCATGGCCTAGCTGAAAGTGGGTTTTCAAATGGGCATCTTCATAACGCGGGACATTATACTCGCTTCGATGAAGATCATCGTGAACAAGCTCCGGATTCTGAAGCTTGGGATACGGCTGGGGGACGTTGGCAACTGCGCCGAGAATCGATTCCACTTAATAATATCCATGTATGAAGATGTGGCGGGGTTCTTCAGATGTATATAGGTTGTTCTCAACGTTCAAACATAAATCAAACAATCTAATATATCTTTCCATGGGAGATGAAAGATATTACCGATCTCGTAGGTTTGAAGCTGGCTATGGATTATCTTTCTCCAATGTGAGTCAGGGTTTACTAAATTACTATCCAGCTAGCCGGCTTTATATATCTTCAACGACAGCTATTTTCGTTTACTCAAGGACAGCTACTATGCGGAACAAAAATAGAAGGCTGAGTAGAGTAGCTATTCTACTATTTAGCATAGAAATTATGCCTCAGTGCTTCCAAGCAGGGTGGGTTCTTGCAGGAAAACTCCGTGGTGATTCTATCTATTCCAGCATTTTGAAGTCCTTAGATTCTACAGTTTGTTATATATGTCTTCGACTTCATTACTTGAGCGAGAAAAATACTGAATATACCACAGTGGGAATTCGTTGGTAGCCAACCACTTAACTACTAATCTATCGATTCAAGGCTTGTATATAGTAGAGCGGACAGACTACCCAATGCTCCACGTTCCATAATCATTTCAGTCGATATTCGCTGAGGTACCTATGGGTGGACTATGATGAATAATGGCGTATCCATTGGGTGAGTTGATGAAAATATTTACTATCTATTGGCTGTGCCACCTTTGGTTTTGGCGCGTGTTGCCTCTTTCTGGGGTTTTGGATGAGTTGAAGGTGGCATGGAGTGGATAATATTTGATGGTTCACAGGAATATATACACAAGTGGAAAATGGAACGAGAAAGGAAATGACAGAAGAAAGAAAGGGAAAGAAAGGAAATGAAGAGGAGGCAGGCTACTTCACTTCTTGTATATAAATTTCTAATTACTTGTTGCTTTTGCAAGCCTTTGCTCTATGGAATAAGATTGGATCAGAAGGAATGACGTGGGAATAGAAGGGATATTGATTAATACTGATCTAATGAGCATTTTGTGAGATTTAGAGCTTGGTGTGAGGTGCTTACAAGTTACATTGAATCTGAATCTGTCTATCTATCTGAAGAACTTACTAAACAGCAGCTTGAAGCCTTGAAGGAGGTTTATATCCTCAAGCTGTGCCAACTAAGTGATTCTGGGAGACTCTATAGCTTAAAAATTGAAAGAATTGTGTATTTGTCAACTGATGATCGTTTCTCAATCTGGGAATGGCTTCATATTTTCATAAGAGCCAGCCAGCATTGGTCACTAAAATTTTCAAGCATTTTCAAGGAAGCCGTCGACTAAGAATGCCCTGCAACAAGATCTCTTCCTCCAAGTATATTTGTTAGGTAAGAAAAACTCTGCATCTGACATCCCAAGTATCGAACTGTCTTTTGATTTGAATGCTCGTCAAACAGATACATCACTGCGGATGGAGTCAAGAAGTTAAAGGATATCAAATGTGTGATCGTTCAAGACTTGGATGCGTAGAGAGCCCCTACAGTACAGGGATTTCGAATGAGTTGTGTAGAAGCGATTTATGTACGCTGGACAATTCTGGACCGCGTCGGGGTTGAGGTGATTGGACTATCTGAATCAAAATCATGATCCACGTTGAATATCACTTTCAATTGCTTTCAGGACAACCGCTGCAAATGCCCAAGAGATGAATTTCGTGATGCAATATATACTATCTTTGCTCATGTGAGAAAGCTCGATGAGTTTACTTCTGGAATACGTCGGATTGACCTATCAGCCTAAAACACAAGACAGAGTTAGCGACGTGGATACAAGAACCGAGATGGAAGAGACAGGATGAGGAGCGACTGACATACGAGGTGAATGGGTTTCGCAGCTTTGGTTTGCGAAGAGCAGGACAGGAAGCTGTTCGGGACTTCGTCATGGGTACTGAGCAGGAGTGATTTTGGTGGATTAGGGGACCTGTGTCGCTTGGAAATGAGGAAAACCTTAACTTTGACATCGGGACTCCGCTCTCCATTCTTGAATTCTCAACCAGAAGGCTTCGTGAGGAGCTTAAGCTGGGTCCTCCGGTAACAAGCGTGGCGTATGAAAGACGGAGATGGATCAGTCCCTATTGTGGCTGTCCCCATTCCCACTGCCACTTCCACCACTGTCCAAGTGATTTCTGTCCCTACCGTTGAAATGCCCATTGTTGTCGATTCCCTCGTTGTCGATTCCAGATGACTATACCAGTGACTACCCCAGCTCACTGAATTCCTAACTCCTGGAACCAGAGATGATTTCACCTCCAAGGACTCTGGTTGTACCGGAGCAAAATTGGTACCAGAAGAACAGAGAGACTATCCGAACAGTTGGACTCATGGCCCTTGGTGCCACACTTGTACTTGTACTTGTTCCAAAGTTGATCTGGAACTCTTAGAGAAGTATTTCCCTTTTCAAGTATTTCCCTTTTCCCTGCCCTCTAATAATGTGATTTGTGATTTAGGAGTTGTGTGCTACTGAGATTTGTGCTTCTTTCCCCAAATGATAAGAAGATCTAGAGGAGTATTTCCCTCTCCCTCTCGTTTGCTAACTTGGATTATGACTTAGGAGTCCGATACTAACCTTTCACCTACCAATATGCGAAATCTTAGAGAAGTATACCTCTGGCTTCGAAATTGCTAACCCAACTCGTGATTTAGGAAACACATACTGACCTTAATTTCCTGCTGGTGTTGGAATATTCAGAGAACTGTTACCCTCCCTCCCCCACTACTAACTCATATTGTGATCTAGAATCTTCACACCGCCAATCTTTCTTCCCGCCGATGCGAGAGATTTCAGAGAAGTATAATTTCACTCCCCTTAGTACTAACGTTTGCGAATATAATTTTCCACATGGGTCCTGACAATCTTAAACACAATCTGGCCCTTGCGGAGACTTTGAGTATCACTTATGTGATAATAGATTTCAACTCTAGGGAATGGGTTTTTGTCGATCGATATTCACGTTGATGTTTAAGGTTATGTTCGTCAAGGTCGTGGTCAGAGCTGTGGTCGTCGTTTTTCTGGCTGTAGATGGGGCATGATGTGTTGATGGGAAGATGGTATGTTTATCTCGTCATGAGGCAGTAGAGAGTACAGGAAATCGTCTGAGAGTTGGGATTGATGGCTGAAGTAGTCGATATTGGCGGTGGTCGTTGTTGTCATCATCGTCGTTGATCTTGTCGTCATCGTCGTCCGAGATTAATGTTGCCGTTGTCGTGGAATTGGTGTTGTCATTGTGAAAATGGTATTTTCGTCGTCTGGAATTAATGTTTTTGTGTAATCAGTATCGGATGCTCATGGTCATCGGAATGCTGTGGATGGTCAGGGATTTGTTAATACTCCTGAGTCCTCAGCATGAATCATTATTGTTATCATTCGGAGTTTGTGGTTCCTTAGACCAAGGTTGTACTTGTCGTCGGTCAGTGTTGATATCCTCAGTTGGAAGTCTTGTTGTCGATTATGGGTGTGGTTGTCGGGGGTGATGGCTATAGATATATAGCTTAGTAATTTAGCAGCTCTATATATGGTTCTTCGATATAATGGACTGAATAAGATCTATTCCAATTTACTATGTGTTGCAATTTACTATGAAGTCCTGATTGACGGAGTGCAAATACCCATCACGTGCTATCGACTCCACATCATTCTGAGCTCTGACGCTTCTGAGTCTGTCTATCATGACCACTGCTGAGCACTACCTCCAAGCTGCCATGCAAATCATCCTCTCTTAGTGGTTGTACTATGTCTACCGACAGCGCTCTAATTGTCATTCATACACATTCGCACCGTCGATAACTCGGAATGAAGAGGGTTTCTCTACCTAGGACTAAGGCCACGCGCGCTCTCTGGAATTAAATCATTGAAAACTCTAGCTTGGGAGCGATATCTGATAAATGGAGGAAGCAAACACTACAGCAGTACTGTATATTCCCAAGAGAACAACTGAACATAGTAGGAGTGATGATTGAGTCGTGTCTCTCTCAGTTCGTCCGTCGCCAAATTTGTTAATCCGATTACGATTTGAATCAATTCCACTCGGTGAAGTGTATCTGCAGACTTTGATACCTTCTTTCCACCCATAGTATTAGCAACTCTTATGATTGATACTACACATCGCGATTGATGCTCGCTCCATTGCAGTATCACGCAAATGGAGAAGTCCTTGTAGACTTTGGAGATGGTTAAGATGTGGCAGCTTGTCAGGCCACAAGTGGACTGATTGCACGAGGTTGATTCGGGTTGATTATTATTACCTGTGTGGAGGAATGCTGCTGTAGATTGAACTGTGGTTCTCATCTCATGTGGCTGGCAATGGCGTATTTGTGCTCCCAATATTGTCAACTTCGTAGTGAAGCGGGAAAAAATGGGGAGAGATACCCAGAGGGGGAGGCAGTATGTTGCAGGAAATGATCCTAGGTCTTGCTAATTGGATTACGGTGCAATCATTCTGTGCGAGCTGAAATAGTTTTCAAACTCACAATTGGCCAATTGGAGATAATAGATATTGAGATCCTGATATACAAAGGGATATCGCTACACGAGCAGTACTGAAATGTGTGGTGCTTTGTCGTCGGGGACCCTCGCTCATTTGACAGGGGTATGCTGAACATTAGCCGAGTTTTATACAATTAGTAGTTCTAGTGGTCGGCTCTTGCTTAGTGGCTCAATTGGATTCAGGCTGCATATAATGCATTGACAATTATTTGGGGCAGATATCAACATGGAGTCGTGATGCTATCCTCCCCCCTGAACAAAGGTTATTTTTTCTACCTTGCCACCTAGAATTTTAACCTTTGTTTAGGGGGAGAATAGTAGCCAGTCGATCAGACTATATTCTACACACTGTCATCCTATTTGCCAGATCGTGTACACACTTCTCGAACAACGTGCATGTTGGATCATCACTATCTCCCCCCATGAATAAAGGTTAAATCTTTACATGGCAAGACGCAGAAAAACATAACCTTTATTCATTGGGGGGGTGGGGGAGGCGGATTGTATCCTTCTGAGGCAGTAATGTGGCACAGGCAGGTGCAGGCCATGCGGGTGAGCATGCCGAGCGGTTCTTTCCATGATCGATCCCTGGCTATTCCTGTTGCGAAAGGGTGTGGACTTGCTGACGCACTGCTAGTTGCAAGATGCATGACTGGCGCGGGGCTGTCTTACTCAAATGCAGCATTTTTGGGGCCTGTTAGTTTCCGCTGCATCTGTACGTATGTTACGGGATTTTTTTGTGGCGTTTTCCTTTCTCCGCAGTCTACTTCGCGGTTCTTGACCATGCCTTGCTACCGAGTCTTCCTCTCTGCAAGTACGTAGATAGGAGGGTCTACCTAAAGCCATCGGTACCTATTGGTTGAGCGATGAGCAGTCACAAAAATGATCATTATGTGAGGATTTTGCGCGAAATACAAATTGTAGCATTTAATGATACGTTGAGAAAGGACCTCGGAAGACGAGTACAGTGTAGATAGTAGGTCCATTGCCTACACAAAAGCTCTTAATCGTACAAATTCCGAAACTGAAACGGGCAAAAGAAAAAAACAAGTCGTGAAAGAATTTCCGATTACATCGCTCATTGTAGCTCAACGAGAAAAGACTGTACACCTTGGAGCTATGGAACTCGAAATCATAGTCTCTGGCTATACCATTTCCTCCACACTCTCTGCAACATCACGGTTTTCTGCACACTGGCTTAAACTGGCTGGCGTGTGACAGTAACTTGCGCCGTCTTTGTGATCCCGTCTCGCTCTCTCAACGTGTCTTTCACATTATGCAGACCCTCTACCTTCACTCCATTCGTGCTTTGGCTGTTGTATTCTACAAGGTTGTGTTCGTCGCTAGTTCCTTCTATGATTTCATTCGAATGGAGACGAGTAGTTCGTGGCGGAGATGATTTGTTGCTGCTCACCCACAAAGAGTCCCTCGATGCAGAGGCCCGTGAGCCAGTCAACACCGACCAGATGTTGCTCCTAATTTGCACCCAAGATGCCGTGGCGAAGCTCCTCAATGTCGGAAGAATTCCTGCCATGAAGTACATGCTGACTTCAATTATGGTGAACTCTTGCAATTTAACGGATGCCCAAGTCGGGTCGGTCAGAGCGTTGACTCTTCCGAAAAGTACTATGCGAACTATTGCGCAAATCAAACCACTGGTATACGTTGGTGATCAAGCATTTTCTAGAAGGTGACCGAAAGTTACTTACATGCTTCCGAGAAGGAAAGTCAAGGTGACAGCGATCTTAATTCTCTTGGACATGTTCAGAGTCCAGATCGTAGGAATTGGTAAGACCATCATCGCAACGTCTGTGATGATGTTTGGGATGCTGTAGTATTGAAACATCTTGATGCGCTCAACACAGTGGCCATGGATACTTTTGTTCCATACAGCGGCGATTGGAATGCATTGCAAGAGCGAGGTCAGTGTCTCACTGATCCAAGTGGCAACGACAACGCCAATGAGGATGTAGGTAAACAGGCGCGTTCGCCTCGAGGCAGAGAAAACGTCTAGATAGAGGTGCAAGATAGACAACTTCGGGAACGTAAATGACGAGATGTAGAGGACGGCTATGGCGTATTTGATTTTCAATGCGGGAACGAGCTTTTGGGGCTCATACTTCTGGACATACTGAATATGCCTCCCTACTCCTGCGGCATTGGGCATCGCTATGTTCGAACAAGTTAGCACAGCTTGGAGAACACTTATCACCTCCTGTTGAAGACCTTCCGATCTGCCTGTAGATTAGCCTATGAGAGTAAAATACTGACCTAAGCCCATAGCACACTGGCCCATGACAAAGAAAAAGCCCACATAGGAGAACAAATCCGACAAACTAAATTTTCGTCCTTGCGATCTCTGCGAAACTATTCGTATGAAAACAAAGAAAACATTGAGTATGGTGAAAACGATGCCGACAGCAAGTAGTCCAGAGCTAGAGTCTTCCGCCAGGTATTCCGGGGAGGGAGGAGCCATCGCGGTTTTCAATTTCTCGATACGCAAATGGTAGCAGACGCAAAAACTGTTCTTAAGTGTATAATCACGAAGCGTACTTTCCACTCTTTGTGTCGAAAGGAAATTATATTGAGTATGCGGAGTTAGGAAGACTCGATTGGTCAAAGACTGGCCACTCTGAAGATCTTATGCGTCGCACACTGTAGGAAGCTGTGGCACATAGTCTACTTCTGACGCTGTAAGGATGTACGGGGTATCTATCACATAAATGGCGACACAGAAATTTGAAGATTGCGCGGTAATCCAGACACACTTGTATCGTCCTGCCTCTCCTGGAGCATTATCTCCTCAAATGTGCGGCCAAGAGAAATCCAACGGACGGAATTTTAGGGGGAGTTGTCCGATTGGCATGCCGAGATGGAGTAGGATTAGGAGGCTTGATTCGATATCCTAAACAGTGAGTAGTAGCCTTGTCATGCCATGGCTTCTAGATCAATGAGAGAACCAAAATGAGACGTTGCGCGTATATTGCCAGATATCTTCGGATAAAACTGCGTCTGGGACCAGATATGTTTCGGGGTTTCGGTGGAAATAAGTCAGGATAAAGGGAAAAGTGTAGGAGGACGAATCCCAATACTAAAGCCACTCCATATTCCTTGAGGTTTCTTACATGATGAAGGTTACACGTGCATGAGAATTTACGCAAAAAGTCCTGCGGGTTAGGTTTCTTGTGCTTGATCCTTGGGGCCACACTCCTCCAACAGCTATTCGCACGGTCCATGAGCGTAGTAACCTCGCCTGAGGTATGTAATTGGTCTAATCGTATCAAATGTTGCTGTAGTACATCGGCTATTGAGGAAGTGAATAGCTAAATCATACGACAACCAGTCGTGCCGCCGCCACACACGACGGTTCCACTTGTTCACTTTATAAACTACTCGTTTGGCTTTTTTTTTCTATTTCAACGTTTGGCAATTACTTCGTGCAACTTGTATTAAAACCGTCATGGATAAAGAACCAGATTACTTGTTGATGCGGGACATGCACGCCTCAATTCGGTGCGTACGCCTGCCACTCTTTGGCTGTCAAACCTATTCTAATCTAGGGGTCAGACTGAACCTACAGCATTACCTCTGGAAAGATGGCCTCGGCTACCTCTTGCATCCTTCGGTTCGTTTGAATGGGCCGAACACTAGGATTGCGGATCTTGGGACCGGCACAGGGCAAGGGACTTTTCCAGCTTTACTGTTCTGCTTGGGTCCACCGTCTGACTTTTATCGTGTAGAATCTGGTTACTAGATCTTGCTCGACAACTACCGGAGACCACACAGTTATACGGCTTCGACATTTCTGACTCTCAATACCCCCATCCAAAATATCTACCACATAACGTTAAACTAGAACTTTTAGACAACCTCACGCCAGACCCACCCAACGATTTGCAAGGTAGTTTCGATGTCGTCCATCTGCGTCTTTGGCTTGGTGGTGTTCCGAATGGAGATCCCACAGTACTGCTAACACACGCTTTGAAACTGCTACGTCCTGTATCCCATTCTGGCCAACGAAAAATAATATGTTGACTGGTAATTACAGGCCCAGGAGGATACATTCAATGGAACGAATTTGATCCTCTTCGATCAATCGCTGAAGGTCCAGACGGCGAAGTTTCACCTCAAGTCAGTAAGCTTTGCACCTTGACACAAAAAATCAAGGATCACAGGTAAAACATTTCTTTCGCAATTCAGACCTTCCGTTTCTGAATGTCATTTCAATTTCTGACCCTTGCAGATGGATTGAGCGTCTGCCCAAGTCGTTCCAGGAATTTGGATTAGAGAATGTAGAAGAAGTATTTGCATTTGAGCAGCCGTGGCAGTCAAGAATGGCTTCCGATTTGGCCTGCAGCGTGGTTCATGAGATGAGCAATAATCCAAGTCCTTTTGTGCAGCAGAAGCTCAAGGCTTTTGATATTTCAGTACCATCAGCATTTGCTGAGATCTCTAAAGGTGCTCGTCTGGTTCAGCCGTTTTGCATCACTGTTGGGAGGAAGCCAGTCCTAGATGAGGCTACTGCCAAATAGACTTGGATAAGTTGTAGAAAAAAAGGTTGGCAATCAGGTTGGCTGGCTAGAGGGGGCATTACTTCTATGTGCAAAGTACGTATTAAAATCACGAATGAAGCAAGCAATCAAATAATGTCATCATTACATATTGCAATTTCCACTAAGGTGTTAAGAAGCTCGCCGCAGCCATCCCTTCATGAATGATTCATAATGAAAAATTCTGATTATGCCCGATTTTCAACCACCAGATTTCCCGTTCGACGATTTGATCCCGACCAACATTCACCCCAGATACCTTTAGAAGTCAACATCTAGTCGCGGACTAGATCTGTAACTCGGAACTCCTGCGTAGTCGGGTCCAAATCCTCAACTGCAGCGAGTCTGCTCCAGGCATTCGCAACGAAATCATCCAGATCTGCCGATATATCATTGTCAAAAACTTGTTTGTTGTAAACATTTCAGTCTGTAAGGGCTAACATACCAAGAGAGATTGGGGCTGCTGCACCCAAGGTGATAAGTCCGAGCAAAGCGTAAATGGTATTATGAAGCTTCATGGTGATTGAATATCGCGGTACGTTGGTATATCGTCGTACGTTGGTATATCGTCTGATGTCAAATCGGTTTTGTGATGATGTAAGACAATCAATCTTGCGTTGTGCTGCACTACTGGATTTCACGCGCTGGATACGATAAACACACAAGTCTATATATCCATAGAGTTCGCTCCTCCACCGATAACAGTTTGCCCGAAAGCATATGAGGCACAGTGCTTTCAGCCAAACTTCGATCGTAGGACAAGAACGTGAGAAGCCTGGTGATTGGCAAACGAAAAGAGTCACACCGGGTTGCTGTGCTGTCGTACTTCATGTAAGACCTGTATTTCCCTTTTTTTTTTTGAGGATATAAACACTCCATTTCCCCTGTAATTAGTTCTTCAGATAAATCGAATCACATGCATTTTTACTTGCATTTCTCACAGTATATCCGGCGGAGGAGGAGTAGACGCAAGAACCAATAAGATTTAGGTGATGACCGACGGCATGTGAAAGAGGTCGCATTTACGCATTAAACGTTGTATTATCTGCTTGAGGTCAATATCAGCATTGGAATCTTTTTTGGAAAGTGCTGCGGAACCATCAACAAGTGGATAACTTCATCATAATACCAGGCACATTCAAGGCGCAGACCAACACGAAGAACCCCTTAAGTTGCAGAATATCTTCAACGTCACCCCACCTTACTTTTTGAAAAGAGGTTATTCCTAGAACAGAAGTCGCTCTTGTCCAGTGTACTACGATATTCAAGTCTTGATATGCCGAATGCCGCAGCAACGGGCATTCCCATCGTAGCATTGGGATGAATTTATGCTTCAATCCATGTTTAAAAACCTTCAAATGTGCATATTCACACTGCAGTATTACCCAAATAATGCGGCAGTAAGGCACAGCGGGGGGATGTACGTCAAAAGAGTGTAAGATTGAGCGAGAATATTGTGGTGGGGTAGGTAGTGTCAGGGCTCAGAAATCGGCATTTTTGGAAAGTATTCAGTGCATGCTCGGGGAGAAAAATTTTCAATTTCAAAATACGACGTGAATGGGATGCAGTGTCGAATACGAAGAAGAAAACGCAGTTTTGTAGTGCATGCCCAGTAGGATGATCCCTAACATGGTCCTACGCGAAGGATTTCAGGGGGTGGAACGGATGCTGTGTATGCGCCTGTATGTATGTATCTCCGAGCCCTTTATCTTTAGAATTTTCGAAGGAGAAAACGAACAGTAGGTCTAGGTTCCAGTTTCCTAGCAAGTTCTCAGGAATATTTGTACATTATGGGTTTACTTTCTTGCCTTCAGGCCACGAGCGTGCAGTATCAGGCACTTCCTCCAAATGACACCACACCCAAGCATCCAGTCAGAATGTCTGCATCCTGGTGCCGGATGCTGGGCATCTTCGCCTTTTCGTTAGGACTCCTGCTGTTTGGTTTCCATCTAGGGAAATTGTCAAGCAACTCTGTAGAGAAGACAAACACTCGCTTGCTTCGTATGTACACCTGACCGACATCTTTGAGGAGAACGTTGCGCTAGATCTATGAAAGACCTTATTGACATCGAGATTATTTAGCCCCATATGGAAATGTCGAAGAAACCTGGCATCATAACCTTACATTCTCATCGCCGCCAACAGTTGACTCAGAAGCCGCTTGGTCGTCCTTGATGCCCAGTAAGTGTCTCCTAACAGCATCCCCTCATAATGTCTCGAGGTTTGGCTAAACGTACAGTTGGGAGAGGATTTATCTATCATCCGGATATATCTCCCAGGGTGAAAGGAATTGCTGTCTTCCACCAGCTTCACTGCCTGGTAAGTCGAGGCTATTTTGAATCCCACCTTGATTATCTCTCTGGCTGCATAACATATGCTAACATGACCGGTTACCTCTACAGCACGGGTTAAGAGTAGCGTTCTACGGCATGTATCATGAATTAGAAATAATGAACGGCACGCTTCCCAATGCATATATCCAAGCACAAACCGCTAGAGTAAGTGTAGGGCATCTGCGGCATTGCTTCGATTACCTGAGAAGAGCACTCATATGTGCGGCGGATACCAATTTGGAATACGTGAATCCAGATACAGATGCGACAACAGGATGGGGATACCCCCGGATGTGTCGTGATTTTGAAAGCGTGAAGATTTTCGCGGAGACGTGGAAGAATAGTACGGATACGGGAATAATGTAAAGAAACTACTCAGGAATCTCAAGAATAGATCACAGACACAAATCTTGGGTTGTAAGAGTAGCTGTGTTAATAATTAAGTGCGAATTCAGCCACATCAAATGTTCAACGATGAAAGCATCGAAGGACAAATGACTGAAGAAATGAAGAACATTGACACTAGCCATTAGAAAATAGTACAACACAAGCTGTAATACACCGGATGAACTAGCTCTGACACCTTCTTACCCAGAATATAAATGCCAATCTCCCGAAGATTTCACTCATGCCGCAAGATTGAAATGTCCGACAAGTTAGTCATTCTTGTTCTTGCCCACATATCCAGCTTTTCCCAATTCACGCACTCGCGATCATTGTACACTCGAGAGACAGGGCGTCCATCACGCCAAATGAATGTTGCAAGGGATGTGTCTCCTCGACACATGGCAGCCTCGCGCCAGTATTCCAAGCAATGATCTATTTATTGTGTTAGAAAGAACATCGTTAATCCAATGAATAGTGAGGAAGAAGCGACGGCATAGATTTACTCACCGTAGTGGATGTCCTCCCTGTAGCGCTGGAGAGTAGTCATGTTGGGGTAGTAATGATCGAGATACCTGTGACGACGAAGGCGTTTCTTAAACAGGATGAGTTAGCACATAACAAGCGCAACATGCAAGATCGATGTTGAAATCAAAGGACTGACAATGCAGTGGAGCTCGTGGTAAACTGAAAGCTCCGCGACATAACCAGAGCCGTCAGCAAATTCAATTGAGTTTTCGCCTAGTTGGTGTAATTCATCCTTGGAAATCTTGATTGCAATTGCTAGAGTGTATTGTGAGGATTTAGTCGAGACATTGTGGGTGGAAATTGGACAGCATACGTTGTGGGAGACGAGACCATGCTTCATCGTGAACAGGGCGAGGAGGCCCGGTATAGACATTTGCATCGATATCGACGGTGAGTCGGCTTTTTTTGTATTCGAGGGCGCCATCGGCCTTCGCGGGGGCTCGTGAAGATGTTAGCATTTATTTCCATCTAAGATGAACAAGAATTCTTACAATAACTTAGGAGTGGCCGAACACAATCCGTCACCGTGGGACTTTGTCTCCACCACAAGCCAATGGTTCCAAGATTAGCCGTCACTAAAAGTATGAAAGCAATAATTTTAAATAAGGAAAGTCCAGCGAAAATTCTCCGGACAGTTCCGCGATTCTCTGCCACTTGGTTGATATCTGCCAGACATTTCTGACAGAGGTGTTGATGGGCGACTTCCTCATCTCTAGAGAGAGAATCAATGTCTTCGGTGTGGAGTTTAGAGTACTCTGTAGACGGCATCTTAAAACTTTGATGTGGAGATGTAAATGTAAAGCAGATATATGGTAAAATAAAAATAAAGATTGGAGGTAGAAGGGAGGAGCAAGGGGTATATTATCATACGTAGGTATACATAACACTCGTTATTCCTATTCAAGAAACTGTTTGCTTATTTCTTCGAATTCCGAAAGTATTGCCCAATATGTGCAAGAGGGGGGGCGTTAGCTCGACGTGCAAATCACCTGACGTTGTGTGCGTCTAGTCAAGGTGAGGGTGGATAGACTGGACTTATAGACGCACAAGTCTCAGGCGTCTACACAAGAAATGCAGATGCAGGAGCGAGTAGGTTATTTTCGCGACAACCATGGCCGAAGTATTCAGGTAAAACCAACACCGGAATAGGTTAATCCGAATTTGGAATCCGAAATCCAGATTCGAAAATTGTTATACGAGATTAGAGAAATTGTTTTAGGGAAGGCAGAGGTTTTAACAGATCAAAGAAAAAGCCCTATTCTCCTTGATCTATCGTCGTATGCGTCAGTTAGACAGTAGATTTAGCTTATGTATGACAGCACGGGAAAGTGCGGCGTTCATTGCGTGTGTTGTGACAGACTGTGCTTACTATCCGGTGGCGACGATGACAGTGAAGACTAGTTTAGTACGGCGGATAGAAAGCAAACTCGATTCTCAATACTGAAAAAGTGGCGGTGATTGAAGAATTCCCTTCTATTTTCACACATTCAACCCATCAATTGCCTAATATCCTCCGGAGGCCACCTAACCTGAGCGAAACTCAGACACCTCTTAATACTCTGCAAGAACTTTCTTGTAATCTCATCACCCATCACATGCCCCTTGTCACTCTCATGCAGCTTCTCCCGCGCACTACGCTCGTGGATACCAACCATAGTGACACCGATAGGCCAAGCAGCTTTCCCGATACTGAGCCGCAGATAGCCATCGTTTGCATCGACATAGCGTTTCTCTTGTGCAGCTTTGACGATTTCGACGACGGGCTCAAGGATACTTTCATCTAGGTCTCCTTTTTCGAACTTGCGGAAGAGCTAGATAGATGATGTTAGGCTTTGTTCTTGTATGAAATGTATCTGGGAACTTACCGGAGTCATATTTTCCTTGCTCTGAACCATGGCATTGTAAGCTGCCTTACTGGCAAATGTATCCCTCTTCTCCTTTTCTAAAGCTTGCTCCCATTCCGTCAACACCATTGTAAAGTAAGAAGCCAACTGTCTGAACAGATATTTCCTCCCCTCCTCATCCTTCGGTACCGTGTCCACCTTCATGTCCTTCTCCTCCACCAACTGCAACGTTGTCGGAATAGGACCTGTAGTCATCACAATGCCCAGTTTCCTATACCTCTTCAATCTCTGCTTATGAGTCTCTCCAAACAACTTCGCAGGATGTCCCATCTCCCTCAATTTCTGTATCAACTCCTCATCCTTAATATCATCCTCCTCAACCTCTTGACTATCCTCCTTCACCAATTCCGGCAGCCCTAACCTCTTCCTCCTTTTCCGCTCTTCTTCCGCCTCCCTCTCTTCCCTCTGCCGCCTAGACTCTTCAGCTAGCCTCCTGCGCTTCTCCTCGCGGACTCGAGCTGCTTCTGCTTCTTCGTCTTCCCGTTTGCGCTTTTGCGCCAGTTTGGCTTCTCGCTCTGCTTCGATCGCGCGTTGCTCAGCGAGATATTTGGCTTGTCGTTCGGCTTCTATTTCTGAGCGTTTCATGTATTTCTTTGAACTGTCCCCTGTGGATTCGACTTTCTTAGAGATCTCCTTCGCCATGAGAGATGCGAAATCCATGGTTGCGTTTAGTTACTTTCAGCGCCGGTTGCTATAGAGAGTACAAATATGTGATTGCTAAGCCTCAAGTATTGTACAGTATGTGGAGTAGTTGGGTCAATTCAGGTATGATTCCGGAGGATATATAATTGTTGTTGGTTGTCGCATGGCTTACGATAAGTGACTTCACCGGGACCGAGGCTGAACTTTTTTTTGACGCGGCCGCCTTGAGCTCTTTCCTCCACTGCATTCATTTCTTTCACACCTTATTATGCTTCATTGAATTTTCATATTTGCAGCTAAGATCTAATGTCATGGCTACAGCTACATTAGCCAAAGTTGATCGGCAGTCGGTTGTACCTTTCCATCTAAAGCTGTTTTACAAGAACGGCGCATTTCACAGGTAACTTCAGCCTTCTCCAGCCTCGACCTCGAAAGTACACATTCTTGTAGCAATTGGCTAAAACAAAGGCAGACTCGATGAATTCAACCCTCATGGCGAATTGCCCGCTCATGTTGACATATCCACATGGCAATCATGTACGCTGCGCGAATTATCCCATCTTCTGTTCACCGCGCTCCCAGACCTCATTCCGGATCCGGCGATAGGCACTCGTCTTTCCTTTCGACTGATATTTCCCGATACACGAAACACTACCTCGGCAACTGCTCGGTATATGACAAAGGATCTTGGTAGTATAATAATTGGGGACGGCGGACCGGGAATCATGCCGGATGATGAAGAGGCAGCGATTGTTGCAGGTGGTATAATGGCTGGGGGAATGCTGGGAGAGCCGGAGAAGACATTACAAGATGCGAGATTTGTGATTGGAGATTATGTCTGTTGTGCTATACTTCCGCCATTGCCGGATGGTGGTGTTGCACCGCCACCTAGTGGTCCATCGAGGGGTGGATTTGGTGGGGGTAGAGGAATGGGCGATTTTGGTGGGAGAGGATCAAGGGAGAACGGATTTGGTGGAGGGTTCAGAGGAAGAGTGGGACCACGAGGTGGTGGGTTCAATCAAGGAATGGGCGGTGCTAGCGGAGTGCCAAGTGGAGAATGGAGGAGGGGAGAGAGAGTCCCAGATGGTCCTTCAGGCGGAAGGGGTCGAGGTTTTGGAGGTGGATTCGGCGGTGGTGTTGGTGGACGAGGAAGATACTGATATTTCGAGCCTAATGAGAGCATCGACATTATCGTGAAAGCTTCATATCCATAAACGCATGCTAGCCGTACGTCGTTCCATGACCTGATTTCTCCGTTGGTATGCTCATACGTTTATTACGATCTCGAGACGTTTGTTTTGGCTTTTACCTACATCAACATCTCGGCTATAGCATACAAAGCACATTTTGATTATTAGAATATGCCATTCCACCGGTCATCCAGGAAATTGGGTATGGAGCCGCATTCGGTCATACTTTGATACATGAGAATCATGAGACGACAAGAACTCTTACTGTGGTGGTAGTTTAAATCATATCGGTAACCGGGATCATCTTTGTTTCATTCGGCTTGCATCTGTATGTTTCGATCGCCCTTCCCTTATTGACATATGTACAGCTCACTTCCGTTCGTCTCGCGATCCATCCCAGGAATTTCCTCCCCCCGCTCTAGAACTCAGCGATAGTGTCCCCTCTCCTCTTTCCCCGCATATCCCATTTTCCCTATTGACCTGTCAATGCTGCTTCTCTGCAAGTAGCAACCCCTCTCATTCTTACCTCAGTCTTGTAAGCCGCAATCCCTAGAAGCGTTGGTACGAACACCGCAAACACGAACGTAATTCTCGCAGTTCGTGCATTCCATCGGAAGTACTTGTGCCGGTTCACGCTCATATCTTTTCGCATAGGCGTTAGTATTTTACCACAACCGCTTCCGACTTCCTACGCAATTGCATAGCTGCTGGAGGGGTTGACATACTTGCGTACTTGACCAGCGCCGGGTCCAACGCGAGTGCTATTTCATGTTAGCTTTGCTCCGTTTTCTTGAAATATGTGTGAGCGCTTACGGTTATGATTACTTCCGCCTGCCATATTGAAGGTTGTTCTGCGATCACCAGGGAGTTTATTTTGGTGGGCTTGATGCTCAATTGCATACAATTGAGGTTTGTGATGTCGAAGTTAGAACAGGTATCGGATGTACGTATATCCGATCCGAGAGCTTTCCGGATATCCCTCACTCGTCTATAGCCGGCTTGTTTTCGATCGTGAGTGATTCATACAGTAGGCATCACCAGGCTTGGAAACTGTTAGGTCTTACTCTTGTACAAGGTAGATCTCCAATCATAGATTTCGGAATCCGAACAAACATGGACTTTGCACTCCACATGAATTTCAACCCTGCAACGACGAGTACAAATATCAGAGCATTTTCCTGTTCACACATGCCTCGTTCAATTCTCTGTGACCTCTGATAATCTAACACATTACAATGACCTCTATTGCTACAGCACCAGCTTCTTCGGAGCAACCAAAGATCAAACTCTACTGGTACTCACTTATTTCTCTGCCCCCACTAATGTTAACATCCTTTAACATAGACGTACAGGCTCAATGAATCACGTTCGCACCGACTTCTGTGGCTGCTAGAAGTGCTAAAGCTCCCCTATGAATTAGAGATACTGCATAGACTAGATACTAAGATTGCGCCACCCGAGTTGAAGAAACTTCATCCTTTGGGAAAAGCTCCTGTTCTTACTATTACGACGCCTCGTGCAGAGAAGCCGGTGGTACTTGTTGAGAGCGCGGTTATTATAGAGTGAGCGGTTTCATTTCCACCTTGGGTTTGATGAATGCTGGAGTCCAAATGATGGGTTCCGTGTATGTCCGACCAGGACTAGAGCATCTAAGGAATGATGAGATTCTTCGCAAATCCCTACCACCGCCGAGAATAGCATATTAATCTAATCGCTTACAGATATCTCCTAGACCACTTCGCTCAGGGCACGACACTTGTACCTCCCCGTTACAAACCCAATGAAGAAGGGCAAGTCGGCGGCGAAACGGAAGAATGGATGCGTTACCGCCACTACATGCACTATTCCGAAGGGTCTCTCATGCCTGTCCTTGTAATTGGGATATTAATGAGCGGTGATTTCATCCTCCCAACCCATTCCTCTACCTCTTTACCACCCAAAACTAACCTATCCCTTCACAGCACTCACCTCCCCTAGTATTCCTTTCTTCATCCGACCCCTCACCGGTCTCGTTGCCAACAAAGTCCACAGCGCCTTTTTGAACAATGAATATGCAACCCATCTCTCTTTTCTAGAGAGCCAAATCAAAACCTCATCTGGAAAATATCTTTGCGGTGATCATCTCACAGCTGCGGATATTATCATGAGTTTCCCGCTAATAGCTGCGAGAGAGAAATCAGGAGTCTTCACGAAGGAAGGTTATCCGGAGTTAATGGCGTATTTAGAGAGGTTGGAGAGCGAGGAAGGTTATAAGAAGGCGGTGGACATCGTGGTGGAGAGGGAAGGAGAGTTCATTGCGATTTGAGGCATTTGAGGGAGGCGAAATGCGTGAGTGTGATGGTGAGTGCGTTGAGTGGGCGAGTACGACGTAGGCATGAGGCGACGTAGGCATGAGGTGTAGGTCCGCCATGGTGCTTTTGTGATATATTCATCTTGTCCTCTGTGACTCGCCAATCACGACTTCATCATCACTAAGGGTTAACAAATATCTCAACTCTTTTACGAGACTGTTTCCTCCTATGCGCACGTCATGGATCGTTACCAACGCAAAAAATGTTACCATTTTAGTGATCTCAATCAGTTTTTGCACTGTTAACTCCAAGAAGGATCTAATCCTACCAGCCCCCGTTTTCAAAGCCACGTTCCAAAAGGCACCCCAGAATTTTGGCCATATGAAAAGGCCATCGAACCTTGTGGGTGTTTACCTAGTTTAAGGATGCGATCCTGGTCAGACAGAAGGATCTCGGACGTAGCCGGTGGTTGTTTTTTATTGATATTTTACCAGACTTGCAACGACGTCTCGATGCTGAATGAGAACCAGTCCAACGAGAAGGTGCTGTTGTATCTTCTATCTGCATTGCTTGAATAAGCAGTTTGAAACTTTGAATTTGGTATATTGGCTACTTCTGGTGAGTTGCCTGGATCTTGAATACATAGTATCCTGAGGAGTTGCCATAAAAGCTACCGCTGCAAAGAGTAAAACACGCTTGTCAGTGCCCAAAATTGGCAAGACATTAATGATCAAGTCAAGCGCACCCATCCGGATATAGATTTATTGAAGCATGAATCTGATTGTGCGTTAAGAAGCTAATGATTCATAAAGGTATATTACCAGCTACCGAACAATTCAACTCAGCAAACCGTTCACTCAAATGGTTCATGTTGGCACGGCCTACGTTTGCCCTTCTCCAGATGCAATATATCCGGTGCTCGTTGTGAGTGAAGGTTGCACTCAGCGAATTGTGCCGAGCACTTGCGATACGTCCAGAGGCATATCCAAAGGTACGTTCTAGAGTTGACCAGCTCCGCTGCACAATTTTTCTCATGTCTAACCCCCACAACGATCGATATGGTGCAGTGATGTGATTCTGTCCATCCAGAGCAGGTGGAGGTATGCCATAAGAAGGTAGTTGGAGTGGCTGCTCAGCGGTGAAGAGGCACGCGAGGGTATCCGGTAGGATACGAAGTACATTAGCAACGCTTTGTCGCGCAAGTAGCCGCTTTTGCCCCATGCGTCTTGGGCCAAATTAGAACTAGCGAACGTTGAAGACAGTGATATCTCGATATACGAAGTGTGCGATAACAACTAAGATGAGATGTGGAAGACATCTCGTGAAGCTCCTAGATAGCCGACCACACAATAATGGATGCGATGTACTCTGTACACCGACTGAAGCACTATCTGCGAGGATCCTGACCTCAATTTCGGCCGTTAAAATGCATTTGCTTCCGTACACATAGTTCTACTGCACAGTAAGTAGTTCGAGCGGCTGCCAAACAAGAATACAGTAAGATACTGTAACTTACAGCAATAGTCATTCAATAGCATCATCACAATACTTGCCTTATCCGTAAGTCCACGGGACAAGAATAGAAACACTCTCAACGGTACTTCGTACAGGTAGGGTACGGCGACCGGCAAGATGGCACCAATGATCGTGAGTCGTGACTCGTGATTCGCAAGGAGGGGAGTGCCATCCATCTCAAAACGAAATTAAGATCAGCCAGTTATAAGAACTTCAGCCAGATCCGGGCAAGGGTGGAATGAGGATGGAATGAGAATGGAATTGAACAGGAAATTGGAACGATGATTTTCTCCCAGGTTAAATGATGCTTAAAATCTACAAACAAAGTATGGTCACTGGCTCGGCGGGCCAGGACTCAGATCACGCTTTACCTCTTCTTACTCATGAAATCAATGGGGCGTAGAGTGGAGCGGGCCTATCAGTTATCGTGAAAAGTCGTCCTCGCATGAATTGTCCCACCCATCTCCGAGAACTGCGAAACTTTGAAACCAAACAAAAGAGCACAAACCACTTCCAATCTCTCTCTCTCTCTCTCTCTCTACGTACAAAGAAAATAAATCGATCTGTTTATAGAAGTCTCAAATCCCAAATCCAGGTGAGATTCTAGAAATGAGGATTCCCAAGCTACGATAGGAAGGATGGCAGAAGATGATCCATTACAGTCTGGTCTTTCGTAGTGACAAACCAGCTCTGCACTCTGCCTCTGCCTCCAAGTTGGAACGTAACATTCGTAGGAACTCACGGGATGATGATCGCTGACTTTGATAGCAAAATCGGGCTGATGTTCCTGAGTCCCTCAATTTATAGGGGCTAAGGGTTGTCCAATGAGCGCCCACAAACGTTTCGTTCCTGCATGAAGCCCCTACATGAACAAGCATAGCGTCCCGCCAAAAGCAAGCCGTGAGGTCCAACCATGTTTTTGGCTGGTCCGGTCCTGCTTCGGTGTAGATGACGATCAAGGACGCGAAACAGTACTACACAGGGTACAGATGAGCAATGCGACACCTCATAGGTCAATCGCGGGAAAAGGCAGAAACATTGGGAAACGTTTGTGGCCCGTCACAGCATCCTTCACATTCACTTGAAAAGCAAAGTGGATGGAAAAATGGAGGCTAAGCTTGGCTCCCTCAGTGGTTCCCTATGGCTAGGAAAATTGGCCGGTCTCCTCGACTGCCGGTTCGGAGAGCATGTAAATCAAACTCGAATAGGGAATCTCTAAGGAAGAACCCTGGTATAGTGACTGGATTTCTCCACATGGGACTGCTGAAAGAAGCTCTTCCCTGTTAACTACAGGCCCCATCGCTCCCATCTCTGTGCAATCTCCTCGAAACTTATATGGGAGTGAATGCCCCTCTCCAGGTCTCTCCTTCTTTTCTTCATCCAACACTCAACCTTCCAGATCCAAAGTACATATCTTGACCTCGGTCGTCCATTCTTTACAGAACAGTAAATATTTCAACACAGCTCTTCAGCACCAACTTAACGAACTTTACCTTCTTACAACAAACCAAAAATCCCAAACTCAATAATCAACATGCGTTTCTCCGTTATCGCCGTTTCCCTCTTCGCCGGTGCCGCTATGGCCGCCACCAGCACCGACTATGTCACTGAGGAAGTTACCATCACTTCTTGCGCTGCCACTGTCGTAAGTATTTGACATCGGCTTGAAATATCGCGCAAATCTAACAAATACTGCAGACCAACTGCCCAGCTCGCAGCACCGTTGTTTCTACAACCACCTACGCTAACCCTTCAGCCGCTTCATCGGTCATTGGAACTGTTGTTACTCCACCAGCCCAGCCATCTTCCAGCGCTGCTGCTTCATCCGGCAAGCCATCCAGCGCTGCCCCAAGCGTTCTCCAACCAGTCCCCGTCTCCGAGGCTCCCAAGCCATCCCACGTTCCATCCAGTGTCCCAGCCCCAATTGTGAACGGCACTAAGCCAGCTGTTGCCAGCAGCTCCAACCTCGGTGTTGCTGTTTCAAGCCCAGCCCCATCCGTCTCGGTCATTGCTATCACCACCTGCATTCCAACCGTCATCTACTCCACCGTCCCAGTCGCAGCTGCCAGCTCCACCAACCAAGGACTCACCTACGCACCAAAGCCATCTTCCACTGGCTCTCTCCCAGTCGCTGGTAACGGTACCTCCCCAGCTGCCACTGCCACCCCAAGTCAATTCACTGCTGGTGCATCCTCGATCCAAATTGGAGGTGCTGCTATCGCCGCCATCTTCGGTGTCGCTGCATTCCTTTTGTAGGGGTCGACTCGTGGAGTTTTCTTCTAGCCTTCGCATCAAGGGGTTATGGATGGTAGAGGGTTACACGGGTTAATGAAAACAGGCTGAGATTTTTATTGACGTTTACTTTGTTTATTTCTTAGAATTTGGCAATGGCATGTTTGGACCAAAAAACTATTTGC
The DNA here is from genome assembly GCA_001465935.1 of Clarireedia homoeocarpa. Taxonomy (NCBI): domain Eukaryota; kingdom Fungi; phylum Ascomycota; class Leotiomycetes; order Helotiales; family Rutstroemiaceae; genus Clarireedia; species Clarireedia homoeocarpa. The sequence goes on from LNKV01000012.1 coordinate 411,882, forward strand.
ATTTTCGCTTCAAGATATCAATGTTAATTCCATAATTCTGGACGAATGGCATGGGATTGCGGGATGGAGATCAATGTGAGATTTGGAGAGGAGAAAGAATCTGCTAAGGATTTACTTGGATTCACAGAGGCGGAGGTCGGCCATTCCTCCTTTTGCCATCAAAGTATTGAATAGCCAGAAATTGAATTTTCCGATAACTATATTTTTTTTGTTTGATTCTTTCTATGTGCGACATTCATGTTTTGTGTGTCTGCAGTGCATCGAATTGATTGGATATACCCTTACGAGTCGGAAGTACAAATTCCTGTCAGTGTAACCACAAGCCAAGCAATCTTGCATCTGGCTTGTTATTGGAATACGAGAATCTTAATTTCCCCGGATTGCAAAGATGGTCTTACTGTTTCGGGCACTTTGAGGAGTCGGAAATTATGATGTCCTCCTTGTTTGCCTTCCTCAGGGGCTGTGTAAGTCGGTCCCGACGAAGCCGGATTCGTCGAGTTTTCAAGTACTCCGGCTGATGACCGATTCCGGGAAGTGTTACGGGATTTCACGAGCCTCACCAATGTACAGCTCCTTTTTGATCTGACGTTATACCGCGTCGTAGACCAGGAAAAAGAAGGCAAAAGAAAGAACACCTTTCCAGATGGACTGTGCCAATGGAGATTGATGGTTCCGGCGCGGTCGTGGCAGGAAGCTTGTCAAGCTGGCCGTTCTCGCCGTTCTCGTTGCCAAGCTACCACTCACATGCCTCGGTTGCGGTTTGCAGTGCTTGATAGGCAAGATAACGATTTTTCTTCCACAGCATTGGCGATCAACCGCATCAGAAACACGACAAATTCTTTGCATGTCCTTCATATGAAACTTTGTACTTTAAAAAAGAATCAAAAATATATCTGGTTCATCAAAAACATCATCAGAATAGCTGAAGATTCAAACATTTCCTCAGGATCTGTTGTCCAAATCCCTGACCCACTGACTAAAATTACGTCAAGGGCAAGGGATTGACTCGCTGGCATAATGAACAACAGCAGAAGAAACCATGACATCTGTGCTCGATGCACAGAACTAAACTCAATCCCAACTAACACTGACACTAACACTGACATTGACAGCATGAAAGGATCCGTGACGACTACGGTGAATACGCGGAATACGGCCTTCGACAATTAGACTTCATTTCATATAGGTGCAATTGCAAATACTGTGGGTTTTAGCAATCTAAGCTATCTCAAGTCCGCCGCATCCGGCTGTGTTTGGGTCAGCTCCCCTCCTGCCACATTTCGACAATGACGACGAGTCCAGCAACAATGGGCACAGATCGAAGTTTTACAATGGAGACAATGGAACAAGGACGGGAACAGATAATGGCTTCAAATAAAAGCTCTGAACCCGGCATTGTGCCTGCGCCATTTACCCACCAAACGTCCACATACATAACTGCAGAACCGAACGAGCTCAGCGATGAATCAGACGAGGCCGACAACATGACTGTATCTAATATATCGAACGATGACGCACATTCGATTATTGGAGTCACAATCAGCCATGCAGCTTCACGCATGAAGTCAGCAAGCACACCTGCTGCTGAGAAGGCCGCTGCCATGGACGATTTAGCGGGTGGTTATTTCGATAGCGATCCCGAGACACCACCAGCGCAGGAACCAGACACACCTAAAGCGATTGATACGGAGACTTCGAAACCTATGCCCGGGGTCGATAAGCCGTTGCCTAAGTTGCCATCACCAAAACTCGAGAACGGACAAAAGTCACCTCCGACACCATGGCAACCCGGTCCAAAGTCAATGGTGGTGCAGAATGGAGATAGTGGGCATAGATCATCAATGCAGGGCGTTTTTGACAGTGGACGAAAACGTCAAGGGTCTCTATCCAATGGCGCAGAGGCACTGAGAAAGCTTTTACCAAAAAACTTGCCATCAATTGCTCAGGTTGGACATTTATTCGGCACTTCAACAAGTTCGGGTCACAAATCCAGAGCTTCATTCGGTTCGTCAAGAAGTGCAACGTTTGCCTCAAGTCCCACTTGGTCTTCAAGTACAAAACAAAGAGTTGAAGATGCCCCTCAAGGATTACGACCGCGCCCACATCAAGCTACCAAATCATCACCACAAAATGATGCTCTTCGACTAAGTGATGGATCAGAAATACCTGAGCGACCGGCAACCATACGCAGAGCATCTTCTGAGGATTCGATGCTTTACCACAGCCTATCTCGAGCTTCTTCTTTAGGCGACGACTCGCGTTTTGAAAACCATCATGACCAAGTTAATTCACGAGTCAAAGCCATTCGAGATTCCTTGCAAGATCGATCAACATTTCGAATGCCACAAATGCCGAGCATGCCAAGTATGCCCCGTGTACCCAGTTTTGGCTTTAGCATGAACTTCTTGAACTCGAATAATTCGTCGTACAGATCAAAGTCAATTACTGATATAAATCCAGGCATTTTGCAGGCAACTGTTACGAAAAAGAAGGCTCTCGAACCGAGTCCGGTGATCCCAGGATCACCGAAAGTTCCTGGTGTGGTTACTAGTGAGAGCACGAGTGCTACGACAGAAGGTACAGCTCTTGATAGAGCGATAAAAAATTTGACTGGTGATGTTGTGATCATGGGAGGTTATAGAGGATCTGTCCTTCGATCAGCAAAACCTCCTCATCGTCAATTGTGGGTACCTGTGAAAGTTGGACTTAACATTCGCAAGGTGAATTTGGAGGTCGGTTTGGATCCAGAAGATGAGGAAACTATGGAGGAAAGGATTTTTGCTTCGGGAATGCTTCAAAATATCGGGCCAGTGGATATCTCGAGGAGGTTGTTTAAGAAATTACGCGAGTCTGAAAATGCACGAAACGGCAAGCTCAGAGTGTGGGATTATGGGTACGATTGGAGACTAAGTCCACATCTTTTAAGTCGAAAACTTCAGGCGTTTCTCGAGAAGCTTCCATCAAACCAACGAGGTCCCAACGGAGAACAACCGGAAGGAGCATTAGTTATTGCTCACTCTTTGGGCGGACTGATAACTCGACACGTTGTGAATCAAAGGCCAGAACTTTTCAGTGGAGTTATCTACGCTGGTGTTCCGCAATCTTGCGTGAACATTCTCGGACCTTTTAGAAATGGTGATGCTGTACTCTTAAGCTCAAGAGTACTTACGGCGCAAGTGAATTTCACTCTCAGGACGAGTTTTGTTTTACTTCCTGAAAATGGAGAATGCTTCTTCGATCTCCACACACGAGAAAAATATCCAGTGGACTTCTTTAATCTCGACGACTGGATCAAGTATCGCTTTTCGCCAGTTACAGATCCCCCTCTGCCGCCAATTTCACAATCTAGTAGTGGAATAGGCAGCATCCTGAATCTACCTGGAAGTTTCCTGAATCTTCCCATGGCAGGTAAGAAATCTAGCTCTGGTACTAGCACCCCATCCTCGCCCAATACCGCTACGCGCAACGAAAACGATGAGCGTAACCCAGCGAACGACCAATCCAAAACAAGCCGTGCTGCAGACGTCCTCCGCAATATTGAAGGTGGAACCGACCGTACCCTCGCACCTCAAATGGGCAACACTATCAACTCCCCTACCTCTCACACCAAAGGACACAGCCCCTCCGCGTCCACTTCAGTCTCCACAGCTGTGACTCTTCCCCGCGATAAAGCTATCCAATACCTCCGCCGTACTCTTGCCGAGACGAAACAATTCAAACAAGAACTCCATTTCAAGCCCGAATTATCTGAATCAAATCGGTACCCTCCTTTAGCAGTGATCTACGGGAAGTCTATCCCAACCGTGTATGGAGCGAAAGTTGCAGGGAGAGAGGGAATTCCGTGTCAGGATGTTTATGATAATCTAGCATTTGCGAGCGGTGATGGAGTTTGTCTTGCGAAGGAGGCGATGTTGCCTGAGGGATATATGTTGGTTAATGGCGGAAAGATCAGGAGTGACAGGGGGCATGTTACTTTACTGGGGGATCTGAATGCGGTGGGTAGGGCGATGGAGGTGTTGAGGAAGGGGAGAGTCAAGGGAATTGGACAGGGCGTAGCGGTGGGGAAGAGTGCGATTGAGGGAGTGGGTGTGTGAATGGATGGATAGATGGATAAAGAAATGAATCAACGAAAGGGAAGGAAATTTGGTCGATCTTGTTACTTTGTTAAGAGGCGTATGGTGGGTATTTTGTTACTTGTTTTCCCGAGGGAAAATTGCATTGCTTGGTGTGGGATAGGCCGATGGGTGGTATTTTCGTTGTCTTATGACTTGGCACGATATTATGCCATGTAGAGCGGAGTTGAACTGGAATTGGAGTTGATTTAGATACCAGGAAGAATCCGGAGAGGGAGAAAAAAGATTGATTCAGGTTGATGCTTCTAGTAAGTAGAAAAAGATAGATATCGGCGACGATACAATACAATGATTAGAGTGATGTATAAAGGGACGTGGTGGTGCTGTTGAAGTAAAAATGAAATTTTAGATTTGATTGACATCAACAATTGTGCCCATAAATGACCGAGTGCTTAACCATTATGCCACTGTCATGTACGAATTGCAATACAAGCGGGCAGATCACCGAATGATCAATGGGAGGGTGAAACACTTTGGAGAAGCGATACGATTAGCAGGAGGAGAAACACCTAGATGAAGGCAAGGATGCAACCAAATATAGAACTTCAAGGGATGAAAGTCACTCAGACGGGGTGGGGAATGGAAATCCAGGTTCTCAATATTGAGCTTACACGTGCTGGGGGAGACTGGTGTCAAGTGTAACGCCATATATTATCGAAGGTCCATTCCTGATCTTTACTTATACATACGTATAGAAACACATCACCGCCCTCACTGTTTATATCCCTCTTGACAAGCATCGTTGTAAGGATATCATATCCTCGTCATTATCCCATTGGTAATCCTTCCTATCCTCATGCCTTGCTTTCATTTCCTTGTTTCCTTATCTTATCATTATTTTATTCTTTCTTGGACAATGACAATTCATCAGATGAAGCTCCGCCAGCAACCGCAAGTCCCTGAATGATCTCACTTCCAGTAACATATACGATGTACGATGGTACAACCAGCCAGAGACCGCTGAACCCGTCAGATACACTCAAGCTACCGAATCGGAGAACTTACTTAGGAATGATCCAGAGAAAAATCAAATCTCCTATACTGTTGTGGCCAATATTCTCATATCCGGAATAGTATTCGTTGAGCCCTACATCGCATTAGTGGACGAAAGGATAAGGGAGCTAAATTAAAACTCACAATACAACAACGTCTTGCTAACCGTCATCACCGCAGCACTATACCCTACCAACAGAGCTCGAGCACCCTTCGATCCATCAATATACCTCTGCTCTCCCAAAAACCCCGCATTCTTCGGAGCCCCTCTTCCCTGCGCCCTCGACGGCTTTCCATACGTATACAGAATGTACAGATAATACCCGTACATCGCCGTCTCCACAATATTCAAGAAAGTCTGAGCATTCGTAAACCCATTGTGCTCATTAAACGCCTTCCACCCGTATATATAATCAACCCGTCCATATAGCTCATACGGCACCCATAACGGCCAGTGCAACGAGCCGCCGGGCATCGAAAGCGGGCGCAGCATGCAGTATCCCGCATCCCATATTACGAGCGGCAGTGACACGGCGAGCCAGATGAGCGTGAGGTTCGATGGGGTGTGCGCCCATTTGCCGCCTGTGCGCGCGGACGCATTGCGTGTGGGTGTCGTTGAGGTGGCGTGGGTGGGTGTGAGGTTTGGTTCGGGGAACTCTTGGGGATGGCCGCGTGTGGACACCATTTTGGAGGACTTGGGGATTATTTTGGATATATTACTTATTTTTTCTCACGGCGATGGATTGAGGAAGAGGATGGATGTCGTACGACGGAGATGTAGCTCACTTGAAACTTGTAACCTTTACCGCATCGGGCGAGGGGCAAACAACAACTGTTGCATCGCCCTCTTTGAGCTTGTTCAAAATTATACAGTAAGCTTTGTAATTGAGATTTTGATTCAAAGTAAAATCTGTATAATGAGCGGCCTTTCCCTTATATAGATTCCGTTTTCTATATTTCTCTTGATTTTTGAGATTGAATACAATTAGTTAAATATTCAGACGTAATCTTGGGTGAAAGAGGACGACATTTCGCGACATCCCGCACGGCAATCAATTCAATCTGGGGAAAGCCCACTGCTCGGTATGATCCTTGTCCATTTTGGCAGAAAAAACCACAACAACAAAACGTCATAGGCGGCATCCTAAAGCTGGATTGCTCAAAATTTCTCGTTTGTATATCTGGCGACTTCTCATTCACATCTTGAATGCCATCACTGTCGCTATATCTGCTCCTCACCCAGTTAATATCCTGTACACAGCAAGCAGTGGGCATTCATGTCATAATAGCTACAAAGCCATGAGCTCCCCGACCGCAAAAAAGAGGCGCTCGCAGCGAACCCCCGAAATCGTAACAACACCCACCACAACCGCAAAAATGACCGCACGCAAATCCCCCTTCATACCCACCTCCTTCGAGGCCATCCTCCTCTCCATCTATCCCGCGACGCTGGTCATCGGCTCCATTTTCTCCAGCATCAATCCGCAGGTCCGCACATCGGAATACAGTCCTGCGCTGCAGTCTCATCCCGCGAGCACCGCGCCGTCGTATTTCGCGAAGAAGAGCAACGTCTTCAATCAGCTGTTTGTCAAGAAAGGCTGGTTCTGGATCACGCTTAGCTATTTCTTCTTCCTACTTACGCATCCGTCGACCGGGCCGCCGGGCTCGCTGATCCTCACGCCACGAAGGGTGCGCGGCACGATTCGATGGGCGCTGGTTACGACGTGGTGGATCTTCGTTACGCAATGGTTTTTTGGCCCGGCGATTATTGATCGCGGGTTCGTTCTTACGGGTGGGCAGTGTGAGTTGGTGCGCGATGCGGAGAAGGGTAATGTGGAGATGGATGATACGAGGCAGTTTGTTACGGGTATTGCATGTAAAGCTGTGGGAGGGAAGTGGAAAGGGGGGCATGATATTAGTGGACATGTTTTCCTGTTGGTTCTTGGGAGCATGTTTCTTTTCCAGGAGGTTCTGCATGTTGTTCTGAGAAGCATGGGTGTGAAAGAGGAGCGAAGTATTGTAATGCCTGATGGGGCAGTCAAGAGCGCGGAGGTGGAAGCCTCATCATATAATGAGGCGGACAGTGTAAATCAGGGTTGGATGAGCTTTAGTGTGAGGGTTGTGTTGGCTGTTGCGGGCTTGAGCTTGTTCATGCTTGCTATGACGGCTATCTACTTTCATACTTGGTTTGAAAAGTTCACAGGGCTGGTAGTCGCATTTTTGGGCATCTTCACTACATATTTCTTGCCGAGAGTGGTTCCGGCTGTTAGAGGCATTGTGGGGATGCCGGGGATTTAGAAGGGTATTGTAGTAATAGATTAATGACACATAAATGTCTGATTTTCTAAGGCATAGCTCGCCTTACCATGTTGAAGAGAATGGAAGCTGTAACATCCGTTGGTCTGTTCATTGTGGGCTAAGGTATCAGCACTGGTACTATTTTCATCATTAAATCAGAGGGTTGGTTCGCTGAAGCTTCCCAGCAGTCAGAAACAACAAGGAAGGTCGACGCCCCTCCTAGTCTAGTTTCGGGTTCTAGGCGAGCCCCGCACTTGATACACTGTCTGTTCCATACCTCAAAACGAGGGAGTTCGTGAAAATAGCTCGGCGTAGAGACGTCTTCATGATCACTTGCTTCCTAGGTGCAAAATTGAAAGGAATTGGCAAATTAAGCCATAATATTTATCTCTATCAAAGTAACCAAGTGATTACCTTTGCAATCCAAAGTAGAAGTTATAACCCGTAAACCAACATAGGAAATATTTTACAAAAAGTAGAGCCCATCATAGAGGCCGTTCTGTCATCTCAGAATCTAATTCACCAAGTTGCCTTCGGCATCAATCTCATTACCCTCAGCATCATAGTTGAAGTCGCGCTTTTGCTTCTTCGCAGCGCGGTCCACCAGCTGTCCATTCGCATCGATCTCGTTGCCATCGGCGTCATAGTTGAAATCTCTCTGAACGATGTTACCGTCCGCATCTATTTCGTTGCCATCGGCGTCGTAGTTGAAATCTCTTTGTACGATGTTGCCCTCGGCATCGATTTCATTGCCGTCAGCATCGTAGTTGAAGTCTCTTTGAACGATATTCCCCTCGGCATCGATCTCATTTCCCTCAGCATCGTAGTTGAAGTCACGCTTTTGTTTCTTAGCCTTCTTTGCGGCCTCATCGTCTAAGATCTCGTTTCCATCTGCATCATATTCGAAAGCTGGTTTGAGATTAGTTGGCAAGCTTCGGTGTGCTGAAAGTCTTGAATATGACTTACCACCTCTCTTTATGACATTGCCCTCTGCATCAATTTCATCACCATCCTCGTTGTAGAGGAAATCACGCTTTTCAGCGCTATCAGCTGGTAAAATTTCGTTTCCGTCTGCGTCGTAGTCAAAGTCTGAGTTGAGGTTAGACAATATATTCACTCCCATCGTACTGAACAGGACATACCTCTTTGTACAACATTTCCCTCTGCATCTATCTCATCACCATCTGCGTTGTAGCTGAAATCTAGATAGGGAGTCAGTGACTGCAAAGACTGATAGGCACTCTTCAATGAAAAGATACTACTAACCACGAGCCACAGACTTGTGAACGCTACCCTCAGCAGCCACAGAACGAGCAACAGCGTTGCTCATACCAGTAGGTGCCGCTTGGACAGCCAACATGGCGCAGAAGGCCAGAATCACACTTGCCGTTGAGGAACGCATATTGAATGTAAAATGAATTAACGTAATAAAATCGTTTATAGAATGGATTGAAGAAATATCAGTCCAGCTGAGGCAGTACAAAAAAAGGACAAGCACAGATTTGTAAAGAGATAAGTTATGTATAGAAGAAATAGCTTGAAAAGTAGAGGGAATATCGCATATATATACCCACTCTCGTACTTGTACTAGATATTCACATGCACGATAGATACGATTGAGCGGTGGCTACTCCAACGCCATCGGAAACAATACTTGTCAGACCCTTAATGCTTTGCAGGAAAAGCTTAGCACTTTTAGCTGCCAGGGAGAGTGTGCTCGGACTATGCGCAGCGAAAGCTGGTGGGTTTGACAGAGCCGGATATGTGATTTCCAGCTGTTGCAATGGCCAAAGTACATTTTCCCAAATGGATTATAACCATCAAGTACACGATTGTTCGATTGTCTAATTTCTAGTAGGACAGTTGAAATGTATGATGAAGACAATATTAAATATCCAGTGGAATAATCGGTTACGCAACCATGATATTGAATAATTCCAGGTAAATTATTAGGCAGAAAATCAAGATAATGAGCCAGGCCTAGAGGAACACTCAATAGCCAGATTCAATCGAGGGGGAGATTTCTTCACAACACTTACGCTTTGATGAAAATGGTTGAAACAGCAGCGCGTCCGAAGCAGACAGAGTAATAACAGCCGCTTGTTTTACTTCCCCTCGCAAGGATACAACGAATCGGCAAGAGGCTCTGGAACAACATGGATGGCAATTTGTCACAAACGGAAATCATTGCGGACAAACTTGGAACGTGATACAGTATTCCTGGTAAATACCGAATTACTCGCAACTCTTCTCTTCCTATCGAAACCAGGGCGACTAGTAGTATGAATCATAGCCACCTAAAACCCCTACAAACCCAAACTATGGAGGATGCCAAAAATTCAGAATAAACGGTATGAAAAGACGCTAATATATCAACAAGCACAACCTTCCTTCGATGCATTATCCCTCGGTCCTGTCAGGTTGACTCTAGACTGGTCTTCTGCTCTGCTTGCGCTTGCTTGTGTGCCACCGGGTCCTCTAGCACCCTTGAGTGATGTCTCCGGGATAGCATTTGCGATGGCTGTGAACACTTCCGTCACATTTGTGCCAAGCTTAGCACTGGTCTCAAAGAATAATAGTCCTTCTTCTTCCGCATATGATTTGGCTTCCGCAGTCGATACCTTTCTCGCATCGCCACTTGCGTCTTCGCCTTCAGCAGGTTCTTCTTCGTCGCCTAGATTGCCTTCACCCTCGTTTGTAAGATCCAACTTGTTGCCCACAAGAGCTATAACGATTCCCGGCGATGCTTGTCTCTGGAGTTCTGCGACCCAGTGCTTTGCTTTAACGAGCGATGTTGGTTTTGTCAGATCGTATACGACAAGAGCAGATTGGGCATTTCGATAGTACATAGGAGCGAGAGATGCGAAACGTTCTTGTCCAGCAGTATCCCAGATTTCGAACTTGATCGTTCTTGTAGGTAGATTACATTTTTGTGTTAGAAACGCAGCTATAGCCATGATTGTTAGTCAAATTCTTCGAGAATTGATGCGAGTCAAATGAGGCTATCATACCTCCAATTGTAGGTTCCTTGTTTTCTTGGAAATCGTTGTTTACAAACCGCAGTACGAGAGAGGACTAAGAACGGTGAGTAGATTTAACAATGATCGTTGAACGCTCTGCGATTACCTTTCCTACAGCTGCTTCGCCCAAAAGAACCAGCTTGACGCTGGAACTTGGCTTTGGAGCCGATGCCGTTGAATCCGCCATACGTCACAATGCGGTCGGATACTGGGAGTTTGTAAACCGTCGTCTTTGAAATGTTGATTGAATTTTTGATGGCGCAGAGGTCTAAATATAGTCGCTGTCAGTGTACTGTAGTCCTGGACAGTGTTCTTGATGAATCCGGGTATCTTTATGATATGAAGTTGCTTCGATACGGTAGGCACCTCTGCTTTGGGAGGAAGATCAATGAATGGCCGGGCTGAGGAGCCCCCAATTTGAAAACGGTTTAGTGGCGGAGGATCTGCTCTACTTTCTCCGACCGACAAAATAATTTTTTTTGATTAAATATTCTGGCACTTTTCCACGGCACCACAATTGCAGACAATTGAATCCATAAAAATGGCAAAAAGAAAGGCTGATTCTCAAGGCGCCGCTGCTTCTACGAATGGCGTTAAGAAAATCAAACAAGATGCGCCTGTGAAGGTTGTGAAGTCTAAGAATCTGTTAGACGATAGTGACAGCAGCGAGGACGAGTCCGTTGGAGGTGCCCCGCTCGAAGCTGGATTCAAGATAAATGAAGAATATGCGAAGAGATTCGAGCATAATAAAAAGCGAGAGGAGCTTCATAGGTGTAGGTTTTACACTTCTACTGTGCTTGATCAATCCGCTTATCAAACTCTTATTAGTGGAGGAGAAATATCAGAAGCAAGCAAAGCCAGTAAATGGCCAATACGGCGACAAATACGACGAAGATTCTTCTTCTTCCGATGATGAAGATGAAGACGATGAAGGTTTTTTAGCCACAGAGGATCTAGACAAGCAGATCTCAGCGACATTACAGGCACTTCGTTCAAAGGATCCTCGAGTTTACGATGAGAAGGTTACGTTCTATGCGCCAATTGAAGAGGATGACAGCAAAGATTCAGAAAAGGTTAAGCCGGAACAACCAATGTATTTGAAGGACTATCACCGGGAAAATCTACTCAATGGGCACACAGGAGCGGATGAGGAGGAAGATGCGCCGCGAACATTTGCGCAAGAGCAAGAAGAGTTGAAGAAGAAGATTGTGAGCGAGATGCATGCGGCGGGCGGGAACGACTCAGACTCAGACGAGGATGGAGGGTTTCTAGTACCGAAGAAGAAGCCCGAATCATCGGGTCAAGGAATCCACCCCTCGAGAGCCCCACGAATCGAAGTCGACGTTTCCGTAGCTGATAAAGATCCCGAGACATTCCTTTCTAATTTCATGGCAGCTCGCGCATGGGTTCCGAGTGGAGAGTCGCGATTCCAGCCATTCGAGTCGGACGATGAGGAAGAAGACGAACGAGCCGAACAGTTTGAAGCGGCGTATAACCTTCGCTTTGAAGATCCTGCTGGTAGTAACGAAATGCTGAAGTCATACGCTAGAGATGTCGTGGCGGCAAAATCCGTCCGACGAGAAGAAGTGAGCAGTCGTAAGAAACAAAGAGATGCTGCCAGAGAAAAGAAGGAGGCCGAGAAGAAGGAAAGGGAAGAAGAGAGAGCTCGGCTAAAGCGCTTGAAGATAGAAGAGATGGAGGAAAGGCTTCAGAAAATCAAAAAGGCTGCAGGCATCAAAGGCAAGACTGTAAAGGACGAGGAATGGACAAGTTTCCTCGATGCTGCTTGGGATGACGACAATTGGGAGGCAGAAATGAACAAGCGCTTTGGAGAGGACTATTACGCTGAAAAGGACGTCGCGTCGGATAGTGATGAAGAGGCTGACGGAAAGAAGAAGAAGAAGAAGGTCAAGAAGCCTAAGTGGGACGATGATATCGATATCAAGGACCTTATACCTGAATTTGACGATGAAGAGATCTCGAAACCTGCATTTTCATTGTCAGACGTAGAAGAGGGCGACAGCGACGACGAAGATGACGAAGGGACGACAAAGAAGTCGAAGACTAACAAAGAACGGCAGATGGAGAAGCAGGGCAAGAAGAAGGCAGCCCGGTTGGAACGAAAGAAGATCGAAGAACTCGTTGATAGTAAACTTGACCTTGATTTGTCCTTAAATTCAAAGCAGCCGTCAGTATTCCGATATCGCGATACATCACCGACGTCTTTCGGTTTGACCGCAAGAGATATTTTGATGGCTGATGATTCAGCGCTTAATCAATTTGCTGGCCTAAAGAAAATGGCCGCATTTAGAGATGCAGAGAAGAAGAGGAAGGACAAGAAGGCCTTGGGAAAGAAAGCTAGGTTGAGACAGTGGAGAAAGGAGACATTCGGGAATGAAGATGGACCGGAGATAGTAATTGGACCAGACGCTGCCGATGGAGCAGATGCAATGGAGGGTGTAGAGATTCCTGAAGGCAAGAAAAAGAAGAAGAGGTCGAGGAAGAATAAGGGGAAAGCTACTGCTGAGGCCTAGGCTCTGCTGCGACTTCGATTAGGATCCTCTGTGCTGTAATTCTGAATTAAGTGGTGTCATTCCAATTTATAAATTGAGATGGAACACTGGTACAGGACAAATGTCTACCAATGTAAGCAGGGATTTTAATGAATATATTGTAATGAGCAATACGGTTTTTCCAAGTCAAGTTTGTATACATAATGCTCTGTGCCATCTCCTAGGCCATGCATCCCGTTTGCTATCAAACATCTGCAAAGCAGGTACGACTATGAAAGTAGAGATGACCTATCCAGGGGTAATGTTAGGCTACGGATTCTAGGAATGTAGCTCCCCAGATTTAATGCATTCGGCCACCTCCAGTGCTAACACAAGTACAAAGAATACCGTGAATTATAATGCTTCTGGAATTATCGCCATAATTATCTCTGCATCAACCTTTTATACTCTTGTGAGACATTCACACATTCATGTCACCTCAACCTCTAAGACCATTATCCAAATTTAGTTTATCGATTTAGCATTGAAGTGTGGCAACCAAAATACCCCTGTTCAACCGCCAACTTCAACTTAGAATAACTTTGGATGAACGAGCGGTGCGACTCTAATTTCTCAAAACCATTCATTGAATCATTTAGGCTTGCGGCCGAGTCACCCTATCCTCAGTCTACAAGCTCGACACATAATGCAGTCAAGCCTGACCTCATCACTGACTCTGTAGAGAACCTAATTGCATCGCGATGTCGGACGCCGCCCAAGCAGCTTTACCCCAAGTCAATAGACCATTGACCTTGATTTCAGTCGGGCTCAAAGAAGCCGCCCTCGATTCCCCTACTTTTCGTGCAACAGCGGTTCACTTCTCGGATCAGGTTGAGATTTTGGAAAAATGGCTCGACGCATACGTCAAATCGATATCGAAGCTTGTCCACGACGTATGGGCATTGGAAGAGGCGTTCAACACATTTCTCCTTCGTTCGGTGCCCCCTGCGAACGTGTCGGAAGCTGTGTTAGACCATGATTATACGTTACTAGCGATGAAGAGATTCGGGGAGGGGTCTAAGGAGTGGTGGTCACAGATCATAAATGGCACAAGGAAAATCGATACAAACATCTACGAGCCGATCAAATCGTTCATGGCATCTGAACTGCGGAACTTCAAGGACGCGCGCAGATATTTGGAACAATCGCAGAAAACATTTGATAATACATTGGCAAGATATGTTAGTCAGTCGAAAACTAAAGAGCCCTCATCGCTGCGAGAAGACGCATTTCAGGTGCACGAGACAAGAAAGGCGTACTTGAAAGCATCCTTGGATTTCTGTCTGCTTGCACCGCAGTTAAGATATACAATCGACAAGTTGCTGGTGAAAGTTTCCACAGACCAATGGCGGGAGATGAAAAGGTCCAGGGAAAATGCTGCAGGTAGCTTGCTCAAATGGAGCGGCGAAATGGACCGTGTACGGGGATGGAGCAAGGAATTGGAAGCCGGTGAAAGCATTTTTCGACGTGAATTACAACTGGCAAGGAGAGAAATAGCGGAGACCGCAGCCCAAGCTTCAAAACCGTCTCGAGAGTTGGAGGATTATAATCTTTCTACTGTCGCATTTCTTGGCTCCAAAGGACCGTCGAATATCAATGTTTCAGCTCAAGCCAAGGATAGAGAACGGTCCGAGAAACAAGGATGGCTGTTCTTAAGAACAATATCTGGAAAACCTGCAAGAACCATTTGGGTACGCCGTTGGTTCTACGTCAAAAATGGTATCTTTGGATGGCTGGTGCAAGGAGTACATTCTGGCGGAGTTGAGGAAAGTGAAAAAATTGGCGTTCTCCTCTGCAACGTGAAGCCTGCTGTTCAGGAAGATCGAAGATTTTGTTTTGAGGTTAAGACTAAAAACCAAACTATTCTTCTGCAAGCAGAAACTCAAGGCGTCCTGATGGAGTGGCTGGAGACATTTGAAGTTGCGAAGAACAGAGCACTTGAGGCTAGCGCAAAGGATACCTTCTCTCACCCTGGAGGAGTTGACCCCGCATTTGCCATAACCCCTCCATCTATTCCGGAGTTCGCGGCCAAGAATATCGACGGAAATTCCTCATTTGGTAGTGAAGAGGTCTCTGGTTTTGGGTATGATAGGGCAGGCACTTTACCTATTCCTGGCTACGAGTTAAACGGGTTAGCTGGAAGGAATAGTTTTGATGTTACTGCTCCTCGTAGATCTGTAACTTCTAGAGAAGAGGGAGAGAGCAGCCGAGACCATGCTGCAAGGATTATGCAGAAACTCGATCTACATAGAAAATCATCAAGCATGCAATCAGACGGTCCACCAAACGCGTCTCAATCCGCTGCAGGCGGAATAGCTAGTCTGATATCAGCTAGTCATAACATACTACCTGTTCATGCGCCTTCGCCGGCTCTTCATGGAAGCGCCTCTACTCTTCCCTTTCCTCAAATTATTCTACAGTCTCCTACTCAAGAACCTACTCGGAGTACCCTGGCGCCTGCAACACTGGCTAATCCGCCTGCCCCTACAAACTTGAGCAAATCAGCGGTAATCGTCAGTGGGGAGCGTGGCATTGGCATCGGCCGCAGTGATTCTACTGGGGGAATGCCCAGTGGTATCATGGCCAATTTATGGGGAAGCACAAATTGGGGATATGTTAACCGTCTGGAAAAGGGCGACATCAAGTCAACGAGCCCAGGGACGCAGTCAACCCCAGCAAGCCCAAAAATAAAGCCATTAGAGCCATCTCCTAAGATAGGTACGGATGAAAACTTGAAGCCTGACACCAGCCTAGCACTTCCCAAGGCCCCAGTTAGTGCATCAACTGATTCTCTAACTACACCAGTTGCACACTCTGCTACACACCGAAAAGCAGCTAGTGTCGACATTGAAGCTCCACGTTTGCAGACGCAATTGGTTTCAAAACCAGAGGTTTTCCCCAGTAACTACCCGATTGAATTAAAAACTCAGGAGGCGCAATTTCGAATGCTGTTTCCAAATGTCCCACGAGAAGACAAAGTTCTCCTTGTCTTCCGAGCAACTTGGAATCCGAATGAGCAACAAGAATTCCCAGGTAGAGTTTATGTGACGCAAAGAGATATCTACTTCTACAGTCACCATTTAGGTTTAGTTTTGATCACCGGTGTTAGTCTCGCAAGCATCAGCGAAGTCACTGCCGCACCAGGCAAGGATTGTGATTTCTTGTTCTTGCACTTACTTGAAACTTCACCGGATACAGGATATACAAGAATTACTATCAAAACATTCCTTGAACCTCTTCGACTACTGCAGTCACGACTCAACTTTTTGATTGACATCAACCAAGCAGAGGAAAGGATGAGCCTTGAAGAGATTATCACGGCGTTGATCAAAATGGAAACCGAGGAGCCCTCCAGAAGTCCAAGTATGGAGAGCTGGGAGGATGTATCCGTCAACACACCGATCGATGATGGAACTATCTCTGGTCGCAATCGTAAAGATCGCGATCTTAGAGCCACTTTACATGTTGAGCGTGGATTGCACCTTGGCAGAAAAGGAAAAGAAGTCACCAAATTCCAGCTTCCTTCTCAGCCGGTCATTTATGAGCCTCCTGACATGCAACGAAAATCGGTTGAGCGAGAATTTGATATCAGTCCCAAGGCCCTCTTCCACCTCATGTTCGGTGATAAGAGCGCGGTATTTCAGCTTCTATATCATGAGCGCAGAGCACAAAAGATTGCACAAAGTCCATGGATCCACTTAGATGGGAATCACATGCGTCGCGAATTTCAATTTCAGATCGATTATGTCGACGTACTGCGAAGATCGCGTCAAGCAAACATTATTGACCATCAGGTCATTGAGATCATGAATGACCACGTCTGTTATGTCGTCACTGATTCAAAGACTCCTTGGCATCTACCTCATTTCAGGGACTTTATGCTTGTGTCCAAGATCGTGATTACTCACGTCGCCAAGTCTAAGTGCAAGTTGGCAATTTACACCAAAGTCGATTGGTCCAAGTCTCCTAAGTTCTCCAAGGGACTTGTTGAGAAACAGGCACTGGATGATTGCGAAGTTGATGCGTCTGATTTAGCAGATGTTATAGCTGATCAAGTACGTAAACTTGGGCCTCATAGTCGAACTAAGAAGGCTATTCACATCTACGGGCATGTGGGCCAGCAAAACACCGTTTCGCTCTTTTCGGCGGCGGAATCGAGCAATTCTAAGCGGCCTCATATAAAGAAACGCACACTCACAAACATGGTTTTAGAAACCCTCGGCTCCTTTGGGGAAAGTGCTGTGTCCTCAGTAATGATGTGGACCTTTGCAGTGCTTCGGTCTCTGTGGAAAATATCTAATGCTCACAGCATCATTCTCAGTGGACTCATCTTGAGTCTTTCACTCAATGCACTTTTCACCTCTCGCGATACTTCGGAGTGGTGGTCAGAACGAAGTGCTGCGAAGTTTATGACCAGGATGGGAGTTGGACCAAATCCGATGATGAGTAGGGCAATCTACTTGAAAGATCTCGATGAGGCAGTGAACAGTCTTTCCACCGATCTCGCAGGCACGCACCAAAGCAAATGGTAAATATAACTTATCCTAATTTGGGAAATTATGCTAACTAACCATGTGAAAGTTATACGCAATTCATGGAAATTGCGAATGTAACCGACTTGGACTCGCCTTATGACATGGCAGGAGCCACATTCGGCAAAACGTCAACAAGAGCAACAGCTAGGCGTCTTCGAAGAACACGCCAGAATCTAGGCTCATACCGTCATGATCTAATCATTGCAATGCGCGTAGTAAATAACGTTGAGAGAGAGATGTTGAAGGCGGAATGGGAGAATTGGCTTCTGGACGAAAACATGCGATGCAAGCAAGCCGCAATGATACTTCGCGAGAACCGAACAAGCACTCTACCCACAGGCAAGGTTAAGGGGGGATCTCGTCAGGAAGTCCTCAGCGGTAATGAAGTAAGCGGGGATGACAGCATGAATGGCTTGAGACAATGGCATCAAGAGTATTGTGGCAGCTGCAAAGCCGAGCAGGATATGCTTGCTCAAGGTCGACAGGATTTGGCATTTGGTTAATGGCAGTGGATCTGTATACACTTCGACTACTTTTGCATCATCCATTTGAGCAAGGCGTTGGGTATCTGGGACTTGGTGCGGATGATTGCATTGGGAAGGCAATGGTTGTTTTGTATAATCCAGTCGTTGTATATCATGGGGTGTTGACTGTATTTGTATGTGAATACAATATCATATTGCTTTGTAGAGGTCTCAAAAGAAACTATTGATATCCTGCACGCTCCTCGCCCTCTTAGAGTTTGATATTGCACTAAAATTAAGGCTGTGTAAGGTTTCGATCGGCAATTCCGTGCCCCCCCCTGGGAGACTGACATCATAGCAGACGGCCAACCTCACTAATAAGCTGCAGCCAATGCCAATCCAAATTAATCAAGAAAGTCGTTACAGTAGGACTAACTCCACCCCGCAGTGCCGCATTCCCGCATTCAAGTAACAAGTTTCCCATCTCGATTTATCCTCGATGATGTCGACCTTTTGCACCACTTTGATGTTATACTTGACTAAAGTATTGAGAGTACATCTTAATTGAACCTGTACATATCGAACTGCCCTTCCATATTACAATTCCTTCGTCGCAATACGCCCTGACAAACCCAATACCCCGCTTTTCTAGAACAGTCTCCGTGTGCTGCAAAAGCTAGAACTATTTGTATTTTGCTTACTGTGCTTGGTGCATATTTAATTCCAGCCCTACGGTACTTTACAAAGGCCGAGGCGGCGAGGATTACAGTCTACTTGCCCGAACTTCCAGAATCTTACAGAGATCAATTTGAAGAAAGCCTATAAATACAGCATCTAGAGAATTGTTTCACGCCTTTGCGAAGCAAACAGACGCAGCGCAGCGAGGAACACTAACGTCGACAAAAAGGGAGGTGAAATAGAGCAATGGCAGCTCTTCACGACGCGCTGAAGACTTTAGGTGTCATCGATTATGCTCAAACACCTACTGATGATTTGAGGCCGTTTCTTGAAGATGCTTTCAGCCACGGTCAATTGATTGTTGACTCTATTCCCGTATCTGATAAAGCCGAGGCGACGACCGGTCGACCGCGTTCCGGGAGTAGCTTTTTAATCGCATCTTCTGCCTCTGAGATATCGATTTCCGATGCAAGAGCTCCATCTCCGCCTCCTGAAGTTGAGGCTCTGCGGAAAGAATGGAAGGAAGTAAAATTGAAGCCGGCCGATAATCCCTTGGGTATGAGTGTTTACTCCACCAAAGGAAAGGATGGGAAGGGGACATGGTTTGCAAGGCGGAGCGTGCACGAGGGACTGGGCTTTACAAAATGGAAGAGAGCGTTGGAAAGAGAATTTCCTGAGACGCTGAAAGTTCAGGGTGGACCTGGGGAAGGGAATATCAGAGGTATTGGTGGGGAACGACGAGTGGCTTACAATCATGTTGGAGGAACCGGAAAAATGGAAGGTATGTCGTGCAGTTGTACAGTACATTAAGGAATGATTCTAATAATTGATAGTATATCTGCTATCGGCACAGTTTCCCGGTCCAACAACACCCCGCGATTTCGTTACTATGTTCATCTCATCAGACCAGGCATTGAAGGAGCAAGGCAATGGAGAAGTGTCTCGACACTTCATGGTTATATCGAAGCCATGTCAACACCCAGATGCGCCTCCACGCGAAGGCTACATACGAGGTCAATATGAGTCTGTAGAATTTATTCGAGAAATACCCATCAAGAGGGCTCCATCGATGTCTGCATCAACAAGCAATCTTGCAGGACAAGCTAAATCACGAAACAGATCTGATTCAAATCTAGGCAGAGAAGCAGTATTGAGGAATGCGAAGAACCATAACCATGATCCGTCCAGAGCGTCGGAGGAAGCAGATGTTCATGAAGATGGGGTACACTCTGAGACTGCGTCGGAGGGCCGCTCTCGGGGAAAGACGATATCCTTTGATAAATCCAGAGGTGCAACAGCCAAAGGAGAGAGTGTGGACATACCAAGTGAAGAAGATGAATCGGAGCAGAATCCCATAGAGTGGATTATGGTCACAAGAAGTGATCCAGGTGGAAGCGTACCACGATTCATGATCGACAGAGGAACACCGGCGGCGATCGTGTCCGACGCTGCAAAATTCCTAGATTGGGCGTGCTCGAAAACTATTGAGGAGCTGTACAGTGATGACGAAGGTCCTGATGAGACAGATGCAGGTGACGAAGATCAGCAAGCTGAGCACCTTCGTCGTCATCGCGAGCACAATCACGAAACAGATCTTCACAACTACCAGACAAATGGTCATCTCGCGGGCATAGAGAGCCACCCAGACCAACCTATGGGCTTGTCGCAGGAAGGTAACGAGAACGAAGGAGGCATATATGATATGGTAGCTGGTGCTGCAACCGCCGCGGGAGCTGTACTTTCAGCCCACACACCTGCAGTAATTGCAGATCGACTACCTCAAACTAGCGAATCTTCTTCTACAATGCTCGAGCGCTCACAATCGATATCGTCTATCAGCAGTCAATCGACGGTCGATAGTTTCATCTCTGCTAGATCATTCGCAAGAGCCTCCACAAATCATACGACTGAAGATTCAGCGGTTGACCAAAAGATCAGTATTCAACAGGACAAGGAGCTACAGAAACTTGAGGAGAAGAAAAAGAAATTGAATGAGAAGCTTGAAAGGGCTAAACAGAAAGAAGCAGAAAGGAAAATGGAGGATGGTGAGAAGGAAAAGGAAGCGCTTAGAAAAGTCGAGGAGAAACACGACCGAGAAGTCAAACGACAACAAGAAAAATACAGAAAGGAAATGGAGAAATTGGAAAGGAAGAAGGAAAAAGAAGAAGCGAAGAGGAGAAGGAAGGAAGAAAAGGACAGGGATGAAGGCGTAGCAAGGGAAAATGAAGCGTTGAAGGTGGAACTGGAGGTTCTGAAGAGGGAGAGGGAAGTCCTCAAGATGCAGGTCGGGAATGTACAGAGGGAAAATACGCTGTTGGTGGGGAAGATCGGAAAGTTGGGTGTTCCGGGGGAAGAGATATTGAAAGAGGTCAAGGATGAGTTGATGAGGGTTGGTGGTACGAAGGGAAGGAAGAGGGCGGGGAGCGGGAGAGGTGGTAGTTTTAGTAGTGCGAGGAGTGCTGGAGGAAGTGAGAGTGGTGTGTAATGCATCGGAGGGGTGGTAATTGACGTGGTAATATGTGGTAGGATGTATGTTGGGATCCTGGAAGAGGAAAGGCTAAGGTTAATTGGATCTGTTGATATCTTGGATCGAGTGGGACGGAATTTTGATCAGAAAGGATTCAGCGGTTTATAAAATTTAATACCATCAATGATTTACTTTGTATTGGCACTCAGCAAGGATTCACATGCTTTTCGGAAATCAAATCCAGCGATTCTTTCCACGCCAGGAGTGAACTTCCGCAACTGATTGCCTCTCGCTGTGTATTAGAGTCCTGATGTATGCTTGATATTGAGTATCTTGATATCCTTTACTGTGATGTATAATATATCCAGTAAGCGGAGAAAATCCAATAGTTACATTCTAACCCATATCCATTAACTATTTGGTCACTTGAATGTATCAACTTGTGCTGAACGCAATCCACCACTTTGCAGTCAATGCTTCCATTAGCTAACACACTTGAGGCGCGACGTTTTGCTACTCTATCCCACCCTGAATTATGCATTACAGTCCCACTTCCCTTAGCTTCTCCTCAAGCCACTTCAAATCCTCCTTCGAATCACCTGGTCCACCGGCCCAGTGTCCCCAGATACTTGGGAAGACTTCCAATCTACCTATTCCGTCTTTCATGTTGGCTACTTCAATTTCGGAGTCTTCCGGGCTGTTGGTTTGTTAGTTGAGTCTGTGTATGAGAAGAGACGGTGTGGAGCGGAACAAAGAGGATAGGAGGATAGGAGGATAGGAGGAAGAAAAGGCGATGGATGGTTGGGGAAGATAGATTAGACGTACGGGAAGTATAAATCGGTCTTGCTTGGTAGAACAAGTGTCTTGGCTTTTATGGCTTGCATAGCGGCTTTGAAATCGCCGTTGTAGGGTTCTTGTTTGGAACAGTCACCGGCTTGCCAGGTGTAGAGCATGGTGAGGAGATTTTCGGGGTCTGTCGTGGTGGAGAGGTGATTAGTGGTGTCATTTGCATCAGAAGGGAGGGCAAGGAAGTAGATATAAGAAGTTTACAAACCTTTCGAAAGTCCCCATGCTTCCCAGAAATTCTGCATGAAGTCTTCGAGGTCTTTGAACCCGAGATGACTTTGATATATCTTCTCACGGTAAAATGCCTAAGAGCAAGTCGTTAGTACAATAGAGTTCATCAAGCCATGCCTAGAGACTACATTCACCCATCTAAGCAGGAACAGCAATGAAAAGCGAAACTCACCTGACTAAACCCCCACCCAGCATAAACCCTTGCAAAAGCCTTCAACCCCGTCTCCCTCTCCTCTTTCCCCCAACTCCTTACTCCACTCTCCTTCCCTCCCGAAACCGCATCCCCACAACTTCCCAAACTTCTTCCCCCAGTGGCTGCCACCAACGCACTCTTCACTCCCTCCAGCATCACCTGATTATGCTCTGCGGTTTTCGCACTCCCGCAAAATGGGACGCATATGTCCATGAAATCAGGATAACTCGTAGCCCACTGAAAGACCTGACCGGCGCCCATGCTCCAGCCGAGAACGGCGCGCGCGTGGGTTATGTTTAAGTGAGTAGTGACGAGGGCGTGTTGGGCGCGGACATTGTCGTAGAAGGTTACTTTGGGGAAGGGGGAGAGGTTTGTGTTTGAAGGGGACTAGGGGATTGTGTTAAAATCGGGTGCTGAGTATTGAGGAGAAATTGAAGGAAGTTGGAGGCAGATTAAAGACTTACGCTCGATTGACCATTACCGAAGAGAGCAGTGACTATGATAAAGTATTTCTTAGGAGACAACACCCTGTCTTCACCAATAAGCCATTCATTGTCCTTAATCACTGTATACAATTAGTATTCTACTGCAACCTCAAGCTCAAGCTTTGAATATACTCACAGCCAGAATACCAAGAAGGATATATGATGGCAGGCGATGTTGGATCTCCGAATGTCTTGTATACTATATGTGCATCAGGGATCTCTTGACCGGATTGGAGTTTCCAGTTTCCGAGCTTGTATGTTTGATAGTCTGGCATATTGAGACTTTGATAACCGTCTTGATATCTTGAGATCATATCAGTGAGCGAATACTGAGGAGGAGAGTACTGACTACAACTTACACCTTGAGTGATGATGTTGTACTTCTAGGAATAGCTCGATGATCTTAGGACTCGGTTTGAGTCTGTTGTCTGTTGTCTCCTCGGTGTATGTCTTCACAATTTGAGCACAATTCAGGTTTTTGCAACATTCTACACCTGATTGTTAATACAGTTGATTGATAATATCATGCAATAACGATGTGTTGTCTCAAGATATCACCCCCCCCCTCTTTCCTAGCAAGGCATGCGGGGATATCAGACCCTGTCAGTCAAAAGTAGTTTAGTCCTATGATGTTGATTCTCTCCTATCTCATCTCGCATTTTCCCTTGCAGCCGTCCTTTCGGTTCCGTTACAAATGATGATTCAAGCATTATCAAAAACATAAGTAATATTCCTGTGCATTTCCTTTCTACTTTTTGATATATAGACAGTTGAGTGTCAATGAAATCGTTGAGAATCGGAAGAATCTCTCAAGTCCTAAAACGGCAGGTACTCGAATTTGTATGTAACACAAACAACATCACTGACGCAATATATTTCCAGCCCATCCGCACACCCCACATTGTACCCCTCCGTGCCCTCGAAAGCGAAAACACGCTCACCAACAACCAACAACTTCCCAACCCGCCCTTTCACCATGTCCACCCACCGACACGACGCCGAAAAGCTGATTCAGCGCAACCCACACCCAGATTTCAAAGCCGTCGAAGCACAACGCGAAGCCTGGGACAGCACCCTCCACTTCAACCTCCGCCAGACTGTAAAACCCGACTGGAAACTCGGCGACGGCGCCAACGACAATGGCGAATCGCTCAAGATCCCGCATGTAGAAATCGACCCCTATGAGCCCGGGCGCCCGGCAGTCTACAATTACAAACTGATGATCTCGGCGATAATCCCACGTCCGATCGGCTTTATCAGCACTCGCAGCGCCGACGGTTCGTCGACGAATCTGGCACCTTTTAGTTACTTCCAGATGATCAATCATGATCCACCGCTCTTTACGGTGGGGTACGCAGGCGGGTTTGACAATGCGAAGGATTCGTTGAGGAATTTGAAGGAGAGTGAAGAATGCACGATTAATATCATCAGCGAGCATTTTATCGAGGCCGCAAACGCGACGAGTATTAATGCGCCGTATGGCGAGTCGGAATGGGCGTTGAGTGGGTTGACGCCAGCGGATTGTAGCACGGTGAAGGCAAGTCGGGTGAAGGAGGCGGTGTTTAGCGTGGAAGGGAAGCTGGAGAGTTTGAGGGAGTTTGAGAGTAGGGCTACGAAGGGGAAGAAGACGGGAGTGTTGGCTATTATCGAGGGGACGAGATTTTGGGTCAAGGAGAACGCTATTAATGCGGACAGGAACTTGGTTGATCCAGCCGTGAGTTTACATTGTCCCTTTATTATTTCTTCAATATGAGCAGCCACTAACTTATATATCTATAGATTCTAAGACCAATGTCCCGTTTGGGAGGTATCACATACGGTCGTACCACTGAAGGCATAGAGATACCCCGTCCGGATTACGAAGAGACCGTAAAAAAGTCGGAAGAAGCAAAGAAACTTGTAAAGCCAAAGGTAGACGGACAATGACTTGGAAGGTTGTAAAATTTTCACATGAGAGCATGATTATGAGGGTACATAATATAGTAAACTTAGACTAGACCGAATCTACGATTATAGAACATACCTATCTACCCACGCCTTGACAAAATTCATACGCATGTGGGAAAAATACCTGACTAGAACCACCCATCCATAAACCCATAATGCGTAACCCGTCTATGTATTTCGCAAAACTCCCTCTCACCGAATATCCATGCCGATCAAACGTCCACCATACAAGAGAGTTCCCCAAAAATCCCGCCCATAATGCATATCCCATCATAGCGCCCGCTCATCTCGTCAATTCATCATACCGTCCTCCAGTATCTACAAATAAAGCGACATCCCCGCCACTGGCAGCACAAACTCACAACCCAAGTTCATCTCCTTTTCCCACTCCAAAATCTGCTTCATAATATAATCACCCGCATCATACGGCTCCGGCAGCAACCGATCTTTAACATGAATAATGACAACCTTGATCCCTTTCAATAAATTGTGTTTCGTTGGTCCAGCAGCTGAAACCACAGAATCGATACTGCCGTCTTCATCCTCTGCCTCTTCTTCTATAACCCCATCTGCACCACCATTCGACAAAATCCCCATCCCCTGACTAACCACTGAAAGTGGACTCTTCAAAGGTGACCCCGATCTCCTCTTCCTCTGTGGGACCCCTACCTTGCGTAAAAACTCCACATCACCTACACCAACGCGTCCATGGATTTTCTTCCTCTCTTTGATCTTCTCCACACCCTGACAATTCTCAACTTCCCTCGCCAACACACACAATTCCTGCATGAGATGTCTCGGTTTCATGTGCCCAAACAATTTATCATCTGGCCGGGAATCGTTATACGAGCACTCGATGAATATAGCCTTTAATCGACCCTCGAGGATCTTGGGCGCTGCATCGTTCCATACGTATTGGTTTCGCGGTAGGATTGAGAGAGAATCGGGCTCAACGTCACCAAAGATGAGGACTTCGCGGAGAGTAGTCTTGTCTTGGATGAAGTAGGCAGTACTGTTGTAGGCGTAGTATTGCTTCTCGTTTGTGTGCTGTGGCATGTTTTCGGTATTCTGGAAGGTGGAATTGCGTCTGGACTGGGGTAAACTCGGAGATGAGCGATCGCGTAAGGGGTATTCCCTGGGTGATGTGGCATAGATGCTAGAGTTGTGGTCTTGATCTGTGTTGTGTTAGATTGATGGTGACCGCAAGGTATAGAACTGCCCATCATCAAACCTAGGAAGATATTCCTCCATCCTGGCCTTAGGAGAATACGTACTTGAATACTTATGTTCACAGCGACCATGACTGACAGCCCAGCACTTAACTGCAAGACCTTTGCCAATCTCTACATAACCCTCCGAATGGCCTGTACCGAAAACTGGTGAGCCTCCTGATATCAACCGATTGAAAGTGACTGCTCCCACTCCCTCATCCTCATCTGACAGATTAGGCCAAATGATATCGTTAAAGATGTGCATTTTCAAAGCCTCAATCGTCGAAGTTAAACCAGCAAAACATCTCGGTTTGCGGGACCCCAACGCCGTGCCAACGATACCGCCAGCGATATGGTCAATATGTGGATGTGTAATAAGAACGGCACCTAATGTTTCCAGCAGAAAGTCTCCGGTGTTAGCCTCGATGCCTTTGTGCTTAAGTCTAAGTCCTGTGAAAGGTCCATGGTTGACGGTGGTTGGGCGAACGTCCGAAGTTACGGATTCCTTCAGTAAGTTGTTGATAGCTGATACGTGAACGCCGGTGTCAACAGCGAGGACTGATTCCTTGTCCCAGTCTAGAGCTATAGATCGTACGAGCATCGCTGTGCAGCTGTCCTCGAATGGTCCTCCCCTAGGCCCCTATCATTTTAGTTAGCAAAATCCCCGAAACTTGCAATACAATGGCAACAGCATCTTTAAGGAACACCTATTCTTATATGCATGTATGAGACCGATACCCTAAACTTGCATAGACACCCATACACCTCCACACGTGACACTTGTCCGACCAAAGTTCCATCTTCTCATGCAAATCCCCATCCGAGCGCATCATAAATCAAAGCCAGAAGCCGAGATGCATCCTATTCCATGCAGCCCAACCACAAAGCCGGAAACCGATGTTCCCCGCAACCCGCCAAAACAAACTAAATAAAAAGCATCCAGCCGCAGGGAATCAAGCACAACTTACCAAAACGATAACCTGCAAGCCCGGCTCCGAGCTCTCATACTCCATCTCTATATCTACACTTAACGCATTCCCATTCCCATTTTCATTTCCATTCCCATTTTCATTTCCATTCCCATTTTCATTTCCATTCCCATTTTCATTTCCATTCCCATTCGCGGTCCCATTCCCATTCCCATTCTCATCGCTCCTTAGATTTTCCTCCGTCATCGGATTACCCGCCCGCTTTGTTCGTCCTTCGCTGTTGGCCTCTGCTTCGTTGGAGATCCTTTGGAAGTAACTTTGCCTCGTCTTGGTAAAGAGAAAACGCTTGGCGTTTATTTCGAATCAGAAATAGGAAAATGGTACGGTTGGAGAAATCAAGTAAATAGAGAGAGAATGGATTATTGAACAACTCTCTTTTTACTTCTGTGCTGTGCAATTTCCCGGATTCCGTGCAACGGTGACTTGTGGCTGAGAAGGGAAAGCGAAGGGGGAGGCGCGTTTTGGTTGTTAATTGTGGTGGGCTGGCTGTTGCAAATGCGGTTTCCTGTGGTAAATGCTATATACTAACAAGGCCGGTCCTTCCTGCACCGGTCAACTGCGAAGAAGAAATGAAGAGAAGCGCGAGAGCTGAATGCTATGCAATGTAACTTACAAGGTTGGATTGGGAGTTCCTACGGTAGACATCTTTGGAAGGAAAATAAGACACGTGACTATAATGGAAGGGTATCTTTATTTCAGCTGATTGTCTGGTACTGAAAGGATACCAACGGTTTCTTTGTCAGTTTCGGTTTCAAGGGTTGCAGTAGGTGCAAGGATGTGCGCCATCATTGTTCATGCACTGCAAGGCTGCAGCACACCTACCAATACGACACACACTGGTAGTTCAAATCAACAGCATCTCCGAACAGCGGCACACGTGATATGTGATTTACATTTACGATGCATTTTATTGAATACCCAAGCCGCTGATCCAATGCTCACAAGTTCATGTAACCACATACCACATCCATAAGAAACGCCTCACGCCATTCCTTCACATAAAGATGATTGACGAGGGAAATCATAATGAGCAGCCTACCAAAATCCCCTCATTTATCGAGTCCTCCCATGATCTATTGTACTAGTCTTCGAGCCTTCCTCAATACACTCCCACTCTCCGACGCATTTATTAATTTGCACGATTATAATGCAATATAGTGTCCTTCCAATCATCATCATCATCCATGTTATGTACCCGCAGACCACCACTAGCCGGCTGCTGACTTGGTAAACTCCATTGATCATTTCCGTCGTGCAGCTCAACAGAAGGGACAGTTGGTTGTGGACCCACGCCTGGCTTTGGTCCAACGTTGGGTGGAGCGGCATCATTTGGTCCAAATCCTGGAACTACGAAGTCTGAATATGGATTGTCGAAGCTAATAGCTGAAGTATCGAAACTACCTTTCGGAAGTTCGTATTGGCCCTGAGGATGGGCAGGAGGAGTTTCGTCATGTTCTCTCTGAATACTGTGTGCGTAATGTGGCCCCCCTACTGGATTGTCGTAATTGTCTGCTGGCATTTCAGATATACCTGTCGGAAGTGGAGCAAAACTGTTCTGTGACTGTAACATTTGGCGCTCACGTTCTTGCGCCTCGACGATTTGTGGGGCAGGCTCGACATTGCGTAAGCTACTAGCCATCACACTGCTGTTCCTAATGCTACCCATACCACTGCGAGGCTCCATCGTCTCTGTGACATCCGAAAGCCCAGATTCAGCATCCCGAATTCCAAACTGAGCCATCGTGCGCATTTTGCGAGTGACCCAACTCGCGAGTATTTTACCGCGTTGCTTTTCCCCAAGCCTGGACCTCGGGAAGTCACCTCTGTTGACAAAAGCAACAATATCCACGACAATTTGATGTTCGTTGAGGATAGCATTAACTATAACCGGCACAATGGATGCAAGGTATGCTTTTCGTCCTACTTCAACCAGCACAACCACAAGACCACCAGCTTGGAACACAGCACTAAAACATTGTAAGCTCAGAAATTGTCAGAAAATTTAAAAGACTTACCATCCACCAGGTACGATATTGCGATGGCATTTCTCGACCGAGGATTCAATGTCCATAGGGAAATGGCTGAGTCCATTTATTTCGAAGGTTTCACCCACGCTGCCTAAGACGAATAGAACCTGCATGTCGACCAAGGCGCCGTTTGGACCAATGGGCCTGCTCACATTATATAAAAATCCAAGATCTCCGGTGCGCACATATTGCACATTTGGATCTCCATCCACAGTACGGCCATCGAATCTTTCGGAATCAAAGGCATCCTTAGAGCCATAGAATGCTCGGACACAAGCCTCAGACTCCACCCAAATTTCACCATACTCGCCTTCGTGACAAAGACAGCGACTCTCCGGGTTAACAATAGCTATCTGTGTCGACACAGGCACCATTCCAGAATCTTGTACCATAAGTGCTCTCGACTCCGTACCAGGTTCAACCGGATATACCATGCCACGTCGTAGTGCTTGAGTATCTAGCCATAACTCGATCGGCTCAATGCACATATATGATCGAGACGCAATCATAGGATTGAGAACGTGGGAATAAACTGTATTGATGGCAGTAAGATCAAGCCCAGTTGCAGCGAAATGCATCCGCACTTTCTGGAAAACATCAACACGGGGCCTCCCTTCCGCAGAGATCATCATGTTCTTTAGCTCATGTAGGTTGAATCCTTTACCGGGCATGACTGCCATGGCGTGATCAAGCATTTGAGGGGTAGCATAAGTGTCCTTGATTTTGTACCGTGCTAACGTTAAGAAAAGGGATACTGGGTTTTGTGCGAATTCCACTGGTGAAACGAGGTAGGTCGGAGCACCAACAAAGATGCCCATCAGGCAACTATGTATGAAGCCTAAACCTGTAGTACTTCTTACACAACCAAGAACAGGTCTCGAACTCGTCATTTGACAAGTTTCTTTCTGCACTTTACACATGCCCATGATGGTGTCGTGGCCTAATTGAACTGCAATACGACGTTGATCTGGTGTCCAATATGTCCAAACAAGTGCTGGGAACCCAGGCTGAACCCATGCAGGTAGCATAGTGAGCCCAAGATCTCGACAGCCATTGTTCTGTTTTGGTGGTTTTGAGGTGTTGTAAATGCTTGGAATTGATACCTTCAAGACTTGTGCTGATTGTTTGACGTGCTGTGATACAGCCTTTTGTTTCAAAAGATGATCTACATCTTGGTTGACCAGGACCGCCTTGACATGATAGTCTGCGATCATGTGTAGAAAAGCCGGGGCGTCTTCATTAAGGCGGTTCTGATCCAAAGGCGCCATAGGTATGGCCGTCGCACCCAAACAGAAACATGCGTGCGTTGCATAAATAAAGTCCTCTGAATGTGTGTACATGAGGATTAGATGGTCGCCGGCTCGTATCCTGACCTTGTTCTTGAGGTACATGGCTACTGCAGCCACCTTCGTGTCAAACTTTTTCCAAGTAATACCCTTACCCTCTCTGCCACGTCCATCGATGGTACAATACGAAAGTTCATCGGCTTGTCTTGCGACGCGCCATTGAAGTAAATCCACGATACTTGAAAAGTTGTTCAGTGGCGTCGATGTTCGATCATCTATTACCACTTCGCGACGGTCTACTCCAGAATACTGCTTGTCGCCAGGAGATAATATATCTTCACGAGTTTGAGCAGCAAGTGGTGACCATATTCCTCCAATAGGATCTACGCCAATAGGCAAATTGAGAACAGCTCTCTCTACCCCAAACTTGACATGGACACAAGGCAAGTTTCCAAGATCGAATTCGCGACGACAAAGCATATTACCAATCTCTCTACGCCCGCATTTCAGAACTTTGGGTAAAGTGTTCGGTGCTGTAATCATGACACAATATACCCTCAAATGGTGCTCCTGCATTAACACTTCCATACATCTCTCCGACAGTGAATCGAGGAGCGCAGTATCAAGCTGCCGCGGAGGGCCACCAGATGTTGCTGGCGCTGTTGACGCAGAAGGAGATTCCAACAAGACAATGGGCAGGTGCTCATCATTGACGAATACATCAAATGCAGAACAGTCATAGATTTTCGGTACGTTCTTCATGATGCTTACTATGATGTGCTGTACAAAGAAGTAACGATGCTCAGCCACTTCATGGCCATGCTCGACCCACTCGACCTTTTGACGGAGTCGGTCTTCGTAAAGGCCTAGAACGAACACTTTACCTTCAATGACAGTGCCCAGCAGACCTGTACGGAGGAATTCAGGTTCAACCATCATCGGAGTGGGGTCGCCTTGTTCGAACTTGTAAGGCCGAGCGTGGAAAATCTGTTCGGTGTGTTTAGGTAGTGCCCAGAAACCTCCGGAGAGAGAGGGGGAGTCCACCCAGATTTCCCCTACGGAATGTGGCGAGGCGAGAAGTCCGGTTTCTGGATCTACCACTGCAAGAGTAGCATCAGGTATAGGGAAGCCAAATGCGCCCACACGTACAGTCCCCGGCTCGCTGCCAGCTTTTTTGCGCGCTTCTTCACCTATGGCAACCACAACAACCTCATTCGTCTTTAGTGCCTCTCGATCCAAGAGGACTTCACTTAACTCGGTTCTCCCCTTTTGTTCCGTTGGGGCCACTGTGCCACCTCCGATGAGACTTCCGAAACCATTTCCGGTAGATTTTTCTTTCTCCTCTGGCTTCTCCTCGATTGAATCGTCATCGGAGCCTATATCTAGCTTCAACGGACACCCCATCCGTTCCTCACCTCCTAGCCAATCGCGCATACTGATGACCATACCACCATGTTCTGGAAGGCACAACATTGGTGCAACTAACTCTCGTGCTCGTGGATTGCGCATTGGCCTTAACCATCGATCTGCTAGAACTTCATGAAACTCGCTGTCGACGGTCAAAGTATCAATTAAACATAACTTCACATCCTTGAAGTTAGGCTCCATACCCTTTTTGAAATTTCGAGTCGTCATAGGATCTTGTTGATAATTATATGCCGCTCGTTTGAGGCCAGGATAATCAGCAACCATGAGTGTCGCTCTATATTTGGTGATAAGGTGTGCATAGAGACCTGGAGTTTCCACGGCCTTGCTCTCAAGCCAGACCGTTGTGTGACCGCCATATACTGTTAAGAGAACCCCTAAAATCATCCCAATGCCCTGCCGTGGATCCAGATAAGATAGTAGGATTTCGCCATGATTACTTGAACCTGCCATCAGCCTTCCATTCTTGTCTCTTAGACCAGGATTGAAAGTGTCCGCATTGGCCCCAGATGGCACAGTAGATAT
The DNA here is from genome assembly GCA_001465935.1 of Clarireedia homoeocarpa. Taxonomy (NCBI): domain Eukaryota; kingdom Fungi; phylum Ascomycota; class Leotiomycetes; order Helotiales; family Rutstroemiaceae; genus Clarireedia; species Clarireedia homoeocarpa. The sequence goes on from LNKV01000012.1 coordinate 444,187, forward strand.
AATAGCACTCAGGCATGCCATCTGATGCATGATTGTACGGTGGCTCATAACCACACCACGCAGATCACCTGTTGGGGCTCGGGAAAACTCAATGTATGCCAAATCAGGTACTGTTAATGGAGGCGCATCGTCTTTCTTCTTAGGATGCCAACTCCCAAATTCGTTCGTCTTCCACCATTCAACTCCTCTTGGCCAGTTGAGCTTTTGAGTGGTAATGTCTCGTTGGAAAGCTTTCAAATTATTGTCAGTGGTAAGGGCTAGATGGGCTTGTGTAGAGGTTAGAATTAGGTTAAGTTTCGTATAGTCTTCTAAATCGTTAATCGGCACTGCTACCACACCAGCTATGAAGCAGCCTAGAAGAGCGATTGCAAAGTCGATGATTTCGGAGTCGCGGTATATTAGAGCAACTCGGTCGCCTCTGTATAATGAGCTTTTGTCCCTGATGACCTGCGCGACTTTTTCTGCTCGGCTAGTAAGTTTTTCCCAAGTGATAGAAGCGATTTCTTTCCCCTTGTTATCCAACACCCAATATGCCGGCATCTTAGCATTGGCCTTGCCTCGGTGTCGAAGAACAGCGGCAATATTATCAAATTTAGACATTGGGGTGGTTGTGTCGTGCGGATCATATACGGCAAATGGCACATCTCGAGGCTCTAGAGGCATTTGATATTCTAGCGCAGCAGGCGGAGGCAGATCGCTGGTAGTTAGCATTGGCGGAGCCATAGCTGCGGTCGGAGAGAATGCGTCGCTAGATGAATATCTATGCGGTCCACCACCGTACGAATCTGGTCCGTTATTTTCGTAGCCTTGCTGTCCCGCGAAGTCGGAGAAATAGCCCTGCTGCGATTCACCCAGCATGGTGCCATGAGAGTCCATCATAGTTCCTGTGTGGTTTTGGTCATAAACATCTTGTGGGTGTTCCATGTAGCCGGCCTGCTGCGTCGGATTGAAGGCATAATTTGTGCCCGATGTCATTGACCCCATCGTCATACTTGGCTCGCCCACACGATCCTGCGAAGAGTCTCCATGATCCTGTGATCCAGGCATGTACGAGGAGTCCCGAGTGTAAGAACTATGCCTCTGATTTGGATTATGTACTGCCAGCCTCAGGTCGGAAGGTCTGCCAGCGTAGGAGAATGTCCGCCCATCTTGTCCCCTGTTTGCCCCCAAACTTCCAGCATCGCTCGCCATTGTACTCGTTCGGACTGGGGATGCAGATGCACCGTAGTATTGTTGGGGGTAAATTTCGCTGCCGCTAGCGCTTCTTGAGTGGGAATTGAGAGCTGCGAGAGATGCGGTCCGCGAGCCATCGTTCGAAGGATGTATGCTGTCATCAGGAGTGTGTATGCGCAGCCCCTTCAGCTCTGCGGCTATCGGTTCGGCGCCCAAGTATTGCGAAAGAAGGAATGTACGTCGCTTTTGGTATCTGTCCAGGAGTCACATACGGTTAGCCAGAGAAGATTCCGAATGGCTATTTGATCGCAAAATGGCTATACCCTTTTTCTGTAATATCTCCTTCCTGCGTCAAGGCCTGATTAGCAATGAAGTTCTACAAAACGATTTCATCTACCACGGCATGTCATCCTGCATGCATTTGGCCAAAGGAAGCGCACGCGACGTAACTAAAACCAATCCTCCTTGTTTTGAAGATGCCTTCACTAACCTCCAATTCATGCTCTAACTCTTGCAGTCTTGCCTGCAATTCCGGATTGTTCTCTGCCATCGCGGGTATATTTCGTAAGGATGAACGAGCAGTATCAATGCAGGGATCGAAGCAGCAGGGGCTTTTAAAGAACGTCGTGGAGTCCGATGGATAGTCGGACGAGGTCTTCAAGGAGGGATTAAGGTATCGCAAATGGATGGGAGCATAAATGTCGGGGAAAGGGGAATTATGGAAGGGAAGGTAAAGAAGCGTTTAAAAAAAACAAAAAAAAAACTGATAACTTGATTGTGGCTATATGGATTTGAATGCTACCTAAGTATGAAGAAAGATCAACATCGTTCGGGAAAGTCGAAAGCATAGCATACTGAATAATGGAGATCACAACTTTCGTCACGACTGCCGTTGATCCTCCACCGCCTGCAGCCTGTACGAAGTAGCTTATACGGAGCATGTACTGTACCGGTCTGTGTCGTTGCCTTCCTCTTGGCTCTGCTTTTTGCTCTTGGTAAACAGAAGAGCGCGCATTTACTGTGAGTATAAAGTACGAGTTGTCGTACAAGGGTACCCGTACCAGACAAATCTTCGTCCAACTTGTTCAATTCAAGGTTAACTTAGTTGGTACCAGATACAAGTATGCTTGCTTGGTGGGGTGGGGTCAACATGAACATGAATGAGAATGAGTTGAGTTGAACCAAGTTGTGTGCAGAATCATGGATGGATGCCCTTTACAACTGAGTGCACTTTGACTTCGATTTGACTCAAGTTGCCATTCGGGAGACACTTGGAGCTGAGATTACATATAAGCCGGTGGATCGCAACTGCAATGCAGAGGAGCTGCTCCTGTTGTTACTCCTACTCCTATTGTTCCTCCAGATGAAGTCATAAACCTACAGCAGCCAGTGAGTGGGTGGCTGCTCACGTGCGTGACAATTTGGGGTAGCACAACACGGTCGGCACCACGGCCAGAAGAGTCCCGAGCTCCGAGCCATTCAATGTGCACGGACCCTGTGTTCAGAACCCTTAAAACTTTTCTCCAAAATTTCCCCGTCACAAAAATTTCTCCTCGCGTTTTCATATCAAAGGGATATTTATTCAAAGACTTCACTTCGCCCATCATTTCTTGATACACATGCAAGTGCTGCTTGCTATCACGCCGTACCGCTGTTGAAATGATGGTATTTCTTTCGTCCACTTCCTCATCCACTGGGGGAGTGATATCTGCGAAATGGAGTGTGCTCAAATTTGGCCTCCAAGGTGGCAGCCCGGTCCATTGTCAATCTACAGATCCATACATAGATCAATAGATAAATAGTCGAGACAACGAGATACCAGCAATTCCTTAGATGCTATGTCTTTGTTCAAGGTATGTTTATTTTTAGTTATTATGCTCCTTTATCTGCACAGGCCAATGGCTACCGTCACAACTCGACATTCATGATGATATACCATAAGATACACAGACCTGTTCTGAACAGACTCGTGCTGTATGTTGATTATCTTGGAGACCTTCTGAAACATGTCTTTTGCTCTGTATTTTTTGGGCTTGAATTCCATGAGCTACGAACGCCATGGCTAACGTCCAAGAAGCAGGTACCCTTACTCATTCCGAGTTGATACTTTGTTGTTATATGCGCATCAAGAGCCATAGCGTATATGAGATGCTCACCCAAAGGCTACAAATCATTCTCGTTATCATTCTCGTCAGGAAGACTTTACATACACGCTGTTCAAGCTTTGAAACATGGACAGGACAATGCCCTGGGGCATCAAGAAACAAGACGTTCTTTCTTCTTTGGATGCCGTTATTCTGTTGTTATTCTATCGTTGTTCTGTAGAAAACAATGGCCTTTATTTTCTTTGTCTTCTCCCTTTACCTGCTCTTTTCCTTTATTAGAATCTTAGTAGAGCATCAAACAAAGACTGCATCCTTATAAGTACCTGAGTGAACAATCCCATTGTGGAGTTGTTCACAAGTATTTTCTTCAGTTTCATTTCTACTACATCATATTCTATACAATATTCCTTTGATTCAACGCATTCAGCTGTTCAATACAAGACGACGAAGTCGCATCTCATTCACCCAACCGAATTGTCCGCCAAATCTAGTTCAGCAGCGCTGCTAGCACGCCAAAAACAATGTCAGAGTATCCTCACCTTGATGACAGCTTACCTGGCATACATGACGACGTTTATCCCACTGAAGAGTATGACGGCTACTGGGAGGCGCCTCAGTCTCAACACCCAGACTACAAAGATCTCCAAGAGACCGATTTTGGTTCACTCTTTGCAGGAAATATAAACCTTGAAGCTAAGTATTCTCACCAGGCTAACGCTAACTTTGCAACAGCTCCATTACCGAGCTCAAAGCACGGCTCTCCTCGTGGCGAACTTTCTATCTATGATTATCCGCCGCCACTTTCGCCCGCCTGGGTACCGCAGAATTTCGACTATATTCGCGATCTCCCAGAACCCCCATTTTATCAACACCAAATCTTGGCCCAATTTCCAAGCCCAACTTTGCCTTTGCGCGTAATTGATCATGTCGGATATCCCTTGGGGCCCCACATTACAGAAGCACTCCGAGTGGCATTACAACAGCGGATTCAAAGAAATATCTCCGGCATTTCGAAACCGACTTCGGTCGCTGCAACAGCGCGAGCACAGAAAGCAAGACCGCGAAGTCCAGTAAGGCCAGTTAAGAATCCTTTAAAACCTTGGGTCAAGCCCAACCTCAAAACCGCTGGCAAGAATGGACGTCCCGCTAACATTCAAGGATTTGATGCTTCAAAGGTTTACGACAAACTCTCAAACCGTCCTCAGAGTTGGGGAACTAAAAATCAATTTGGCGGGTACCCATTTCGATATACTGCTGAAGGTGAACTAGTATCAGACATCAAATTTACACAAGATCTGCTAATGGAGTACTTGGTCGATCATCCAGGTCACATGGCAAGCGGGAAGTATGACACTAAGAATTCGGGGCTTATCATATGGGTTCAATCTGTGCCAGCTGATTCTGCAGCACGATATGCAACGGAGCATTCCGACAAGTGCCGCTTCGTTGACTGCCCAGTACCCAATGGGACCATTCACAAAGGGCACTACAGAGTAGCATTTGACGAGCAGTCTTGGTCGAATGAAAATCTGAATCTAGATCCATATAACAATGCCGGCTATATGCATCTTTACTGCTTTGAGAAGATGATTGACTTTCCTCAACTCTGCAAAGATTTCAACATCCAGCCCGACACACGCGTATTTCCCCATGAGAAGAAGAATCGGATGGCTGTAACAAGAGATAACCCAGAAATGCGGACCATTGTTTTGGATTACGTCAATAACCAGCCTGGGTGGAACCTCCTTAACAATCCCTATAGATACGAAGAGACCCTTAGCTGTAAGTTAACCAAAGAGCACATTCGTGCCGAGCCAGCCGCTCGCCGTGCTATTCGTAACAAGCGCGGTGGCAACACAATCGATAAACATCTTAACAATCTCGAATTGTATGTTGCAGGGAACAGGCAGGTAAGAACGAAAGAGGGGCGAGCAGAGCGGAACGCAAAGGAGCTCGCCGAGAGCACACAGTCTAAGAAGGGTTCTTCAAAGAGGAAGAGAAGGAGTGAAGATGAAGGGAGTGAAGATGAAGATGAAGATGCAGAGTTTGAGTTGGATGGTGATTTTTTGGCGATGGATTACTCCACCCCAGTTCTTAGGAAACGACCAACAAAAAAAGTGAGGTCGTCCTCGATGTGATCATTCCAAAAGGTGGAGGAGATAAGCATTGGTATCGCTTTGGAGGTAAGCAGTGCTTTTCGGTTCTTTGTACTTTATCCTTTCCCGTTTGGGAAAATGTTCTCTTTTGTGGTTTTAGCAGTTAAAGTCTATTTCAGTTCACTTAATAAATTGTCTTAACTTAATATATATATCTGCAATACCATAGGGAGTATAATATAAAAAATATGTTATGCTTAAATCCATATACCACAATATACTGTTGCCTACTGGAATATTTGATTGATCCAAAATTATTCGTGAATAAGCGAAGCCTCTCCTATCTCATCTCATGACTATGATCTAATTACTATTACCAAACTAAGAGAGCCTTGAGGACTAGTAATTTGGGATCGAGTACATAGTCTCTGAAGGTCATTGAATATATCATTTTGTACACTAAGTTATCTCTTCCTAAAATGTTCCTGTTCATTACTTCCATCTGATCCTACATGGTGTGGAAGCATTCACAAAACTCGATCATTCATCTTCGACACTGAACAATTGCAACCTGTCACTTTTGACCAGCTTCTGTCCAGACATCACTTAGGCACTTCTGGAATGAATTATTAGATTACTCACTCATATCTACGGCTACTTAAATGATTCGCTGTCGGTAATTGCGCGATAGACATAAGATGGAGAGAAAATGCAGTCGAGACTGGTAGCATTCGTCGCTTTCCCTTGATTGAAAAGCTCCAATCACTACGTCACAGTTGCTCTTCACCCCGTTCTGCCTCAACTGAAGAAGTAAGTTGAGCTTCTCCAATATAGTATGCACATCTGGCCTTCCACGACGTGATTCTCCGCGACTGGTAATCTGCTGAATAGATTCCTCGAATGGGTCTCTACGAATATATATGCGATATACTGACCATCATGCCTATCGCCAATGCCGAAACGCCACTCAGCTTTTACGTTCCATTTTGCCATCGAGATGACATTATAAAATAGCGTCGAAAACAATGGAGTAGTCATCGCCGCCGATATTAACCACGACGAAACCGAGAATATTAAACCTTCGGGGGAAAAAAACCCACCCCGAAGCCATCGACTAGCTCGAACTTCTCAGACATCCTCTTCCATTCAACAAATCATGCCCACCCAATACCATCAAAATCCCATCTTACATCACTGGTTTGAAAATCCACAGTCCTCCCACCAATGTCCTTTCCTCCAGAGAACAATTCATACAATCTGCGAAGAAACACCTCAAACGTTCCGCTTCGCTTTCTCAAATCACAAGTACGGGTAATGAAACCAAAACTAATAGTAAGCCTGCTAGTCTAAGATCTGGCTATCTGTGCGCTCTTCAAACGTATCGGGTTGCGAAGACACCGCTCGAGGCGAAGAATGAGAGCTACTGGGGGAGAAAACTGTGCAGGTTGAGGGGTTGGAGAGGGGTATATTTGAAGAGATTGGAGGCGAGGATGAAGACGCTGGTGAGAGCAAGGTTGAGAAAGGACAGATGGTTGGCCGAGGAGGAGACGGGGCAAGGGAAGAAAGAGATGGGGAAGGCTGGTAGGAAGAAAGGCCGGATGGATCCGGAATTGGTGGAAATCTTGAGGAAGAAGTTTGCAAAGAGGAGAGAACATTATCTGGATAGTGATGGCGGGGAAGTGCTAAGGAAGAGAGTTTTAGAGATGGAACGGGAGAGAAGGACAGCGAGGGGGGTAAAAGACGGTCTTGACGTGGATGGAGAGGGAGACCGAGAAGGGATTGGGGGCGGGAAATCTGGGCGGCTGAGATAATTCAGATGGAGAAACATATAGACTACACTGAGAACAGTGAGTGGACTTCTTTCGATCATCAACAACCAGATGATAATATTTCAGTCCATCATCCCAAGCTCTGTTAGTCATCTTCGATGGTACTGAGAGCTTCTGCTTCGAGCTGATCTAACCCAAAGTACGTAGCCACGGAAACGGATGCTTATCCATCTTACTAACTTCCCCAGAGGTACGCGTAAAAAATGATTTAGAAGTATAGAGACGGCGAGAGATCAGACCCTGGAGGCCCGCTGCGCAATGAAGAGATTCACGGGCCACGAGTGCGCACTGCGCATGAATCTGAAGCGTGGGTGAGACATGGGCCTCTTATCAGATGTCCTTTTGGCTGACTATGAAAGCGTGTACTTGGTAAGAACTTTATGCGCCTATGATGCACAATCCGATGATGTGCCTACGAAGCGTATGCAAATGTTGAGAGAAATGGAATTTGGTAGAATGGCATCATTGGGTACGTTATTTATCGGATTTCCCGGCGATTTGGTGGATGGTGGTTTATGATCTGAGTCCTGAGCACCGAGTAAGGGGTGTGATGAGCTCCTCCAGATGATGATGTAAGTCTTACTCGTACAGTCTGGTGAGTAGTCTTACATGTTCCTGTTATTCCTCGGTGATGATCGCTTGGCGGGAAATTTCCATGTTTGTTCATGAATCTTCGAAGCCTTACGACGTTGGTCCCGTTGCAGTAGGAATTGTAGAGACTGTATACTGTATATCTCCAAGAAAGAAAGGAGAAGAATTGAAACTACTCATTTTGTTCTTGACGGATATAGTTTCTAACTGAGGTGAAACCAGTCACCGTGTAACTTTCAACCAACCAAAACAATTACCCTCTCTCTGCCACAAAGCGAGGGAGAGCATCAGAGCAAAGCAACAACATCGTTTGTTCGTGCGAGTCCTTTCTCCATACAATCCAATCCGTTCCTCGAATCCAGCTCGAACATGTCGCATGTCGCATATCGCATGTCGCACGAATAAGCTCTGAATAACTTAAGTCCAGGCAGTTACAAGAGCATGAGCGAGTAGAATTTCCACCAAACAAGAGAATCACTCAGCCTATTGCCACTAGATCTCCAATAACAGATCAGCATCCTTACCCGCAAGCGGCCATCAGACCATCGCATCCACCCTCCATCCACCATCCACCATCCACATCCTCCTCCAGAAGTACGATCTTTCTTAAACCATTCGTTCTCCACTTCCCTCACCATTACCAACCTTCTGCAACAACACACGAGACAATTCTTTTCGCTTTTGCATTCGATCCATTTACCCCCCTTCGACCCCCATCGAGCATTCACATAACTACTCTGGCTGGCCGAGTATATCGGGCTGGATTAAACTTCATCATTGGTTGGAATTCACTACCTGCGATATTCATTTGAGAGCAACGACGACTTGAGGGTACTGTACGATAAGGCATCCGTATAACGATGGAGGACGTTCTGCGGGGGATGCAGCAAGCAACATTCACGACCTCGGTTCTATCCTCGACGCAAACCGCGATAGCCAGACCAGTTCGAGATGTTGGTACTCATCGTACAGCTATCCCCGCGACAAGCGACAATGTACAGGTACAATCGAGTAGTGGCTCAACAATCAACGGGATAGTGATAGGGCTATTAAGTTCCTTTGGCTCAGCCATTTTGATCGCTTTCATCTTTTTGATTGTCTATTTCTTTAAATATACGAGTAGTGGTCGCATTCTGTTGGATCGGATCGGAAGGCCGGGAGAATATGACGATGAGCAGGCTTTCGCAAGGGAAGAGGCTGAGGCCTTGGAGGAGATGGATGATTTACAGCGGACGGAATATTTGAGAGCGAAAGGTATTCATTTTCTCTTCTCCTGGTCTTGTACCGGTGATATACTAATGGTTATCTACCCGAAGCGTTCATACAGTCAAATCCTCCAGATTCGTTACCAACAGACATCTCGTTATCACAATACTTAGCAATTCAGGAAAAGGGAGTCTCGGCGTGGGAGTTTGAACCGGAACTGGAGATTGCGAACTGCTTTGTGGAAGCAAGGACGGAGATTGAATTCTTTGATAGCGAATGCTGCACTCTCACGAATCTACCGGTGCCTAAACAAAATGAGGTCTATTATTGGGAATCGAAGATCTACGATAAGCCGGAATCAACTCTGATTAGTATCGGTGTGGCTACAAAGCCCTATCCTCTGTTCAGATTACCTGGTAGGTTGACTGTGAATCATGTTATGGATATAATCACTGACGTATTGCAGGGTGGCACAAATACTCTGTAGCTTATACCTCGACTGGACATCGAAGATTCAACCAACCTTTTAGCGGACCATCATATGGACCACAATACGTTCAAGGAGATGTTATCGGAGTAGGATATCGACCTCGAACTGGCACAATTTTCTTCACGCGAAATGGAAAGAAGCTTGAGGACGTTGCACATGGGCTCAAGTCACAGAATCTCTTCCCAGCGGTAGGCGCAAACGGACCTTGCACAGTGCATGTAAATTTTGGACAATCGGGCTTTGTATTTATCGAGGCGAATGTCAAGAAGTGGGGCTTGGCTCCAATGACAGGCAGTCTTGCACCACCACCACCATATGGTAGCGAACAAGGTAGCATTCTTCTTGAGGCTGGACGGGATGGTGCTCAGAGCAGTCATGGTCATTATCCTGATCCACGACATGGACGAACACGAAGTGGGAACTTTAGGCATGGACCACCCACAAGTCCTGGTCCAGTTCGATCACCCACAGATATTTCCTTAGCACAACTTACACACATTCCTTCAAATGAAAATACAGGCGGGCCATCAAACAGTACAGCAAATGCGGCATCAGGGATTACGACACAGGCTGGGTTGGGAGTTAATGATCATGCGCAACCACCACCGGAATATACGAGTCCGCACACGTCAGCCACAGGAAGTCCGAGAGCAAGCACGGATAGTGAAAGGACGCCAATGTTGAGGAGAGGCAATACACCGCCAATACCAAGTTATAATGATGCGGTGGCTCAGCGCGATAGGAGTGCGAGTCGGAGAGCTAGGAGTGATAGTCAGAGGGTGAGGGATGGAAGTCCCTCGCAGTCGTGAAGGGGCAGAGAAACCTGAGTCGCAAGATAAGATAGGAAAATGAAACATGGACAGAGTCGAAGCTCGAAAAGTACAATAGAAGTTTGAATAAAGCATTTTGGCACAGAAGAGTGGTGAGGAATGAAGTGGGGATTGTTTTCCTAGGGATGCGGAACGAATTTGAGGATAGTGGGTTTGAGGAGTCAAAATATGAATATTTTAGCGTGGAGAGGGTGCATGTGTGCTGATTGGAATGGGAGCGAAATGGGGTCGGGTTTGGTTGGGTTTGCTCGGGTATCGGTGGTGATTGAAATGGGCTAAGGGGGCGATGCGGAATTAGGCGTTTATCTGGAGTTTTATATGGATAAGAACATCGGCTTAGTTTTTATCTTTTGTCTTCCGGAAGGAGGAAGGTTGACAAGGGGATGGAGCGGGGTCGGGAAAGGCTGCGGGGCGGGAGAATGAACGAGGGATTTGGAGATGAAGGTGGAGGTGGAGGTTGACAAAGACTGATGACATCTCTTTGGAGATAGGTCCGAATATTCCCTGTGAACGGGATGCATGGGATAGGACGGGATGCAGAGGGATGGAGAAGATGAAGGGGGGGGGAGTGGGAAATATGTAGCATAGCATTACATAGCCGCCGACGCAATACTACGTACATGATGTTCCTTTGTCATAGCAAGTTGGTTTCGTTCTCGTATACTCTTCGATGTTTATGATGAGATTCTGTAGGAAGTAGAGAGTAAGGAATGTTTTGTCTGTGTTGTGCACTCTGGGTACTGGCATAGCATATTGAATCTGAAACGGCTAATGGGTAAAGAGCTGGTTTAGCAATGCGCAAAGTGCCCAAGACATTAGGTCATCTCACTACTCCCGCTTCCCCAAACCCTCAATCCGAGAATGAGCCCCAAAAAGGGGTAAGACACATCCGAAACCTTGTTTCCATCGGTCTTTCCTACAATTTACCATACCACATCATATCTCCTTAACAAACCCCACCTCAACCATCTCATCCACCTCCAAATTCAGATCAGCCATCTTCCCTCTGCTGTTTTCCCTAATGAACAAAAACGTCCACAACACCGCTCTCCTCCAAAAACTCGTCCCCTTTCGAATCTTCATCTGTTCCTTCCCCAACACATACACACTTCCCCTCTCCCTCGCCCTATCCAGCTCTTCCAACTCCCTCCTCACTTCCTCCGTATGCTCCACCGAGGACGTTTGTCCCGTTACGGGATTATAATCCCTCGTGATAAACAAAATCAGCTGTTCGATAATCGTCGTCCCCATGCTCGGCGTCACCACATCATCCGTGTAGCCATGTCTGATGGTAACGCGATAACAAGACGGCAAGCCCGGCACCCGCTGGACGACCCAGCGTTCGGCGTCGGGGATTGATGGCACCGAAAGCGGGCGGAAGTGCAGGAATATCAGCAGGCTGGGCATGGCGTTGAATTTTAATATAAATTGCGTAAACACAATGGGCATGTGCGCGCCGACTTTGTCGAAGAAAATCCCAATGCCCGGTGTATGGGTAAGTTGGTGAGAGCCGAATTTCTCCGTGAGGTTGATCTTCGACGTGCTGCTTGAAGGAGTCAGCAGTGCGGAGGCTGAGATCAGGGACAGCGATTCGGATGTCCATTGTTGCTCTTTGCCGTAGCGCCAGAGAATGAATATGCAAGAGAGGATGGCGGCGAGGAGAAGCGTGAACCAGGCGCCGGTGGGAACTTTGGTGAGCGCTGAGGAGAGGTAGACTCCGTCGAGGGCGGCGAAAAGTAGGAACATGGGGAAAACAAGCAGGACGTTGTGGCGCCAGATTATTATCGAGACGAGGGTTACCATGCAGGTTGTTATGAAGGTTACGATGATAACACATACACCGTAGGCGTTTCCAAGGCGAGTGGTCTAGAGAGAGAAATGTTAGTGGAGTGGACAGGGGAAGCGAGGGGGCCTGTGCTGTAGGAAGAGTGTTTGGGTACTTGGAACTGTTGTAATATGATTTTTTTTTGGATTGGATTTGAACATCTTCAAAATGTGTAACATAGCAAAGATCGTTGGACAAATAAAAATAGGCAACTCACGTTACTATACACCGCAGTAACGACCACAGTGCCAATCATTAACAACCAATTCGCGAACGGCATGTAAACCTGACCGTGGAAAAGTTTCGAGGTATGGACAGTTTTGATATGCGGGAAGTAAGATAGTCTCATGACCTGAGCCAGCAGCTGAAAACTAGCCGTAATCATAGCCTGAGACGCTACAATAGCTGCCAAAACTGCAATCACAAGGGAGAAATCTGCTCATCATTAGCCGTGTTCAACTTGACACTCGAAGGAAAGAAAAACATACAGAATGTTCCCGGAGGCACCGTGTTAAAGAATGGGTTAGTATAAGCGGTGCCCGACGCATCCTGCGAGATATAAGCCGCTTGCCCAATATATGCCAATAGCAAACATGGGTAAGTGAAGCCTAGCCATGAAATCTGCACTGCCCTTTTACTAAATGCTCCCAAGTCTGCAAACAAAGCTTCAACTCCGGTAAACGCGAGCAACAGGCCGCCTAACGATCGCCATCCTTCTTCCTTGTTGCGGATAAGATAGCTGAATGCGAAAGTCGGGGAGAAGGCTTTGAGCACGGAGGCGTCAAAGACAGCGAGGTTGTAAATACCAGCACACATGTTGAAGAGGAGCCAGACGATTACAATGGGGGCGAAGCTGCTAGCGATTTTGCTCGTGCCAAAGGGCTGGATTGCGAAGAGGAGAATGAGGATAGCGCAGGTCACTCCCACGATTGTACTGGTGGTGATGTCTGGTTGAGCGACCTTGAGGCCTTGAATCGCACCAAGTACCGATTGTGCTGGCGTGAGAATTCCATCTCTGCCGGATTCCAGAGTGTTAGAGATTTTAACTACAACCCAGGAGGTGCGCGTGGACTTACGACATGACCATCGAAACCCCCAATACACCAAGAAATTTCAACGCAACTCTGCAGGCTAGCGAGCGCTCAATGAACGTACGAACGTTCTTATTCGTAGGCTTCATCTCATTTGTAAGATGGCGCTCCATTTTGACTGTACCAGATGTATTGGGATCCTGCTTGACAATATGCGCATACCGGGCCAACAAGCTATATAACGCGAATGTTCCTCCTTCTCCATCATCGTCTGCCGCGAGCACTATGAAAACGTATTTGATAGACACCATAAGCGTAAGGGACCAAATAATTATCGAAAGAGCCCCCACAAGATCCTCGTACAAGGGCTGGCTCGTGAACGTGGAGGAGTAGACATAAAGCGGACTCGTGCCTATACAAAGCCATTTCATCAGTCAATTATCTCCATCTGGCTTGAACATTTGAAACTCACCAATATCACCGTAAATCACACCAGTACTCTGATATGCTAGCCATAATAACGTCCAGCCCCTATATGTCTTTTTGTTCAATTAGTATGGAAGAAGCGCTCAGAGGGGTTGCACATCTCACCTGCTTCCTCTTTGTGTTCAAATCCTCATTCGCAAGCTGCACCGCTTTCTCTTCCAAATCATGACTGGTGACTCTCTGCGAAACTTTCGATTCCCTCAAAACATCTGTATAAGGCACGCCATGCGATTTGACCGGTTTGATCTCATCTCCAAATTGGATATGCGGCTGCTGCTGTTGCTGTGGCTGTATCGATGGTTGATCTGCCATTTTATGCTTGCGCTCTGGTATGCAAGTTGCACTTCGAAAGAATGGGTGCAAAGCTGGCAGGCAAAAGATGCAGAAAGTCAACAAAGAGCTTTTACGAAAATGCGTAATTGGAATGAGATTCACCATATACATAAACCCTCCTCCACCCGCACGCCCGTCCACATCTCATCTCATCTCATCTCATCTCAATCTCACCCATCCCGCATCCCACTTCACCAGACCTCCGCTATGCACCATGCGATAACAAAGAACCAACAAAAATAATTCCAAGCAAGTCCCCTCCATCCAACCATCCAACCTTGGCACATGACAGATGGCCAGTCATTGGACAATTCCAGCCTCATCTGCAGGGTCAGCTCGTGCCGCACATGTTTCGACCCCGTACCGCATGCAAAGCGCACTCCACACTCAGCCCGTGACTGGCATGACATATTCCCACCACTCATCTCAAATATGCGTTATCAGTAAGTACACGCCCATATCCCTATGCACAGGTAGGCAGATAGGCAACACCCAAATCTCTGTTATCGTCGCAACCGGATTCGAGGAGGCTAAAATCCCTCATATGTACAGAGGTACAAAAAATCCCTCACGGCAAGCGAGTAGACGCCACAGCCGGCTGAACCAACCATATTCGAGCACAGTAAGCATCCCAGCCCGTTCCCCTCCCTGAAATAACGTGGCGGAGTATATGGAGTTTGTCGATTGCTATCAATGTGTGATATCGTGGGGATCGCAATCGGCGGTGGGCCGGGCAACACTTCCTACCTTCCTATTTGCATATCGCAGGAACGACGTAGTATCCGGGTTGCTTATGAGCCTGCTTCCGGGCTGGACATCGCCAGCCGTGTATTTCCATCTGGGACAATAGAAGCGTCTTTTAGGCGTAGCAGGGGCTTGGAATGGAAAGCTGGCTTGTAACTATACTTCCATCAATGACCCGAGGTCACACCGTCAGCTCTGTATTTTCCTTTTCCACTTGTACTGCTACGACGCACACGACAATACTTTTTGCTGTTGCTGTCACCATGGTAAGCAACTGAAGTTCTTGATACCGTGTGCATATGGCAGTGAGTAGGTTATGTAGGGTAGTTTCCCTGATAAGCTTTGGATACCTTCGCTAGGCATGACAGCTAACCCCGCACAAGGCTTCTGCAAAGCTTGATGCTGACCTCCGAAATAGTTCCTACATCGCTAGATATTTCATCGAATGAATCACGAATACGATATTTAGTCAATGCCATCAAGATTGCTTCAATGCAAAATGTATTGTCATCACCACATCTCCAGCATATATCTAGCTATCCATATCTACCATCATCATGCATCTGGCAAAACCTTCCTACTAGTTCCCAAAAACTCAAAATTCCATGCAAATATGTACTGCTGTATCTTTGAGTTCAGGAAACCAAAGACCTAAATCTAAACGCCATGTCTCGCCCGCTTCATACCATAAAATGTTGTACAAGAAGAAGAAGAAGAAGAAGAAGAAGTAGTTGGGTATCATAAAGCTTCACTGCAGCCTTTCGTTTCATCCGCCTTACACCATCGTACTTCAACTAACAATTCGTAGAATTGCCAGATTGCATGAACATGGCGATTGTGGCACAGAAAGTGCTACGGTTGTCACTGTCAAGTGCAGCACTCTTTCCATCGACAGTAACCATGTTGGTTGCTGCCTTAGTTGACAACCCATAGATGTGGATTCCACCAGAATTCTCAATTGAAACCATGTTCTCTTGACAGCTTTCAGTAGCAAGGCAGTCTTGATTATAGTTGTCGAAGAATGAGTACAAGCCTGCGCCTGCGATGAAGACATCTTCTGAGTCAACCACGCGAAGTCCCCATGCTTTATTGGAAGCTGATGTTCCTGACATGACTGGATCTGCGAACGCTGCGTTGATTGTAAATGGAGTAGACGCATCTGGATTGGATTGATAGTATGGTGTCTCCGTTTGAATAGCTCCCATGAAGATGTTGGAAGCATTGGTAAGTTGGTAGTTGTAGAGAACAGAATGTTCACTACTTGTACCGTACATCCAGGTAGGACCTTCCTCAGACGCAACCAGTACTCCTCTACCGTTGAAAATGTTGATTTGGTTATGATCAGAGAGATCGAGTTCATGATCTGCTACCCAGAACCAGTTGTTCTCAAGGTAAATTGATGCCTGCGCAGTGACGTGAAGTAGCATGAACGCACCAATGCACTTTGGATTGGCTGCAGCGGTAACGTTGGGGTTCTTGGAACAAGTGTCTGACTGGAGTTGAGTCCCAGCACTTCCACCAATCCTGACATGAACATCCCACATCCCTGAGGATCCCTGAGAGGTTTCCTTGACGTTCCATTCGATCATAATAGCACCAGCTGCAGGACCAAGTGTCTCGAATATAAGATCAGACATCTCAACAGAGCCAGTATCTCCTGGTTGACCGACCTGGAAGACCGCCTTAGGATTGGCTTGATCATTGAAGCCCTTCGCCATGATAAGAGGCCAAATTTCACCAGTGATCTTGATATCCTTGGGAACTTTGATGGTGTCGCTTACAACATAAGCTCCGTGATCAAAGTAAACAATTTGATTTGCGGCAGCTTTGTCAAAAATCGCTTGAATTGCAACGGTATCGTCTGTGACACCATCACCTTTGGCGCCGGCTGCCTTGACGCTCAAGAATGATGAGACTGGCAGAGCCTCATATTGTGGCTTAGTGCGACCAAATAATTTTCCAGTGGAGTCGAGGAGGTTGGCAGGCTTGGTGAAAGCAGTTTGAGATGCCTGGACGACCTTACCAGAGTTTGCACTTGCGTAGACGCGACCTTGCATCCAAGATGCAACCTTAGTATTACCGGCAAGAACAGTCGAGTTGTCTACTGCGTTTTGGACAGCAATCGGGACATTTGAAGAGAAGTCAACATTGTCAACGACGAGGGTTCCGTTGGTGTACTTAGTGTCCGGGCTATAAGCTTTGATTCCGATTGGCGTGTTTGATATCGTGCTATCAAGTAGTGTGACAGAGCCGACAGATCGAGAACTTGAACTACCGCTAGACATATCCAGACCAATTCCGCAGTTATTAATCTGGATATTTTGGAGAGTCCAGAGCCAGTTCCAGTTCATGTAAATAGCCGTTTGACAATTATTGAACGTCAGGTTCCTTGACGTGAACTGCTGATTCCCGAAAAATGCGCCAAATTTGCCGCCGTTGAATGTCAGATCTGCCAACATTCCTCCCGACCCATTGTCCATAAAGATGCCCTGTGTATCGTCAGATCCTGTTGTAAGATGATTGATCCTAGCTGTGGCGGTGCAATGGATAATTCCTGATTCCTTCTCCATCCGAAGAAAATGAAATGAAAATGAAAATGTAGCTTACCTGGTGATTGTTTTGTGCTCCGCCATCGGTTCTCATGTTGAAAACAATGTTTTGCAATGAAGTGGCTTGAGCAACTTGCCAGTGAATACCAGTTCCTGTGGATAGGGGCATTGCCGTTGTATCAATCACCAAGTTTCTGACCTGGCGGAAAAAGTTGTTCTGATTCGTGAACCAATTCTGTCCTGTGGAGGTATAGGGATCCGCATCGATCAAGGCCATTCCAGAGAAGCTCGCGTCACCTTTGATTGTTGGTGGAGAAACAGCGTCGCCGACAAGTTGTGTGTAGTACTGCATAGTGATTGGTGAGGATATCTTGTAGGTTCCAGGTCTAAGTAGAAGGGAGGTTAGAGTCGCGCACTTAGACTATCAAGCAGTGTCTTTGGTGAGGCATGACAACTTACGGGATGTAAACTAGAGCAGGAGTGACGGTCGACGAGTCACACCCTTGACCACATCGGTTTCCAGTAGAAATTGCCTGATTGATGGCGGCAGTGTCATCGGTCGAGCCTGAAGACAGTCAGATATGCTACACAGGTAGGTTTTTGATCAGTGAAAGACGTACCATCACCCTTGGCACCAAAGTCCTTGACATTTCGAAAGATTTGAAAGTTGCTTTGGCCATAAGCCACAGTGCCTTGTCGTTGGATCTAGCATAGTTAGATATAATCATTCGCGTTTGAAGATGCAGGATATTACTTACTGATGCCAACCAGTAGCTAGAGCTCGTTCCAGACGTAGCAGCACCCGTTGTTTGGGGTACTGGGACAGGAGCAGGTGCTCCAGAAACAATAAAGAAGAGGCGTAGAGCCACGAGAAATGTAAGTAGTGAAAAGGACGCCATCGTAAAGTAGGACCAGCTGCTGTAAGATGCTTGAAAAGAATGTGAATCCTAGCAGAACAGATCCTCGCAGTTAGTACTTGTACTTTATAGGTGTTTGAATGAGGTGAAAGGATTTCGATCGTTTGGATTCTCTTGACCAGTTGGCGGTTAAGATTAGGGAAGAGCTTTGAAAAGGAAGGAGGGAGGGAACGAATAAGTAAGAACAAGAATGGGTACAGGAAAGACTGCGAAAGTGAAAGATGATATGGGTACAGAAAAGACTGCGAAAGTGAATGTATCGTGAGATGGTCAACTGAGCAGACAATAACCAGTCAAGAGTTGAGCAGGTGATTAATGTCCCGCCTATTTGGGAGTGAATTCTTGGGAGAACAAAAATGATATCCCCACCATGCAACACAAACGCAAGAAAAGGGCCGACAATACTTACAACAATTAAAAAATTATGTTGATCTGAAATGTCAAGGAAAAGAGAGCGTCGTTTGGAAGAGTGTGCCGAATGGGGGGCTTTCTCATGTCGGGCGGCCTTGGTACTTATATCATGTGTACCATCCCTCGCCGCCATCATGACCGAACTATCATCCCACACCTCAAACAAGCCCTTTTGAGCCGGAAGGGATACTTTCTTGGTTTGTCCTTCCTGTGGCCCCTGCCGAGTCGACTCCGTCCCAGGCACACGATGGAGACGGCTCATAGTTGGGGACCCTTGGGGGCAGTGAAGGAACGCTCAGATCCAACCAAGATGTTACCAGTGCTTCGACTTCCCAGCACCAACACTACCTCCGTAGTTCGCGGATGCCACTGCAAATCACAAACCCCTGTCCGAGGTGAATCGAAACGCGGAGTTTCTTCTCTCAAGACTTTAGTTCGATATCTGCTTGGTACTATCTTGAGTGATCTGAAGCGATGCAGGGGTGCGTTGGGAACTTTTCACGAGGAGGCACGAAAGACAACCGCGAAGGACTGCAAGGTCCGCAAGGAAGAGACCGGCAGAATCTGTGAATAGCTCTAGTCGATTCACGTCTGCAAAAGTTGTTGGGGTCGAGTGGTACGAATCCCAAGACCTTAAGACACGAATATGGGCAAGGTTGTTGGAGTAGGTTGAAACTTGGTGCTTGCCTTGAGTGTGTGAATGTGCGGACGAAATGTTGTTCTGCAGATTTTCATTGGTGACACGGAGACTTGTCAAGCGGGCATTTTAGCCACATTTTGCTTTTCGCATTACTCAATTTACTTGGTACTTTATTTCCGAGAAGTTTTGGCTGGCACGCACGACTGGTTCGTTCGGGTGGCTCTTACTGCAATCTAAAAGATCTGCGAGATGCGATCAAGCCTCTTGCTCAAGCTCTACAACCTTGTGCCTGTCGAGCTCCCTAAGCAAGTGTGGGGAGGAACGGTCGCCCAGCGACACCTGCCCTTTCGCTCCCCCTTTCCGTGCCCTATAACACGCAATGCTATTCTGGCAGACCCCCCTTCATTTAATATAAACATGCCATTCCTGCCAACAACAGCCTCTCATCCGCATCTTGACAAGGGTCGCATATATCTCCGAATCTCTCGTGGCTCTCGGCACTTGTTGTATGGTGCCCGAATGGGCAAGCTACAAACGCCCGATATACTTAGCTATAGATAGTATTGCTGGGATTGCTACTTGCCACTGCCGCTGCCGCTGCCGCTGCCACACAACCCCAAGACCCAGGCAGCGGTACCCCAAGTCATGCCAGCCAGACCTTGAAGAAAAAAGTGCGCAAGCATAATTTGTTTCTTCGCTCCGTTTCAACTGGACATGCTACTAAGGTAGCTGTTGGCTGGAAGCCCTTGGATGTTTCACCAATTTTTGAAGGGGTCAACATCTGAAACTTGGACTGTGTCAAAGGGGGGTTGTTTGGATGAACGGCTAAGATCACTTCATCGAATGGACAAAACATCTTTCTTCACGTTAAAACATCTTTATTCACGTTAAAACACCTTTCTTCACGTTAAAACACCTTTCTTCACGTTAAAACAATGTTCTTTGACAGAGAAACTGTTTGTTTGACAGAAAACATCGTAGGATTGAAGGAGCAAGGCGGCTAGAGGGAGGTCTTGACCCTCAGGCCTGGCTACCTATTGGGTTGGTACACCAAGTGATATATTATGGTCTCTCACCAGGTTAGCCTCTGGTCGTAGGCCTGCATTTCAAATCATCATTCAAGACTATAAAGACCTCTCTGTCGGTGACTTATACGTTCTACTTACAAGGTTTTGATTGTTATCTACGCTGTGCCAAGATGATGATCCCGAGGCACTTTCCTATGGAGAAAAATCACGTGTGATAAGCTCAGTCGGTATCGGACGACGAAAATCTATGGACCTCTGAACGTGTGTATATTTTCTCTATCTTTCAGACATGCAATTTTGAAATTTTTAACAGAGCCGCTGGGGGTCTAGTCGACTCATCGTTAATCTTCATACTGTAGACGTGCAAAGATCACAAGTGAACAGACAACCTCGGCAAACCAAAGAGTCTTCCGCTTCATGCAAGTACCGTCTGTATTTCCTGCAAACACATCTGCAATACCTAATTTCAATCACAACCCCATCTTCATCTTGAAAAGTCAATCATCTTCCCACTCCCTGCCAAAATCTCGTCGTCCTTCTTGTCGCGATCGATAGGGTCAGGTTTGTTTTTCTCCATGTCGATTCATGTCATATAGCCGGGTCATAAGATCTAGTACATTAGCTGATTCTACACAACGATGATCAGCTGTTCTCCAGAAGAAAAAACCCACAACAACCAAGTTGATTGGAACAACCTCTCTCCACCATTCAATCTGCCCGGGGAAGCAAGAAGTTGATTTTATCTACCCAAGCAGTTGTTTCAAAGAGTTTGAGTCAAATTGAGCAGAAATCACCCATGATGAGATCCAGATGACCTACTTCCTTCTGTATGATCTTGGGCATAAAGTGCTATGCATAGCCCTTGTACGAGATACTCAATCAATCGCCACTAGGAAATAGAACGGAATACCAACTAGCCTTCCAAATTCCAATCCATTAAACGATCTACCTAAGTTATCCGCATCAGATGCAACGCAACGATGTATCAAGGACACTGAAATAATCCCAACATGAAAACATCTCGAGCTGAACACTCCATAGAGGATTTAAAAATCCCTCCATGTTCTTGATAAACCGACCGAAAGCTCTTTATGGGCTGATACTGAATTCCGGTTATTTATGAAGCGGGTTTGGAAGCAGTGTTAGAGGGCAGTGGTAGTAAACCGTATTACTCATGTCGGGCACCGATTTGGAGGTAGGCAATGGGAGAGATAGATAAATATACCGATTTCAAAACTTGGCCGGGAAAGGATCGGACTCGAGGCAATCAATAACAGGGAGGAGGAGGAGGAGGGATAGAATTCGTATCCGGCATGCCGCAGTACCGAGTATGAGAGAGGACACAAAGGAAGGAGGTAGTCGTGAGGACCGTCAAGCTCAATGCTAATGCTGCCGTGTGTATAAAGGAGCTATATCAAGCTTGATGATACTGCTGATGAAGAACAAGATGATAGGAAGTCGGCTTCGGAATGGACTTTAGCTTGTGTGTGTTTGCTATGAGTGAATGAAAAATCACTCTAGTAGCTCCTCAATATCTATCTATCCCTGTTGGGTGTTGGCACAGTGCAGACCAAAAGCCGCTACTATTCTATTCCCAACACAAGTCAGCGGGCGTGATGTTATTCTTCGTGAAATGGTATCGCACCAGAGGGAGGTTGGTTGTATGAGGATGAGTAGATAGACGTCAGCTAATCGCATCAAGTCTTCCCATGTCCCTGGTTCTATGGTTGCGACATCCAGTGCCTGCCTGGTCTGAGTACATATCTCGTGAACTTGATTGATGTACTGTAGCTCTGGGAGCAAGCAGGATACAATCAGCACTTGTCAATGATTAACCCGAGTATTCGGATCAGATTGGAGCAGTCGCGAATCTTGAAAACACAAGAGATTCACGTGGCATTTTGAATGTGGTGCCAATATCAAAAGTCCCACGCAACTTGATCATAGTAGACACAGCAGTGATTATATTGAATGGAAACCACCCAATGGTATCCTATTAATTTCATGATCTCATGGGCAATGACCCGGGACATATCATCCCCACCACTCCATCCTACCTACAAGTTCCAATATAATTCCATCCCATCATACTAGTCCACATAATCATCTCTCTTCTAATCCATAATTCTCATCCAAAATCTAACCTAGTGTCCAAATCGGTGACTTGAGTAGCACCTGCCTCCCTCTAACCTCCACCCCCATAAAACCTGCAAACCGCACCTTTTGAGCTCCATCTTCGTTCTTTGATTTCTCTCCGGATCCCTCTTGACCACCCTGACTACTAATACTCATCTTCTTTCCGGGCGGGCCCCCTCCTCCACCTCCCATCATCGCTTGTAGCATTCCTGGCCCTTTGGAGGGTTTCTCCTTTGTGAGCTTCCCGTGAGGTTTTTGTTCTTCTTTCGGACTGTCATCCTTGTCGGTGCTGCCAACACTGATAGAATCGAGGCCATTCGTTTCCGCGCCTGGATGATCGAGTGCAGGAATACCAGCTTCGACCTTCATAACAGTTGTTTGGACAAAATCATTAGGCATGGGGTATGTGACTGATATATCTCGACTCTCCAGTGGAATATTTGCTGCAATGCTCACAGCCAACTCAACGATTGTGGTTGAGAACTCCTCGATCCCACCTGGAATTGGTTCACCAAGAAAATTGATTAAAGTGGCCGTCAAATTGCTGGTAGTCATCTGTTGAAACTCCTTTTTATGCTCCTCACTTTCATCAGAGTCTAAAGTGTCCCGCAGACCATCCAACGTTGTTAGCCTCCACTGTACAACTTTAGCAGTCAAGGCATCGGATTCTTCCTGGGTACTGAGAGCTGGGGAGAAGTGCCGTATGTTTTGTTCAATATTCTTCAAGCTTGCGCTAAGCTCTTTATCGAGACCTGGGTGGAAGGTTTTATTGAATATCTCATCGACCAGAAATTTTGTAATGCAAGCTCTACCAACAGCAGTCATTTCTTGCTTCCCCGTCTCCATCGCATTTCGATTAACAGATTGCGATAGCCATGACGGTACTGTCCTCCAATCTTTTCTAATATTGAAAGCGAGATTCGTGATGGCTCCATCTAATCTTTGAAATCGGGTCATGTATTCATTATCATCAAGGGAGGTGCGCGATTGTGATAGTCGTTGGTTGGCCAATGTATTTTGTAATTGTTCAACTTGACCCTGCAAAGATTCGACCGATGCTGTCTTGTCGAAGTAAAGCCCTTTGACCTTCTTATATTTCTGAACTTAAGGGCTGTTAGTGGCACTCGGGGATCCTTCAACAAAAAACACCTACGTAGCTCTTTGTATGCTTCATTAACATCTCTATCTGCGGGCGGCGCAGGTGGCGGGGTACTTCGTCCCTGCTCACCCCCACCGGGTGGGTTATATTGATCTCGTTGTGGAGGGCCACCTCTATAATTTGGACCTTGGGATGCTGGGGGCAATGGGCTTAAACCTGAGGGTTGAGATGGCTGGCTACTACTAAACTGCTGTTGTTGGCGATACGCCGGAGGGTCTCTATTGTCTGATTGTGCCATAGCTTGTAATGTTTGCTTCGAGTCTGCAGAGCGTCGATTTTGTTGTGTGGATGAAGGTGCCATGTGAAGGTGTTGCGACAAAGGTCGAGTATTAGCCAATCCTTGGATTGGGCCTTGAAACGATGTCGTACGCTCTGGGTATTCTGATCGATTGACTTGGTGTATGCTTATTGGAGATTGATTGTTTGACTGTACTGAGCCAGGTCGTTGCTCGTGTATATAATGCAGAGGTGTATCTTCTTGCTGAGTGGCACTATTGGGAGTGAAATCTTGGTTGTGATATTGACTCGTAGGAGAGCTGGGTAAGCTATTTAATTGTTGCTGTGAGTGGTTTTGCTCAGATAATTGATACTGGTACTGTTGAGCGCTATCCGGCGTTTGGTACGAGAGAACACTATCCGGTGATTGATACTGGTTTGCGCTGTCGGGCGAACGATGGTAATACCCTTGGTTTGATGAATGTTGATACTGTTGGTCCGGGCTAGTGTTCTGAGACTCGGCCGAATAGAGGGGTGATTCAGAATCGCTTTGTACAGCTCTAATTGTGTTCAACTTTTGTCGCGGTACACGTAGCTGAAGAGAACTCTGTGCACTCTGAGGTGTTTCTCCCTCAGGATCTGTAATGAGAAATGGGTCCAATCCGTTGTCCTCGGGTCCTTCTTGTGGTGATGGCAGATGGGATCTGGAACCCTGAGCTGCAGCTTGCCAATCCGCCCTTTGATGTTGCTCCCCAGAATCCCTTTGTTGAGTAGTTCGTATGATTGGAGGGCCGTCGTGTCGTCGCGACAACCTTCGCGCGAGTCCACCTGAATTATTGTTGTAACTTCCTTGTGTAGCGGCGGGGGGATGCGATTTGAGTTCAGAGTTACGATTTGAATTTGTCCCTCGCATACGATCAAAAATGCTCCTTTTCTTGTGTTCAACAGCCGGCGAATGTGATGTATGTCTGCGACCCTGGTTGACTAACCTTTGGGTATCAAGCACTAGATCATCTGCAGAAGAGCCGGCTGGAGATGGGGAAGCGGGGGAGGCTTCTTGCGAGTATGTATGTTGGTATCGAGTTTTCAGCGATGGGGGAGGTGAGCCTCCAGAAGGTTGATATGCAGCTGCACGAGATGCGACGTCAGGGTTTCGGGGGTCGTAGGGCTGTTCGTAGGTTTGAGATGGTGCGGTAGTGGTGGAGGATATTTGATGTTGTGTTGTGGATCTTCCCTCGCCAGAACCAGACGAGAAGGATTGTTGAGAGGCTGAAGGAGTCACCGCCGCTCTTTCAATAGCAGCTTCGTTCAATGCCTGCTTCGAACGATTGCTATGTTTGAAGTGAAAGGGCATTTGTATTATGCTCACGAAACACAATAAACAAAATAAAGAACGAACGGGTCAAGGCCTGGCTGTGCTATGGGTGGGGCCGTGAGTCTTGCTGCTGCGTGCCCGTCCAGTACCGTAGTCGTGCCAGTCGGTGGTGGTTAATGCACCAACTCTGCCAGTTAAAATTCCAACAGATTCGAGCACACGGTCAAGGACAGTCCGTGAGCGCTATTGTCACCGAACCTTTCGAAACAATATTACCGTTACCTTGGCTCGGTGGAGTATGCTTCGAATGGTGGCAAGCTTCTGAGACGATACAGGACACGGAAGTAGAAGGGTTCCAACAATGAATAGAGATAATAATAGTATACTCGAGTGTTTTTGCGACTCAATGCGGCCGTCTTGAAGTCTCGAGATGCAGCTTGCGGACAGGTGGGCATGGGGGAGAAGGGGCTGAGCAAAAATGGGCTTTGGGATGAACTGTCGACAAACGAAGAAAATCATTGGCCCTGCAGATTGGTTTGGATTGGATTGGATTGGATTGCCTTCTGGAAGAAAAGGCTGGGTCAATGCAATGTAACATTATATTGCCGTCTTGGGGCTCATTTTTATTGTTTACTGTTCATTGTTCATTGTTCCTGTTGATCTTGCGAATTTTGTTCGTTTTTCCAAGTTCGAAGTTTGCAGAAAACAAGATATCGACGTTTCTCACATGTATAATGTATGTATGTGTGATAGTGGCAGAGGTGTGCTCAGCTTACCTTAACGTCCACATTTCCAGGACTGCAGCAACTAGCAGAGATATGTGTGATGAAAGTGGAGACGTTGGGTAGAGATAGGATCAATAATGTCACTCAATTCTCGAGAATTCTGCCGCTCGGGTGAGCACGAATGATTCGTGGGAGATGATGAGAAGAAGGATTATCGAACGTGTGCAGAAGCGACTTGGGATTCGACGTTGAACAATGTCTTGCAATTCCCCTCACCATTTGTTTCAATTTTATACAGAGTATAGTACAGTATGTCGTTGATAGAGACGAAGAATTGAGGAAGCTGCTTGACTGTTCCATTTGCGCCAGTTTCGTAGCCTCGAAAGCCTTCCTATGTTTGGTATCTGTGTCTATATCTGTCTGTCTGTATCTCTCTACGCCTTATAGCGATAGGATATAGCCTATCGGTCGCTGAAAAGTCGCATTCTCGAGCCTCATATCTCATACCTCATCCCTCATCCCTCATCCCTCATCACTCACAGCAGAAGACTCCGTCGAGTACCTCCTCCTACAGCTTGGCAATCGACCTATCGAAAAAATAATCCATTGAAGTCGCATTTGCGACATCCTGAATTTCCCGCGTTATTTTTAGAAGTGACATCGGAAGTAGGCGGCGCCTTTCCTGCACAGTCGTCTGTAAGATGCGGCTTGCATTTGATGAGATATGATTCTGCAGATGCAACGGAGCAGATTGAGTCGTGAGATTCCGGATAGCTACATGAGGGGCAAGAAGCTTTAGAGTTGGCGATGCTACCCAAGATCAATTACCACTTGAATTTCCGAATAATAGGGTACGGAGGGTTGGGGGCGATGATGGAGGATGGGAGGCATAGTGCCTGTCAACCGACATAATGAAAGGAGATTCGGTGCAACGACGAGCTGCAGAGTAGATGAGTGGTTGAGGAGTGATCTCACAAAGTAAGGAAATCCTCTTATGCCGATGAATCAAAGGGGCTTCTATGGGTATACAACGTGCCGTGTAACGTCTTACAATACTCACAGTCTCTCGACAACACGTTCCACGGCAGTAATCTCGGCGGCCTTGGCAATATGCCTTCTTCCCAACGCCCGTTTCATCGAAGCCGTCCAAATTCAAGCCCTACTCTGTACTTTGTAGAGATGACATTGAATATCTAAAAATACCATCCCGGATAAACCTGCAAACTCCAGTAATTCCGTGAACGGGTCATCGACACCGATTAGATTACGAACTGTCGGTCAGGAGGGAAGCTTGATTATTGCAGGATTTGGGGAATAGCCGTTTGACATTCGATAGTCGGAAGGATCTAATTGCAGTAGGTAGCTGCACATAATATTTTCCTGCCCCATGATCGAGGAGGTACGAAGTAGACCGTAGCAGCTCACATCAAGGAAGAAAGGAACCCCGCAATTATAAAATGGTCAGCTCCCAACAACTCATTGCTCCTTTGGGTTGTTTGGGGGCCCAGGTGTATGGGAGATCTATCCCTTCTTGGTCCGAGGAAGTGACTGAAGCATGATTTTATCTCCGCATTTCATTATACTGGTACCGTATCGTGCACAGCCTCAGCGTAGCAGCGCTTATGCATGCTCACCAACTGCTCGCTGTATGCTCTGCCGGCAGAGGAATTTGGGGGCCCCTTTGACATACCTGCAGCGACCCTACGCCTTAATCTTATATTACGGAACTTGGTGCTGTATTACTGTTGACTTAAGGTGTATGATGCTTCAAGTTTCCTTCCTCTCCTTGCATCTCCTGTACGAAAAGATTGGTGTCAACCAAACCCATCTTTGACTCCCTTTAACTCCCTTTGACTCCCTTTGACTCCATTTTACCCCTTTGTCCGTGTGTCCGTACAAACGACAACCTTCTAATGTCGTACCAGATGCCTCAGAACCACAGAACTACCATGTGGTTTATCCGTTTGTGTCAGTACACCCGGCTCCTGTTTCTCTGTTTCTCTGTTTCTCTGTTTCTCTATTTCTCTGTTTCTCTGTTTCCCTCTCTTGCCTCCTTGCCTCCTTGCCTCCTTGCCTCGCAGCACCAACCGATGTTTCACGCAACAGCACGAACCGACGCCCCTGGATCTTCATCCAATCTTGAAGATCTCCATCTTATGATCCAGATGCCAAGATGCATAGATTAAAGTTATGCGTTTCCGACTCACACAAGTGGATACCAAAACATTCGAAAGCAACAAGTCAACAGCCGATTCATCAGGTCAAGTTAAGCTTAGTTAGGTAAGCATCTTCACCGTAAGACCATTCCCATGACCGGGGGGCCGGCGGGAGACCGGGGCCATATCGCGGTTATTTTGGTGATAGGCGTCGACTCTGGCTTCATTTGACGTCAAGACGCTCACCCGTCATTCGGATTTTTCCCTTTTTAGGCTTCTACCTTGCGCGCATAAAGACAGAAGACAGACAGAAGACCGGCAGAAGACCGACAGAAGACCGACAGAAGCCCTTGGATGGAAAGCGGTTTCTTACACAAGTACTCCCATACGGAGAGATACAGAGCCATGTTCCAGCTCCTCCCTTGTTCGAGCTGCAAGGTACCAGAAATTATGGAGAAGAGTACATACAGTACTTCCGTACAGTGGGCCAAAACTAGGGAAACGATCCATCTATCAGGCAAGCATTATCTCACGTTCCTTTGCGTATGGAGTACAGTATAGTATGTAGGCAAGTGTGTGGTGCAAGTGAATTCATAAGACCTTCACCACCCTCGTTCCTGCTTTGCTGTGCTTCACTTCACTCTTAGTACATACAGGGCAGCTTTGCAATCCCACTTTCTTTTCACTAGGAGAAACATCTTCGCTTGTCAGAATCATATTTCATCATATCTCGACTGTGCTTGTACATCCGGAAGCCGATCTTATTCTCCACCTACCCAGTACATAAACAACCATTTCATCATATTATATTTGTTTACCTTCTTTCTCTCCGCAACCACTTTCTTCTTCCTACAAACCAAATCGAACCAAAAGTCCCTTCGATCTACATCCGAAGATCCCATCACCATCCAATCATCCCATCCGAATTAATATCTTGCCTCTTGCAAACCCATCAAAATGCAATTCATTACTCTACTCAGCCTCGTCGCCGGTCTCGTGGCCTCCGCTGAAGCCGTCTCCCAAAAACCTCGCATGGCTCCTCGTGCTCATGCTCACAAGAACTTTCTTTCCCCTGCAAGCGTGGCTCGTCTTCAGGCCGCTCAGCCAGTCACTTCTCAGTTTCATGACTTGATTATCCAGGGCATTGTCACCAGATCTGCCGTCGATAGCGCGAACAGTTCTGTCTATGATGACAGTATCTCTTGTATGTTTTGCTCTCCATATATCCCACTCCAAATCTGCTCTTTCTTTTCAATTGCCCATCCAGGCCTTCCCAGGGGACCTAGAAGTACATATGCATGAACATTCACTAATGATTGGATCAAAATAAACAGTCACTTTCATCGACCCCAACAGCAACACCTCCACCGCTTGCAACGATGATTTCCAAGGCACTGCTGAGAGCACCTCTTTCCCCACCGGCTGGGTTCCCTGCAACAACAATAACAATATGATGGATGACTTCTACTGGCAATTCACCTCATACACTTCTCTTGTTTTATTCTCTATTGAGTTGATGCATGGTTATGTCGACGCTGGGTATGTTTCTCCATCCATCCGTGCACTCAAAACTCAGAAATATCTCACCTTTCCTATGGAATGGATCTTATATGTAACACTCAAACACTAACACGAAATCCTAGAACCAACCAAGCAGTAGTCGTCCGCTCCGAAAACAAAACACTCTCGCTCACATGCGCCGATGTAAATCACGTCGATGGATGTTACTCCAACCAAACCATTCCTGTCAAGATTAGTTCTATCGTCGCATAAATGTTTTCACACTCTTATGTGTTTGGGTGGTCATGGCACTTTATACATACGTGGATAGCTACAACACAGTAATCCATGTTGTGGATGGAGCTAAACATAGCATGCGGGAAGCTTCGTGTGTATTTTCTTGTACTGATTTTCTTGATGTTGTCGCCGAATTTCTTTTTTTGGAAGCGGAATTGAATCCAGAGCGCTGGCATGAGGCAGAGGATGAATAAATGAACCAGGCATAAGCATAAGTCATGAGATGCGATGCGATGAAATGTGGCAAGGGACAAGCCCTGGGGAAAGAATTCGAGTTCGATTCTACGGCTGTCTTTATTTAATTACTGACGATGGATGGAGAATAAATATATGATGGATGATGTGCATCTGGGGGGCATAAATTGCATGCATAGCAGGTTTCAAGCAGATAGATAATAATAAAAATGTGCGAATTTTGATCTGTTATGTAAGGTTATATGAGTGGGACGCTTTATTTCATTACTCAGTGTACGGAGTGAGGTTGATTTACTGCTAGTCAAATTCGCGCCATGCGACTGTTGTGATTTGAGCAGTATAGGAGGGTTTCGCGATATTGAGGTACTGAAATTGAATCGCATTGCAGCGTGAACTGAGTGAAGAAACAAAGAATCGAGTTGGTGTCTTAAGTGTGCATAGATTATATCGTTCATTCGTTCATTACATACATAAATAAACATGATACATACATATATACATCCTACATACAGCTCGGATATCATGATCCATCAAATTCCAACACACCTCTCTCTCTCTCTCTCTTTCTCTCTATTACTTCATTACCATCATCAATCAACCAATCAATCAATCAATCATTCAAAGTAACATCTTTCTTAAAGTGCTCGTCGAATTCGACGCCGCCGTCACATTCCCATAAACCCAGCCATCCTCGGCCTCCTGCCCCGCCCACCCACTCCTCAGCCCCCACACCGCAACACTCACCCCGACGCCCGCATTCAACCCCGCCGTCGCCACTCGCAACGTATCGAGCTTCCCCTCGGGGAAAAAGGTCATCGTCCCGCTGTTCCTGCCGCCGTCCAGGAACGTTTCTAGGATCGATCGATCGATGACGACGTCCAGACGAAACTCTCCGTTTTCGTTGATCGGATTGCCGACCGAGAAGCGATCGGTGAAGAATGGATTGGTTTCCGCGAATCCGAGCATGTTGTGCCGGGAGAGGAAAAATGGGTTGTCCCCACCGAGGAACATGCCCCCGGAGACGGACTCCCCAGTGTACGAGGAGGAGAAGGTGAAGTTGAGGGTTCCTTGGGCGATGGAGTTGTCGGGGATGGAGGTGACGTTTACGGAAAGGTAGACGACGCCGCTGGAGAGGGAGGAGTAGTCGACGAGGATGGTGCCGTTGCCAAGACTGTCGTTGACGGCGAGCGGGGAGTCGTAGAGAGGGGTCAGATCGTACGGGTAGCTGATGAGCGACCAGCCTGTGCGGGTGGCGTTGGCGGTGAGACGCGTGCGGCGTGGGAGGGACATGGAACTGCGCCAGCCTTCGAGCGAGCCTGTAGGGACTGATTGCGCATATTCCCAGTTGGAGACCCAGGCGAGGAAGACGGGGTCTTCGTCTTCGGCTACGCCGTGGAAGAATTGCCCGGCGTAGTTGTCTTTGGCGAAGTCGGCGATGCGTGTGGCGCCGTCGACCGGGGTGAAGTGGGTGCCATTGAAGTGGCCGGGGAAGTATTGTGTGATGGATCCGCCTTGGGGTGCGCCCGGGTTGATGCTGATGATTAAGAGGTACATGTCCTCGTCGTCTTCGGCGTCTTCGACGGGGATTTTGATCAGATTAGGACACTCGTATTGCAGACCGAGAAGACCTTGGTGGCTGAAATTGGACGCTGGGGTCCATTCTTTCAAGTCGGGGGAGGTGAAGATTCCGATTTCGAAGTCACGTGCATATGATACGACCATGACCCAGTGGTCACCGTATTGAATGACATATGGATCACGGAATTGGGTAGAGTTGGAGGGGATGACTGGGTTTCCTTCGTACTTGGTGAATGTATAACCGCCATCGATGGAGTAGGCGATGTCTTGAGTTTCCGCTTCTGGGGTGTTCAAGGTGTAGATGGCAACAACTCCATTGGTTTGGTTAGGGAAGAATCCAGAAGTATTGTTGCTATCAACGACGATACTTCCTGTGAAGATTCCTTCACCTTCAGCACTAGGGAAAAGTGCGATCTTCTGGTTCTCCCACGTGTAGAGATCCTTGGAGGTCGCGTGGCCCCAATGCTGGTTTCCTGCAACGGTATCTGTGGGGTTGTCTGATATTTTGTCAGTAAGACTGTTCTACCAATTCGATGTCTTGGGGAAGAGTGCCATACACTGGTAGTAAATATGCCAAAGCCCATCAGCATCTCTGAAAAGACCGTTGGGGTCATTCATGAAATTTTGAGGCGGTGAGTAATGGATCTGGGGTCGTAGGGCACCACTGTAATCTCCCGGAATGGGGGCATCAGTCGGAACGTCACTGTCAAATGCTGAAGTAGTCGAGCTTGCCGAGGAGCTTGTAGGTCCTGATGCGATGGCAATGCTACTTGTGGTGGTCTGAGCATGTGCGACAGCTGCCAAAAGAGTGGCGGCGAGGAAGGTCAAACGGGCCATGATGAAGAGATCTGCTGGCCTGGGATGTTGACAGCGGATTCAATTGACCTTTTCACGATTTCACAGGGAGCATTGGAAGTTTTTATACTTGGAAAGCCGCGGTACCAGCCATGTGGGTTGGAGCTACCGGCGCCCATTACAGCATTTGATTAAAAAAAAATTGGTAAGTTTGGTAAAGTTTGGTAAAGTTTAAGGCCACATGAGGCTTCTCTCCAGGGTTCCCGGCCATCTGGATTATGAGGGATTCCACCGACTTAGGGGAATATACTAGAAAGGTACGAAGAACATTTGACCGAGAAATTCGGCGACTTGCCTTGATAGAGATTAAGTCAGAAGCCGATGCGGTTCCCATGTAGGTCTTACGGAATAAAGAGGGTGGGGTGGGCAAAAGCAGCCAAGTCTTGAGAGCCAACACGATGTCATTGAACCTTATGGAAAATCTCGTGCAGGGTGGAAGTGGAGAGGGTCGTATTTTCTGAGGGGGACCCCGCGATTTTTCCGCTGCCAGAGCCGAGTGGCGCGAGTGTATTTGCCAAGGGGGGGGGGGGGGGGGCAAGGGAGAGCAAGGGCAAGGGCCAAGGATCGCGGACCAAAAATGAAGGTACTTATGTACGAAGTAATACCGATGATGCCGGCAGCTCGTACCAAGTAGCACAGTACCAAGTATCGTTCATGGCTTTCTGCAGGTCCCGTGGCTGGGAGGAAAGACTTGGCATGAAGGAGGTAGGTAGTAGGCAGTACGAAGTAGGCAGTATGAAGTAGGTACTGGTAGTATGAAGTATGAAGTATGAAGTATGAAGTATGGAGTATGGAGTATGGAGTATGGAAGTATGGAGTCTGGAGTATGGAGTATGGAGTATGGAAGTATGGAGTATGGAGTATGGAGTATGGAGTATGGAGTATGGAGTATGGAGTATGGAGCACGTTGGAGCATACAGCATACAGCATAGAGCATACAGCATAGAGTATAAAAGTAATCTTATGAATATTGGTTAAGATTAGCTTCCTTATGCTCAACGGGGTACATTGGTCACTGGTCATGCTTTGATCAGAGATGGGAAGAGGAAGAGCAAGAGGGACAACCTCCTCCCTTTTTATATAATGGACAACCTCCCCCCTTTTTATATCAAGGACAACCCCCCCCCTCTCTATATCAAGGACAACCTCCCCCCTCTCTATATAAAGGACACAAAGGCATCCGAGGGCACTGCGAAGGATGCAATAAATTGGCGCGAGGAGACGAACTTTCGCGATGTTTATTATGCAAAGGTGCGAGCGAGGTGCGTCGTTTATGGTCGGCGTGAGCAACCGTAGCACCACTTTACGCGCTCAGTGCAACCATTGCCAATGAAACCTCTCCCCAAGAGCCCAGACGAGATACATGGTTGGGCAACCGCCAATCGGCATATTCCCATTCGCGTTTCCACGTCCTTCTCCTTCATAACAAATGTCCAAAGAGGAAATCCTGTGAAACCAGTCTTACTGCATTGGGCTCTTGTTTTTGTTTTTCTGTCGCTGTGTATACGCATCTCGAGATTCGGAGGTGCGAGAGTCGCGACTTCGAGGGGAAGGAAGTGAGAAAGAGGTCGCGTTCTGGTCCAATGTGCTTGGGAGAACTCCTGTAGTGAAACTGTACAGAAGACAGTAGAGACTGTCCTTCTGGACCGGAGTGAATACTTACAGCACATACATCCTCGAATAGCTTTGTCTCGTCTCGTACATTCATTTGTTCCGTCACTCTGATTTCTCCCAAATCCCCTCATTTGCTATCGTCTTCACCTACGTTGCAACCCGCACGCAGAAACAGAAACAGCAGCGGAATCGGAAACAGGAACAGGAACTGGCACACAAACAGAGAAGCAAGCAATTCCTTCGTACGGCGGGCGACAAGGCTCGCGTAAGGTCACCTTTTATCTCCGATAAGGGACTAGCGCTAGATTTGCCTCGAACCTCCAAAATAATATCACATCTGAGGTCACCCACCACAACAATCATAACAAAGCCGTCCTATCGCTTCACAGCTGGCCCAACGACGAATATACAGCGGAGGACTTGTGGGTAACGGTGTTATTGGTACTGCCATCTCCTACGAGTGGCTGAGGATAGAGCGACGACCAATTGATTGGCGGGACCGGATTCACAACAGGAAGAAGGTGGCAGGAAACGAACCAAGAAATCACCACACGACAATATCTATTCACAACCACGAAATCCGCGATCGCATTGCGCATTTGAACGAGGGAAATCACAACAGCCGCAAGCGCGACGAATCGCAGGTATTGAGCTGTCGCAACAGCCCTTGGGATTTAGCCACTTTGAAGGTTTTCATAGAAAGCCATTCTCGTCCGAACTATTCGTTCATTGTTTACGCTTCGCAATGGGGATCAACGGGACCAGCGCGGGCTCAGGCTATAATGCCGAATACCCCCCTTCACACCTTAGGCGGGCCCAAAACGCCCTAAATACTCCACCTGTTTCCACACCACCCCGCGCGTCGACCCCTCCTCCAGCAACGGGCAAGAGAGCTTCCGAACGAAAAGCTCACGGTGAAAACTCAACACGAACCATCAGTCGATCTTACCACTCAACTGTCGATGCTATAGATTCAAATGCGCTGAGTAAAGCTCTAATGAGAGAATTCGAGGATGCTGGGGCGAGACATCGTGACATAACACCTGGAGGGAGCCCTAGCAGGAAGCGACAGAGGGTGTATGGTGATAGGTAAGAATGGACATTTCTATTCCCAAGCCGATGGAAAACCCCAGCGTGTTGAGGAGGGTACTGCAACGGTCTGCAGGAGTAGATGTGTACCGTGCGCATATTCGATGCTCGTGGCTTCAACCTGTCGTCGCTCGATATGTCGTCACTTGATCTGTCAAGTCTAGTCTAGTCGACTTCTTCTTAGCCCGGCTCCCCTATATCTGTTCAAAGAACATAATGATATTCTATTCTTTCACGTACTGACAATCTTAGATTCATACCAAACAGAGAAGGCCAAGATCTACAGGCTGGCTTCAGCCTACTTCACGATGAAGGCTCCCCAGCGACCCCTTCGAAACAAAAGAAAAGAACACCTCATGGCGAGCTACATTTTCAGAGAAGTAAGTACATGGTGTATCGGTCTTTGATGTTAATGTATACTAACTATAATGCTAGCCGAAGAAGCAAACAGAACGTTCTCAACTCTACTTCGTTCCGAAATTTTCGACACCACGATCCCACAACCAACACCCACTAGTCTATCACCTGAATCGCATCAAACCACAATCAATGATCCTACACGGTCACATACCCCACCTACCATGCCAGGTATCTCTGCACTACCCGCATCCCTAACCCCTTCGACTCCACATAAGAACCTATTTACTTATATGTCGCCGCGGCATCACACAACCATCGCCGGACACCCAACTCCATCCCGCACACCCCAAAGTAGACGTGGACCAAATCTCAATGCGAGGTCTGAGCTTTATAGTCTCACGCCAGTCCGATTTAATAGTCAACAGATGTTGCTCAGCCCTCGGAAACAACCACGAGCTGTCAGTAAGGTACCGTATAAAGTATTAGACGCACCTGACCTGGCAGATGACTTCTACCTGAATCTCGTGGACTGGGGCAGTAGTAATGTACTCGGTGTAGGGCTTGGTTCGTGTGTTTACATGTGGAATTCACAGTCTGGGAGGGTGAACAAGCTTTGTGAACTGCAGGATGACACCGTCACCAGTGTCTCCTGGATCCAGCGTGGATCACATATCGCAATTGGCACAGGGAAAGGACTCGTGCAAATCTGGGATGCCGAACGGACTCGTCGGTTACGAACTATGACTGGGCACACGGCCCGAGTAGGGTCCCTAGCATGGAACGATCACATCCTTACTTCAGGCTCCAGGGACCGCCTCATCTACCATAGAGATGTGCGAGCGCCAGATCAGTGGCTAAGGAAATTGGTAGGGCACAAACAAGAGGTTTGCGGTCTCCGGTGGAATTGCGACGACGGCCAGCTGGCGTCAGGAGGGAATGACAACAAACTTATGGTTTGGGATAAGCTGTCGGATACTCCTACCCACAAGTTTAGCGATCATACTGCTGCTGTCAAAGCCATCGCCTGGTCGCCTCATCAGAGCGGTCTCCTTGCATCTGGAGGTGGTACAGCCGATCGTCGCATAATATTCCACGATACCAAACGGGGTACTAAGATCAACGAAATCGATACTGGGTCACAAGTATGTAATCTTGCTTGGTCCAAAAACTCAAACGAGATTGTGTCTACGCATGGTTATTCCCAGAATCAAATCGTTGTATGGAAATATCCTAGTATGCAACAGGTAGTTAGTTTGACGGGCCACACATACAGAGTATTGTACCTAGCAATGAGTCCGGATGGGAGAGTGGTAGTCACAGGAGCCGGTGATGAGACGCTCCGGTTCTGGAACGTATTTGGACGGAAACCAGGCCAACGAGAAGATGTGGATTCGGGCGGAGGAAAAATTTCGGAGTCCGGTATCATAAGATAACCGCTTGCTCTCTGTATTGTTGGCTTCTCGACACATATTAGGGTATAGAATCTCTTGGCAACGCATAGGGAACTGGAAGGCTTGGCGGGACGAGTACTGATTTGCATTATTGGGCGTTCTGGCACAAACGATTGTTTGGCTTGGGCATGGCTGGAGCTTGTGTTGGCTACATAACACTGGAGGTCAATTGCTATGAGCGGGTGCTAAGGAGTTGATTGCTTGTATTCGCGTTGGCTTTATGCTTCATTTATCTAATCTCTACGGACCAAAGTGGCAGGCGTGGCTTCGTGTGTTGTAGCTGGAGGGAGGGGCACCTGGGGAAGGTCTTGGGAAAAAAAGACTTAGTAGTTGAGAAATAGCTGGTCAAATTTCGTCATCACATTTAAAATAGATGATTTGGAAGACAATCAATTTAGCATATGAGCTGCTGTATGGTGAGGTTTGTGTGAAATCTGTAGAAGACCACAAGGGGTGCTACTTATAACCTCGCCTCGAACACTTTGAAAGATCAAGCATTCTATAGGTATTCAACAGCCGTATGTATCCACGTTGAACTACTAACATTGTCGTATGATTCATAGTTGAAGAGATACCATCTGCAAAGGTGAATTATTTGTTACCAGTATAAACAAATTGGTTGCCTTCTCAATTTTTTCAGCCTCACATCAGGTGGGTGACGCTCTGAACAGGCACTCGCATAATTCTCATCTATCCCAAAATTTCTACAAAAAAGCAAAATTTCAAGTGAATATTTTCTGACACTTTTGATGAGTATTGTAAGGCAGTGGTGTTACCAAGCGAAGCAATCGTTCAGCAGTCAAATACATGTCACCTGGAAGCGGCGCCGCTTTTACGAGTGTGCCGTATACAGAAGAGTGTCCCTTCCGTATCGCGCGTTTTGCAAACACTTATAAAAGCAACGTCTTTTTCCGCCAACTCCCATTTTGAAGCTTTCAAACCCTGCCTACCATAATCACTCATTTTCAGGATGGCAAGTCGCATAGATCGTCTAAAAGCTTTGACGGGCAACCAAGAAGTCTATGTTGCTCCCGCCGAAACTCAAGAACCGCCGGTAGGATACAAAGTTCGAGCCCAGAATATCTACGAAGGATCTGATTCCGAGGAAGATCTAACGGCGAGAATGAAAGCTGGTCTTAACAAGACGCAATATAGAACTTCTGCGCCTTTACTTCGTAAGTATGGTCTGCTCCTCGGTTTGCTTGGTGCTAATGACTTTTTATAGTTCCTGAGTTGGGTTCAAATGAGTTCCCGGAGTATAAACTTGAGTATGGAGAGTTAGCTCCTGAAGGAGAAGCCTTCTGTCTTTGGAAGACTGTTACGGGATATCCCTACAGTTATATCGGAAATGCTAACAGAAGTATGGTGAGTCATCCTGTCACCTTGAGTTCTCCTTTGAAGTTCCGAATTCCCCACAGGAGACCATGTGCGGGCTTATCAAACGTGTTTCTATATCATTCATTATCTTGCTATAGTGAGGAATAAGAATTATAAACTAACTGAAGGTATATAGGTCGCGGAAAACTTCTTCCATCATGGGAGATGCTACAACCAAACTTGGGATTTGTAAGTTGCACGAACTTCGCATATGAACCATCTTCCTATATTTCTATGAAATTCCTGAAGCATTTGACCCTCCCTCAACACTTTTTCATATTCACGTCTAACAATTAGCATAGCTTCTATCTGTATCGCCTCCAAGAAGATAACAATCAGTCCCCGATCCTTCTTGTCCCAACAAAGCAACTCGAATATTTCCTTACCGTCATCAACCAGTCCCTTGGGGCTAGCTTGACCATTCCCAGTGGAGCAAAAGGAGCCTTCAAAACTGTTTTCAACAACGACGGAACTCCCTACCCCAGATATCTCGGTCGAGCACTAAACCAAAGAATGGCCGACGGCCTCAGAGAAGTAATTCCACCGCGACACTACAAGCTCGATGGCGAACCTCCGGTTGTCAAGCCAATCGTCGACACATCCTTAGCAGCATTTAAAGCCAAGATCGAGGCTATGAACATGGCTCAAAAAGCAAAGAAGAAGCATAACAAGCAAAAGCAAAAAATCGAACGCGTTGCCAAGCAGCAATCGTGGAGAAGCTCTACGAAACGAGTTCAAAGATACCTAGGGCTTCGCAAACGCAAGGATGGTGATCTCACGGCTGGGGATGCTAAATCGGAAGGCAAAGAACTAAACTGGGACGATTACGCCGCTACTTTGCAACAATCTCTCATCCAAAGAGGACCTAATACTTTCTATGATCCGGAGAAACCCGCTAAGTTCACGCAAGAAGATGCGGTTGTCTTCATCTCGATCGATGTGGAGGCTTATGAACTCAATAACAATGCTATCACCGAGATAGGCATCGCGACCCTCGATGTTTTGGATCTGGTGGACATGGCACCCGGTCCACTTGCTGCAAATTGGAGAGAAGCTATTCGTGCTCGTCACTTTCGTATTAAAGAACATATTCATTTAAATAACTCGATTCATGTCACTGGGTGTGCTGATAAATTCGGATTTGGGTATGTCGTTTTCTCAACTCTTTCCATCTTCTTCTATTCTCCCACAAGAAAAGCTTGTCATTCCACATTCCACATTTTCTTTTACCTCCTAGATTCACTACCCACATACCCTTCCCTCTCTTCCATCACCACCGCCTGCCCTACCAATCTTCTCCCCAAAATCTTACTAACCTCCCCCCCAGAACCAGCGAAATCATCCCGCTCGCCTCAGCCCCCCAAACCATCGGCAGTTGTTTCCGGCCCCCCTACTCCGGCCCTTCCTCTTCCTCCTCCACAACCTCTCCACCACCCGTCCGCAACATAGTCCTCGTCGGCCACGACATCGAAGCCGATGTGCGCTTCCTACGGCAAATCGGCTACGACATCACCAACCTCGCCCTGCACGAAACCATCGACACGACCCTCATGTGGCGTGCGCTGAAGCGCGAGCCTAACCCCCGCGCGCTCGGCCACATCCTCGCTGATCTCGATATCGTTGGTTGGAATCTGCATAATGCGGGCAATGACGCCGTGTACACGCTGCAGGCGATGCTGGGGATTGCGTGCAGGAGTTTGGTGGAGAAAAAAGAGGCGGTGCAGGGGAAGGGGGAGAGGGAGAGGAGGGTTGCTGAGTGAGTTATATTTTTTCCTTTTTTCTTACCTGTTTAAATTTTTCTGATTTGATACATTTTAACTCTATCCCACATCAATCCGATTCATCCATCCATCCATCCATCCCCCACACATGCACTGACCCAAAACAGAGCCGTCCGCGAAGCCACCGAAAACGCTCTAGAGCGCGAAGAAGGCTGGTCCTCGGACGGGAGCGATGGCGGCGAACGCATCACGGCGGAAGCGGCGGCGCAGAAGAAAACTAAGGTTGTAGCGGCCAAGCCGGGGAATAAGAGAACGAGGGAACTGGATGCGCTGTGGAACAATCCGGCTCCGTCTTCGTCTTCCTCAAAGGGAAATGCGTGGGAGGGGGAGGGGTTAGTGCAGGGTATGGGGGAGCTGGGGCTGGGTTCTGAGAGCGGTACTGCTACTGGTACTGGTACTGGTGCAAGTGTAGGGGGAGGACGCAAAGAGGGGACGAACAAGAACAATAGCAAGAGCAAGGGATGGGCCAATTGGAGCAAAGACGGGAACAATGGATGGGGAGAGCCGGGGAACGCGCGCCCGTGGACGGAT
Source organism: Clarireedia homoeocarpa (assembly GCA_001465935.1). Taxonomy (NCBI): domain Eukaryota; kingdom Fungi; phylum Ascomycota; class Leotiomycetes; order Helotiales; family Rutstroemiaceae; genus Clarireedia; species Clarireedia homoeocarpa. The sequence continues at coordinate 484,806 of LNKV01000012.1, forward strand.
ACGAATGGTTGGTGAGAGAAAGCAGACCCCCGAAGTATGCTTGCCATCTGTGACGGATATTCTCGACAAAATCCCCGGGATGGGTGTTGATTGGAGTGAGCTCGTTGCCTTGGCTGTGTTTGATGGCGGTGCTTTTACAAATTTGTTTGAATGAGCTTGCTGCTTTGCCGCTTTTTTTATTATATTTTTTTTCAGCAGAGATGTTTGCCTGAGATACATAGATGGTACGTAACGTAACGTACGCCATGGATTTTGCTTGCATGATATCTTGGTATTTGAAGGGGGTCGGTCGGTAGATGGAAGCGGAAAAGGGGAAGGGATGGGATATACGTTTACTTGTGTTTAGAGAGCGAGAGCGAGAAATGTTAGATACTTGTTTGTCCGTCCGTATTGCATATCTGCGACGCATGGATTGAAAAAATAAGCAAGAACGGCGGGAAAAAATAGATTAATTAACTTAGTAGAAGCAAATTGAAGCATTGGTTTTCGGAAACATTTATGGTCGGTCTCCTGTGAGAATAGCAGTATAGAGAACATGTCATGAGAGCTATCATGGATGGACCTTGATTTGATGTATCACTTTCCCAAGATTTGAGAAGTTGAAATTCTTATGGTATCTTGAGTTTTAGCAGAGGGTAGAGTAGAGAGGTATATTATGCTTTTTCCTATGTACAATACAAATACACACAACACAGTACATGTAAATCTCGTGCAAAGCTGGCGGGGTTTAAAATATCACCGGCAGCCGAATTTCAGAAAAACTCCCTCGCTATGATGCCCTTGTATCCGTCCGTAAAACGCCGTTCATGGGAAAAGAGGATAAATATTGCAGAAGGGGATGGAGAATAGGACGAGATTTCGAGCTGGTGAAGGCAGTTGGAAAGCCATGATTGTTGCAGGCGGTTGGTGAAATTGAAAATATCGAGACAGGTGCTTGAGTTCTTGAGTACAAAGAAACTCGCATTCGTCTTGGCGGGGCCAAAATCGTCGAATGATGGATGTATGCTGTCTCGAGGGCGATTTGAAATCCGTAATATCAATCACCAGCTTCACCTGCACGCCTCCAGTATACCATCTCCATCCGTGCGTCCAGCTTTTCACCTTCTTGACCTCACTCAAACTCCATCCAAGTCCACAAATCCGCATCCCTCAGCTCCAACCATATCTTCCGTCTCACACCTAATTCTTGACTCTGCTCCCCTTCCTCGTATACAGCCCGCCTCGTACCAAGTAAACTTTCAACCCTCGGTATCATCCGTTCTTTTCCAAAAATTCTTTCGCCTCATTGACCTTTGTCGCTAAATACGGACTGCCCCCTCTATCCGGATGATTCAACATCATCAGCGTGCGGTGATTCTTGCGGATTCGTTCTTTGGTTAATTGACGCTCGCTATTTTTCAAAATCGGGTTAGTTTTTGCTTGGAGATTTACTTCATTATGGAGATAACATAAGGGGTAGCAGCAAGAGAGTAGAGCGACAAGAGACAGATTTAAGCCAAAAAAAGAGGAACACACCTCAACTGCAAAATCAAAGCCGCTTCCCTCCGATTCATCTTAGGTTCAAAACCACCTTTATAAAATGCTTTGCCCAGCGCACCGACTGCTTCACCGCGCGATCGACGGTATGCTACGAGACCCGCGCGACCCTGTGATGTGTTTGTTAGAAATAATTAACTTGTCCTCTTGGAGGGGAATGCGAAGTCGGACAGGAGCCGGAAGAAATGGTGGAGGAAGGGAAACATACGAGAAATGCGGCGACTGCGGCACCAGCTGCGAGGGTAAGTACTGATGCCATTGTTATGAGACGAGACGAATGCTGGTAGTGAGATGGGTTGAATTTGAGATAGATGGCGGAGAATTTGGGGCGGGCGAAAAGAAAGATCTCATCGTTCGGCCGTCGGATAAGGGATTTTCCGCGCCGATTTGGATTCTAGAAGGAAGAATAAGTTAATAAAAGTCATCTGTGCGCCAATTGATGTTTTGATATCGATATCTATAGAGAGACTAGGTAAAAGCGCTGTTGCAAATTCGTACACCAGCTTGCAGCACAAGATATATGTTATGTTTGAACCTGGATTTGTCTTTGATTTGTTTCCAAGTTCTTTGGTCAAAAGTTCCATAAGAGAAGGCAATCTTACCTACCTCTATGTCAAAGTCTACGAAGCTGATTGGCCACAGGACGGATAATATTATTTCTTGCTAATCAACTGAAATGGCATACTGCGCCCGCGAAACTATTCTGACATTGGCATTCTACCGTGAGGCAATCAGCACATAGTGAGAAAGATGGATATCGTTGTTGCATTTAGACTGCCGAGATTTCCATTGGGCGGACTATTTTTGACGGCCTGGCAAATCATGGTGGATCTTGAAGGAACCACATAGCAAGGCCGGCATCTTAATGTCGAGCGAAATAGGCAGCATGAATCCATGATGAGGACAATGTCAATAGGTTGGTTTCAAAAAGTATGAGTGTGATAGCTGCGAAGATTCTGCTCCATTTGATTTTAAATAAGACTGTGCGGCGTGTTACATTGAGAGTCGACTTTCGATGCTGTCTTCATAGCCTCCCAGGAAATCTTAGAGAGAAGATAAAGTGAATGACGTAGGGAAGAAAGAGAGGTCGTTAGTTTAGCCAAAATCCCAAGCTTGATCTAATGGAAGGAAATGTGAGAGCTGTGGCGTCTGTATGGTTCATTCAACGTTCTTCATTGAGCACAGAGCTTTCTCCTGTAATTTAGTCATATCTGCGATACCATGAAAGACCAACCACAGACCGGCCACAACTGAGCAGCACAAATAGACAGGACGTCAATCAGAGCGAATGGAGGTAGACAGATCGCTTTGGCTTACAGAGACAAAACACGGCTGCTTGCTTAGGATGAAGGGCCAGAAATATTGGTGGCTGTACTTCAAACTCAACGAGGTGCTAAATGTCCACGGAAAGGAGAATCGAGAGAATATGGAAACAGGGTCATTGAAGGTTGCACTCGTTGCTAAGCACCTTTGCCCGGCATTGGGAGCAGAAATTCAAGTCTCAACGCAAAGGATGAAGCAGCTTGAACAAGGACGTGTTGTGAGCTTCGACTTTGTCCTCATACACAATGGCTTATTCCTTCTCTTGAATTCTCTTGGGCATTCATAAGGACTTAAGGTGGCAAGGAGACAGACAATACAACGGACGAGGGCAGACACACTCCGAAGTAACCCACTAACTATCTAAACTATTGTGAAAATTTTCAGAGAAGCCTTGAGTCCAGAAATGTGTTCGGAACTTTCGCGACAACGAGTCAAGGATTCTCCATGGAAAGAATAAATTGTATTCATACGTGGGACTGGCCAAGACCATAAAATGAATATCCAAGAGTGGACAAACAACGCAGTATACGAAATCTGCTGATTTGAACATGTTTCGTCTCTTGGCGAAGCACTTGCGCCACCTACATCTCTGGAACGGGAGGTAATGCTGTCGGAAGGGCAGCCGACCTGGCGTAGAAATTCCCGATTGCCCCCCTGCAGCGTAGATGCAAAATGCACGAAGTACTTTCGTATATATTACCTCCGACGTTTAGCCGTCGGTACAAAAGCTTAAAAGAGTGGCGGCTAGTGAAGTTCGTCGGAACCATCTCACCTGGGTTAATCCGGTCAGAGACGCGAGATCGTGGGTTGGTTATTGTAAGCATAACAAAGAAGACTCGTCAGGAGTAATCGGACCGAAGACGAGCTCGGGTTTCCACGCTCAAGGTACAGCAGCATAATCCTTACTTCGTACGTGAATGGCACGGTGGATCTGGGGCAGCGGGGTTGAGGATTGGGGTAGAGAAACAGCTGCAAACAGACAAATTCTGGAGGAGGCTGGCCACGATACTAAAATTCACCAACTGTTACTTGGGATGGAGTTTGTGGATTGTGGCAGGAATCGATCGAAGGAGAGTGGAGGGAAGCGCACGAAGCACCATTTCTGGCTGCCAGTGGTAAATGGTAATGCTCCAAACTATGCTGGGAACTCCTATCCGTCTACAAAGTACCGAAGTACATAGGAGGTCGCAACAGGCCAGGAGACTTTTTAAGTCAGGTGAGTCAGGGATGAGACATATTCAATGATTAGTCAATCGATAGATTAATCGATAGATTAATCACATGAGAGTTCAATCAATGTTTTCGGCACTTCTAAGATTCCGTGCTGAGAGTGAAGAGAACGACGATGTTCCTCGCCACCAAAAACCTGTTCTCGTGGACCGGAAAAAGTTTGCAAACCGTGTGGAAATTAGTGGATCCCATCCAGTGACGGTGACAGTGACAGTGATAGTCCTCGTCTTTTCCCCAAGCCCGACATTCTACCGATCGTTGGTAATGCGGATCCCCATGGATGGATGACAGGTGGGGGGAGGGTGGGGGGTGAGGGGGGAGTTTTCGCGGAGAAGAAGTGTAACCCCAAAACAAGCCCGGGTTCTCTTGGTTCTAACAAACGCCAAAGCAGCCCAAGGGCAAAACATACGAGGGAGCGGGCTTTCCGGGTGATGAGAGGTCTACTTCCCTACTAAGCAACGCCAAAACATCATCACGTTGAAGGGTGTAGAGCTATCGTGGCGGGAAATGGATATACATCGGGACAAGTTTCCCCACGTAGAGTAGCGATGCCCTTGTCTTTGCGGGGAATCGAAAGCCCGAGGGCTTGTCAGCTTATTCAATGTATGTACAGCACCGGTATGGCACGGCAACCAAGCAACAAGCAACAAGCTTGGGCTTGCGCTTGGGCTTTCCAACCGTGCATACAACAAGCTGATCCGCCCCCTGTCAGCATACATCATTGAAAAGTTGTTGTGCCTCGGAATTGGAATCATTCCCTCGACTGAGCACAGAAACTTTTCTAAAGTCAATTGAGATCTTTCGGATGAACGTCGAGAGCTTCTTAGAACAGAAACAGAACAGAAACGTAACATTCATTAGTGGCAGGGGGAGCCAAACGAGAAACTCCAACAAACAATGCTTCGCACGGTAAGATTAGCAAGTGTACTATGTACTTACTGTACAAGTATCAACGCTGCTTCGCCTCAGCCGGTGATCAGGAACCGGACGATGATGAAATTCTAGAAAGCCAAGATCACTAGACCTTTACCAGCTCGGGTATTTGAGCACGAAGTACGTGCCTAGCAAGTACTTCCGCAAGTAGCACTCCGAGCCCAACCTAGCGGCTCTTCCCCAATCCCAAACAGGCATGTACCTAGTTTAATGGGAAAGAATGTTTTCAGGATATGGGAAGATTTCTGCGAAGTAGCCGGTGAGAGGAGCTGCAAACCATCGCTACCCTGGGATGGCTAGGATGACTACAGAGGTAGGTACTTTCGTAGACGGGCACCAATGGAGAAATCATCGTGTCCATCATTGAATAGCCGGCTCATCCAAATACGCTCACACCCGGTCGTCAGCCCTCCCCAAACTGGCTCCATAGACAGTGTCGACAGTCTAGCCATCCATCATGGACGGATCTGACAAGGGTAGCTCAAGTCGCTCGTGAAGCTTCTGCAAGAACCGGGGAAGCTCCAAAGTGCGATGTGCACCGCTTGTACCAGCCTGTGGGTTATGGTAACGGTCGTGGTAAGCTCGAGAGTCGCAACTAGTTCTAGCTTTGGTCATAGTCCCAGACATGCTTGCCATCCCATTTTCAATATCATATCACATAATGCAAGTAAGTATCTACTGGGTATAGGAGATGTAGGTGTGAGATGAGGGATTTGCAAATCGGTATAAGTAGCTCGCTGTCCACCCCCAGAACGTTCAATCCAGACGTGAATGAGATACTCGCATCTCATCTCAATTATCGAGAGTGCATTCAATTCGCTCTTTCTGGATAATATTGAGGTCTTCATCGACTCTTTCCGAAAATGCGGTACGGGTACACACTACTCGCCGTTGAGGTTCTTGCCTCCGTTGCTACGGCAGCTCACATCAAACAACGCCAGGTTCGTACACCCTCACCCGTCAATTTCATTTGTACCTCTTATCCGCACGTATATGAGTATTCCCCCCACCAAAACATCATTACCAAAATATCAATTGGTTTTGTTTCATTTCATGTGTACAAATTGCATGTATTAAAGCAACAAATATCAATCAAATTAGACAAGTCGAGATGAAAAGTCTACTTGATCTTGTCGTTGTTCTCTCAGCGTTAGCTTATGGAACTCCGAAATTAATTCTTACACAGTCTTCGAATATCACCACCTACCCTGGTGACGTAGACAATGCTACCGTCAGTGGTGCGCAATTCGGTCAGACGAGTCCGCCTTTCTACCCTTCGCCGTGGATGAAGCCCAATGTTGTCGGTTGGGAGGAGGCCTATGCGAAAGCTAAGGACTTCGTTTCTCAATTGACTCTTTTGGAGAAAGTCAATTTGACCACCGGTGTCGGTTGGGAAGGAGAACAATGTGTTGGTCAAGCTGGATCAGTTCCTCGTCTCGGTTTGAGGTCGATGTGTATGCAGGATTCTCCGGTTGGTGTCCGTGATACGGATTACAACTCGGTGTTCTCCAGTGGCCAGACAGTCGCCGCTTCGTTCGACCGTAGTTTGATGTATGCTCGGGGTTATGCTATGGGTATGTTCTTCATTTTCTTCTTACCAGTGGATATACCAGTATCCCAACCAATGCTTCGTGGTTGCCTCGGATTTTCCGAGGCTTTTCGACAATTGCTTTCTGATCAGAAGATGCACTTTTAAACTTAGCCTTGTGCTGAGCTCATGAATCTGCATCCCGCTTGTGACTGTTTCCTGATGAGTTCGTACTGACGATCATTTATAGGCCAAGAACATAAAGGAAAGGGTGTCACCGTCCAACTTGGCCCAGTTGCGGGTCCGCTCGGTCGTGCTCCAGAAGGTGGACGTAACTGGGAAGGTTTCAGTCCCGATCCTGTCTTGACAGGTATTGGTATGGCAGAAACCGTCCGAGGTATTCAAGATGCTGGTGTTATTGCTTGTGCTAAACATTTCATTGGCAACGAACAGGTAAATATTTCTGTTCCATGCCTGGTTTTACACATACAGATAGAATCCACCTGACTAACTTTTTCAAAGGAACATTTCCGTCAGTCTGGAGAAGCCCAAGGTTACGGCTACAACATCACTGAATCTGTTTCATCCAACATCGACGATGTCACTCTGCATGAGCTCTACTTGTGGCCATTTGCCGACGCTGTCCGCGCTGGTGTTGGTTCTGTTATGTGCAGTTACAATCAAATCAACAACTCCTATGCTTGCCAGAACTCCAAGATGCTCAACAACATCCTCAAAGATGAACTTGGATTCCAAGGATTCGTTATGAGTGATTGGCAAGCTCAACACACTGGAGCTGCCAGTGCACTTGCAGGATTGGTAAGGTCTTCTTCTTGATGTTGGCCTAGAATCATCAATACTGACATTACTCGATAGGACATGACCATGCCTGGTGATACCGTATTCAACAGCGGAGAGACTTTCTGGGGAACCAATCTCACATTAGCTGTCATCAACGGTACAGTTCCTGAATGGAGAATTGATGATATGGCTATGAGAATCATGGCTGCTTACTTCAAGGTCGGTTTGACTTTGGATGAGCCACCGATCAACTTCGCCTCATGGACTCTCGATACCTACGGACCAATCCACTACGCGGCCAATAAAGGATACCAACAAATCAACTTCCACGTAGATGTCCGTGGTGATCATGGAGCTTTGATCCGAAAAATCGGCGCACGATCAACTGTCCTTCTTAAGAACACCAACAATGCACTTCCTCTCTCGAAACCCAAGTTCATTGCTGTCATTGGAGAAGATGCTGGTCCTAACTTGAACGGCCCTAATTCATGCTCTGATAGAGGTTGTGACAACGGTACCCTTGGAATGGTAAGGACTCTATTACTAATCTCAAAATCTCGCTTCAACTGCTAATGAATCAACAGGCATGGGGTTCTGGTTCCGCAAACTTCCCTTATCTTGTTACCCCTGACAGTGCTCTTCAGGCTCAAGCAATTCTTGATGGATCAAAATACGAGAGCGTTTTGGACAATTACGCCACCGACCAGATTTCCGCACTTGTCGCGCAAGAATACGTCACAGCGATTGTCTTCGTAAACGCTGATTCTGGAGAAGGATATATCAATGTTGATGGAAATGAGGGAGACCGTCAGAATCTAACTCTTTGGCACTCGGGAGATGAGTTGATCAAGAACGTCTCTGCCCTGTGCAACAACACAATTGTTGTTATCCACTCAACCGGACCTACTATCGTCACTGAATGGTACGATAGCCCAAACATCACTGCCATCCTATGGGCAGGTGTACCTGGACAAGAGAGCGGCAACAGTATCACAGATGTTCTCTACGGAAAGGTTAACCCAGCTGCACGTACACCATTCACTTGGGGTCCTACCAGGGAGAGCTATGGCACCGATCTTCTCTACACCCCTAACAACGGAAACGGAGCACCACAAGACAACTTCGCCGAAGGCGTTTTCATCGATTACCGCGGCTTCGATGCTCAAAATGTTACGCCGATCTACGAATTCGGATTCGGTCTTTCGTACACCACATTCGAGTACTCCGACCTAGAAGTCAGTAAAACAAACGCAAGTGGCTACCACCCCACAATTGGCACCACGGCCGCCGCTCCAGTTCTTGGAAACTTCTCCACAAACTTGGCTGATTACCTCTTCCCTAACGGAAGCTTCCCATACGTTTACCAATACATCTACCCATACCTCAACACCACTGACGCCGCCGCCGCCTCCGCCGACCCACTTTACGGTCAGACTGCCGAGGAATTCCTTCCTCCTGGTGCTACTGACGGTTCCCCCCAACCACTCCACCCCGCAGGTGGAGCTCCAGGTGGAAATCCACTGTTGTACGATGTCCTCTACACCGTCACCGCCAAGATCACCAACACAGGCGATCTCGACGGTGAAGAAGTTCCTCAGCTATACGTCCGTCTCGGTGGACCAAATGATCCTCTCGTTGTTCTCAGAGGCTTCGAACGTCTCAGCATCAGTGCAGGGGAATCCGCTACTTTCACTGCGGATCTTACCAGAAGAGATTTAAGCAACTGGGATACGGTTGCTCAGAACTGGGTTATCACGGATTACCCCAAGACCGTGTATGTGGGATCAAGCTCAAGAAATCTTCCTTTGAGTCAGACTTTGAGTTAGATAATATAGTAGATGGATGGTGTACGGGTATATAATGGCTATTGGAGATTTTCTTTCGGGTACATATTGGTTTCGGGGTATATGAAGGGAACGAACGGTCTCTTCAGGAGGATAAACTGACGTTCTTGATGAGTTATGACTATATGCACAACATAATATTATATTATGGTTGGATAGGGAGAAAAGAAGAGGAGGAAGAAGAGCCACTTTTCAGCGGTTAATGTGAGAGATAGTAATTACTTGTATTGGTAATCGAATAGAGCTATCGCTAGCCTAGGGTTAACGAGAAAGTAATTCATATTATATGGTGCCGTAGTAAAATTTCAGCCACCACGTTCTAGCCTAATAGTTAATGGACTGGATGCTTCGTAGGTTGCTAACTGACACTAAAAGTAATTCTCTACAGTAGAGACTCTGTATTGTAGCTTGCTATGGCCTGATAAATCTCGAAGGGTAGTCTCGAAAGTATGTATGTATATGATCTTGACAATGTTTGACTCTAGCTAGTGTAGTACTCTGTAGTCAATTCGCAGATCGTGGGTATCAATCCTGGGTGCTCTGTGATTTTGGCAAGGCTGCTGGCCTGGTCAACATTGAATTAAAGTCCCACTCAATGTGCACTGAATTTGGACGCCAACAGGGTTGATGTGGAACTTGCGAGTAATGTAAGTTGGACTTAGGGGCTCGGTAGTTGTGGTTCTCGAGGGAGTGGCAATCCTTATGAGTCAATATTTGTCGGATAAGGTGAATCACACCCGTACTGGCTACAGGGCCGATGTCGAGTATGTCAAGCACAGAGGGCCACAATACAGACCCAGGCACCGTGTTTCTATTACTGTCTATGTTGACCGTGGCAAATTTGGATTTTATATTTGATTAAAAGGGCTCATTATTACCAAATACGTACTGTCCAAGTAACTGGAATGCCACCTTAGATCTCCCCACTCGCTAATCTGAGACTTGGCCGGTTAGTAGGGGTCAATGAGCACCGGGGAGACTAAGATACAGTACCCGGACCCAGTAGACCTTCTATTGACATCATAGACTCCTTTCCTTTCATCAACGAAAAAGAAAAACAAAAGATGCACAGTCGCTGAACGTGGTGTTGTCTTAACTACCAGCGCGCGATACATATTATTCGGATCAGATAACCCGCCCAACATGGTGAAACCAAGAGTAATCTACTGGTTCCGAACCGATCTCCGTCTCCACGATTCTCCTGCCCTTCAAGCAGCACTCGACCTTAATCCCGAAGTCTTATATCCCATCTGGACATGGGATCCACATTATGTGTATCGAGCTCGAGTTGGTGTAAATCGTTGGCAATTCCTGTAAGCACAGTGCCGTGTTCCATCACATGAAAGTCATGCGTGCGTACTGACAGGAAAATACAGCATCGATTGTCAGAATGATCTCTCTCAATCTTTGACCAAGCTCAATGCCAAACAAAAGCTTCTGCTCATTCGCGAAGCCCCGCAGACTCTCTTCCCTAAGCTTTTCAAAGCTTGGAAAATAACTCATCTTGTGTTTGAGAAGGATACAGATGCGTATGCAAAGGATCGTGATGCGGATATCATATCGGCTGCGGAAAAGTCAGCTGTGGAGGTGATTGTCAAATCAGGTCGCACGCTCTGGGATAGCGACGAGCTGGTCAGGAAGAATGAGGGGAAGCCTACTATGAGTATAAGTATCGTGCAGACACTTGGTCCGAAGATTGGTAAAGTTCCCAGGCCAATTCCAGCGCCGACTTCCCTTCCGGATCCCGGTGATACCAACCTCGATTTTGAGCAGGTACTTCCAGAACAGACACCTGATCTGAATCAACCAGCGAGGGAAAACGGTCCGGATAAATCATACTCGCAACTCGCTGGTCCTAAAAATGACTTCGCCGTACCCACCCTTGCTGAACTAGGTTTCCCACCCGCAACGACCCCTCACCGCGGGGGCGAGACTATTGCCCTCTCAACCCTCGCCTCTCTCCTCAGTAACCCCAAATACATTGCAACTTTCGAGAAGCCCAAAACAGCCCCAACAGAATTCTCCCCCCAATCCACCACCCTACTCTCTCCACACCTCCATTTCGGCTCCCTCGGCATCCGCGAATATTACTGGCGCGTACAAGACCTCCTCTCCACCTACCCCGGCGGCAAAACCTCCCAACCGCCCGTCTCCCTCATCGGGCAGCTACTCTTCCGCGACATGTATTTCGGCGCGCAAGCCGCCCTCGGCTACAAATTCGCCTCTACACTCGACAACCCCCACTGTCGCTTCATCCCCTGGCACCTGCGCTCTCCCGTTCCGGAATCGCGCCTCACAAGCCCCCAAACACGCGAAGAGAAATGGCTCTACAGGTGGAAATACGGCCTTACAGGCTTCCCTTTCATCGACGCCCTCATGCGGCAGCTCCGCCAAGAAGGCTGGATTCACCATCTCGGCCGGCACGCCGTCGCCTGTTTCCTCACTCGTGGGGGGTGCTACATTTCGTGGGAACGTGGGCTGGAAGTCTTCGAGGAGTGGCTCCTGGACCACGAGACGGCGTGTAATGTGGGGAATTGGCAGTGGTTGAGCTGCACGGCTTTCTACGCTATGTATTATCGTATGTATAGTCCGGTGGCGTTTGGCAGGGGCTGGGATAAGGAAGGGGCGTTTGTGAAGAGGTATGTCCCGGAACTGAGGGGGCTGGGGGAGAAGTGGATTTATGAGCCTTGGAAGGCGCCGGTGGGGGAGTTGAGGAGGGCGGGGGTGAGGGTTGAGGGTGATGGGATGGGTGAGGGAAATAGGGAGGGGAACGGGAAGGAGATGGTGTATCCGGCGCCGATGTTTGATTTTGCGGAGAGGAGGTCGATTTGTTTGGAGGCGATGAAGACGGCGTATAAAGTGGGTTTGTATGGGGATGATGGGAGGTTGAAGACAGGGGAGTGGAGGGAATTGTTTGGAGATGGAGAGGAGGGGGTTAGAGAGGGTGGAGTAGATGTCGAAGGTAGTGAGGATAGGAACAAAGATGAAACAGTCGAGGAAGATGGCAGAGGTGCAGCTGATAGAGGAGGCGAGGGTGAAGGGGAGAATGCGGAGAGGAAGGTGAAAGGGAAGAGGAAGGGGGGAGTGGCGAAGGATCAGGGGACGCTTGATGGACATTTCAAGAAGATGAAGAAGTGAGGTACATGCAAGTGTAGAGCTTTGCGAGGTGATTCGTGGGGTTTGAAGTGAGGAGATGATATGGTGATTGCGGAGGGCAAATGTTAGATCTACTTACTGATGGGGATGACGATCGATCATTATATCTAATTTCCAATGAAAGAAGAACCGTGGGTACTTTAGCATATGAAATATAAGCAAATCAGAGAGGGAAAGAAATAAGAGAGTGCATGGATGATGACAAGATGAAGGCCATACAACTCTCGAGCTCCTGAGGTGGTTAAACCCTCTGAAATAGAGGGCAAACATCTGTTGAGGTATGTGTATGGCAGTACTACAAATAACCAAATTATACGCCGAAGGACTGCGAAGGGGAGAGAGTAATTCTGATCTAAAGAACATGCAGGAAGACTCTAAGTTGAGGACGTAATGAAGAACCTTAGTAAAATTCTAGATACACGCTGCTAACGAAGTATATCTCGCTGACGTTCTTGCCTACCTTCGCCCAATGCTAACCGCATATCATAACGCCTATGTAAATGCAACCGAGCAAGCTTTTCCTGTCCTTTCTAAACTGTCCGCTAGTGAAAACGCTGATGGGTATCTGTTTATCTATCCTTTTGAAACTCCGCACAAAACTATGCACACCAAAATCCTAACAGAAGATACTTTACTCAGCTGAGTATGGAGGCGGCGGATCATCGTGATTCTCAATATTATTGCAACCTGCCCCGTCCAAACCTCCAACCAAATTACACCGACGTGTCATCGGACGGAGCGGCGGAGAAGTTCTCAAAACTGCATCAGCACTACCCTGCTGTTCTCCCTGTTCTCCCTCTCCTTCTCCAGCAACCCACCGGTTTTCTTCCCACACTAAAAGCTGCCCCCTTTCCCTCCGCTTCGCCACGACCGAGACCAAATTCTCTCTCCTCTCGCTCGGCTTCAACGTTCTCCAACTCTTATAAACCTCATACAGTTCCCTGGTGTTCTCTTCCCACGGTCTCATATCCACCCGCCTCTCTGTCTGCCAAACCAGATCATCAACCACACTCAATCTCAGACATTCATCGTGCCAAAAGGTAAGAAAAATTACTACTTTTCGTCGAACCAGCGTATTGACAACCTTCGTATCTCTCGAAAAGTGACTCGTGATACCTTCCACATTGACTGTCGGGCTATGCGGGTGCCGTGGAATGGGGTGTACCGGCGAAGGCGCCGGGAGTATGATTTTGTTAGCGATAAGCACTTCGTGGATATGCCGTGAGGAAGCCTCGCATCTGGCGAGGCCGGCAACGAAGAATGCAAGCTCGCCTAGATAGCGGGGATGTGGGAGAGTGTGCTGGTATTCCCAGACGCGGTCGGCGACGGGAACGGAGATTTCGAGACTGTGGGCTGCGTCGAGGGTGACTTGCGCAAAGTGTCGGCTGTTGAATAAGACTACTAGTTGGAATGCTGGGAGTAGATCAAGCATGATGGGTTTTGCCTGGTAAAGATAGCAGTAAAGTGCATGTAGCTGATCTGATTGGTATAATGGTACGAGTATGGATGTGGATAGGTAGTACAAGGGTTCAATAATCATATTCATGTGAGTGGTTGTTTCAAGAATGGGGAAGAGACCTCGAATGAGGTCAAAGAAACCGAACGTATACATCTTACTCGTCGTTGCACTTGCTTGAACTGTATCAGCTCATGCACTTTCTGTATATGCTGAATTTTGCAATTGGCTTGGCAGGAGCAAGACGGAAAAACGAGGCCTGACCCTCCCCGCTTTTTGACCCCGTCGCCTCGCCTCGTAAGCCATTTTGAGGAAGCCGCAAATCCGTCGCAGGATTTGTGAGATTGGGTCACGAAAAGGTCACTTGAACACTTGCTCGTGATATCCCAGGCGGCCTCGTAAGAGGTTATCGCTCGGCGCCGTATTGACTGGAAGGCGTTGACTTGAAGGGATCTTGCGAGTATCAACAAGATGCGGTATCTTCGCATGACCGAGGTACAGTAGGTAGATGTGTTGTGTCCACTTGAAGCTTTCTCGCCAATCCTCTCCATCGTGGCGATATCTTCAACAGAAGAATACGTACTTCAATATATTTGTCTGGATGTCATTGCTCGAAGGTTAAAAGAAAGGCCTTGTTTCATGAATTGTTCATTTTGCACTGCCACTGCGGCAAGAGCATCGTTCAACCTGTCGTCTGTGATGAGATATACCAAGTATTTTATGCCCCAACGATCTTTTATGCATTTCGCCTCATGACAGCGACTATTTTCAGCTCTCCTAGGATACATCTGCCACGTTGAACGAGTTGTGCAAAAAAGAAAGTGGAAATACCGGTACGGAGGTATTATTGTAGTTCCTGCACTGACTCAACGCGAAAAACACGCCATATCTTGATATCGCAAAAGATTTTCATCCTATCCATGGCACGATTGCGAATCGTGCATATCTCGAAGCCTGATATAGACAGGGATGAGAGGGGATGAGAGGGGATGGTGAGAGACTCGGACGACAGGTTCAGTGAATAGTTTTCTTTGAAACTTGAAACAGAACAAAAAAGGAAAGAAAATTGCCGGACGATAGATGCTGATATGGGTGCCGAAATCGTAGATCACATCATGCTGGCATCCATTTCTTCTGGACGAATGTACGAATGTACGACGTTCCCTCCCAAAAAGCACCAGAAAACCGAAAGCCGATATCATGCGTCACACTGCGTCTGTGTCCACGGTCGCATGGCTTTTGATAGGTACGAGTCAGTGCATCTAAGCGCGTAGGTAAAGTCACCTGTCCTACTTGTGTCCCTTGCTCGGGTTGCGTCTCTCTCTCTCGGGCAGCATTGGGGATATTGTAACTTGCAAGGCTACGGCTCCGTTCGTAAAGCAGTGGATAGAAGCGCTTCGATGCGGGCAAGGACATACGCATGGAATGGGCTCATTGAATGCTCACCGTAAGATAGCCGAGAGTATATCCTTGTGATCTTGCTCCACGAAGTTCCATGGGTTGACGTCGATGAATAGATAGATATTCCTCAACACGCTGGATGCTTCCAAACCCTGAAAGTCACGGGAGCCAGCCGGGCGGAAGGACATAATGGCTAGCTTGTGATTATCGGGCTTCCGAGGCTTTCAAGACTGGGATGAAGCTGTGGATGTAGGAAGAGGTGTGCGTAGAATGTGCATACATACGGATGTGGAGGTGCGATGCGAATGATGATAGTGGATGGTTGCATGCAGAGCCAAAGCCTTACTTCGTACAAGTTGGCAGACTTGCTCGCGATGAGTCTGAGTGCATATCCTCTTCTTCCGCTGCCCGCTGCCCACTGCCCACTGCTTAGCTGTAACCCTGTCGAGCTTTGTCTCGTTTTCGGACTTGCCCGTTGATTTGCACAGCGAAAAACACGAAAAACACGCCCTGTGGCGGTGCAAAAGAATACAATCATCTACGAAAGTACGCCCGGAGAACGGGGACTGAATTCGGTAAACTAAGCACTGTCTATTAATAGCTGTATGTGGAATCGCCCAAACTTCTCCATGCTCGCCACAGAACGCGTACACCGAGAACGAGAGCGTGGATATTCTGCAATAGTATGTGAGTATTATGTACTCCTCCGAGGTTCATGCTGTCAACTGTCTGTATTGCAGGAAAACTGGGCTTCCGTGCCCTCTTCTCCCCTCTCCCCCTCCCCTCCACAGCAGCACGAAATAGGAGCAATAAGCTTTTACAAGTAACATAATCCTACCCGTTATGGATTCTTGTAGATAGATACCTGAGTAGGTTTAGACGATGTGGTTGCTACTCCTTGTCAAAAGAGAAAGCCGTTCAACCCACCATGAACGAATCAGAAGCCAGAAACGACATTTGACAGCGACGCTACTTTTCCAGCCGGGATATGCATTTTCGACATTTGTCAACCACAGGCTCAGATTTTTTCTCCTCAATGGATCTAGTGATCAATTGAGAGACTTATTTTCTTTGCCCTTCGTACTAAAAAACCGTCCGTCTTACCCCATGGAAAACTTACCAAAGTCGATTCATGCAGGGGAGTCCAATTTTGGCATTATTGATGAGATAGGTTCGATATCCGGCCGCCTGTGCCCGAGTCTGAGACTCCTGATGCCATAGTCGACGCGGAGCTTCAGAATGGCTCTTTCGAGGGTGAGGAAAGGGGATGAGCTCATGTCGACCACATTGACAAGTCCCATCGTGGTGATATTTTGCTCTTCACGATGGGTGTGTGAGTGAGATGTTTCATAAGGTTGACGCAACCATATAACCGTACTGTCATTCTGTATGCGCTGAATATGCATTGTGCTGTGATGAAGGCTGCATGGTGTAGGCCTGGGGGCTTTCTGATGCAAGTCATATCGTCGGTCGACCGGTCTTATCCTCGGTTGCTAATGCGGCTTGCGCGCGAATAAAGCCGATGAGGATATTTGTCTTTTTGACATGGAGGCGCCAGGTCCTAAGGTGCAGGGCACGGTAGAATATAGCAAGGTGAGATAGGTTTTACAATACTAGGACGAGTCCGTAGGAGCCGGATGGTATTGTAACCTCTCAGGACGTGCACGTCGCAAGGACGGAACAGTAGGTAGGAAAGCGTGGGATGGTAAAATGAGCGTCATGGGCTACCCATCAAAAGAGTCGCCATAATACAGCACGGTAATGATGGATCTTCAGCCTTTCCAAGGTTCTCGCCTCAAAGTGGAAACAGAGTTCTAATACGACACCGGATTTGGGGATCATGACTGGGGAGTTTTGGGGAAGGTCCCAACGTTGTAATTTCGATATATCTTGTGCTCTTGGGCTGATTGGATTCCCGCCGCGTATATTACAATTTGATTGATGACCTTCCCAAATGACCATTAATTGATTGACATAATATAGCTATCCGGAATACTGCAAAACGGCACGATTACTTGATACTGCATTGCATGTCCTAGACTTCTTCTCTCTTAGATAGAATATTGAATCGAGTTGAGATATCAAAGCGATATCAGTCAGGAATCTGGGTACGGTCCACTAACCCGTATCCCATTATTTCCCCGACCGTGGCGGGTAATCGTCAGAACCCACTGCCACTCCCAATGTCACTGCAGATCTCGTCTTGTACACTTCATTCTGACGAATATCTCTGTTTTGCACAGATCTCCGCTTTGTAGTACTACCGGACGCCGCATGGAACGTTGGATGCACATGGCTATGTTATTCGGCACTACAATCCTCTGCCATTCCCGCCATCAAATTCATCCGATTAATCATATTCTTCTAGACACACGGTACGTTACTGTATTTTTTATTATTTGTCTCTCGGCGATGCTAGGCTGTGTAGTACGGCCGTGCATGCATGATTCTACCTAGGTCTACCTAGGTCTTTACTGAAAGAGGGTGTTGTTAGTGGCTAAATGCATTCTTGCTCCACGATACTGGGAACAGAAAATGCAAGATTTCTGCACCTTTTCAGCTGCAATGGTAACTGAAAGTGGGTAAGTCTGAATTTTCCTCCTGCCGGTATACTGTAAGGTTCTATAGATATCTTACTACTAGGTAAAAATGTATGGGTTGTAATACTGTGCATGTGGCCACTGAACATCATTTGCTTCTTTCTTTTTACAGTGTCATGCATGCAGAGGGAGTTGCATGATACCTAATGCAGATGCAGCACTGCCCCAGCTACCTGTTACTGCCCTTTCCGAGTCTTCCCAGTAGCTCTGCGTAATTGTACGGAGAACTGTGCTCACTCGCTGCATAGCTATCTATGCCCGGAGTGGTAACTCTGCCACTGTTGAGTACGGGTACGGCTATGGACTGTGGGTTGTGGGTTGTGGATTGCAGCTTGTGGGTTGTGGGTTGTAGGTTGTGGGTTGTGGCTACTGTGAGACTACTGACTACTGACTACTGACTACTGACTACTGACTACTAACTACTAACCACGGATTACGGCCACGGCTTCTCCTTGAGACCCTTCAAAGTAGCTTGCAGCTCTTTCGATCATTGCGAGCGAATGGGGCCATCTGTCGGAGCATTTCTTTTCATACGGTGGAGTCAGAAAGGGATCTGCTTTACCACCAGTTAACCACTTTCAGTATCTACTCCTAGCTTTTCCCAACTACCAGCTACCGCAATAGCTCTTTTAATACAAGCACTTTCCTGTCTACCCTACCACAAGCCGTCTACACCCAAAGCCAAAAAAAATATTACGCCGACTTCTCCACAAAGCGACATATCGAAAAGGGAAAAGGGCAAAAATCAAGAATTTCCGCCAACCTCCATCGCTACCCCTTCATCCCTACCAGCCGATCCCGCCCGCTTATACTAAAAAGCTGATCGTTGACCTCGTTCTTATAATAACCCCACCATCCACTTCAACTCTTTTTTCTTACCCTTCCCTTCTCCACGATCTCATTCGTCGGTACCTTTTCCCAAATCTTTTCTACGGCGCGCAAACTAAATCCCTTGTCTCGGGACCGCCAAAAAGATTTATCTTCGTTTTTATATACATTCTGGTTTTTCGTTTTCCATCTTTGTCACATCCTCGACCGCTCCTCCCCTCGTCTCCTCTCCCTCGGATATATACCGCCAAACCTGCTCAACACCCGCCATCCCACATTCTCCTCGACTTCTCCCAATGGCTCCTCAATTACTTCCTGCGTCAGCTGCGGCTTTCGCCCCAAGAGCTTCATCTGTAAACGTTGTGTTAAGTTCAAAAGTTGAGCCATGGTTGACTCAAACGCTCAAGCGGATAAATCGCATTAAACGACCTCTCAATAGTGTACCACAACATCAAAGATGTTTGACAGAAACTCTGTCATCTTCCACAGCGATATGGACTTTGGGTTCTCTCATGCTATCCAAAGCTCCAGAACAAAGACGAGAAGACTCGAATCCATTGGTCGAGGCTCTGTTTAACTATCAACTCATTCATGTCGAAGCTTACATTGTCCACGTGGATATGGTACTACGAAATGAGGTCGCTTTCAAACTCACTCCAGATACGATTGAAACCCTTATCGAATACCACAAGGAAGTACATTGCTTGGACATCGCAGCCAATACCTATGAATGGTCGGAGAAGGAGCAACAAGTCAAGAAGATGCACGAAGATTTCATCCAAGCTATCAACAAGTTTGTCTACCGAACCCACGTCTCTGCCCTAGAAGGACTGGAAGAAGATGGAGCCGGTGAACTTCTCTGTGGAAAGAGTGAGGAAGTCAAGAATAACATCATGGGACTTTTTCTCCCCCTCCTCCCACCACCACCAAGGATCGTCGATGTGGTAAGACCCCAACCTTTATTACCTAGCTCACCCGCTGGTGCGAATTGGTGGTCACAGCCAACTATGCCCGTTACTACTGCAGCACCAGTCGATCCATGGAGGGTGGTTCCATCAAGTCCAAACGCAACAACAGCAGCAGATACACAATCCTTATGGGCAAGCATGGGACTAAACGAGATTCAACTTCCTTCGCCTACTCCATCCTTCAGTCAACCATATACCACAGCTGGACTATTTTATAGCGCGCCACAAGTCAGCTGCCCAATTCCAGCCCTTCCACTACCAAGTATGCTTACACAACAACATTGTGGTGTAGGCATGGGCATGGGCATGGGATATGGTGGATTCGGCGGTGGATGGGACCGCTATCAAGAGTATGCCACGACAATGTGACAACCAAGGCCCGGTACTTCCAGCAACTGGACTACTACCCGTTCCGGGGTTTAGGACGGGCAACCCACGATTCACGGCATTTTAGCCTTCTGTACAAGACAAACTATATACATACATGGGATCGACGGACTTCTTTAGCGGCATCTGATACCTTCGAGGGGCACAACGGCGTTTTTGCATCAAATATTCGAACCTCATCAGCGATCGAGCGTTTCCAGGGAATTACAAAGACTATACTTAATGAACCAGCAACAACCAAACTCATCTCCTCCTTTCCTCGGCAATATACATAATAGGATACCAATTTTTTCTACCGTTATCTTTCTTTTCATTTTATCAAATCTGATTTTTAGCGCGGCGAGTTTGGGTTTGCTTTCACACCACATGAGACCACGGCAAGACCGGTTCACATCTTTTTTCCTTTCATAACGCATATGGCAGGACCTGGGCGGGCTATCTGAGAGCATTTACTGGATAAGAATTTATAAAGAAAGAATAACGCAGCAATGCAGGGCTTTTCGGGCGCGTCCGGATATATTATTTTTGTTTTTTTCTTTTCAAGATATCATCATGTTTGGGTTTGGGTTTTGGAAAAAAGAGCCGGATCTCTCTGTTTGTCTTGCGGATATATCCCTTTGGTGTTTTTGTTTTGTTTCTTTCCTTGCGCAATTTTATGACTTACGAATCATGCTGTCACGAGCCGATTTTACGAATGTTATGACTTCAAAATCATCATTAACGGCCGAAAAGATGGGTAGAGATTTGATATCTCACCTTTTCTTCTCTTTCCGTGCGTGGATCTTGAAGGCATGACTTTCGAAAGAATACAATCTGGCATATGATTTATGAGCTGCGCTTAGAGAACAGGATGGCACCACAAAATTCTACTGGAATATCCGGGCTGGATTGGAATATCTGCTGTGCAGATTCTTCAGACCAGCAGGATGCACCTCTGTGTGTGTTCGACGAACTGGGACGATATACAAGTTTCCTCACCTACGAACATAAAACCACAAATTGATACGATGATATCTGCAACAAGACGTGTGATTCGCTGCGCGGATCCCGATCTTGGAGCGAAATGGTCCTTTCGACACGTCTTTGCTTCCGATTACTGTTTCATGGATAGCTATCTTCTATGGATTTCCTACTTTCCTACGCATCGCCACTTTCCTCGAAAACGATTACGATTCGATAACATCAACCTGCGAGCCGGGGCTATCGATGGAATTTTCTTTTTTGAAGGACATTTGGATATGAGATGGATTGATGGGGGGATTTTGTAGGGATGTTTGGACATGTGGTTGGTAATTTGGGGGGAAAGTGGTTGGAGGAAGGACATGTAGCTCATCTCACTACTTCCCGCACATCGCTTCTTGGAAATCTAGATCGCTAGTCGATGTAGATGGAAGAGGATTGATGGTGTGGGAATACTGGATACTTTAACTGTAGAACAGGATAGGTGGATAGTATGAGATGCTGGTTTATTGGGAATCATCACTGGCTGATTGATAGAATGATATGAAGGGTATATCTTCACGTCTGGTACGTGGTAAGAGCTGGATGTGATGAATTGGGACAGGTCCGGTCGGGTGGGCGAAAGGAAGCAATAGGTAGGGGTCCGGAGAGGAAACAATTTGATCTACCATCGAATGGAATATAAAAAACATTGAAAAGATCCCGTATCTACTTTCGCCGCTCGTGCGTGCATGACTTTGATGATGCCATTCACATTTTCACGTGCCAATCACCAACAACCTTCCCGCGATATTCAAAGACAAGGGCAGAAAGAAATCTAGATCTAGCTCCCGCATGACTCGGATCCTAGCTCTAGTCTCTCCGAAAGAACACAGTAGTTCAGAAAGAGATCAAAGCTCCTGCTGCAAAGTTACCGCAACAGTACTACTGTACCTTCGGAGTAAACCAGCATCGAAGAACAAGAATAAGAACAAGGTACAGGGCTGGCAGTTGCAACCTTACTAAACTCCAGTAACTAGCGGATGATTAGAAAAAGATGCGAATGCAACGTCAACCCCTAGAACAACTCATTCCCATCTAAACCATTTACAAGCCCCAAGCCCGAGATGTGAGCCGATAGGCCGAGAGTACGATTGGGTTTTTCTTGGGGGCGGTAGGGGTTGCGCTTCGCTTGGTGGTGGATTTTTTTTGCTGGGCGCGCTCCGAAATAGTTCTACCTTGTTTGGGGCTGGAATAGGCCTGTGCTTGTGCTTGTGCTTATTCTGGGTAGGGTTGGAGGGTGGTTTGGTGGTGCTTATGGTACTGTAGATGGAGTTTAGGGTTGCTTGGGATGGATTACGGGCATTTTTTTGCTTACCTATAACGAGCACAGTCAGCTAGCTGTAGGCTGATGGATAAAGGGGTGTAGGTTGCAAAAGGAAGGAAAAAACTAGAGTAGTCACAGGAAGAATGAGCTAGGGTAGCTAGATAGATGGACATGTAAAAAGAAGAACTCTATGCGTATACTATAGAATTGTGATGTGATGTGATTCCAAGCATAGTTATGCAGCAGCAGCACACTGGGGCACCGTTAGGTTTTGCGCATCAACACTTAAGTTACAGTGAGTGTAGTGTAGCGCTTAGGTATAGACCATCTGCCGGAGCGACGCAGAATTCTATAGTATTCCGAGTATACAACTTCCCTTTCTGGACACCCATATCCATCCATCCATACCTCACAACCAGCTTGCACAAAAGTAACTGTTCCTTTCAATAGCGCAGTTCAGTGCCTCTTGACCCATATCCCAAGGCCCAGGTCCCGAATCCCGAATTCCCCCAAGTGTGAGATCCCAAATGCAACCTCACTCGCATTCGGGTACGTACCCTTCCCTCTGATTCCTATCCCCATTACGTACCAGTCCAGCTTTCTCAGCCCTTCCAACAAACAAACCTCGCCGCACGTCGACATTGCATACGATACACATAGTATAGTACGCCACTGCATCTCATCCTCCCTACGTATCCTCCCTACCCCTCCCCTCTCCAAACCCAACCTCATCCTAAGCGCCCAGCGCGTACCCGCATCAAACCAACGGAAAAATCCCGCTCATTCTCAAGCATGCCAGTTGAACCCCACAACTGATATAGTTCTACTAACACTGCATCTCTGTCTACGCAACAAGTAAGTGCAAAGTAAGCTAAGCGCCCGGGCGGAACAATCACTCTACCAGGCCTCGCTGGCAGGTCGTATTTTTCCCTTTAGGCGCCTATATGGGTAACTTTAGGACACATACTTATCGTGCGAGAACGAAACAGGGAAACGAGGATAGTGGTGGGGCATGCAAGTAGATAGATAATCAGTCGATCGTATGTGACCGCCCAAGAGGCCGTAAAATGCTTGCTTGCATGCTTGCTTGCTGTGGACTAGCAGGCTTGAGCACCGGCATGGAATATTTTTCGAAAAGAAGACTTGTGAACAAGCTAACCAAATATAACCCCCCCCCCCCCCCCCCCTTTGCACTGTTTTAAGAAATAGAAGGGCAAGTCACTCGTACTGACTAGTCGTATAAAACGTATATTCACGGCATCCACGAATTCCTAAAAGCGGTAAACCCGACCAAAACATCCCGCCATGAGAATCGAAGTGTGTGACTGGAATAAAAGCTGACTCACCGCGGGGTTATCTACGGCTTTGGAGACGGGATATCCGAGGGGCGGCGTGTGATGTCGAAAATAAATGCGTCATTCATCTAACTATGTGATTGTGAACTTTGTGATTGTGTGCCGCATTTTGTTGGTTCGGGTCGTAAAGACGACCTTCGGGCCGACAGGAAGATTGGAATGGCCGAGTCGGGGGATAGTTTGATATTGAAGCGGGAAGAATGAATGGAAGGGTGTGGTGACAAGGTAGGGAGGGGATGGATATTGTGATTTTCGGTCCGAAGATAACAGTCTGTAGGAGGAAGGACTCGGTGATAGCTGCTTAGTATCCTTTATATATGCACTAGTTATACCCAGAGGTACTAAAGGTAGAGCATTTCAGTAACGTATAACCTCTACCAGTCACACCAGCCTATACAATTGTAGAACATATGATGGCAAACCCCCCACGATCTGCAAACAGTTGTAGCACGAAATGGACAAAAGGCTCGAAATGCAATTATCTCCAAGAAACGTGATAATTTTCGGTAATAGCAATCATCAAATGAAGACCCCACAATGCAAAAAACTACCACGCTACACTCCCCTTAAAATATCCGAGGACGATCCATCAATCCGTCCACTAAAATACAAAATAAAGCCAACATAATTCATGTCTAGATATGCAATCTAAGACCACAACCTCGTACCGTATTCAGTGCCTCAACTACTATTCTCTCTCTATTCTCTTGAAAATTCCCTTAATTTTCGCATCAATCCCATCTAATCCAACCGCAAAGGCAACATTTATCTCCTGCATTAGTTCTTCTTGTTCGGGTGAAGTACATGCTATTCTTCGTGCATCAGCCAAATTAGTGATCCAGGCATCCCGCACTATACTCATCATGCCTGCGGCATAGACGCGAAGAGTTTGGTGTGGCGGATGAGTTGATGGTGCTGTTGTTTTTGCGGTGGGCGGTACTTGAACTGTTACTCCAACTGTAGGATCCGCAGATATTGAAGCAGAGACAGCAGTTGAAGGTAGATGGGTTCCTTCGGCGATGGTCTTATTTCTATTCCTATCTTCGCAAATGGCAGAAAGAGATGCAGGCTCAGATGCAGTCCTATGCGACGCCGGCGGCATGACAGCTAATGGAGTAACGACTGGACCACAATCGACTATAATCGTATCATTAGTAGTTGCTGAATTAGTCTCCATGGCCTCATTATCGCTGCTACTTAGAGTTTCTGGTTCTTGAGAGCCGAAAATCTGCTCTGCTAACTCAGTGTTCCTTCTTTGGTTTTCGAGACTTATCTGCATGGTTGCGCCAGCTGATAAAGGAGTGGAAGTACTGCCTGTGCTGCGACTTCTCCCTTTCTGTCTCTGTCTCTTGTATGGTGACATGTCGTGTGTTTCGGGGGTTGTTCGCTCGTGTGAGAGATTGGTGATGGCATGCGATTTATTACGTGAATTCTACTCAAAGTTAGTAATGTCTATTTGTGAAAAATAATTCAGTGTGGTCAATACCTCTCTACCGATATGGGTAAGTCCAAAAGTGTCAAGTGCTTGGAGGTATGTAGATGAGACTTTGAAAGTGAGCACTTTTGATTTCTTGGTGTGGGCCTCACTTTCCTTAGCCTGAAAAGGGTTGAGTTTTGCGTTATGGTTGAGAGGTTGAGAAGCTACCTGTAGAGAACGATTAGCTATTTGCGGGTATAACCTCAGGTAGAGTGAATACTTGCAAGCAATGAGCCTCTGTTTGATGCTACTGATTCAAACGTAGGAATGGCCGCGTTGATATTCTCCTTCTCGTCAGACGACAGTCAGCCTCGTAACATTCCAGTAGTCTATCTATTACCGTCACACAATATGTACCCTACCTCATTGACCCTCCTATCAATATTCCTGCACTGCGAGTATCCTACTGCAGTCCACTCTGCTTCTTGTCCTTCTTTCGCTTTCGTAATCTCACACTCCTCCATGAATAGACGCCTTGCAACATTCAAGCTAACTGTATACGAGATACGTTGCAAGTGATTCATAGCTGTCAATCCCAATGGCTTCTTAGGTCGAATACCGGGAGGAAAGGCCTCATCTAGGCTAGAAAGACCCCAATTGCTACAGATTCGAGCGCGGTTATGTTCGAGGACTTTCCGGCTATTTTCGTTAAGGGAGCCAGCCTGTCGGAACGCAAGAAGATTTGTCAGTCCGTGTTGATCGAGCTAGATAATGAGGATGTGAAAGAGAGCTTACAGTCCTGGCATGACTGCGGTTGTCGGATGACTTATCTGTAGGAAAGCTAGAACCGACATTTGTGGCTTTAAACGGCTTTGACTTATGGTTCTCTTTCTGCATGGTTGTCAGACTTTTGCGGTTCGATTTGTTGTTCGGGCCTTCGACTTTAAAGTTGAAGAGTATGTTTTGCATAACAACGCGTAAATCGAAGGAAGAGGAGAAAAAAAGGTGCTACGTGATAACCATACTTGGAACTAGCTGGAATAAAGACTTACGTTTGACAGGTTATACATTGAGGGGGGATCAGCTTGAGCTGCCATGTCACCTGTCTTCTTTATGTTGTAGGATCGCTGTGACCTTCCAACAGGCTTCTTGATAATGTTGGCAGTGCGTTCATTGAGCGGCGCGGAATTTGTCTAGTCAGGTGGAGAGGGGGAATTATTTCCAGATATTTGAGAAGGCTTCTTTGCTGGAAGGACTGTCTACACGAATTTCGAGATGGTTGTTGTAATGGCTGAGGGGAGATTGGACTAAATTTCCCGGGTTAAGTAGCCTGAGTACAGCTAGTCCTATCGTGCAGTGGAGTGAATATAAATTAAATTGCCTCTTGCCTGAGCCGGTGAATCAACAGCGGCAAACAGATCGTTCCAAGAAAGCAATGGAATCAATGGCCGTTACCAGTAGTAGAGAATAAACAGCAAACTCAGGGATTCATCATGGATACTGCGAGGCTCAACATCGGAAGACTCACACCAGCTTCATATCTAGGACCCGTTTGACCGATAGTGATTCCAAGACCCGGAATCCTTGGGAACGTGGAGACGTGGCGTGAGAGTCTTCGGAAATCGAAGACGCGATAATATCCAGCGTTTGGTTGTGGTGGTATGATTTCCAGAACTACACAGTTATAATGGAGGTTGTCGTCGTGGCGACGCCTGCTGTTGTCACGGATGAAGCAACCAGTAATATTGATGGCTCTCTATAGATTTATCTTCAGACGAGAGTCGAAATATTCCAAAGCTTTCCACACATCTCACATCTGCTACCATTCTCGCAGTTGGCCGTTGGAGGAAAACCGAACTTTGATTTGTGGGTCAATGGAGCGCTTGTACGCCTTCGTCGATGGTGGATACCATGGCATGCCAAACAGAGGAAGAAGATTCCATCTCCAGTCATTTCTGCCGTTTTGTCCTCTGGAAGCAATGTTCTGCAGAAGGAAACGACCAAGAGCACTCGTTGACTGCCAGGAGGAGAAGAGGCAGGAGCGCTTCCCCTTTTGCGAGCGTTTGTCCCACTTGGTAGGGTGAGATTCTGTAATGGATCTGTCTAGCTCATGTACTTGATTTCTTGCACTATCTCGGCCGATATCAAGAAGTTATTGGCTGTCCCTTCGGTGCAGATATAACAGGTCGACGACAATACCAAGAGCTAGCTGGGCATGAAGACATTACAGTGTCGAGGTTCCCTAGGACATTCGTTTGACAACAGCAATCAGCTACAACGCATTGTCCCAGACCGGCCTGTTTTCCTTCCCTGAAGAGGCCGTTTACTGATGGTAGAGTTGTCGATATGAGCGATATTATCGATGTTGTTCCTTGGGACTAAATCGCACCAACTTTGGTAGAGTTAGGGGTATAAGCGGCCCTGGCTCCAGACTTGAAACCCTGGTCGCAAGAACAGTTGCAAGTATATCATCCGGGGCTGCGCTTTTCTAAAATATATCATTCTAAGATTCCCTAAATTCCAAATAATGAATACTCACTCCTATATTCCTAAGAACCACAAGCTCCCCAATTAAACTACCTATGAATATATTCATCCATCCCCCCCCCCATGCATTATGTTAGAAATATAATATACAAATACCACCCGGGCTCCATGATCCCAGGAGAAAAAGAGACGACTCACGAACTCCATGCTGAAACCAAATTACCACCCATGATATACATATTCCCACATCTCTCATGAGATCTTAGCAATTCTCTTCTTGGCAATATCCATCTTTCCTTTCACCCTATCCGCATCTTCATCTACCCTCTTCAACATCTCATTCTGTATTTCCAGCTCGCCCTGTATAGCCAATCCCATCTCTCGTTGTCGGCGCACAATCTTAGCCAGCTCCTCCACATCCAGGTCCTGATCTCGCATCATTTGTTTCTGTAATTGAAGGACTCCTTCATTGTCCAATTCACGAGTCTTGTTTGTTTCTGGGACAGGTGCACCGAGAACTCGTCCGCTAGGCTTCGTAACGCCGGGTCCGAATAATGCGCTTTTGTCTGCTTGTGTCGCTGCAGCACTTCCGCTACCTCCAGTCGAACCCCCGTTCTGGTTCTTGACTGCCAATGAAACGGCCAGTTTCTCAAGTCCTTCTTTCTCTACCTTTGCGCTGCCTAATAGATCTCTCCTCCTCCTTAACTCTCCCGCGCCCACTTTCGCCTCACCTCTCCCATTCTTGTCACCCTCGCTCATGAATTTCAGTCCCTCTTCCAAGTCTTTAATCAACCCGCCGGCCTTTACCAAACATGTTTTTGCTTTCGCTCCTGCCTCATATTGACCTGCAGCCGTAGTCGCTGAATCTCTCCGTCCAAGAAACAAACGTGCATCATGCAATTGACCCTTCAACTCCCTATGCACATCCAACCAAACCTGCGAATCCGCCATCAACGCGCCATTGCTTCCCACCCCCCTTTGACTCGCAGCGATCAATCCTTCTCTCGCACTGCTCAAACTTGCATTGCCGCTCGTGCTCGGTAGGTTGAGAAAGGAGCGCCATACCGAGGTCTCACGCCATCGTCGGTCGGGATTTTCGGCGATCGAGCGCAAGTAAGTTTCGAGCTCTTTGCGACGGGTTTCGGCGAGCTCGGGGGAGGAGACAGTTGATTTAAACCAGAATTTGGCCGGAAGCGGTGATGGAGGTGGTGAGGATATGAGGCTGGTGAGAGAGGAATGGAGAGTTACAAAGTCGGAGTAGCGTTTTTGTACAACGAATGTGCGAAGTGGAAGGCGTAAAGTAATGTTATAGAGTGTGTATGGCTTTCCATTCGAATCATTGGAAAGTATCGTGCTAGGGATTGATATCTCAAGAGGCGGCGCCATTGTCAGTTACTCCTTGATGTGAAGTTGGTGTGGAGTTTGGAAAAAGGAGAATTGTTTGTTTCTTCGTGCCTTGGTTTGGGCTGGGACGGCTTATTTGAGGTTGCCTTGTTCGGGCGCGAGACTTGGTCATTCACGATAAGTAACGTAACGGTTGCGCATGACGATAAGAGTTTAAGATTCAGGGCTTTGTAGGTACATGAACAGTCAGATCTAATACAGTTAGTTGTATTTGTGGGGAATCTTCTAATTAAAACTCCAACAGAGAAGATTCTCGAGAATTACGTAGGATTCGACATGCTTGGAAGGAAGAATTATATGCAAATAATCCTGGGTAGCCGATAATGCTATCCCATCCTGATGCCTTTTTATAATGTGCTCTGATTCAAATTCATATCGCATGACCTTCATGCTGTAACTCCTCCTTGCAAACAAAACAGTATGTCTGCCGCATTTCGAAACCTCCTTCCTATTACTGAGATACAACAAAACGATCTAGAATGTCTCTTGATCGTCGACTTCCGCCTCGGCAGGTATCTCAAAGCCATCCTCGGTAGAGTACAAGATGGTTTGGATATGCTTGATTAAGCCGTCTTCTTGCTTCTCGATTTCGGGGTCCTCCTCGCATGCTTGTTGAACCAAAAGCTCGATGTCTCTAAGCTTGCTGAAATAGAAGTCTCTTTCGCGTTCCAATCCAGCGACGTTCTCTTTTAGTGTATCGTTCTCCTTCTGTAAAGCTGCCGATGCAGCACCGCCACCGGTACCGACCTTGGGCACACGTGCAGCACCAGTTGTTGGTGTGGTACCTCGTCGAGCTGTTCCGGTAGATGTTCGTGGTGCAGCAGAAGGTGCCGCTGGCGCGCTACCAGCGGCTCGTCGACGACCTACGGCATCATAGTCTCCCCCCGGAAAGAATTGATCCCAGTATCTCTTGGTCCACTGGAGAAACTCGAGATTATCTTGCATCTTACATTTGACAAGTTGTTCGACATGGATGTTTCGATCGATCTGATGGCGTGTAAAGCAGTCTAAACCCTTGAGTTAGTGGCTGATTGAATGTTTGGAACAGGAGAATCTAACTTTGTAATATCTTGAAATTTTGTAGATATGCATATTCTGTGTTAACATTGAACTTGACTTTTGCCATCGGTACATCGAGGAAGATACTGTCGAAGACCTGGCAGAGAGCTGCACTGCATTGGAGAAACGGGGTTGATTAGTGTATGCTTCAAAAAGGAGTACCACAGTGGAAATTGGCGTGAGTATAGAATCACTTACCCAGTACCACATTGTTCGACCTTGGTGATGTTCAGTTGCAGCAGGTTGTTAAGCCACTGGACAAGCTCCTGTCTATATTCCATCTGTCAGAGATTTCAATGCCTTGCGGTAAACTCATAAGGAGCTTCAACGAACCTTGATTCTCCCATCTTCAAGATGTTTGTTTCGACAGAGATTATTGAGCAGATTGAGTATGCCTTTAGCTGGATATAACTCGAATAGTTAAAAGCCGTGCCGCGGAGTTTCGAATTGTAGAAAGTCCAAGAAAATTTCTGTGGAAGTTTATCGCGACAATAGGGATCTTGTTTGGTTTCCTGTCGCCTTAGGTAACGACTCTAAGAGTATCTAGAACCTGAGATTTCAGGTCACCAGCAGCAAGATGAGGGGCAGTCCGTTCTACGGCCCGGGCTGAACCTTGATTCTGACAGATGGCAGGTGCTTCTTACAGTATTTTACTTTTGTGAATACCTTCGTACTTCGTAAATTCTTTGAATCGAAATATTGAAACATTGAAACAATTCAATACGATGACTTGAGTTCCAGTACGTCGTCGTCTGACTGGATCTACTCATACAGATCTTTTCCTCACAAGTCCTGCATACAGTCCGATTCCCGCCTATCACTTTAGTACCACCATGTAAGACTTGCGTTCCGTACCATGCCATCACAACTCCCGACAGCTTGCACATAAAAGACATGCGTCGGTTGCTTTGGGCCGCCAGGGATCACAAGAACCACAGCCAGCACAGCCAGCATAAGAAAGAAGCGGGAAACACCACGCCACGCGACCTCCTCTCCATCGGGTATGTGCCACACGTGCTGATACTCCCAATGTTGCGCACCGAGTACCTTGGTTCCTGAGATGCTGTTTCTGATCCTGCATTGGCCGGCTCTGGCCCGATCTTATCTTGTGCAGAATTCGATTTGGGTTTAGGTTAGGTAGGAGGCTTATACTTCTCCCCTCTCCACTCTGCCCTCTCCACTCTCCCCTCTCCCCTCACCCCGGATGGTTTTCTCCTGGGCCCATCGAGACAAATACCCGGCTACGGTAAAAACGGATATCCACGAGATAGACTTGGGTCCAAGACCGAGGCAGAAACGCCATCTCGTGAACTTAAGTTTGTTCACCCAAGCTGATTGCAATCATCACATCGGCCGAGCACAAATTTGGCTGCAGCCGCGTTCTAGGAACGGACGCATACCCGTGTAGTGTCTCCATCATTTGAAGAATTAATAAAGAAATGTCAATAATCTTCCTATTTCGGCTGCAGAAGGTCAGTTCCATCCCTGCTGAATGGATATATCACACAGTAATGTCAATATACCCCATTATCATCGCTAAAGTTCCGTGGAAATTGCGCGCGATACTTGCATGACGAGCTGACTTCTTCATTTTCCCTTTCTTCATCGGAAATGGTGCCGAGAATCTGTGGGCTTGAATCTCATTTGACATGTCTTGGCTTTGACTTCTTTCCTTATATATGTGACCCCTCTCTGAAACTCTTATTCAAAGGACTTGTCAGCACAATCAACTCAACGCAAGCGACATCCGGCGCCTAAAGATCCAATATGGTTTTGCTCAATGATCTATTCATTGTGCTTGCATTCTCGGCCTTGACTTACGCACAAGTTAAGCAGCCGTCCTCCATACACGGAACCAAACGGCCAAGCATAGCTAGAGCAGATACTCTGGAAGAGAGAGACGATGTCCCTGCGGGCTATGTCGCGGCTCCATACTATCCGACGCCGAAAGGTGGAGTAAGTATACTCAATTTTGATTCAAATTATCCAGAGCCACACGCATTTACATGTTGCGCTTTCTGAAGCCTTGTATCTCCTTGATAGATTTTGCTGTTGCATATTTGATTTGGAAATGGTGCATATGAATGCAAAATGCTGACATATAGATGCTCTAGTGGGTTAGTGAATGGGCTGCAGCATATGAAAAGGCGCGAGTTGTTGTGGCCAATATGACCTTAGCAGAGAAAGTGAACTTGACGACGGGAACTGGTGAACTGAGTAAGCTGCTCCTTTCTGCGCCTTGAGTCAAACCGATACTAATGAGGCCAGTGGTAAGAGATTGATAAGTTAAATCAGAGCTCATATGCTAAAACTCGGTTTGAAAGGAAAATTGTGTAGGTAACACTGGTTCTGCACTGCGTGTTGGGATTCGGGGTCTGTGCCTACAAGATTCCGCCCTTGGAGTTGCTTCTACCGACTTCAACACTGCCTTTCCAGCAGGCATCACAGTCGGTGCAACATGGAGCAAAGATTTAGCATATCAGAGAGGCCTTGCCATGGGTGCTGAAGCACGTGGCAAAGGAGTAAATGTCTTACTCGGGCCCACAGTAGGTAAGGGCTATCTACGTAGTCACTACGTGCTGCTTCTTGTTTTATCTAGCCCATGCTGACTTTACAAGGTCCAATTGGCAGAAAACCACGTGGTGGTCGCAACTGGGAAGGCTTCGGTGCTGGTATGTCCCAATCAAGTGGGACCGCCTTTGCATGAAAACTAATGTTGATTAGATCCTGTCCTTCAAGCCAAGGGAGGTGCTCAGACAATCACGGGAATTCAAGCAAACGGAGTTATAGCTACAATCAAGCATTTTATTGGCAATGAACAAGAAGCCTACAGAATGGATATTGTACCACATGGTCTTATGAGAGCTCTTAGCAGCAACATTGATGACAGGTAAGTGTGTCTATTGAATGTTTAGACAAATGAAGCTAAGATTTAGAACCCTTCACGAGTTGTACATGTGGCCATTCGCCGAAGGAATCAAAGCTGGTGTTGGTTCGGTCATGACAGCTTACAATGAGGTAATAATTTCCATATGAGAGGAGCACTAATTCGTTACCGTTCGCTGGGAGCTGGCTGCTCAAGACCCCACTCTGTATGCTTGAGAGTCAATGTTGCATAGAAAAGGCATCGTTTGCTCAAGATCTTACTACACTTACGGACTGCATCACTCACTCTTACAAATTTCGATCAACCTAAGTTTGGATAGTTCGGCTAATCATATTCTGGTGAAATAGGTCAACGGAAGTGCGTCAAGCCAAAATTCTATGCTAATAAATGGTCTGCTCAAGGACGAACTCGGATTCCAAGGTCTTGTATGGCTCGTCATTATATCTTGTTAACCGATGAAGGCTCATATTTTTCAGGTTATGACAGATTGGTTATCTCAAATAGGTGGTGTTTCGTCAGCTTTGGCTGGAATGGACATGGCAATGCCAGGAGACGGGAGAATCCCGCTCCTCGGCCAAGCATACTGGGCCTATGAACTATCTACGGCTATCCTGAATGGAACTGTCCCGGTCGACCGATTGAATGACATGGTTACTAGAATTGTTGCTACTTGGTGAGTTATCCTCTATGATGTGTCTTCCATGTGCATTACCAGGCGTGATAGTTTATCATCATTTGATATAGTTCACTTGAAGAGCAGTCTCTAGTATACACTGACACTGAGCAGGTACCAACTTGGACAAGACAAGAGCTTCCCAGCACCAAACTTCTCAGCCTATACTCTAGATGACACCGGACCATGCTACCCTGGAGCACTCATTTCTCCAACATGTACAGTCAATCAACATGTGAATGTACAAGCAAATCATGCCACCGTTGCTCGTAACGTTTCCCGGGAGGCTATCACACTACTCAAAAATTCCAACAATACATTGCCATTGTCCACCTCAGCATCCCTGAAAATTTTCGGATCTGACGCACAAAACAATCCCAATGGACCAAACGCTTGCAGTCAGAGAGGGTGTGATACCGGTGTACTTGGGATGGGATGGGGATCTGGTACGTTTTACAACATTTCCAGAAGCGGACAGTCCTCTCTAATCCATACCACAGGAACTGCCAACTATCCTTACCTAGATGCCCCAATCGATGCAATCAAACGCAAGGCTGCTAACGTTACTTACTATAGCAGCGATAGTTTCCCATCTGGCTTAACCGCTTCTCCCAATGACATCGCTATTGTGTTCATTAACAGTGACTCTGGAGAAAATTCCATAACAGTCGAAGGAAATGACGGCGATCGCTCTTCCTCCGGTCTGTACGCCTGGCACAACGGCGACGCACTCGTCCAAGCTGCTGCAGCAAAATACTCGACTGTTATAGTCGTCGTCCATACAGTCGGACCAATTCTGGTCGAAAAATGGATAGACCTGCCCTCCGTAAAATCCGTCCTCTTCGCCCATCTCCCTGGCCAAGAAGCAGGTGACTCACTAACAGACATTCTCTTCGGCGCATATTCACCCAGCGGCCACCTACCATACTCGATCCCGAAAGCTGAAACCGATTATCCAAGCTCCGTGAGCCTCGTCGGATTTGAGATCTTCCAGGTCCAGGATACCTTTTCCGAAGGACTATATATCGACTACCGCTACTTAAATAAGCATTCCATTACTCCGCGTTACCCCTTCGGACACGGTCTCTCGTACACAACCTTCTCCCGCACCGCAACGCTCACCGCAAATAAAGCACTGACATCTCTCCCACCCGCCCGCTCTCCAAAGAGTTCCACCCCTGCCTACAGCACCGCAATTCCACCAGCATCCGAAGTCGCATGGCCAGCGAACTTCAACCGCATATGGCGCTTTATCTACCCATATCTTGACAACCCACAATCTATCACCCCCGCCTCATTCGTCTACCCCACCGGCTACACCAACGTCTCTAAACCCGATCCTCCGGCAGGCGGCTCCCAAGGCGGCAACCCGGCTCTTTTTGATACTATGTTTACTCTTTCTGTCACCGTCACAAATACCGGTCTTGTGGCAGGTAAATCCGTAGCAATGCTCTACGTACAATACCCCTCGGATTCAACATACGACACGCCTGTGATACAGTTGCGAGATTTTGCTAAGACGGATACACTTGCCCCGGGTGGGAAGCAGACTGTGACTTTAACACTGACGAGGAAGGATCTGAGTGTCTGGGATACGGTGAAGCAGAATTGGGTGCTGCCGGTTAGTGCGTCGAAGCCGTATTTGTTTTGGGTGGGGGATAGTTCAGGAGGGTTAAGTTTGGCTTGTGAGAGTATTTCGGGGACATGTAGTAGCGGGAGAACGGCGCCTGTTGTGTAGGATGGGGTCGGCTCCTGTGGCCCTCACAGTCGCAAACATGCATGTGGCAACATGCTAGTGGTAGATACTGATTCTCCAAAGATTGTGCAAACGATTCGGATGGTCATTTTAAATGGGGCAGTGCCACAAGGTCACCGAGCATATCTAGCTTAATAAGGGTACTGTGGACACAAGTTATAGCCCTGGAACTTTGCACCTTTTGTTCAGCTTTAGAACAAAATCAATATACAGTATAGCACTTGCTTCAAAGCTTTTTTACTATAGATTCTAATTTTGAAATGCCGATTTAACTCTCTCGTGCGTTGCCGAGCCCAATTTTTCTCATGGATAGTATATATAAATGGCAGCATTTGCCAGAAAAGTTTGGGAGACTTCTGATATTGGGCAAGACAATTGTCGAGCTTCTTTTGGACATTGACATCCATTTTGGTATCCTAGGGAGACTGATTAGGACATTAGAATCACGTAATTGTACGTAGACTTCGTGGGTTCATAGTTGAGTAGCAACGTCTGATACTGCTTCCAGGAAACAAACAGCAGGGTGACGTTAAGTTGAGTCGAGTCTATGCCTCCCCTAGGAACATTATCTCTTCTTCCGGGGGTTGCAGAGCTCAGCCTCGATTGTCGCCTCAGGGGGTGACTAATTGATCGGTTGGCTGGCTGTTCGATATCACTGGTTCGTCGATTAGACTGTGATCTTGAAATTCTTGTGATAGCCCTGAGCGCATCGAATCACGGTCTTGGGCAGATGATTGAAGATTGGGTACATTTCAGGCCTCCATGTTTAAATCCACGGGCAACATGTCAACAGCGGAGCAAACCCGTGCGGAGTGATCGGGGAGCCGCGGGTCGTACACGTTCTTGACGAACTTATAAGCTTTCCACCGTTGGTCCCCTTCACCGGACGGTGCGAAGATGAACTTCGAAATCAGATGCCGATAGCACTTGACATCCGTTCCGTCAATGACAGCGAGCCTGTTTTTACTCATTCCGACCTATAAAGAGAAAATCTTCTGGTCGATGTAAAGGGTGGGAAAGAGTTCCGCGTATTGTTAATCCATTGGGAATCTGCGGGCTGGTATCCAGTGTGGTGGGAATATTATGCTGCATTTATTGCTTTGCAGTGGCAAGCTGATTGGTGTAGGTAAGTTGTCATAGTTGTTGACGCTTGGCCCGCGGAAGCTGCGGTCATGAAAATGGTCTATCATGATCTATGAATACAAGGCTCCCAAAGTCACCATCTATCACATCGAATTCCACTTAGTGCCTTGTTCCAAAGTTTGGAGAAGACTGGAGACAGCCTACTCTGTAGGTAAACAGTGCTTGGGCGGCGTCCAGTATGGTCTGCTAGAAGAGCATTGTTCGGACAGGTAGTGAAATTGATCTTTTCCAATGTAACCAAATATCGGCTCGTACCATGACATCAAAACTTCCCTAACTCTCACAGATCGTGTAACTTGAACCAACGAAAAGTACGTCATATTCTCGGTTGCTCAGCAACGCCAAACCCCAAGCCACAACACATATACGCGTAACAGACGTTTCTTTTTCCCTCAACTCGTGTATCATAAAGTAAGCTGGGCGCACTTCCGGGGGGTACAGTACACGTCGGTCAAATCAGAGGAGAGGGACGGGCAAAGAGAACTTAAATAGATTGTTTTTTTGGCAGTTGTGGTGTAACAATAGGCTCCCCGACGCGCTTTGGGTCATTCTGCTTCCTTCCCCTCTCAATAACTGTGTGAGTGAGAACTATTTCCGCCCATGTTCGCCCAATGGGCCGGGGTTCTGGCAGCCGGCATGAACCTCGATCGCTACAGCTGCAGACGAAGTAAATTGATAGGTAAAAAAGAAATTCTGGTAGGCTTAGTTAGTGGGCGGGCCGTTCCTCTGTCACAATTTATATCATGTTGTATGACCGAGCGGGATGACGGTGGGTGAGCATTGAATCACCAACTATGTTATTCGAGGGATGAGTGTTGCAGGAGGGGATTGGATGGGATCAGTTGGGTGAAATTGGTTGTGGAGTGGGTACGACGTTGATTGATCAACAAATGTTCAGTTCGTATTAACTAGCTCCACGGGATGTGGTGAACGTATCCATCAATTCGCGGAGAAAGAGGAAGGAGATATTGGCGCCGTTTGCTTGGTTGCCCCGAGCATGGGACGAATAGGGTTAATAGGAGATTTGTCTGGATAGCTACCTGGATAGTCCGTCCTGGATAGTCCGTCCTGGATAGTCCGTCCTGGATAGTCACGCTACCACGGCTACCTCAGCGCGAGAAAGCCTTAGAGCTCGTGATGATTGGAACTATCAAATGCTTCGACATGGATTCGCGCGGTTATTGGTCGTCGGCAGGGTTTATCCTCTTTCATGAGGATGACCTTCGGCTTGATTTCTGATGAAATAGTCAAGACCCTGCGGGAAGATGGGATGAGATAGGTTCATCTGTCCATCTGTCCTTCCGCAAGAGGGGATTCAAAGAGTAGCGTCAAGAGTAGCTTCAAGACTAGCAAGCATCTAGCTATTGTATTCCTTTGCCGATGAAGGGGCAGAAGGGGCAGAAGGAGAAAAGGATACTTCGTAGGCGAACAGACAATATTAAAACGTTGACAGCTTCATACAGTGCTCAATAAAGGTCGAATAGATTCATTGATAAAACATTCTATTCACCGATCATCGGTCAATCGACCGTTATCAATCCTTCGGCACTTGACTTACACATTCAAGGACTCGACCACTTATCGCCCTGCAGCTCGGCTACAACAACCTTACACACTTTTTTTTGGTTCGCTTTTCTGGCACAAACCTTGGAAAGTAAACACAGCCAGCTGTGACCAAGCGAAATTTACCACCTAACCTCTTTTTTTCCTTCTTGTATCTACCCTTGAGGATTGTTCTGGCTCTAGGAAAAAAAGGAAAAAAAAAAAGAAATTCCAAACCGAATCGAAATATACGAAGATCCAGCCTTCGACTTTTATTTGTGTGAAGTTGGTTTGGTCTTCGAATGTATTATAGAAGGAAATCGTGGAGTTGCTGCTAGCGAAGTTCTGCTATTTGTCAACAAAAAATTCAGAGTGCTCGGCGACGTCTTCACTCTGGAGGTATTTTCGAATCTTCCTTATCCAGGTCTTGTCTGCGACAGAAGGAACTCCCAGGCTGACTTTCTTGGCTTATCCAGGTCGTTCTATGGCTTAATGAGAAATTCCTAATCTCTTCGTCCTGTTCGAGATACCCCCCCATTTGCGAAATCGACCTTCGAGAGATTAGGTGGCAGTGACTGCCCTTTCAGTACATATCTGAGTTTGCTGTAATCTTTCTGCACATAAACCTACAATGGATGACGATGGACCCCCTCCGCCGCCGCCGCCTCATGGCACTCCACCAAAATCTTCGGGTCTGCCACCTGGAAAGTACGACATATTCATCATCCCACCGCATGCATCGGGAGCAGGGTTCCTGTATCTGCCTTCACTACAGCCCAATGTCAACAGTTTCGTAGCGGGATTTGCCTCAGCGCTTTTGCTCGTCGCAGTTGCGACTATGCTGAAGCCGCTTATGGGAAGCATCAGAGGCGGTGGACCAACTACAGTTATGCTTATGATTGCGATTGGATTGGGTGCCTGGGCACTCGGCAGGATGCAAACGAATGGATTTGGGCCTGGATTTGGGCCTGGATTTAGACCCGGATTTAGACCGAGTGGCGGGGGAGGCGGTGTACCTCCTAATAGTGGAGCAAATTCTGGGGCACACAATGCATATTCTGGTGGATCTACACCAGGTGGTGATGGCCAGCGAACATCTGGTTTCGGAACAAGGTCAGGGCCTACACCTGGTGCTGGGGATCCACCACCCCGACCACAACACGGAGCAGGTACAAGACAGAGGGCTGGGTCGACTTGGGAACAAGAAGCTCCTCCTTCTCCTGGTACAGGTCCAAGTCCAGCAGGCCCAAACCCCCACACGAATAATCAATCACACACCAACGCAAACGCAAACGCCAACGCCAACGCAGACACAAGCACAAATCCAAACAACAACGCTGACGCTGACGCTGCTAAGGCTGCTTGGGAAAAGGCTAGGGAAGACACAAAGAGAAAGGAAGAAGAGAAGAAAAAGCAGGAAGCCGACAAAAAGCGAAAAGAGGATATAGAGAGAAGGCTCAGGGAATTACGTGAGAAAGAAGCGCGAGAACGGGAAGCTCGAGAGAAGAGACAACGAGAGGAGGAAGCCCGAATACGAGAGGCTCGGGAACAAGCGCGAAGAGACGAGGAAGCTAGGCAGAGAGCAGAGGAAACACGCATACGGGAAGCCCGGGAGCAAGTGCGACGAGAGGAAGAAGCTAGGCAGAGAGCAGAGGAAGCACGCATACAAGAAGCTCGGGACCAAGCGCGACGAGAGAAGGAAGCTAGGCAGAGAGCAGAGGAAGCACGAATACAAGAAGCTAGAGAACAAGGGCGACGAGAGGAAGAAGCCAGGCAGAGGGCGGAGGAAGCCAAGCGGAAAGCAGAACAAGAACGGCGGGAGAAGGAGGAGGCAGCCAGAAGGGAAGCAGAGAGGTTAGAAGAAGATAGGCGGCGACAGGAAATCCAAGGTAAACTAGAAGCAGCGAGGTTAGAAGAAAAGCGAAGACAAGAGGTCCAAGCAAAACTAGAAGCAGGGAGGCTGGAAGAAGAAAGGCGGAGACGAGAAGCTCAAGCTAAAATAGAAGCGGAAGCAAGAGCCAGAGCGGCAAGAGAGAAAGCAGAGGCTGAAGAGAAGGCTGCTAGAGAAAAGGCCGAAGCAGAAGCCATGGTTGCCAAAGCGAAAGCGGAAGCGGAAGCAAAAACAAAGGCGGAGAAGTCCAAAGCCTGGGAGGAGGCCAAAGCTGCAGCAAAGGCAAAGGCGGCGGCAGAGAGGGAGGCACGGGAGAAGGCTGCTCGAGAAAAGGCGGAACTCGAAAAGGCTGCGGCAGAACAAAGGAGGGCAGGTACTTATGCCTTTTCTGCCGTTGGGGAAAGAACAAGTATATGGCCAAATGGAAAGCCACCGTCCGCGATACCACGATCGAATCCTGCCTCGACGACAAGCCCGACAAAGCCCCCATCAACAACCCAAGCCAGATCTCCACCACAATCACCCTCGCCAACCAAGAAAGCTTCGACTCCAACAAAGAGGACTTCTACAGGTACCGAGAACGATCCCAGGGCACCTTCCGACAAGATACCAAAACCGGCACGGAAAAAGTCGGCTGGCTCATTATATTCCGACTCATCTTACGCCGCATCACAATCAACAAGCAAAACTACACCCCCACCATCGACACGAGGTGCTTACAGTACCAAGGATCCCGACAAGATTGTAATCAAAGCGGTTTATGCTTTTAACAATGCATTTCATAAAACCCCCACTTCTCAACTGATTTCAGGTACCGGTTCGGTTACAGATGGGTTGATCCTAAGAATCACGACAGAAGGTCTCTTCATAGATGATGATGTGCGAGGCGTCCCCCAACGCGAGTGGGACGTCAAGGCATGGACAATGAAACTTGTAGAGGTATGGTGTCCTAACTTTCGCCAAGCTGCGCGTGCTACCCCAAGTTCGTCTGCTGCTCATAAGAATCCTGTCCGACGACTTTGGGGCCTCGACAAAGAATTGGCTGCATCAGAGGAAGAGAAAGACGCTCTTCTAGTTAGCATGCTCCAACTTTGTCGAGAGAACTGTCGTACACGTTCTACTTCTACTACTTCTGCTACGTCGTCTGTGTATTCTGCTAGTTCTTATGCTTCGTCGGATGCTCGATCTTCCGTTTCTTCTGATTACGCTTCTTCTGTTGGCTCGTCTCATTCGCCTTCTGAATCGCAAGATCGTGGGAATAAGAAGGGAAGAACTAACAAAAATGCACAGACGGGCGAATCTAAAAACGCTGGCTTGCATCTTCTGAGAGCAAGTATCAGGGATCAAGAAGGGAGGAAATACGTTTTCGTTATTGCGGAATCGGAAAGTTGGAAAGTAGCATTGGGTTTGCAGAGGTTGAGAAGAGGCACACAGGTCAGATCATTGGGCGTGAGTGGTATGAGCGCGATTGATTCGAGAACAACATTGGATAATTTGGGGTGGCTGGCATGATTATATCAAGGTATTTGAGTGAGAGAAACTACTTACCAATTCTACAAGAATATGGAATGTTACGAGGAATGTGGTTGGGTTTTTTTTTCTTCCCCAGTTATAATTTGATTTTTTCGTTACAGTCTGGCATTTACATCCGGCATCAGCATCAGCGACGGAGTTTTCTACTTTCCTGTTCCTCCAAATGACAATACCTTCATCACGATAGGCGTTGAGATGGATGATTTTCTGTCTTTCTTTTATCCAGTTGTTACTGTGGTGTGTGGTGTGTGGTGTTAAAGTCCATTTTGTGGCGACCTTTGTCTTTAGAAGATGATGGAGGGTATCAGTCCCTGGTGTTTTGTGTTTAGACCTGATTGTTAATGTTAGATATGCAACGATGTGTCACTCTCTCGCTGAAGATGAATGGATATGGATCGGCCGGATTCGAGGATATAGACAGCTGTAGATTTATTGATAGATAGAGACAGATACCTAGTAATTACGAGAGATCAACGCAGTTCCGATGAGTACCATCAGAGACATCTTTAGGCAGCACCAGCTTGCTCACTCATCCTTCTCATAGTCTAGTCATTCCTTCATGATAGAGTCATCATCGACTCGACAACCAAGTCATATAATCTATTCCATTGACTGGCTCGTACCCCTCTAGGCCAGAGTCATCACTATCTAGCTACTAGGTACCTACCTATACTTACGCCCTCTTTGACATCCCGACGAACTGACGACTCCGTCTTCTGCCTTCGGCAAAAATGCAAGCTCGTCGGCCAGTTCTGGAGACTACAAGCTAGCTAGCTCTACTCTGGCACATCACGTGTGTTTTTCTCTCGGACACAGTTTCTGCTTAGAGCAACACTCGCCGACCGAGGATCTGGGGAAATACACGAATACGACGTCTGGGTTTCTACCTACGCTACGGTACAGTAGAGATTTGGGGTCAAGAAGTAGACGTGTGATGTTGAGGCGGTGTTTCGGGCTATGGTTTTATTAGTGTGTATCCCCTTGACTGCTAGTTCTATAAGCGACTTTCCAATGGTAACTTTGGTGAGGCGCGCACAGTTTCGACAGGCAAATGGATAAAGGGGGAGATGCTGGATGAATTCCGTTTGTTCGTTCGGGTGACGGGTACGTCACACTAATAACGTCCGACTTCGCCACACCGCCCCCCCAAAAAAACAGCACCAGCCACAACTGTACTTCATCCCAAGCTGCACTTTCAACCAATCTCCTCCGTTCTGTTCTGCACACCGCAACAGGTAACTATGATTCCGAATCATTTCTCTGTTAGATTCATACACATGGCATAATGCCATAGCACAGAAACAGTTTGACCCGACCGATTGGTCGTGATTCTGCCTGGAGTTGTACTGTTGATCCTTGTCGATTGTATGACATTAGCATCGCCACAGTAAATGAGTCACTTCACTTCTTGGGGGTTTACCGACAGGCAGGA
Organism: Clarireedia homoeocarpa; assembly: GCA_001465935.1. NCBI lineage: Eukaryota > Fungi > Ascomycota > Leotiomycetes > Helotiales > Rutstroemiaceae > Clarireedia > Clarireedia homoeocarpa. The sequence continues at coordinate 527,642 of LNKV01000012.1, forward strand.
TAGGCGCCTTTCTCCGCCTTATACTACGGTGTGGTCGGGTTGGTATTAGGTGATTCGGGTGTATAAGCACATGATTATTATTAGTGTTTCTTCGTGAAGATACTAGGGAGTCGGTCTATCGAGTCATATTGTGAGACCGGAGAATGGGATGACTCTAGGGGGGGGGGGAAGTTGTCCGGAAGCCTGGATTTGTATTGATATATATAAGGCGTCGGCTAGTGGGTGGTCTGTCTTTGAGTCTCTTGTTTCTTTAATCCTTCTGGGTTAACTTTCTCTCTTTTTCTTCTTTTTTCTCTCTCTTTACCTTCTCCATCTTTGGGTTTTGGATACATACCTATCAATCTTGGAGAGTTCCATGACCACACAACCCACCACCACCACCACTATCACTACCTCAACTACGACAATGAGCACAACAACAACCACCGTCCCCTCCCCCTCCATCATCCCAGCCCCCCACCACCGCAAAAACCGCCGCAGAGAACGACCAGGCTCTCGCGCACGCCGCTCGCTCTCCCGCAAAGAATCTCTGCAATCCGAACTCTCAGAAGGTCTTCTCGAAGCACGCGATACCACTTTACGTCTACCGTCTGATAATCATCACCATAGTCATGGTATACCGATGGCAATGATTAACCGCAGTCGGCCGAGTCCGGTTTTGAGGCAGAATTGGGAGCAGAGTGCTGCGAGGTGGAGGGCGAGGGAGATGGAGGAGAAGATAGCGGAGATGGTGAGGGAGCAGAGGAGAATGTTTGGCGGGGAGGAAGATTCGGGTTCCGGGGAGGATATCGATGGGGTAGGTGACGATATGGATCTTTGTCCGGCGATGTTGGAGGTCGTGTTGAGACTCTGGGGGGATGTGGATTATACGGATCCTTAGAGCTGGGTGCGAAATTCTTGGGACAATCTTTTTCTTTGATATGTGGTTTTTCTGTTCCTGGTTGGTGGTTTTTTCTTCTTGTTGGGGGATTGGGGGTTATGTGGTGAAATTGTGTTTTATGCTTGAGGAAAGCGACAGTGAAGCTTACGCATCCCTACCTTACAGACGTTACGACGCATGAATATCCTCCATGAGGAAACCTACCTCAACTCATCAGTCAATGTCGACCTCAAGTCTACACCGCTTCTCAACTCATTCACATCGTCAAATCCACCTCAGTACACCATCAGACCTCCCAAACTTCGTCGTACTCAGAACGCGCGCAAGAAATCAACATGGCAGGATATGGAGCTACAACTAGCTCTCTATCTATCATTATCTTCTCTGGCGGATGATCAGGAGATCGCAAGGTTCATGGACGATACGTCTACTCCTACCCCTCTTACTACAACAAATATTACTACCACTGCCATCAAACGAACAAGGGAAGAGACGTTCCTCAACTCAACCACAGATGCCGACCTAGATGCCGATATCATCCCTTTAGACGCGGATCTAAAACCGGTCGATGATATCGTGTTATCTCTACCTACCCCCATCTCTTCAACTGAACCCGCACCCCCCGCGCATACTTACCATGCGTTGCGGGACTCGCATCCACTGTCTACTTCCACAGATTCATTATCATCATCTTTGTCGTCAGCAGATGAATGGACATTTCTACACACCAACTCCAACACCAACACCGACATCGACACACATCCACCCAAACTAACACGTATACATACGCAGCACCAAACCGACGCAGGCCTAACCAACCACGCCAAAACCAGCACACATACTGACAACGAACTACAACCACAAACCCCACTATCACCCCCACTATCACCCCCACTATCACCATTCTCAGAAACGGAAACTTGGATACTGGTCGAGTGACGACATTATAGTAGATGTCCCTTCTTCCTTTTCTTCTTCTTTTGTTCTCTACCTTATACTTATCTGTCTGCCTGTCTATTTGGGAAAAGGAAGCAGAGGCCAAAAAGAAAGGGAAAAAGAAAAGTAGAAAAAGTCAAAAAGTGGAAGAAAAGAAAAAAATGAGAAAAGGGGGGAGAAGATATTGAGAATACATCTCCGAGAACCGCGTGAGCGAGAGGAGCAATATCTTTTTTCCATCCTCCTTCTCATCAAAAGGGGAAACAGAAGAAGAGGAAGAAAGAGGAGAGACGAAGAAAAAATAGAAGAAAGAAGAAGCAGAAGAAGAAGAAGGGAGATCTGGTCCTCTATAGCTTGGCTTTTCTAAGCGTTTTCTGAAAATGGGAGATATGGGTATGGAATAGGGGTTTGTGGGAGTAAGAGTGGGAGTTTGCTGCTGGGTCAATCAAAATAGGCCGATGTTCGGTTTTGACTGACTGTGGGTGGGAAGTTTTGGATCTGCTGATGGAATTGGAAGCGCGTATGGATGCCGGGAATGAAGGAATGAATGAATGCGGATAAGACGCATTTGGTGTGGAAATGTTGGTTGACCGTGGAGAGGCAGGTGGTTGTGCATACATGCACACTGAAAAGACTAAACTAGACAGCTGTGTGCTCGCGATCTTCTTCATTCTTTTTCTCTCCTCTCGGCCATCTATCTTATCTCTTCTTGGAACGGATATAGGACGTGCGTCCGTCCAAAAAGGGCAGAGAGAGGAAGGAAGAGGGGGATCGTTAAGGAGCTCGCTGTCTACGGCTCTTACTCAGACGAATGAGGAACTGTGCTGTGCTGTGCTGTGCTTTCGCTTCACAATAAGTGGAAGAGTTTTTATCTTAATTTATGTTTTTATATCTTCTTCAAAAAGATTGTTTTTCTTTTGCTTTTTGTTTTTTTTTTAGTATCTATCTATTTCTTTATTCGCTTGGGTTGGGATAGGCTGGTTAAGCATTTAGTTACAGTAGTTAGCATTTACACACTAGATAGATAGATAGATAGATACCAATTCACCACTCTACTTTTTCCCGGGAAAAATACCCTCACTCACTCACCCACTCACTTATTTATTGTATAGGAGTTTTCTTTGTTTATTGATTGTGTGTTTCATACATACTATATCTATAACATAACAATAGCGTAGCGAGGAGAAGGAGACGAATATAGTATGTATGTACGTATATATGTATGTATATATGTATGTATGTATGTATAGACATCACCGTGAAACACCAAACCAAACCAAACCAAACAAAAGAAAAAGCAACTAACTAACTTACTCTGAAAAGAAATAAATACAAGCACAGCTTTCTATCCACCGCCCTCCCTCCCTCCCTCCCTCCGTCCCTCCTCCATTCATTCCATTCTATTCTTCACACATTAATAAATACCCAACTGAACTTATCCCAACTTTTAGCCAACGAGTATATTTCACTCCATACCCACCCTACCCTACCCTACTCTACCCTCGCCATAAAATTTCCAGTACAGTACAGTATAAAACCCGCAATCTCATCCATCTATACATACATAATCAATCAATCAACCGATACCCAAAAAAGAAACACCTCCACCTACTTCACTCGCTAACATTTTCAAGCTAAATTACTTACTCACTCGGATTATCACTATATATATATCAGTAGTAGTAGTAGTAGTAGTAGTACTCGCAATAACAACAGTCAATCAATCAATCAAAAAATTAAGTCTTGGGTATAATGCATTCTATATTTGTCTGTATCTTCCTCATTCCAAACCTCATTCACATCTTCATCTTCATTTCCATCCATCCATCTCACAAAAAAAAAACACTTTCCAAATCAGACTACCAACCAACCACTTAACAAACACACACACAAACATATACTAAGAAAACACCAAAATTTTCTGATTATACACAGGGAGAAATGCCCTCATTTCCCTCTTCATCCCTTTCCTCCTTACATTCCTAAATCTTTCGCCGGTTTTTAAATCAAGTAACAAAGCAAGCCACCCCCAAAAGTAAAACCCAGCTACAAGACCAGGTGCTCGACCCATCTATCCCTTCCCCAAAGATAGAGAGCACGCTGATTATCAAAAATCCACCATGGTCCAGTCCATCTCAACAAAATACATACACCATCACACACACACGCGTGCGCGCGTCTCCATAGTGAACTGGACACCAAGACCAAGAACACTGATCTCGAAAGTCTTCCCTGCTATCCTTGCCCCCCTCCCAAGTCCCAAGGTACAGACATTCCCATTCCCCCCCCCCCCCCGTAGTCCAAACCACTCCACAGACAAGAGTACCTTTTTGTGATTCGTAAAAGAAAATAATCCATCATGACGATCATCAATCCCGAATCAAAGGCAGAAATGGGCCGTAGCGCCTACAGAAACCATAAAATATAACTAAAAATGATAATAGGAAAGTAACCCATGAAACATAGGTTGCAGCGAGCCAGTAAAGACGTCTAACGTACAACAGAATTCGCAAGGCTATGCAATAAAGGAAACGAAAGGAGAAATAAATAAAAAAAGATCGAAGAACACTAAAAAGGTCATATACAAAGTGGGTAAGGTAAAGAATGTGTCAAAAGCGACTAAGTGGTGAAGATTCGAGGTCGAGAAAAGGCTTATTTCATGGCGTCGTAGATGCGGAGTTTGAATTGAACTCTATATTTGTTGCATGAGTTGCTGTGTATTGATAAGCTGACTGGGGGCAGCCATACCAGAACCAACCATTCCCATTGACATGTTCGGCATTCCACCGAAATTTGAAGTCATGTTTTGGGGAAGGTAGCCATTTTCGGAATTGGGAGAAGCATCTTCGAGGGGTCCGAGGTGGTCCTCACCCTCATATTCTTCTTCTTCACCACTGTAACTGCCATAGGCACCTTCTGATCCGTCACCACGGTCATGTGTGCGGCGATGTCTAGAAGTTAAAGTTAGTCTATGTTTGAAAATTGTTGAGTTGACGCGATTGTTGAAGTGCGTTGCATGCCTTGCTGAATTCATGTTGTGTTGATATAAAAAAAAAAAAAAAAAAAAAAAAAAAAAAAAAAAAGATAACATACTGTGCTAGGTTGTCGGAGCGGGAGAATGCTTTGCTACAGTGAGGGCAGATGTAGGGTCTCTCTTGTGTATGTGTTCTCACATGTCTAGGAGGGGATTTAAGTCAGCGGCCTGATCTACAGCCGGACAAATGATTTTTTTTATGACATAGAAAAAAGTAGAAACATACCGTTTGAGATGTTCTAAACGCTTGAACAAACGACCGCAGGTGGGGATTGGGCAGGAGTGTGACTTTTGTGGATAGGGGCCGAGTTCCATCATTGTGGCACTTCGTGCTCTTCGGACTACTCCACTGGGTCCTTGCATGTGTCTTCGTTGAGGGGAATGATCAAGTGGGCTATCACCTGAAAGATCATCATTGTTCATCTGGAACTCAGTTTGTTGCAAGGACATTGGGTTCATGTGAGGGCTGTCCTCAACAGTTGACAGAGGGGTACCGTGTCTGGAGAGGTCTAGGAGGTCCTTGTGATGTTGCGAAATCTGGTTGATCTGGTTGCTGTAGGTAAGTCCAGGTGGGGAGTTGTCACCAGATTCGTCACCTTCGGCTACAGGGCCTACGGATGTAGAGATCGATCTTCTCAAATCCGAAGGTCTGTGAGCTTGATGAGGGTGTTGGCCAGCAGCTGTGGCAGCTGCAACAATAGACGCAACTCCAGGAGGAATGGAGGAACGGCGTCTCCTCTGCTTGTAGGTTGGTGATCCTTCAATGACAGAGTAGACGTTGTTTGATGGGTATCCTCGTGCGGCATGTGAGAAATGTGGTCCCGACAAGTTCGATGGAGGCAACTGCATCATGGTGTGAAGACCGTTGACACCACCCATGTGATCTGGAATAGCCGTGTAAAGACCAGTCTCTTCATTCGCAATGTATGCCGGCTCAGCACCCATACCCAAAGCTTGTTGTGGAGGGGTGATGGGTTCAAACGAAATGCCACGAGCACTGTAATCTTCGTAATGCGATGAGACGAATGATGGTGCGGGAGAGTACTCTAGTCCATATGCAGGCATGGAAGCGTGTCGCTGGTGTGTTTGTGAGATTGGTACACCATTTTGGTTGTATTGAACACGTCCAAAATCAGGTTCCCTCTTGACAATATGTTGTTGCATTTGTGGTTGTTGCATAGTCATTTGTTGGTAGGCGGCCATTTGGTTCAACTCTTCTGGCATAGCCATCGCTTGTGGAATCATTTGCGGAGGAGGCATAGAGTCCATGGCTCGCATCACTGGAGACGTCGATTGAGAATGCGATTGAGAGTATGATGGTTGTTGAGCAGAGAAGGATGACGAATTCGCTTGTTGGGCCTTGGTGAGTTGCTCAAAGAGCGATTGCGACGAGTCGAATTCGAAAGAAAGCGCTGGCTCATTGACAGCCACGGTGGTTGCCTCCTGTCCCATCTTCTCCCTCTTCAGATCACGCTCAAGCGCATCGAGGAAAAGTCTGTCGTGTGGCACGCTGTACCAATAGAAAACCTTCTGCTTCTTTTGTGTTCGGATGCAGTTGTTCTTGTAGAGGAAGTCAAGGAAACCACTCTTTGGTTCTTCAAGGGAGGCATCGGTGCCCGATTTCAGGTTTCGCAGATCCGAGAAGATCCCTTCCTCGAATTTCTTCGAGTTCTTGACCGGTCGACCGAAGGCTTGGAATCGAAACGACAGACATCGTACGATATCTGTGCCGGAGATGTGAAAGAGGTTATTCCTACACCCTTGTTAAAAATCCGCTGCACAGAACATATTCAACACGCGCGTAGCCATACCATAGTACACAAGAGACATATTCGCCTGTTGGTAGAAGGAATCGTCGAATGTATTGGTCGGGCGTCCAGTCAACAGGAGCAGATATTAAAAAGTATTTTACTATAAAGCGCAAGTCAGCAAGGCGAAGGCAAAGGATGGTTGGGTTGGGTTGGGAGTAGCATTTGCACTTACAGTTGTCAACTTGTTGAAGGGCTACTTGAGCATCTTGAGGCAGGCTTTGTTGTGCTTCACTGCTCAGCATGAAGGTTTCTGGTTTTTGCGGAGGAGCCATCGTCGCATGATGTTGGGAATACATCATATGCGCCATTCAATTGAGTCGAAACAACGACCCGTGAACAGCAGAATAGGGTATTGAATGAATCCGCGACCGATCGAAACAAAATGTTGTCAGAGGCCGTAAGGCTGAGTCGGCCAAAATGTATCGAGGTATGGGGGGATGTATTGATTAATGTTGAGGGGTAATGCAAATCAGCGACGTCGATGAAGCAGTAGTGGCCTTGGAAGGTTGGATGGAAGTAGAAGTGAGTGAAAGAAGCGAGTGTCGGATGGTCCTAGGGGAAGATATCTCTACGTGGAGGGTTTGATGTGATGTTTTGGTAAGGAGGGCCTGCTCCGGATCAGATATACCAAATGGAAACAGTGGACGTCCGAAGGGGTGGTTCGAGGCCAGCTAGAACTCAACTGCTTGACTCTTTTTTTGAAAGTTTCCAAAGAAGTTTCCAAACGACGAGCGGACGAGGGAGGAAAGAAGTAATGTAATAAAATAAAAGCAGTAGTAGTGGTGGTGGTAGTAGCAGGGCCGTCTAGGTCGCGGGTTACAAATTAAAGATGGGGAATAAAAGAGACGAAATGGAATTCCGAGCGACAACAAGGAAGTGGTGAAAGTAAGTAGGAGGTCGTTTTGGGGTGGGTAGATGGGTAGAGTAGTAGTAGAAGAAGTCGGAGTTGTTTCAGCTCAAGGACGAGTTGAGTTGAGTTGAAGTAGTGTAGGAATAGTCTCTAAAATTGGGGTGTGGGAGTGGGTATGTGGAAGGGTATGGATGGGTGGATGGGTGGGTGGATGGGTGGATGGGTATGGATGGGTAGATGGGTATGGATGGGTAGATGGGTAAGGGTATGGGTGTGTGGGCGTGGGCATAGGTGTGGATGGGGTGTGGGCGTAGGTGTGGATGTGGGTGTGGGTGTAGGTGTGGGCGTGTGTGTAGGCGTGCACGGGCTGTGTGTAGGCGTGCGCGTGTGTGTAGGCGTGCGCGTGGACGGGAAATTCGTCTGGTTCGGTCGGTCGGCTGCAATGGGAGAAGTGGCAAGGGGAAATAAAGGTACGCTCGGATGAAAAGAGAAGCGCAAGAGCTCACGGACAACGAGCTGCGTGGGAACAGAGAGAAGCCAGAGGGAAGCCAGAGAGAAGCCAGAGAGAAGCCGGTTGGGACTGAAGCCCGACGAGGAAGGGATGGGCACGCAAAGGTCTAGCTATCTTTTGGGGGGGGGGGGGGGGGGACTGGCGATGTGCATGCGAATGTGGGTGTGCATGTAAACGCGATTGAATCTTCGAGATTGCAACGGGAGCGACCTGCGACAAGAAAGAGAGTGTAAGAGGGGATGGGGAAAATGTGAATCGAGTTTGAGATGCAAGAAGAGAGCACGGGGGGTTGGTTTAAGATGAGCGTTGTGGGCTACTGGTCGTTTGAGAAATCTCGCCTGCTTCGCCTGTCGCTGACTAGGTCTCTACGGTGGTCGGCTTGGTCGCTTTTGTCGTTGTTGGATGAGAAAAGACCGAAGGGTGGGTAGATTCTCCCTCGTAGATTAGATTTCCCTCATCTACCCATACCACAGTACCTTTCCTGTTCCTAGCTTCCCCCCCGTCTAGCCCGATTCGTCAATACAACGACTGACTAGCTAGGGTTAATCGCTGTCTTTTGGCTTTGGCTCTGCCTTGCCTTGCTCGGGTGTGGTAATGGTAATGGTAATGCTAAGGCTAATGCTAAGGTAAGGGTAGAAAATGCTATGTGGTGTGGTAAGAAAAGAAAAAGAAAAGAAAGAAAAAAAAAAGGTCCAGGATTGGTTTGCTGCAAGTGTCTTTCCCTTTCCCTCTTCGAGCTCGATTCTTCCCTGCTGGTTGGATGGCAGATGATGATGGATGCTGCATGCTGGACGCTGCATGCTGGACGCTGCATGCTGGATGCTGGATGGCGGATGGGGGAATGGGGATGATGGTGCGTGCTTTTCCAAAATAGCTCTCCCTCCTGCACGCACACTGAATGGCTATGGGTATGGCTATGGGTATGGCTATGTATGTATGAAGTATGTACTCCGTAATCTGTAATCTGTAATGTGATGTGATGTACTGCCCTGATCTCCCTCCCTTCCCTCTCCGCTGGCACACGCACACCCGCTCCAGTTCTTTTCTTAGCCCCTTCGAATAAACAATGGGCCGCCGAAAGGTACGGAAGTACAGGGCAGGACAACTACAAGAACAAGTACAAGTACAAGTGAACCCTACAACCGGGTGGAGAACAACAACAGCAACAACAAACAAGGGGGGTAGGTAAAAAGAGCGACAAGCAACAAGCACCCAAGCACTCCGAAGAGGAAGTACTCGTGCGTTGAGCGTGCGTGGTGCGTGCGTGCTGCTGCTGCTACTGCTGCTACTACTGCTACTGCTACTACTGCTTCTTTAGGATTACCAATCGCCGCTTCGGAGCTTCTTTCATTTCCTTGACAGGGTCTCATGAATCGTAAAACGTCGTTGAACGGTTGGAGGAATAGTCAGTGGTTAGCTACTTCGTACTGTTGTTGGCTTTCCTTCGACCCGAAAAGATATGAGATGAGTAGGATTGGGGAGGTGAGTAGGTGAGTAAGTGACTGACTGACTGACTAACTGACTGACTGAATCGATCGATGTTCCTCCCTTTTCCCAACACCTATTACCCAAACGGCTGTAAGAAGCGGGAGTGAATCGCAAAGAGGACGTACTTTTCCTTCTAGAGTCCTTCGTACACTCACTCCACGAACTATTGCTCGCCGTGCGTGGCCTTATTGAAAGTGTTTCCGAGATGTCCCCCTGAGACATCACAGATAACCGAATCTATGCGAAAAATTCGCATTCTGTTGTCCAAAGGCAATCTCATGCAGTAATATGTCTTTTGATTTCGTCTCGAATGAGGTATAGATGAGCAATGGTAATTGAGCCCAATGTGGTCTAATGTGTGTTGTAATTTCGATTATTTCCACAACTTAGGTCACCAGTCACCAGTCACCAGTCACCCACCAATCACCACTGTGCACTGCGAGAGGTTATTCTTGGACAATGCAAAGCGGACACCGGTACAATGCGAGCCATTCAATATGCCGAACTCCAGAATGTAACCGCTAGGGCATTGTTCTTTGCCTATTGGGCAGAATCACTACTTCGTACAGCGGCAGCCATTATAATAATAACCCACGATAGGTTGTGTACCCTTCTTTATACGGCGCATGTTTCTTCTCTCTAGCCGGCTGTAGAGTAAATTTCATGGCTGACTTGTCCGTTGGTGATGTTGGTTTCGATACTTCTCAACCAATACTTCCCCTTCTGTAATCCAATCTTACCCGCCGGCTGCGTCCTGTGAAGCCCAAGTACTCGCCGTGGCTGGCCCCAACACCCGTACCAATTCACCTTGTTCCTTGAATGCATTTCCCTCGCTCGCTCTTCTCCGGAGAACGTGTAGCAAACTCCGATGCGATAAGTCATGCTGGGCACACGATACCGCCCATGACCTAATTTCGCAAAACTAGATTCAGATACCGGGCCGGTACAATACCCATCCATCGATCCATCCATCGATCTCTCTTGAGCTTAGCTACGGTACTCCCGTATACATGATGTCTTTCCCTTTCGAAATCCCCCCTGTCGGTCGTGTCGTGCACTTTTGTCACCTCTTCTCCTTCCGTTCAGGGCCTGCCTGCATGTTTGAATAAAAAAGATACGCTACGCTACGCCAACCAAGGGATGTATGGCCGCACGCGGCGCACGCTGCTCCTGGCGCTTGTTTCCAGGTCTCCCCCTACAGAGTTACGAGAGTGCCAACCCACCATTGCATCAGCAGCCTCCTCCTCTTCTCTCCCTTTGCGCCTCTCTGTCCACATCAGCCATGTATTTCGTGCGAGAGTGTAAGAGCGAGGTGGGAATGGGAGCGAGGCAAAGCATAAGCGAGTCATACTTACTTTACCTCTTTAAGTCGTTTATGGCATGGCTACAAACAAGGTTATGTCGATGTGCTTCGCTCGTACCAAACCCGGTCCTCTTCCCGATCGGCCAGCGTTGGTTTTCGCGGTTCCTTTTGCGTGCGTTCGATCGTTCGTGCAGCAGACCGACGAACCCCATAAAAAAAAAGAGGACATTGATTGCTCTGTAGAGAGAGTTTGTGTTTCAGGGTATTCAGGCTAGTGCTAAGTGGATTGCGCTGCTTACCTTAGCCTTGATCAGCGAACTCTAGAACTTAAGATCAACATTAAGCAAAACAATATTATCGCCATCATATACGACCACGATAAGTTACCTTAACGCTTTTGTTCCAATGATACTTGAGAGAGCGAAGTGCATGCGCGATTCGAAACAGACTCCCTGGGACGAGTCTGTTTCTTCTTGCGCCGGACATGGTGATTGCCCTTTTCGTTCTTTCTTTTCTTCCTTTGACTTTGGCTTTGGCTTTGGCTTTGGCTCTGGCTCTGGCTCTGGCTCTGGCTCTGGCTCTAGCTCTGGCTCTGGCTCTGGCTCTGGCTCTGGCTCTGGCTCTGGCTCTGGCTCTCGCTCCGGCTCCGGCTCCCTTCTTACGGTACTCTATCATCTATCCTATCTGCGAAGTATCCATCCCAATGTCTTGCTTAGGGGTTCACATGATGCCAGCAGCAATGCAGTCGCCCATGCCACTTTGTGCGTGCTGTACCCGACACCCTTCCTTATTCAACCTGTAATTTCCGCATAACCTTGCGTGCTGCATGGCGCTATTCACCCACCGGTAAAATAGCCGATTTTGTGGTTCCTTCCCTATACAAATTGCTCTCGCTCTCTCGGAAGAACAGGTCTGATTGAGTTATGACGATTTTAAAAATGGACGCAAGCACACCGTAACGACTCTCCTGTACCCAGGGGGCACGGAGGTCGTACCTACATTAGTTGCTTAAGCGGTACAAGTACCAAAATGATGAAAAATCCTACCTCCAAACGGATGTGTGTAAACGGATGTGCGTTTCTCCCTGGACTGAACCAAAATGGCTAGTGCAGGCGCGCTTGGGGACTCGGAGTGTGGAAATGGGGAAGGTCGAAGAGAAGGAGAATTTTCTATTCTTGCACTTTGAAGCTAACGCCTTGAAAGGCAGGCAAGAATGAACGTTTGGTGGGCGAGAAAGAGAGGAAGGAAGGGTGCGCAAAAGGTGGAGTATGAGGGGGCGTCGGGGACGGCAGTATTGTTCATGAATCGGGGCGAAAAGAGAATTCACAATTCACACATCGGTGCATATCAAAGCGTAGATGATCCCGTTAGTGCAAGTGGAGGACTATGTTAAGAAAATTCATGCGATGGCTGATCGACGTGTAATGAGAAGGCGGAAGTGTCCTCACTCACTCACTCACTCACCCATTGCAAGGTCGAACACAGGTTCTACCTGGGACTTTTCACTGATAGGAAAGTGCCGACACAGCGGATTCCTAGCCATCGAAGCCATCTATATCGGCGGACGAGCGTAGAAAGAACAAAGCTTCGGGAACGAACATAAATGCCTCTGCGTATGAGCGGGCGCGACCTGAGCGTTCCCTTCTTAGGCCGGCGTTGAAACAATGGTATACTGACTACCCATGATATCCTAGGATGGGGGATGGGGGATGGGGGAAGGGGACGCTGACGCTCCGCGGAAGCTGGATACCAGCAAGTATTTGACTTTGGTCCCAGTACCCATGGTACAATGTGATGTGACATACTTGCCCGCGAGTCAACATCGTCCTGTTGAGACTCGAGTCCCACTACAGTACCTCCATGCAGAGGACATAGCCAAGTCCAAGTAGGTACCCGAAGGAGGGGTACATCTCGTAACATGAAACACCACTGAGGGGATCTCGGCTTGCTTCAGAAATGCAGGTACACTGATTTCGTGACGACCTTTGTGCATGCGTGCATGTGTGCATGCCGTTGACGATTGCCACAACAGTGAGTGGCCGCCTCGATTTCCGCCCCCTCGAAACCTGTGTGCTTTCGCCGCCTCTGCTTCATGACCTTTTCGGATGGAAGGTAGCGCGATAAACATGTTCATCACAAGCATTGCGAGATTCATGCACCGAGACCGGGCGGGACTAACTGGCCGGCTCCTGCTTTTGCCTTTTCTCGATGTGCTTGCGACGGAATGTCATTGCTATTTCCATCCTGCCTGTGATTTTTTGGGTTGCATCTCGGGCCATGCAATGATTCGGTGGCTGAGGGTTTTGATTCATGCTCTCCGTCTATTTCCCACGTTTTAATGAGGATCAAAATGGTGAGCTTGGTGCTTCGATGATGCTGTATGAACGCTGTGGCCGTTTCTGAATTGAACCTTCTCGACCCTTCCGATGAGCAAAGCAGTCACGACAACCATGATTAAATCCTCGTGGTAATATGTAATAGCGGCATGAATGGAATTGGAGCCCCTCATTTTCTGGCCAATCAACAGCCATACATTGGAGTAGCCACAAAATGATACAACTTACCTCCTCACGTAAACAATTCGGCTCCTCGGGAGCATTCTCTCAAATCGGTTCCTGCGTATACTCCATCGACCACTCTGCTCCATCCACCATCCAGCCATCCATAATGAATGCGATTGAATGCCCAGGTTCGGGGAAGCAATCAAGCTTAAGCCTTGAGCAGCGCAGCGTCCCGGTACCTGTTTGATCGTCAATGTGAAACCACTTTCTACCGACGAAATCTGCCCGACGCTATGCTGCATGGTCTGGCTACTGTATGCCCGTTCTCAACGTTTCCCCATCGTCAAAGCAAGATGCTTGCTTGCCCGTTCCCTTACCTTGCGTGCTTACTTGCTCTGGATCTTGGATATGGAATATTGTACGAGTATGATGACCGCGATAATGTTTCCCTCCAGCCGAAATCCTGGGCTTGGGTAAGCGTCGCCTGGGCCCGTCACATTCATGTCATGTCATATCATATCATGTCAAACCTCGAGAATTCTGGACCTTTCTTCTTTTTCTTCGTCGTCATCATCATCATCATCTTCTTTTCTTTCCTTTCTTTCCTTTCTTTCTGACTTTCCATGCCCGAAACTGACAAGCGGTGTGATATCAATAGAACAGACCGCATAATCTTCTTTCATCTACCGTCGTAAATTAAGATTAATATCATTACGAAGTATTAGTGCACTATATACTATATAAGCAATGTTAAGATTTTTTGGCGAGAGAAACAAGAGATCATCACGATTGCACTGCACTGCGCTGTACGGGAGGAGGGGAGTTTCTTTCCCCTTTACCAATGCTTTCCCTTCCCACAATGTTTCGCAGCCAATTCCCCGACATTTTCTTTTCGCTCAAGTCCACCAGGTCCAACCAAGCAAATCCCAAGCCAAGTCACCTGCACCTACCTACCTATGCACGCAGCCAAATAAGCGCGCTCTGTTGTTGGAATAGAAATGTACGACGCTGACTTGACTGATCCCACTGACTGACTGACTGACTGACTGACTCTTCCCACCCATTCGTTTCTTTCAGCAATCTAAACCCGAGCGTTTACTTACATTTACATGCCCCCTAACCTGCTTGGAGAATTGCTGTACGCTTCGTAGATACATAAGTACAGTATTCTAGCTGCGAGGTAACTGGTGCCCCGACTCTGGATCTCCACCCTCCTCTCATGTTCCCTATACGCCTTCCTACTGGACACAAAGTACGACGGCCCATGCGGTGATCCCGAAAAACAGCGGTTAGTGCAGTGCGGCACAGTGCAGGTAGATTGATTTCATGCTTCTCCGACCGGTAGATGAATATTCGTTTGTTCATTCACGGCCATCATTCATCCATAGGTAATTTAACATTTTCTCCATACCGAGCGCTTCGCTGCTCTCCACCGTGGTCCAAGTTTCCATTGGATGAGAGAAATGCGGAACAGGAAAAGGAAAAGGAAAAGGAAAAAAAAATGAATTTCTGATACGGCTTTACCAGCAAACTAGAACAAGAACAAGGGCCACACGTCGCGTGAAACATGCGCGACTGGAGAAGTGCGCGAGTCGCTATTGGTTGAGAGAGGTACGGCTGTCTCAGCATCTTTGGGAGAGACATGATCTCCGGCATCTAGATTTGGAGTGAGTGATATTATGTTATTTTCATGGATGAGTTAGTGGCCTATTTGTAACTGCCAATATCAATACGTTTTTCATGCCGGGGAGGAGAATGGGAGGAAGGGAAGGGAAGGGAAGGGAAGCGAAGGAAAGGGGAGGGAAGGGAAGGGAAGGGAAGCGAAGGAAAGGGGAGAGAAGGGAGAATGGGAACGAACTAATGCGCATTGGTCGATACGAACCGATACTGTATCCAAAGCAGCCATTCAATGCTAAATTCCAGCCACCTCACTCTTGCTCACTCTCACTCAACCGCTCGCGCCCGTTGGGTGGCCGTAAGAGCGGCCCGTTTGTCTGTTTGTTTGTTGGTCCGATCTGCTTGCTCGTGACTTGGTTCGGTATCTACATAGTACATCGTACATGCACTCAGCGCTTGCAAACTCGAAAATCTCCTCATGAACCTATGCACAAATATCTCGGGCGTCTATTTAATATGCATTCATTGCCAATCATTCGTGCGGTGCATAAATAACTTGTGATCGGTAGATCACATGCTCTCTTGGTGCCTTCTTCATCGAGCCATTGAGAGCATGCCACCATTCGTTCTTGCCGCCTAGAATCACTTGCTTCCGCCGCCTTGTGTGTGTGTGTGTGTGTGTGTGCCCGTCCGCCCGGTCGACTGTGAAACGTAGACGGGTCTTCTTGGTTGATAGTTGCGTTGCCTTTGCAGTGCGGTGCGGTGCGGCGTATTCTTTTCTTCCATCTTACCTCGCTCACGCTTCCTTCCCGTGCGACCCTGACATGCTAAAGCCCTTGGATGCCAAGGCGAAACATGGAACGGAAAAGGAGGATCGCGCGCTTTGGCTTCTGGAGTTTTCCCGGCGTGCAAGATGCTCGTCATGCTTTGCGCTTTCTAGATGGTACGTACCTACAGTTAGGGTAGTACTTTTTGTGGCTTATGCTTATGCTCGCTACCAAGGTATTTTGAGGATTGTGGATGTACCGTAGCTGCTTTCGAGTTACATTGCATCTGGAGTGCTTTGCTGGATAGACAGTGGATACGGCTGCTTCTTTGCTGTGGAGGTACGTACTTAGGTGGGTTGATAGCTTTGGTTGGTTCGTGGTTTCGTATGATCTACTTCCAGATACATACAGATATACATGAAATTAAATTACACTCACAGCTAACATACTCGCTATCATATCCCTATCTCTTCCTGCATGTAACCCCAAGTCAGCTCTTTCAATCTTGTCTCTCTATCTCTTGTACCTTACATATGCACACGCATCAACTCAGCCTTCCAAACCAAGTCGGTCGGTTGGCGGCACAGTTTTCTCCAGCAGTTCTTCATCCAATGCACTGATACCCTTCCATTCCACTCATCCATCCACCTATCCGTAATCCATCTCATTCGTCGTCTCCCTCTGCTTACATCTCGTACGGAAAATGGCTCACTCCACGCAATCACTCACTCCTCTACTCAGTGAATCGAAGTTTTGAAACACGAGAAAGGATCGCAAATGCGAAACTGGATAAGTCATCTCGTCATCCATTTTAGGATTTGATATGGCAAGGTGGTAGATAAGAGAACGAGAGCGAGAAAAGAGGGAGTGAGATAAAGTGCGTGTTGCATGTCGCAAAACGGAGGATCTGAGTGAGATCGAAGATCAGGTTTGCTGTTTGTAGAAGGTTTGAGATTTACCTAAGTGGTGGAGGTGGTGGTGGAGGTGGCAGTGGGAGGATTGCGGCGTACTGTGCTGTGGGAGGATATGGTAGCATTGGGATCGGAGAACGGGATGGGGCGGGAAAGGGGGGCGAGGTGAAGATACCGAGGTACTTGATCACATATACCCAAGCATACATGTAGTGCAGATTCGCAGAGCCTCAGGGGAACTGGAGTTGCAGTGGGAATAGAAAAGAGGGAAAACTATGAGGTACATATTCTGATTGAAGGCTGCTGTATGTTGGTAGAGTAGTAGGTGATCGATCCTCCCACAGATTTCCCACGTTGAAGACTTCTGGTAGATACTACCTACTGAAACGCCCTCCTCGGTATTTTGAAGAATACGAACTGCGCGCTCACTTCTCTTCGTATTGTGATATCGTAATACTACGTCGAGGGTTTTCATGCTCGGACTTTGGTCGAAACCTGCCCTCGCGCACACCTTCACCTCTCACACATGACATTGGGTTTGTTCACCACAGTACGTACAGCACACACATCTACTTCTCTTACGGTGACCTCTTCAATTCATCACATCTTGCACATCAACTAGATGGAGAAGCAGCTATGAATACCTCCAGTGCTCGTTGGACGAGCATAGTGTGGCGTGGGTATCAACCAAATCAGGAGTATCTCATCTGTAAAGTTACAGACGTCCGAAAACATGCACAATATATCTATCACCGATCCTAAAACCCCGCATACAGACATACATACATACATACATACCCATCAAGTGTGGTCGCAGATACGGGATAAACTTGAAGAGCAAGATTCCGTGCTTTGCATATCGGGCTTCTTGTGTATCAAGCCTAGGAGTTTTGGTAACCTGAGCAAGACCAGTCCGGTATATACGCAAGTATCACACCGTGCGTGCTCTTTAGTTGTAACTCGTCACCTTGAAAGTCCTACCTCTCATTGGTCGTGCTATCTTTCCCTTTTGACATAATCTTACATCATTAACACTGTAACAAGCACGTGCTGCTTCCATATTGATCCAACTAAGCCGTTGGTGAATACGTCTCTCATAGACAACCATGCTCGATCTAGTGCGTAGGAGTTAATGTGTTGATGCAGGCCTAATTTTTTGGTGAGCCACTGGTCTTTCACGTTGCATACGTCCAGATCTACGCATGTTCGTCATGCAGTGGTCTTTACTTCTAATCTGGGCTGCTTCTACCCCCTCCCCCTCCCTATCTTCATTGCAGCGTTTTTTCATGAAAACTTTCTCATACTTAGATGATACATACAAAGTTCCTGAGAACTCATTACGGGTCGTGAGCCTACCTGTCGAATAGGCGAATCACTCCCGTACGGGCTACAAGAGTACTATAGGAGTTCTTCCTAACTACGGTATTTGCCTATCGGTTCAGTGTATTCACTGAACCACAAGAAAGATATTACAAGATACTGAACTACGGAAAAGGGACCACAGGACATAGGATACTCGCTGTAGCATAGCAATTAGTACGGGAGAGAAAGGCTATATAGTGCAACTCTCCCTCCCACCTAGTTTAGAGAATTCAACCTAGCATTACTTAGACCCTATTGTGACTAAGTATGATGCTACGAATCGGACCAACATTACAGCTGTACTAAGCCAACCGACATTGCCCCTTACGGGGAATCCCTTCAATACAGGAGAGCTGGACTATATAGGTAGCTTCGATCTCCCACTTGGTTAGAAGAGATCAGACTCAATTCAACTGATATTCTGTGCTATCAAGTGTGACACGGTGATATCCAGAATCGGGATCGAACCAACACTACCATATTATGAAATATCATCAAATCTCCTATCCATGCCTGTTTTCTTGGGGGGAAGGGGGAGGGAAGGAGATTGATCTTCGGCTTAAGGGTGTGTGAAATTCAAATTCATTGTAAAAATGTATAACGCGAGCTCGCTGGGCCAATGGGAAATTCGAAGTTGGGGGAAGGGAAGGGAAGAAAGGAAAGCGCGGGAAAGCTTAGCAAATGTTGATAGATGAAACCCAAATTGATTTACAGAGATGATTGTAGACATGGTCGCGACTTAAGCTGCACTACAAGTAATGTGATATTCTGGTATCTAAACTTGAAGTCGAGTGTTTCGAAGATGACGAAGGTGCTATGAGTGTATTCACGTTTCTGGTTTCGTGTGGACCAAACCTCTTTTCAGCAATCGTTTTGGACGTTTTTCAGACAACCCGAGTTACCTCCTTCGGTGCCAATTACTCGCGGTATACCAAAACTAAGGTGGGGATAGCGCCAGTGGCAGTCCAGGGAATAGGGGGTTACAAAATGAATTCACCGATCGACCTCTTTCCTGCCTCGGATCTTTCACTCATAGAACACACATCACCAACATTCGTCCTATCAGACTAATAGGCTCGCGCTCGAAACTCCCCACATACTACCTTCCAACATCATAATGCATAGTTCAATCAAGCCCAGTTATGTTTGACATAAAACCGACGTGCAACAAAACTCTGTCAACGCAAGGGAATCATCACGAAACTCCAAACCAACTAACCGAGTTCCCTGATTAGGAAGTCATGCAGTATATCCTCCGATGACGGGTCCATTACCGCCTGATATCACCTGGCCCTTTGCAACCAAATGGAGTATAAATAGAGGAACCATTGAATACTACTGCGTGTTTCGAGCCTGTGAGTCCTGTTTGTTGGTGGGATGAATGGGGAAGGTTCCTAGAGTGGTCTGTGCTGATCTAATGTTGATGGTCGAGGGGCAGGAATTTACGTGAGAGATGCACGTTCTGCCGCGTTGGGTAAATGGTTGCTAATAGACTATGCCGGGAGAAGGGTAGCAATTGAGTAAATGTTTGCCGTTGGCTTGATATAGACAGCAGACATGGGTATACAGATATTGTATGAGCACACCAGCGAGACATCGGACAGGATACAACGCTATCTTATTGAGACTTCATCTTTACCATGTTGATTCATGGTTTATCACAATGTCTCTGATGACGGGCAGGAGAAAGCGTATCACTGCAGATATGGCCAAGCTTCCCCATAGTGCGTGCTCTTCCTATCCAGTCGGGGATATGCAACAGCCGCCAGGACCGTTACTTGGTCCATAGTTTGAAAATGGTAGATCTTATCTTCACTGCGACTCCAGATAGACTACTGTAGTTCAGCATTTAAAATTTACCATGTCGATCCGCTTGGCCAGGTTTGGAAGAAGCCAGAAGGATTCAGAGGCCTGTTGGTATCGTTGGGGCCCGATCGCTAGCCACGTCTTGCTGGATCTGAAAGATGGCAATAGCTTAGAATGTTGGGAGTATGCGATATGACACTCCCGCGGGTGACAGGAGGAAGTCAGAGCATCATGTCAGAAAACCACACATGCCTTTTCCATTGCAGCATCACGCAATGGCCCTCAAAAGCTGGCCATTAAGTTCAGGAATGGGGTTGAGAGGTATTGTTTAAATACCAACTCGACATGGATGGCAAAAGTGGGAGAGCTAATTGCAAAAAAATGTGATCTGGAGTGGGAAGACCGCGAATATGGTCAGCAACCTTGGTTGAAATTGGGCAAATCCTATCTGTGTCGCACATTTTCGAGGACTTTGTCCTGGTGTCGCGATCTTCAGACCAGGATTTGGGTGAGAGCGCGATGCTCTACTACTGCAGAACTGATCCGCGAAACCAGCGTCTTATGGACCGCGACGGAGCTTCCTGGAGCAACAATGCCCTTGAAACAGCTCACTAAGAGCATGATCGTGTTTGGGAATCTTTGTATTGCTCGAAACTTTGTTGCGGAACCAGAACTTGCAAATAGTTATGAGTTTGTGAAGAAGGCAACTGTCATGATGCCAAGGGAAAGCTCGAAGCACTTAGTCCAAGCTTTGCGGGGTACATACAGTAAGTACCCTCTCCCCCTATGAATAAAGGTTATTTTTTTCTGCCTCTTACCACCGGAAAAAAATATCCTTTGTTCGTGGGGGGGGAGGGGAGGGGGGAGGGTAACACATATTGTCGACAATTTTTACTGTGGAAGTACTCCAAATCGTCCATAGTACTGCAGCGTCTTCATTCGATGAGTTCCATGGAAGCAGGCACTGGTACAGCAAAAGAGATTCATACCCGACAGCAAACATTTATGCGTGTTGTTGCAAAGCCCTACAGGCTAGACGGTCTTTGAATGGCAAACTTCGAAAAGGGTTGGTATATAAGGCAGCATACACGATAACCATCCTCTACTTAACTTGCTGACTGCATTCTCTGCTACACAAGCTCACCCTCCCCCCCCAACCTTTCACGTACAGTGTGCTAGTTTCTAGCATCAAAATGCCAGCCACGGAGCTTGTCCTTACTATCTCCCTTTCTGCATTTCTTTGTATGACCGCCTAAGTTTTCTTGTCTAATTGTACGATTGGATAGATGCCCTTGCCGTTGACCATCCATCAGTCATGGAGGATTTAAACCGCAAGGCTCATTTTACACGAAATTCGAGCGTCCTCGGAGATAGCTAAGATATGCAGCAAGAGCTTTCAATATATTCATACTTGTTTCTTATCGACTAGCTATACGACTGGAACGAATGGTTTCGATACCTTGGCCGACAGCAAAGCATGGCTGACGGGTAATCTACTTCGATTTACATAGTAGAAAGCCCACTCTTGTCGGCACCGTCTCTACACTTAGGCTCAGATACTACCACTATCGCAAGTCAGATGATGTTTAAGCACACATTACCATGAACCAAAGCTACGGAATTCACAAGCATCGCAATCAAAATGGACCCTTGCACAGGCGACAGAACCGGATGAATCGTACTTGCACCATTACTACATAGTATATCTCAAGTGCAGATGTCACTAGTCGTGGCCCCGGGCAATTCGAAATATCCTTCTCGGTCCTTTTTCATGAACCCCTATCTGCAAGAAGATCGTCTTTCTCAGCCCATTGGTTGGATCGCGTGTTTGTCAGCAATTCATTGTATATATACGTGCAATGCGCATCGATACGAACTCGTAGGATGTCACCCGTCGTCGTGTTTTCGTCACGTTCATGCAGATTCTTGATCGACATCGTGATGCTTGGTCTTATGGTCAAGGATAAAAAACTGTACTCCCTGTCCAGAAGCTTCTGGGCTGTGGCTAATCAAATAAACTCGCTGCTTTTATATTGCTCGTGTACTTCACCTAACAAGGCAATGATTGAAGCATATCTGGAGTGGTCTAAAGTTTATATTGAGTAAAGCAGCATTAAAATACAGTTTTGGTAGAAGCGACAGGGAGTAAAAATTGTTTATCCTTGAGACAAAGTCCAGAAGTACATTTGCCTTCCCATGTCCGGCCTCATTATCGAGTTTAGCCTAAATGCATGACAGGGCTTTGCGAGAATGCGGGGTACGATGGTGATCCTATTTGCTCTCCACATCCCGCGTTATAGTAGTGCCGTTTCTCTGGCACCTCAATCCTATTCGCTATTATTTATCCATCATATTATCCGGGAGCTATGCTGACTGCTTCCAGGATTCGCCGAGTTGCGAGGAAGAGGATCTGGAGCTACTAGGTATATGATCAGAGTTGCTATGAAATGCCCGAGTGCTGCTGTTTTTCAATTATTGTAAAGTCTCCTCTGTGCTTGCTTGTGCCTATTACACAGATTCAATTGATTTCATCACCACAATAATTTCATCATGCCAGGCGGAGCTCCCGCCCACGGTCTCTATGATGCAGCATTGGAGCGTCGCCAGAAGCTCATGGGCAGCAGTGGGCCTGCAGCTCTTGTGAAGAACTTCCGTGTTTTCAGCATTGCTCTATTTGCTTGTATTGGTGGGTTGCTCTATGTAAATTAAGCCCTCTCTTTAACAATCTACTCCAATACATATGCGAGGTTGAGACGAATGCTAATTACCATTTTCATCATGATAGGGATACAATCAGGGTGTCTTCTCTGGTGTACTGACAATGAAGTCTTTCATGTCTCATATGGGCCACTGGGACAGCACCGATTCTGCAGACCAGACCAGAAAGGGATGGTTGACTAGTATTCTGGAACTTGGTGCTTGGATTGGAACACTACTAAGTGGTTTCATGGCGGAAGCACTAAGTAGGAAATATGGAATCTTGGTCGCGACTGGTGAGTTTCTTTCTCCGCCTATACATCTTGAGTCTGGGAAGGAAGTGGGTTAGCATGTTCGAGACTAACAATAGGATTACACAGCTGTTTTCATCATCGGCGTCATCATCCAAGCAACTTCTATCTCAGCAGGACACTCTGCCATTCTCGGTGGCCGGTTCATAACTGGGATGGGTGTTGGATCCCTCAGTATGATTGTTCCCATGTACAACGCAGAAGTAGCACCTCCAGAAGTCAGAGGTTCTTTAATCGCTCTACAGCAACTCGCTATCTGTGCTGGAATTATGATATCCTTCTGGATTGACTACGGCACTAATTACATTGGAGGAACCGGTGACTCACAATCCGATGCAGCATGGTTGGTGCCAATTTGTCTCCAGTTATTCCCCGCTCTGGTTTTGTTCGCCGGAATGGCCTTCATGCCCTTCAGTCCTAGGTGGCTGGCACATCATGGGCGAGAAGAAGAGGCAAGAAAAGTGCTCGCAAGATTGAGAGGTCTGCCAATGGATCATCAGTTGGTCGAGATAGAATTCTTGGAGATCAAAGCTCAGAGTCTGTTCGAGAAGAGAACTATCGCGGAGATGTGGCCTGGTCTGCAAACATTGAGTTGGCAAAATACTGCCAAGTTACAATTTGTAGCCATTGGAAGTCTGTTCAGAACGAAGCCTATGTTCAAAAGAGTCATTGTTGCGACTGTTACCATGTTCTTCCAGCAATGGACGGGTATTAACGTAAGTTTTCGGGCTATTTTCTCTCCTTTTCAAGTTTCTTGCAATGCAATTTTCGACTGAAGAATCCACGCTGACATCGGTTATCAGGCCATCCTCTACTATGCTCCTGTTATTTTCCAGGATCTCGGTCTTTCCAGTAATACTGTCTCTCTTCTCGCTACCGGTGTAGTAGGAATCGTTATGTTCATCGCCACCATCCCTTCAGTCCTCTACATCGACAAACTTGGTCGCAAACCTATCTTGACTATCGGCGCGATCGGCATGGCAACTTGCCACATCATCATCGCTGTCATCGTAGCCAAGAATCGCGATTCATGGGAAACGCATAAAGCTGCTGGCTGGGCCGCTGTCGCCATGGTTTGGTATGTCCTACCTCTCTCGTCCAACTTCTTCTTCGTCATTGTAGTACGTTCCAGCTAACAAAAATCAAAGGCTATTTGTTATTCATTTTGGCTACTCCTGGGGTCCTTGCGCTTGGATTCTCGTTGCTGAAATCTGGCCCCTTTCTAATCGTCCATATGGTATCGCGCTAGGTGCAAGTAGTAATTGGATGAACAATTTCATTGTTGGCCAAGTTACACCGGATATGTTGAGTGGTATTAGTTATGGCACTTATATACTCTTCGGGCTATTGACGTATATGGGAGCGGCATTTATCTGGTGGGGTGTT
This sequence comes from Clarireedia homoeocarpa, assembly GCA_001465935.1. Classification (NCBI taxonomy): domain Eukaryota; kingdom Fungi; phylum Ascomycota; class Leotiomycetes; order Helotiales; family Rutstroemiaceae; genus Clarireedia; species Clarireedia homoeocarpa. Next base: position 551,813 of record LNKV01000012.1, read on the forward strand.
CCCGAGACAAAGAGATTGGGATGTAAGTTATTCTTTTTATTCAGTGAGGAGGTTTTAGAATCGCGGTCGATATTCTGGCACAAGCGAATGGACAAATACTAACACACTTACAGTGGAAGAAATGGATCTCGTCTTTGGGAGCGAAGGTGTGGGAAGAGGTGACTTGGAGAGGATGGAGGCCGTTAGAAGAGAAGTGGGACTGGATAGGGTGTTGCAAGACATGAGCGATGACGGTAAACAGTCACCACAAGTTACGGAGCACAAGACCGAGGGCACGGAGAAGACGCATGAGTTGTAGGTGCAAATCTGGGCACACATTCGTTAATTTTCCTTGAGTCAAGAAATGGAATTTGTACGAGATGTGAGGGGTTCAGGAACTTTAGCAATCTAGTATCCTTTTCACCCTACTTATGTGCTTTTCCCAGCGTTTTATGGGACTATGTAATCGGGTTTGTTCGCTATATTAATCAATGGGAACTTATTATTCTCCGAGGGAAATGGATGGGATTAAATGGCTACCAATCTTTGTGAAAGATGAACAAATGAAGATAGTTGGCATTATTGTAATAATTCCCATCTATAATTGATTCTACCACTATCCTAAAGAGACTCCAGGGATGTCGTTCTCCTAATCGTAAGTTACACATGCAAGTCCGGAGTTTTCCACCCTTTTACACTCCGGCCTTGCCCCCTCGAACGTCTCAACACCAATTCTGAATAGATCTATCATCCGATCTAACATTCCAGTCTCTAAACCCAACATAAAACACTCTTAAAATTGCTCCCAGCCCAATAAAAAAAGGAATTAGCTGCCCAGCGGAATTCATATTCCCCACTCCGGAGATCCGGTTCCATGTTATGCTGACTTCGACCGCTATAATTATGATGGTTACGAAGACGAATAGGCCTGCAGAACGGAGATAATCTACGACGGAATTGTTGGACAAGTCTTCGGCGCTGCTTCTGTGGTGGGGGGAGGTGTTATGTTAGTGGGATGATTGAGTGGCGGGTGGAATAATGTGAACAGGGATGACTATGTATGTATGTATGTATGTATGAGTTTAACATACCTTGAGGACTTCCTAGAGAGCGTATCCTGAAATGACTTCGTAGCCGGATTTTTCCTCCGCGTAGAAAACATGTTCCAGGAAATATACGTAAAAAGCAGCGAGACAACTAACAACAGCGAGAAGTAAGTGATGTTGAAAGCGCGGAATCCCTTATTATCGAGCTCGACTTTCGTGAACGCGAATCCAAAATCCGGACACTTCTGCTGTCCCCCGCTACTCTTGAAATGACTGGCCCAGAACCAGAGCTGGAAGCACGATATCGCGAGGAGTAGAATAGAGAAGAGGAGATAGTACACCCATCCACGAGCATTATCCCTGGCGCGATCATCCCCCCTGCCTTTGACGATCTGCATGATCTTGTGGAAGAGGGTCAGTATGATCTCAGGGATGGCGAAGTACTGGTAGCCGAAGATGAGGAGCAGCACAATGTAGATCTCGGAGAGCTCAAGTGTGGAGGTCTGGCTGGCGAGGGCGATGAAGGTCGCGACGCTGAAGATCATGCTAGAGTAGAAGAGGCCTTGGACTTCGTCGGCGGCGAGTTTTCCGCGGCGCGGTTTGGGCATCGCGGCCAGGACGGAGCTATACCATTGGAGATAGAATCCGATGCGAATTCCGAGGCCGTAGATGTCGGAATTTCCATCGACGATGCAGTGGAGGGTTAGACTACTCGTGCCGTTGATGGGGAGAGTGCCATTGGTAGATAGGGTACCATTGGACGAGAAAGTATCGTTGGACATATTGAAAAGGCAAACAAAGAAATTAAAAGAGACCAGCTCATCTAGAAGAAAAAAAAAGTTGTGTTGTGTGATTGGGTTTGTAAGAGTCCAAGCAGCGGACTCGATACAATATAACTGCACTACAGCTCATAGAGCCCACGAAGAGGCTCTGTTAGAATTGTGAGATTGTCCTGTGCTGAGATAGCAGACACATGTCGCGCTTTCTTGGGCGTGAAACATCGACCAAATTCGAGACGATGTAACTATCGTTGCTCCAAGAATGACTGGTATTTGTGAACGGCTTTTAGTCTGCTCATGCCTAGGCATCACTTAACACCAATCAACGATAGCGCGCCCACAGCGACTTATGCTTAAATGAATCCTCACATTCTCCTGTACTAAATATGTTCAAAAACGTCTTCCTAATACATGCACATGATCTCGAGCGATATATGAAGTCGCAGATTCAACGCACCGTCAAGATCAATTGGTTATCGATGGAGAAGGTAAGCTTACAGCTGGCCTAAGCGCTGGCCACTGCGTGCGAGGGCCTCCCACCCACCCACCAGGCCAGCTGAGATCCACTTCTTTACAGTATTTGGAGCACATTCAGATATTTGAAGATTTCTTTGGCTGTCGAGAATGCTCGAGTTCAGACACATTGGTTTGTCTAGAAGCGATGCGTACTGCCTGAAACATAATCGACGAGGAATCGGAAGGTGTGATGCGGCCTGGCGCATCCAGATTAATTGGATGCTCCAGTAGTATGTATATCTGGAGCAATCTTCATATCTTTTGGTGCTAATAGTGATCTGGTGGGAGCTCAAGACACAAGATCTACACGCAAATTGGAGAATTTGACAAATTCGGAACTCTCTCCATTGGAGCGCATGCGCAGGCTCACACTGTGATCGAAAACGTAGAGGTGGTCGCATTGCGTTTTCCAACGCCTAAGCATTTTGGGCACCTAGGATCAACCGGCGATTTAGCCACTGATCTCACTACTTTTAGGTCGGCTGCACAAGGTAAGATGGCGCCAGGCTTCGGCTTTGTTAAATAACCAAGTCCATGTCTGGATTTGTTGCCATTTTCGAGCGTTCGAGAAGGAAAACATCATGTCAAAAGTCCTTGTTGTAGTGAATGCCACTGGGCAGCAGGGCAGTTCTGTCATTGACACCATTTTGAATGATGTCGAATTAAACAAAGAGTATTCTGTCCGCGGGACAACACGCGATCCCGGCAAGAGCAAGGCACAGGAGCTCTCCAAAAAGGGCGTCGAGATTGTTGAAGCCAACGTCGACGATCCAGCTTCCCTCAAAAAAGCTTTCGAAGGAGCACATGTCATCTTCGCCAACACAATAACAATCTACGACGGCCATACCGCTGAGCATGAGCTAGCCCACGGGCGCGCTCTGGTCGACGCAGCAGTTGCAGCTGGCGTACCGTACTATGTCTATTCTACACTTCCCAATTGCGGAAAGATATCAGGCGGCAAGTTCAAAAATACTGGCCACTTCGACGCGAAAGAGGAAGTAGAGCAATACATTCGAACTCTGCCAGTCAAAAGCGCCTTCTTCTCCCCAGGTTGCTTCATGTCGAACTTCGGGGAGAGCATGAAGCCCCACCCAGCGGGAGACGGATCTTACGTCTTCGCCAACTTCGTCAAGCCTGAAACGCAAGTGCCATTGATTGATACTGCGGGGGACACTGGGAAATGGATTGCAGCAATATTGGCTGATTTCTCTGCGTATGAAGGCAAGATCCTGTGCGCTGCAACGGGTTTTTATTCGTTCCGGGAGATAGCGGATGCTATGAGCAAGGCATCAGGAAAGAGTGTGGTGTATGCTCAACTGCCGAAGGAGACGTGGCGAGGATTCCTGCCGGAGCTTATGAGGGATCATGTTGCGGAGATGCTGGAGTATTTTCAGGATTTTGGGTATTATGGTGAGGATACTGAAAAGAAGGTGAAATGGGCGGCCGAACAGGCACGCGGGAAGTTGACGACGCTGGAACAGTACTTTCAGCGATGTCCTTTGAATCTGGCTTGAGTTGGGCATTGTTTAGGGACGGGGCAAATTTCTCGAAGAGCAGGAGTTGAGGCATATAAGTAGTCATGGACTACCGAAAATTCAAGGTACTAGAGGTCAACAGAAGGACTGGTGGGTGCATCAGCATTTTATTTACTCCTTAGTATTTCCATTCAAGAAACTTCACCTCGCCTGCCGGATGCCGAGATAGGTTCTTCGACTCAAGAAGTCTTGAATATGGTTCTGAACCAAGCATCATTTTTATTGAGATTTCGCCACCCCCAATACGAAAGGCGTTCACAACGAGAGTTAAATACTGAATTGGTAGAATTTCCAGATAGAAAATTTCATGCTGTCCCCAATCAGGATACAGGTATCACCACCACACAAAAAGATGCCCAAAAGATGCACTCTGCACCTGAATTGTCCTACTAGTGAAACAGCTAAACGGAATCCTATAAACCCTAGACATCAAACGTATTCATCCATCCTCACCCACCCAACCCACTCCCAAGCGCTCGAATCCCCAACCGCGCAAACCGCGCAAACCGCGCCAACCCACCCTGCTCAGCTTCTTCATCCTCACTATCACCACCATATTCCGGCTCCCGATATCTTTCCGGATGCCCCGACCGATCTCCATCCTCTCCGCATCTTTGTCCCCGCGAACGTACAATCTCGTCCCGAAACTGGCCTTGGCCCGAGCTCCGTCTATAACTTTCATCCGAGTGCGCTCTGCGAGGGATTCCTCGACTACCAGAATATCTATCATGTCTCTGTTCTGGACAACGGCGTTCGCTTAATGAAAGATACGGAACGGAAGTCGAAGCATACGGAGCGCTCGAATGAAAGGTTCTGGGACTGCGAGCTTGACAGTCGTAGCCACAGCCGCATTCACTGGCTGAAAAAGCATCGCTTTCATGCTCATGCTCATGCTCATCAACCAACGACTCAATTGAGTCGTTGGTGTGCATGTGAGAGGAATTGAGAGAACCAGGTGCTGGGTAGCGTCTTGGTGGAATGTGAAGAGTAAATGAGTGAGACGGAGAGTGACATGATGATATTGGTCCATGATCACTTTCGTTATCTGAGGAATCATAATCACTATCGTCGAAGTTGTAGATGTAGGTGTGTGAAAGTTGAGGAGAAGTCGTGCAATTTGAGATAGAGTCATTTTCAAATTCAGAATCTATAGATCCAGAGGAGCTTGCCGAGTCATAGCCGTCATCTGATTCTAAATCGTCGTCAGAAGAGTAGTCACAATCTGGTGGGGATCCCCAAGATTGGCTCTGATGGTGGTGGTAGTGGGCCATTTCTTAGCAAAGATGATTGCGAGTAGTTTCAATCGTGGTTTATCTGAAGGACTTGGAGCCTCAGAGGCATCTATTTTTCATCGGACCGTCTCGACTCTAAGATGAAGTGATAGTAGATCATAGCCTCTTCTTATCAAACACCCCATTACATTCAGTGATATGCCGCTTCCTCATTCGTCTCGTCATGTATTGACAGACCATGGTGTTCGATTAATCGAGTGGCCGTTGCCAGGGTCCTATAAAGCTGAGTCTCTGGCCATGAAACGGCCATCCTGCGGGCCAAGCACTACGACCTGTCAGCGACCATACCCCCCGAGGTGGGCGCCGCGACAGGCTCCCACAAAGTCTTTTCCTAGGGATGGATTTAGATTTTAAGCCTCACTTCTAGGTGCTTCTCTCCGCGAGTTCAGTAGAATACCACAATTCAACTATAGTATCACATGTAGTATTCCACCGTCTGAACATTTAAGCTGCGTTACCTATTACGCAGGTAAGAGGCGCAAGGCTTAAAAAAGCAGATTAAGACTTATAAAGATAAATCAAGCCAGTAGTAGCAGCACAGCGGGCAGTTGTAAATCCACAACGGATCATACTTGTCTCGTAAGCATATGTAGCAAAATCTGGCCGGTTTGATAGACCTCATTCTGTGATTTTTAGATGTCAAAATGGCGGAAGTAGATTTTCCCAGACGAATTTGAAACAATCAGCCTCTCAACTGCACAATTGTGCGATTGTATGATTCCTAGTGGGACCATTGCTGAGTGGTGATTTCACGTAGAGTGGCCGACAAGTTGAGTTGATCCAACCATCCCAGTACTTCATGCTGTTTTCAAATTGGCTTAGCAGGGCAATTTCTCATATCAAAGCCAATGAAAGTTTAAGTAGCTGCATCTTTATTTTTAAAATTGGCCCTCGCAACATCGAGGTGAACCTTGATGTTACAGATGCTGCAGAACATCCATTCAACAACTAATTCGACAACTAATTCGACATTCACGGACGAGCATAAAGCAGGACAAGGTAAGATAGAAAATGCCACGTTGAACAGGCCAGAGCACGACATGCGATGGACCGGGTCACAAATGACCGACTACTACGGAATCTAATTCCGCAAGCTCTTCTGTGCGCCGAAGGAGTATAAAAGTAGAGCGTACCTCTAAATGATAGTGGTCCAAGCATCATGTAATATTGATTATATATTTGAGTGTTGATTGCATTCATCGCCGTCTGTAGCTAAGCCTGATCCATTCCTTCGTGATCCTGTAAATGATAGAATTGAGACGGGAATGCCCATCCACCATCGTCTATCGAGCCTGCCATTAAATCACTACTTAACCAATTCTCATCAAATGCCGGTTGCATTACAGGCCAATTTGTTTCGGCCATTGCATCCTGCGGATCATCCGTTTGATAATGAATCCCGGGTGTGCTTTCAGGACTCTCAGGAGCGAATCTTTGGATTGTGGCTTCGATCAGCCGTTCGACTTTCCTAGTGTCTTTGCGAGCGGTCGATTGATCCTGACAGACAAGCCTGGCATTTCGGAGCATATTTAATGATGTCCCGATATCAACAACCATAATACTCTCAGGATTCGCAGCACTGTTTCTGGTATATAACAAACATAAGCACAGCGTTGTACACCCCAGCAAGAAGTCGTGAAGTGTGATGTTTCCCATGAACCATTGTTCTGTCTCAAATTGTCCACCAGCCCCAAACTCCTTGTAAATGTCCATGAATTGCCTGATGAGGTCTGAAGCTGTCGAATAACAGACTTGAATGCTGTTTACGTTCCCACGAGTAATGTATTTTCGATGTAAGACGCAGAGAGATTTCTGGTAAATAGAATGTACACACAATCGAGAGACTACTACCGAAGGTGAATCAACTATTGAATCAGTCATAGGTCGAGGCTGATAGAAAGCTGGAAGATTCATAAAAGTATCTCGAAGCTCCTGGTCTATTGCTTGGAGCTCCTCTTGCGAACACTCGGTTGCAGGAAGAGTATGTCGAATGATTTTTTCTAACACAGTTACGAGTTTATGCTTTGAAACATGAAATTGTAATTGGGTAGGTTCAGTTATCGGTCTGGCGGGCGGTAGTTCCAGAGTATCCTCATCGAAATCAGAGTCTAAGAGGTTAGTCGGTGGTTTTGTGTCCCAAGTTGGGAATTGGATATTGGTTGGTAGCCCAAGTCGAAATGCAACCAATGTATCAAGTTGCATGCATAAAGACCAAGCTCGTCGACGTATCTCACCCTCAAACGCAGAAACTTTGCCTTTGAAGTTGTCGGCGTCCCGATGATAACACATCACCGTTGCGAGCCGAATTAGCGTCCCGAAAAGCACTGCGATCTCAGGGCCAAAATCTTTTCCATTGAAACATTGAGCCTGCGCGTACAAGAGAAGCGCTTCAACAGAAAATCTTTGAGGTCGATGATATTCTCCAGCTATTAGACAATGCGCAGCCGCTGTTGCAAACCGACCAGTTGCTCCATGTCCCTCAGTTCCGGATGTTCTAGACAGAACATCAGTAGATATTCCAAACATTGAGAATAATAGAGAGGTCCATAATGGTGGGGAGGCCACAGGATTGTCCCAGAATGTCTGATACAACCGCCGAAATTGTCCAGTATGGATGAAAGGGGCGGCGACAGTTCTCGATCTAAAGTATGCTCCAACCAGACGGTCCGCTTTCTGCCTTGTTGGTAGAAATTGTGAAAGTACGTAGTGGTATGGCAATGCTCTTTTGGCGCCGAAAAGAACGCCATAGGAATCATAACCTTTGGAGTCTGTGCTAGCATCTTCGACATCGTCATGATCCCTCATGACAAACCTTAGCTCATCAATGTCGTCGAGTATCGCAGACCAGTGGGTTGCGCCATTGTGAAGTGATTCGGATGAGAACTCGGCTCTAATACTGTGGCTCTGAGTTGTATTGGCGTTTTCGAGAGGAAGATTCTGTGATTTGGAAAGCTCTCGAATCAATTTCTCTAAATGTTCAAGCCTGGCCTCAGCCTCTGACCGCCTTTGGCGATCATTGCTCTGTCCGTCTGACCTTGCATACATGCATGATGAAGCCTCGTCTCTCCGCACACAAGACGCACAAGGAAGGTGCCGATCGCATTTCAACTTTCGTCGTCGACATTCAATACAAGCGCGTAGCTCCCTATTCCTCGTAATCCGACGAGGTTGGAAAGGATTCATTGTTTTGGCGCAGGATGAAATCATTCCAAGTATTTTACAACAATTATATACTCACCCCATTATAACGTAATGATAGCATTGCTAACCACACCCCATCGCTTGACCAGCTTTTGTTTTGGCTACTCCGCTTTCCTCTTGGGTAATGCTCCGGGATTGTGCCATGGAATGAATATATTGTTACACGATCTTTTTATTCTTAGAGGTCCGATAGTGACCTGGTAAAAGTAGCCAGTTGGACTAACTCCCTATCTCCTTTCAAATGCTCATACTCCCGCTTCAGAATCTCGAACACCCAAGTGGATCGATGACCTGTTTTTTATCTCAAAGAAAGGCTCTACCAATGGACAGGAGCATACAAAAAGTCTTTGTGTCACCCACCTACAATGAACAGCTTGAGGAGTACGGTAATCACTGTTCACAAGTGACCAGAAAAGCGCAAAAAAGATACACCTGGTTGGATTATGAATACTGGAAGAACACAACTACCTCGAATATCAGTTACCACGCTTGGGTCCCATTTGCAGTAACGACTTTGCCAACATCAGCATCTCTACTTCCTTCAATGACACTTCTGATGAATCCTCCCGCAACACTGGGATCTTGCGCCTCCATCTTCTTCAGAGTTTCAGTTCCTGTCCCTCCAAGACCTGTAGCTAGGAACCCAGGTGAGATAGCCCAAACCTTTACACCATCTTCATGGAGTACATGATGTCATTCTCGCATCAACATGTTCAACCCGGTCTTAGCACTACGATATGCTGGCACATTGAAGCTCTTTCCGTCGAAGTTGCCCTTGGGTCAGCCTTTTGGAGAATAATGATTAACTGCAAAGGCCGTATTTTCCGAACTGGCGATAGAAGAGGTGCCGGAGGTCATAAAGAGCAGGCGAGGGTTGGTCGATTGAATAAGCAAAGGCATGAAACTTGTTGTCATGACTTGAGACCCAGTAACATTAAGATCTCATGATTTGTTCCACGTTTCACGATCTGTCAAGTTTCCCTTCGGAGCCTGCATTTGGTCAAGTTGACCGCCTGTCCCGAGCGTCAGCCTTTGGGTCATCCATGATAGATGGTATATTTACTAACCGGCATTATTGACCAATACATCTAATCCCCCGAATTTTACTTGGATCTCATCGAAGGCCTTCATGATCGATCTATCGTGTTCAATATCGATCTGCACTGCCGAGAGCTTGCTGCTGGTCTGCGGAAACTCAGCCATTGCCTTACTAATGGCAGCGTTAACTTTGGCCAGAGACCGCCCTGCGAGTGCAATATCATATGCCTTGATAGAGGCACACAGGGCCTTCACAATTTTGAGTCCAATGCCCGTATTGCTGTCCGTGATCAGGATGGCTTCTTGTGAAGACATTTTGTATATGTGCAGTGATGGATGTAGTTTTGGTAAAGGATAAAAAGAACTAAGTATCTGCCCTCTCAGAACAAGATTCGAGTAGGAAATAGGATGTATATATATTGCTCTCGTTTGGATCGCTTGTAGTCCTGGCTTGCGAGCAGCAACTATCTCCTATTCCGCCCAAGAAGCCGACTCGCCCAGCTCATCTCACCACAACGCGTTTCTCTCGTGCGAGATATCACGAGCATTGCACGTGAGAATTGTCCTTTGTCAGAGAGCTAGAATATCCTTTGATGCTCGACTATGACGCGACCTCTACGTCGAGCAGAGGCTGACTGATTGAGCAAGTTTATCTCAGCCACCCCCTAAAATGAATCTTGCTATACTAAAACTTAAAAGTGCCTGAACAAGTCGGTTTGAGGGGCACGCAATGTCTGAGAAAAGCAAAATAAGGGCACTTTACGGAAAAGACCTTGTTTTAGCACGAATGTTCGAAGCACTTTCACAATCCGAAATAATCTTGAACATTAAGATTCTGATAATCTGGAGTCGACTATTTACCATAAACCGGATATTGGGCTACCATTTTAAATCGGGATTTTACTGTAAATTTATGAACAGCAGGAAACCTTTTTTGGTGTAACGTCTGTTTCTGAAAACGTATTGTACAATGTGTGAGGGGTTTGAGAGCTCGGGGTTCAGTCAATTGAATTAGTGCGATGGAATGGGGCCACAACGTATCGGAGAAAGATTGATCCGATGCATCGGAAATAAATTTACCTAATCCCCTGGCTGATGAGCTAATCCATAACTGGCAAGAGCAACCACATCGCGACTTACTTGCTTGAAGATGTTGGCTTTCCGAAGGCGATTCACTGTTGATAAGTTCATATCTTGAAGCAATCCAGACTTGCACAGCATAAATCATACTCACCATTCAAGAAAGACGCGCAAAATCGTGTCTTTACACAGCCTGTTCCATATGCGCCTCACCCCTCACGGAATCTACTATCATCCAACCTGTCACCTTCAGCCTCCAAACGTTCAGCATCTTCTCCCTTCTCCCCACACATCATTCAAACTCGTCGCGTAAAGAGTTGAGATAAGATTATAAATCAACATGGCTCCGACGCCAACACCAGGAACACCCAGACGAGCTGCGAGTAGCTCAGGAACTAGATCGACACGTCCAAAAGCCGCCTCAGCTTCGAGCCGCAGATTCGACAATCCGGCAATCAAGAATCCTGTCTCCGAGCCTCCCAAGAAGGGCCGTTACGTCCCAGGTGGTCCCGGCGGAGGCGGCAGATACGTTGATGAGCACGGCGCAGACATACTATTGGTCGGCGGTACAGGTCCTGGAGGATATAACTACGTTGGACCTCGTGGTCGCATAGGACGGGAGAACGCCGCGAACGGAGTTCAACCTGTCGTATATTCACGCAGGGAGAACCGAACTACAAGAACAAGAACCGTGCTTCCACGAGCGCAACCGCCACCAATGCCTGCCCCTAGCAGATTCGGATCGTCGTCGCAGGCCGCAGCTGCTGTCGCGCAAAGTGATGGTTATAAACCACGAGAAGAACGAAGCTGGGAAGAGTTTCATCCAGATCTCGATATCAGTCAAGAAATGCTAGCTTTCAGCCAAGAGCAAGTAGAGGGACTGCCTGCATCAAGACCAAGCACACCTGCCGGCGCATCACAACCTGTCGAAGGATCTGTCAATGGCAAACTTGGCCAGACAGAGGGAGGAGAGAACAGTGCAACTGCAAGCCCCTCTGGCGCCACATCAGCTCCATCTATAAATGGTGTATCAATACCCTTTTCTATACCGGGTACGCCCGGTGGAGGGAAAAGAAGACCTGGTCGACCACCCAAAAACCCTGAAGCATTTTATGCAGCAAGAGCAGCTGCCACCCTCGGAATAGTCTTCAACGCCAATCTGCCAAAGACGCCTAAGACACCAAAGTCGATTAATATAATCAACACAAACGCAAAAGAAAAGCTGACATTACCCCAGCCATCTTTCCGCATGACAAACACCCTTGCGAAGTTTGACACTCCAGAATTCGACCAATACGTTGATAAATCCATGGCAAATGTAGGGTACCAAGAAAGCGATGTCTTCATCCGACCTGATCAAGAATACATCAAAGCTTCCGACATTAATTTCAACGAGGATTTAGATGGGATTGGAGGTCCCCTTGGTCGTGTTGAATACGATATGGACGAAGCTGATGACAAGTGGCTACAGCACTACAATGAAAAACGAAAGGCTGAGACTCTCGATGAGATACCGCGGCATATTTTCGAGGTCACGCTCACAAAAATTGAGAAAGATTGGCACAGCTTGGAACGAGCCATCCCGAAACCAAACCCAAAACCTCCTCAGACCCACAGACCGAGGTCGAGCTCTGCAGCGGCGGTGAATGGCGAGGCTCAAGTAGGAGAAGAGCAGGATAGCAAGTGCGCTATTTGCGATGATGGAGATTGCGAGAACACCAACGCTATCGTCTTCTGTGATGGCTGTGATCTCGCTGTACATCAAGAATGCTATGGTGTTCCATTTATTCCAGAAGGTCAATGGATGTGTAGAAAGTGTCAATTAATCGGTCGCTCTACTCCTGTAAGTTCCAGTCCATATTTTATTGACCTCACGCATACTAATATTCTGCTTAGACGTGTATCTTCTGTCCGAACACAGATGGTGCATTCAAACAGACCAATGCATCGAAATGGTCACATCTCCTTTGCGCTATGTGGATTCCGGAAGTTTCCCTCGGCAACACTACGTTCATGGAGCCTGTTATGGAAGTAGAAAAGGTACCGAAGAGTCGATGGAAGCTCAACTGTTATATTTGCAACCAAGCTATGGGCGCCTGTGTTCAGTGTGGAAATAAATCTTGTTTTACGGCCTTCCATGTTACTTGTGCGCGAAGGGCCCGGCTATTCCTAAAGATGAAGAATAACCATGGAACTCTTGCTATACTGGATGGCAATACTGTTTTGAAAGCGTTTTGCGACAAGCACAGTCCTCATGATCACGCTCGAGAGAACGATACTTTAGCAGCAACTATTGAAGCTCGAAGATTCTACAAGAGGACAATGCGTGGTCGTGTTTGGGCCGATACCAACGAGTCAGCATCCGTCTTAGCAAAGGCACATCGCAGGGCTGGAAGACAACCAGAAGGCTTAGAAGTTGTCGGCGCCCACGGTTCGTTCTTAAGCTATATTAACTCTGATTCCATGAGTGACGAGCCACCGGTAAAGGGCGTCTGGAAACTTCCATCCGGTGCCCCTATCATTCCGAAAGTCATTTACAACTCTGTCGAGAATTCTTTGATGCGTTATACGATTCGCAAACGCAAGGAATGGGTAGCCGATTGCTGTAGATATTGGACGCTTAAACGTGAAGCCCGCAGAGGTGCAGCTCTACTCAAACGTCTTCAGCTGCAAATGGAAAGCTTCTCCTCCATGGAGATCACACGGCGTAACTTCTCCGGAATGGGCCATGTTGGTAGGGAAAGGCTGGCACGTCGTATAGGATTTGCCAAATTGTTACTTCAAGATATCGAAAAGCTTCGTGTGCTTGCTGGGGGCGTGAAAGAACGCGAGCAGAAAAAACTGGAAAGCGCGCGGTGCGAAAAGGATGCTGTGGATACAATCTACTTTCCCGTAGCCCACCTCTTACCTCCAGTTGTAGAAAAAGCTTTACAGTGAGTTAGACTCAATATCTCACATGAATAGAAACTAACAGAATACAGGTTGGACATCAAGAAGGTCTTCACGAGTGGGCTTATGGAGCTGCGCGCCAAGCTAGATCAGCGATTTTATACCACTACCGGCGCTTTTGCGAAAGATCTCAGTGCTAAATTCACTGTAGCAATCATGAATGATTTGTCAAATGCTAAAGGCCCAGCACCATCCGATGATATCGAAAAGGCGTCGCTAAACAAGAAGCTTAGTACAGAAATTCGAGACCGTCGGAGACTTGGAAAGCGCATCATCAAAGCCGTCCAGCCAATGCTGGAGGCTGCACTTAGAGCTGAGTGTGATGTGCTCAAGAAACCTATTGACGATCAGCTAGCCAATCTCAATATTCTCCTTGAAAGCTGTTTACTACCTCCCGAAGGGTCTAGTGGCCTACAAGAAGCGCTGGCAGATCTTCATGGTGCTGAGCGCTCACAAGACAACGAAATGCCAGATGCTACCAAAGCAAGTAACGCAGAGCCAACTGAGTTGTCTAGCAATCTTGAAGGCGGAGTTGTATTGAAGTTGGAGTCCGTAAATGGTGATGTTGAGATGTTGGATGCCAATATAGATCACGATGCCGAGGATGTTATTCACGTTGATTCCATGATCGATCCTGCGTTGAGGGACTTGGGAGCTCCAGATATTCAAGTTGCAGGAGAAGTTAAAGAACCCAGAGCCAATGGTATTACACCTCCTCAGACCTTCGATTATTCTTCGACTGTGGAAGCCACTCAGATCACCCCTCCGACACCACCAGTCTCCACAGGCGAGAATCCGACTGAAAGTGCGGATGTCCTCAACAATGGTGGTATTCTGTGGTACGTGAAAGATTTCCAACCTGAAGGCACCAGCGTCTTGCAAGATGTACCAGTCGAACATGCAAATGGTTCCGTCGACAGTGAGGAGCTCAGCGATATGGATGAAGAGGATGTAGAGGCATTGGCTGATCCAGAAGCTGGTCCCAGCGTGCAGAGTGGTATGCCAGCTACAAAGGCGAAGAAAGCAAAGAGCAGAAGAAAATGGCGAGGATTCAAGTAAGGCTACTTTGATGGCTCATAATTTCTACTTATGGGAAATGTATGATATGGTGTTCAGTTCAATGAGTGTGCGGATAGGGTAGGAGTTCTTTGATATCCCGGCCTTACTTTACTTGGGGGAGGTAGCATGGAGTTCTGGTGAGATTCCAAGGGAAAGGACATAGAAGCCTTCAGCGGTTGAGATGGAGTTTATAGGCGCGAATTTATTGCACTCTTTGAAAGAGTTTACTCAGGTCTTAAGTTGCGCATTCTGCTAAGGGTTCATTCACTTCTGTTATGCTAAGTGCCGGGAAGAAATTTGGAGGATTGGGAAATGGATACATTTGCGAGTTGTCTATTCTTTATAATTCGTGTTGTAAGATAATAAGAGGAAGACAGAACACATAGTTTTTAAAAGTCTCGCGTTGCAATGGACCACGCAATATCAGTCTTGTTGAATTTATACGTTCCCGTTCTGATATTGTTAACTTCCCCCAATGCAGTGATGTGAGTGGTGGAAAATAAACCACCGAATCAGAACCCAACCCACGTATCAAAGCGGAAATTTCCAAGCACCTGAAGCTGTGGAGAAAAATGATACCCTTGAAGCAACTTTCAAAAATTCCCGAAGCAAGACAAGGGCCGCGGGAAAATTTTAGCTGGGCCTTCGAAGCAGCATAATGACCTAAACCCCGCCGAAGTGGGGGTGAAAGCTCTCGTTCGAATGGAGGCAGGATGAGCCTGCGATGGAGGAGGGGAAATACTGGAGAAGTTATTGCTCTCCTGCTTGGCGGATGGGGAAAATTGGTGGAGGAGGGAGTATTTATCTGTATACGTTTCCACCTGTCTGCTTGGTCTTTCTATTTCTCTTTTACACTCTTCTCGTCTTTCTCACTCCATTCATACATATACCCAATACTGCAATCAGCAGCATCGATCGCACTTCCATACAATTACCACCTC
Source organism: Clarireedia homoeocarpa (assembly GCA_001465935.1). Taxonomy (NCBI): domain Eukaryota; kingdom Fungi; phylum Ascomycota; class Leotiomycetes; order Helotiales; family Rutstroemiaceae; genus Clarireedia; species Clarireedia homoeocarpa. The sequence goes on from LNKV01000012.1 coordinate 567,228, forward strand.
GCATCCAGCCGTCCCCAATCATCATATAACAAAATGCCATACCCAGAGACATTCACTGGCTTTCAGATCGAGGATCCAGCCAAATGGACAGAATTCCATAAGAACGAATATAAGCCCAAGCCATTCGGCGACTACGATGTCGATATCAAGATTCTAGCTTGCGGTGTTTGCGCTAGTGACTTGCACACTGTTAGTGGAGGATGGGGTGAACAGAAATTCCCGCTCTGCGTTGGCCACGGTATGTGTTTTCACTCCTGAACTACATTCCCTCCTGTTACCTTGCTTTTGGCTTTAGCTTCTTTTCCCCGCATAGTCATGAGTAGAAACGCATATACTGATCCCGTACTACAGAAATTGTAGGAACAGCAATGCGCGTCGGCCCTAAAGTAACACTCATTAAAGAAGGTCAGCGAGTGGGTGTCGGCGCTCAATCCTACTCTTGTCTACAGTGCAAACAGTGCAAGAACGATAACGAGACTTACTGCCAACATCAATTGGATACTTATGGCGCTGTGTGGCCGGACACGGGAATTGTTAGCCAAGGTGGTTATGCCAGCCATGTTAGGACACATGAGCATTGGTATATTGTCCCATTTTATTCCGTTCCTCCTTCTTTCCCCTTATCTTGCGGTCCAAGTAAAGGAAATACCTGCGGGTTTGGACTTGGTAAATACATAATACTAACATGAGGAAAAGGGTCTTCCCCATCCCAGATGAACTCGCAACTGAACAAGTCGCCCCTATGCTCTGCGCCGGTCTCACAGCCTACTCCCCCCTCGTCCGCAACGGATGCGGACCAGGTAAGAAAGTTGGAATTGTCGGATTGGGTGGTATTGGGCATTTTGGGATAATGTTCGCCAAGGCATTGGGAGCCGAGACCTGGGCTATCTCTAGGTACTTGATTACCTCTCTTTAACCTTTCCTTCTACCTACGACGTCAAGTCCAACGCAATACTAACTCTCCAACCCCCTCCACTAGATCCCACGCCAAAGAAGCCGACGCGAAAAAAATGGGTGCCGACGGTTACCTCGCCAGCGCCGACCCCTCCTGGAACAAAGACCACAAAATGACATTCGACCTAATCGTCAACACGGCTTCGTCCAACAGCGGATTCAACCTCCCCGAATATCTATCTCTGCTCGACGTGCACGGGCGTTGGATCAGTGTCGGGCTGCCCGAAGGTGAAGGACAGACGGTGCGCACGCAAGATTTCATCGCAAATGGGTGTCTAATTGGGGGAAGCCATTTGGGCAGTAGAAAGGAAATGCTGGCGATGTTGGAGTTGGCGGCAAAGAAGGGTATTAAGAGTTGGGTTGAGACGATTGAGATTGGTGAGGAGGGGCTGAAGACGGCGTTGACGAGGTTGCATGCGAATGATGTTAGGTATAGGTTTACCATGGTGGGGTATGATAAGTGTTTCGGGGTTTGAGTATGTATGATATGAATGTAGGTAGATGTATGTAGTGATGGTATAGAATAAGAATAGAAGACTACATCACTAGAGTTGTTTCGAGGTATAGCTAAGATGCTTCTTGACGTCGTGCGTGCTAGTAGTCACTTAAGGGGTAGGTAGGTAGAATTATTCATCAAAAGAGAGTTAATAAAGTAGTATGAATCATTCCTACAACTCCTAGTCCAAGTCATTTTACAAAGTTCGGAAATCATCAAGGTATCTGGCCAGATCGCTCCTGCATACATGAATGATATACCAAAGCAACCAACCAACTAACCCTCCATTCATCATCTTGTCGAAGCTGCAACTATGAAATCACGGTAATATACAACCCCCATCTGCTCTCATAACAGCCATTCTCATACATATCTGCGCAACTATTTGAAAAATCGTTAGCTTTTGTAAATGACGTATTTCCAGAGACAAACTTACATCAAGAGTCAAAGTCTTCGAACTATTAACTTCCTGGTCCCTAAACACGCCCACTAAACTCTCACTACCCTGGAACAAGCCTGTCTTCAAACTGATAACAATGAACTGCATACCAGGGCCCGCATGCTCTTTAATATAATTCCTAATCTTCTCCACATTCGCATTATCAAGCGCGGCATCGACTTCATCCAAGACGAAGAAGGGAGACGGCTGATAGCTGTGAACAGCGAATAGAAGGGCCAATGCAGCCATGGTCTTCTCGCCACCAGACAGATGCTCCATGTCACGGAAACGCTTGAGAGGAGGCATGGCGTGATATTTAATTCCGGAGAGGTATGGCGCATCGCTATCTTCGATATCGAGGTATGCTTGACCACCGAGGGGGAAAGTAGCTGAACGTGTAAGATCCTTGTAGACGTGTGTAATCTGCTCGGAGATGTGGGAGAAAGCTTTGTTGAAGAGCTCGTATCGTTTCTCTTTGACTTCGTTGAAGGCGTCGCGAGATGCCTTGGCAGCTTTACGGGCGGTTTCGAAATCTTTCTCTGTGTCACGGAGACGTGATTCTACACTGTCAAGACGCTCGATGGCGCGCATGTTTGGATTGAGTTTTTCAAGCTCCGCGTTGAGGTTAGAGATCTTCTCCTGCAACTGCTCTTCAATGTCTTCTTCATCGGGCTGTTGCATGTCAGTTAGAGTGTCCGAAATATTGCTACTTTACTGGATACCTACGTTTTTCAGATCGTCATCAAGCTCATTGAAGTCTACGACGATGCCATAATCGTTTATTACTTCATCTGGTTGATCGCCTTCATCAACATCCATGGCATCCGGATCTTCTTGCCCTATAGTGTCGTTGACGGGTAGACTTTCTAGCGACTTTGAGCCTTCGGCTAAAGGTACGGCTATTTGTTCCATTTTGCAGCGACGTAACAAGGCGTATCGGCTGGCGCTAATACGCTGTGCTTCTGCTTCCAAAGTAGTAATCGCTTTCGTCCTAGTATCAATTTCTCTGCTTTGCTTTTGAAGTTCATTTCGAGCAGCCGTAACTTTCTCGGTCTTGGCGGCAATCTTCTCTCGCAGCTTGTGAAGGGTGTCTTCTAATGCCGTCACCGCTGCCCGGTCTTCATCCATGGCATCTTCAATAGTCTTCATTTCTTCTTCGTATGTTTCAAGGTCCTTTTCTGATCTTTCAATTGACGCTTCATTTTGCGCCAAGCGAGCTTGGGCTTCTTTCACGCATTGCTCCTGCCATCGGATAGTGCTCAACAATGATTGTTTCTGTCGCTCGAACTCGTTTCTCTTCTCCAGAGCCTCTTGCTCAAGACTTCCTTGCTGTGCCTCGTAGTCACGAATACTGGCATATTCTAACCTCCTGCAGAATGCATCGAAAATCTTGTCCTCGACCTTTGCGATCGCTTGTCGAAATTCTTCTACCTTGCGACGAAGCTTCTCAACCTCTGCGCGTTTTTCTTCATACTTGGGTTGCAGCTCATTCAGCTGGCGTTGTTCATGCTCTAACTGTCTCTTCTGACTGGCGATGTTTTTCTCGAACGCAGCTAGCTCCTCCTGTTCATAAGCGAGCTTCTGATTGAGATTATTGATTTCATTATTTAAGGCTTCCTCTTCGGCCCCTTTTCGTCGAGTATCCGACAGAGACTTCAGTTCGTTTTCGTACTTCATGGAAATTGTTCTCAATTTTTCGACATCAACATCATCGAACTTTCGTTTGGAACCACGGTTGTCAGGGACACGACCACCGGTGATGTTACCAGCTTTCGCGATGACGATGCCATCCAGAGTAACAGCCTTAACTTGAAGTCTTTTTCTGTAGCAGATGTCCTTTGCTGTCGCAAGATCGTCACAAACGACTGAGCTTCCGCAAGCGTATGACATAGCTCGTTCGAGAGATGAATCGAAATCAATCGTGTCGATAGTCAGGCGTGCTTTGGGTAATCCTTTCAGGGTAGAGTTTGTTGCATTGACTTTAATGTTATCCAAAGGAATGAAAGTCATTGGGCTATGGCGCTGATCCTTTAGATATTGAACGCATTCCGTACCAGTTTTCTCCGTATCAACAACAACAGAATCAAAGTCACGACCAAGAGCTGTGATGACAGCCTCTTCGAATTTCTTCTGCTTAGGCTTGCACAATTCTCCGACGCGGCCACGAACACCTGGAAAGAGTCTTTTGAGTGCGATTACCGTGTCCTTAAGGTCCTTCTCCCTAGCATTCTGCCTTCGACCATCTTCGGCCTCCTTTATCTGCTTCAAGATCTCCTGCAGCTTTTCATCCAAGTCAGTTCGCAACTGATTCGTTCGAACTCTTTCCGACTGGATCGTATTATATTCCTTCTTCTTGGCGTTTCTTGTCTTGGAAGTCTCTTCAATTGAGGATTTGAGGTTATCTCTACGGCGTACACTGATGTCACGATCATTTTGGTATTTTTCAACAGATGCTTGTGCAGCTTCCATCTTGCTCTTGAGACTGTTCGCTGTGACTTCATCGGTTTTCAGTTGTCGCACAAGGTTATCGAGTTGAGCTTGGTCCTCAGAAGTCTTCTTGACAACTTCAGACTTGAGCTTATTATATTCCTTGAAATCATTTTCACTCAACTGCTTGCCTTGATTCTTCAAGGTTTCTTGCCATTGAACTTCGAATTGCTTCTGCGCCTTGTCAACTGTAGCCAACTGCTTCTGCAAGCCTTGCAACGTCTTGGATTCCTTGTCTCGAGTTTCGATGATGGTCGCCCCCTTCTTTCTGAATTTCTCGAGATTCAAGGTCAGAGATTCAATTTTCTCCCTGATTGGTACGAGGTCAACCTCTTTAGCATCGATTTCCTTTTCCTTCCGCTTGATGTTTCGCTCAACTTTAGCCGAATCAGCAACCACCTTATCACGCTCTTGACGAGCAGTATCGAAATTCTTTTGATATTTCTCCACGCCACGGCGGAACTCCTTCAAGTTCTCCTGGTGTTCCTGGATGCTAGCACTTGACTCATCCATGACCCGCTGGAAACGGTAAAGCTTCCACAGGATATGGGTAACAATGGCGTTATCCCGCTCTTCTGCTTTATTTTGGAAGTTCTCGGCCTCTTTCTTCTGCTCCTGGTACTGTTTGATTTCCGAATTGATACCACGTCTGCGCTGCAAGCTGTAATTCTGCTCCTCTGCGGCCTTTTCTGCTTCATCTTTCAAACGTTCATATTCAGCCTTGTATTCCAGACTCCCGGAGATTTGTTCGATAAGTCGTGTTAGGTCCTTCGGCGATTGAGAGGCAATGGCTTCGACGTCACCTTGGAAAACCAAGAAGTTTCGAGCCTTGATCAAAATGTTCTCGGATTCAAGAGCATCGTTGTATGCTTGCGCGGTGACAACGCGATCGTTAATACGATACTCGCTAGCACCCTGGTTGGTGATTGTGCGCTTCCACTTTTGTTCATCGCCAGCATCATCTTCGTATACGGCCATAACCCATGCGCTCTTAGGATCGTTGCGCGCGGGTCTTTGAGATTGAGACTCTTCGTCCGAGCCTGCTCCATCTCCATTCGCATGGCCATTCGCACCTGGGTCTACCGCAGATCCATCATCGTTTATCTTCGAGGTTTTCAAAACTCTTCCACGGTAAACTAAATCTCGTAATTGCGCCGAACGTAGGTGAGACGATTTTATCCCCAAAACGAAGGATATCGCGTCCATACTACCATCAGTTAGTCAATAGATACCCCATATCTCCTTGAATGCCACGTACGAATTCGATTTGCCAGAACCATTGGGGCCAATGATAGAGGTGAAGTAAGAGTCTCCAAACAACAATGTATGATGGCCCTTATAGGACTTGAAGTCTAAGAAAAGAACAGTCAACAAACGTCACCATCAAAAATGCGCGCATAGCTCACTAAACAATTCTAAACGTATGAGTTTCCCCATTTTGCCTGTAACGCGTCGCTCGTGGTGGGGTGTACGCGTGAATCTTCACTGAACAAAAGAAGGTGAGGAGGATTGGAGGTCAGGCTTTTATGCAATTTGACCAGACTTCCATCCACTTGAGAGTTAACAATGGGAACTAGATGGCCAGAAGAGAGGCGGAATTTATGGAGTTGCGGCGTGGAACCGTTGCTCTGCATCGAGCTTGCTGAACATTACAAAAAGTCGCGAACTTGAGACGGTGATAGTGCATCACGTGTTCATGCTTGAGCTTTATCTAACATTTTAGGCTTGATTTCCAGAACCACGCGCCAAACCCGCAGACGGGGTATGGAGTACTCTAGAGCTTGAAGACTTTGTCGGGAGGATTGATACAGAATCAACACGGGATCAACACAGGATTAACACAGGATTTGTATTCATCTTGGTCTTCGCACCATATGCATGGCTCGCACTTATATTGCTTCGTGGCAGGCGACTCAGTCGCTTTGCAGTGGTGGTTTTCATGTCCCACGTCTCAAATGGGTGCCCTAGCTTGCCGCAGCATGCAGAATAGGAATGACGAAATGCATTCGTCGTTTATCGAGGTTTGTGACAGCACCGCAACAAATACAACAATTTTTCCAATAATTTCTGCTCGTCAGAAATTCCTCATCGTCAGAAACTCCTCAAAAACTCCCCAACAGTTACGTTATTTCGTGAATAAATCAGAAATAACTTATCAGAGAGAGCTTCGTATGCACATCTGATGGTTCACAAAGGAACTGCGAGATACGCTGCAATATAGTTCCGCTTTCATCTGACCATCAACAAACATCCAACCAGCATCTCGCATCCAAGCACGATCTCGAATCTCTACCTCTCAGCACCTCAAACGTGGTGAGGCGTGGTGAGGCCACAACAACATCACCTAAGTTTCGAGTCAGAAGTTCTTTGATATTGGAACTCATTTCCATTTTGAGAGTTACTGTTCATGTGCTTCCGACCCACGGCATTTGGTTATCTGGACATATAAGTTGTCGCTTTGAAGCAAGATCGTCCTGGTACGTTTTCTCTGGTTACATATTCTATTCTTTTTCAACATGGCTGACATAGTACTAAGAGGTGCTTCAGCCTTTAGGCGCATTTGTTTCTACGATCCTATACCTAGTCGCCCTCGTTCTATCCTCGAAATGTCCGCTGCCGTACCAATACCGAACTCCAGATCAGAGCCAGCTCTTGATACTTACAGCCTTTCGTCCAAGAAAACTAGAACCCCAAGTGGAACGTCAACGGGAAGCTCCCCTCCTAATGACAGTAAGACACCCGCATTCACAGCTTCTACGCCGGGTAGTCCTGAGCTATCGCGACGGCCTTCCTTCTCTGGGAGCAGTTCATATCAAGAGGACTGGGAGCCATGGCCACCTCTCGATAAGATAACGGTCTTTGACCTGTTGGATAATTTCGCTTTGCCACAACAGCTTGAGAAAATCCAAAGAAATTTGTCGATGCAGACGGAGAAAGTGCGGCGACAGCGAGATAAGCTGAAGACCAGGTCAAGCCATGCAAAATCAAGAGTCGTCGAAGAATGGCGCAGGCGGATTCCCACGGCCGAGGAGCAACTCGACAGATATCGCAAGAAGATGCGGGATAGTGTCGATAGGCTTGGCACCCGATGGAATGATACAAAAGCAGTAACACTTCGTGAAAAGGTATCCTTCATTTGTGGTGTCTTGAATGTTCTGATTAGTGGGTACCTACTTGGAGGTTACCCAGAATATTTCCATTGGTGGTACACAGCTCAGCTGCTGTATTTCATGCCTATTCGCTTCTATACCTACCACAAACGCGGTTATCACTACTTCCTCGCGGATTTATGCTACTTTGTCAACTTCCTATGTCTTCTGTCGATCTGGGTCTTCCCTCAATCTAAGCGCCTCTTTATTAGCACTTATTGCTTGGTTTTTGGAAATAATGCTGTTGCGATTGTTATGTGGAGAAACTCGATGGTCTTCCACAGCTTCGACAAGGTCACCTCCCTTTTCATTCACATCATGCCATGCGTCACATTGCACTGCATTGTACATCTTCTGGACGCGTCATTACTAGAAGCACGGTTTCCTGCTATTTACGCTATACGTACATCACCCGTAGGATCGAGTACCCATTACGGTATTCTCTCCATGGCGCTTTGGTCTTCTATCCCCTACGCGATATGGCAACTCTCATACCATTTCCTCATCACCGTTCGTCGACGAGAGAAGATCGCTGCTGGACGCCCTACATCGTTCACTTGGCTCAGAAAATCCTATTCCAAAGCTTGGATCGGCAAACTGGTCTTGTCGCTGCCAGAATCTCTACAGGAGCCCGCTTTCATGCTGATCCAATATTGCTACGCTTTACTCACTATGTTACCATGTCCATTGTGGTTTTGGTACCGGTACCTTTCTGCCGCATTTATTATGGCTGTATTCTGCTGGTCGGTCTATAACGGTGCGAACTATTATATCGAAGTATTTGGCAAACGTTTCCAAAATGAACTCGAGGAGATGAAGCGAGAAGTTCAGAAGTGGCAGAACACTCCAGACATGACCACTTCCCCGCTTATGACACCGAAAACTGAAGGTGGGGAATTAGTTAGCGATGATGGTGGAGAAAGTAAGAAAACTGGAGACCATTCCAGGAATGTGAGTGTAGATAAGATTCCACTCTTGAATGAGCAACCAGGAAGCAGTGGCATTGACGGGGGTGCTCGAGATGTCGCAAAACCAAGGAAGGTTGGAGAAATGCCGGCCTAATCGAGAGAGGTGGCAGGTATCAACAGGCTGAAGAGTGTTTGGAATTTGCTTGTGCGATTGAAAGATTTTATAATGGCAATACGCCTGCTTTTGTCGTTGCATAATTTGCGTTACGCATGGTTGCATTGCAGACATGTATTGATCGAGGATATACCACGGCTGGCGTTGGGGTCACGCAAGAACTGTATATATATCAACCAACTAATACGGTACAGATGACAGTAAATTCATTGCTATTTGCCCTTATCCCTGTTATTTTGTCCATTTCATTTGATGATCTAGTGCCTACAATCCAATGCCTTGATCAATGATCAAAAATAGTAAATGCATCATGTACACTTTAAGATTGCACCCGACAAATATCCAGATCACTATAAAAGTACAGTCTTACATATTATGTACAGCCAAACCACTTTTCTACTGCAATCTATCTGCAAGAGTAACACCGTACCACATGGTAGCTAAGAAAGAGAACATATTGACTAAAGACGAGATACCATGCATCTGCCCAAAGGCCTTGTTCAATCGTTCCATCTCCTTCGAATGAGGCGCCGCATCATATGATTTCTTACCATCTCTGGTTTCTGCCACGCACCAAATTAGTCACATTCCCACAATCGCATAAATACCACCTCTCATTAGTCGATAAAATACCTTGATGTTTCCTCTCCTTCATAATCTTAGTTGTAGCTGGACCCAACACGGCCAAGTTTGCTAACCCAGTCACAAACATTGTCGTCAAAGGCACCAGCACACTCCATCGATTCGTGTCTACAAATACTCCTGCAAGACCAGATGCTGTGCCCAAAAGCGTTTTGGAGCCGGGATAGGTGATGACAAGGACGGCGGGGAGAGCGGTTTGCAGGGAGAAGTAGATGGGGAAGAGGTTTTGTTGGAGAACGGAGAATTGCGGGCGGGGTAGTGCCTTGAAAGATACTATGCCGTTGACGAAGGATTGGAAGAACTGGGTTCCAAGGAGGGTGCCATATCTGGGAGTTTGTTAGTGGATTGCGTTGGCAGGAAGATAAGGAAGGCAGGGAAGTGTAGAAGTCGTACGTTAAGATATGGTATGGCGCAGGAGTTTTGAGGATCGATAGGTCTGGCATTGTGAGGTTATCAACCGATGTTTATACTTGCTAGAAATGTAGAGCAGCAGCGTTCAAGAAGACGTTAGACGTTGTTACACGATCCACAAAATATATGGCCTGACAGCGTGCGGAAATCAATCATGACGAGTTTCATCGAGTTCCACATCGAGTTCGGAAACTTTAGATAATCCAGCGGGGTCTGCTCCACGTGACCACGCGGGTTAAAGTGGGTCGGAGCGCGTCTGCCTGCTTGCTTGCCTATTTTGCGCCGCGCCCTTAAGAGCATTTAATCCGCGCAGGACGAGTATTGCCATCATACACATGCCACAATCAAAATATGACTGACAAACAAGCTACAGTTTACGTCGTCGACGTCGGCAAATCTCTAGGAGAATGTCATAATGGACGAACAGAAACTGATCTCGAATATGCCATGCGATACGTTTGGGACAAGATCACGTTGACAATGTCAGCTGCCCGGGCGACAGATGCTGTCGGAATTGTTGGTCTTCGAACTGACGGGACAGATAATGGACTTCATGAGAAGGGTGAAGAAGGATATGAAAATATCACTGTTTTAAAACCTCTTGGGCAATTTACTATGTCGCATCTTGAGCAGTTTCGAGAGGAGATCAAACCTAGCAACACTGATGCTGGAGATGCCATATCGGCCATCGTGGTTGCGACAGATATGATTGAAAAGCATACTACTTTGAAGTCTGGGAAGCCAGGGAAGTTTGCTAGAAAGCTTGTACTAGTGACCGACGGGCAGGGAAACATGGATGGGGAGGCGCTGGATGATATTGCGAAACATATTAACGAGTGTGATATCACATTAGTTATCATGTGAGTGCTTTATATCCGGGTATCTATATCAATGCTAATGATATCCTAGTGGAGTTGACTTTGACGATGCGGACTTTGGCTTCAAAGAGGAAGATAAGGACGGCGCGAAAGCAGCAAATGAAAAAATTCTCAGGTCTCTAGCAGAACAGTGCACAAATGGCATATTTGGTACCACAGAAGAAGCTATTCAGGCACTGGCGATACCAGTGGTCAAAGTCACAAGGCCATATTCTACTTTCGAAGGCCAACTTACCCTAGGAGACTCTGATAAATACCCCGAAACCTCAATGTCCATGGATATTGTCCGGTACTTTAAGACCAAGATTGCCAAACCACCTTCAGCCAGCAGTTTCGTGGTTCGAACTGCCAATGAGGATGCGAATAACCAGGTAGATGAGGATTTGCCTGATGCCCCTCCGAGCGCAGGCGATTTGGCGGCGGTCAGAAGTTCCAGAACCTACAAAGTCAACGACCCAAATGCCCCTGGTGGAAAGAGGGATGTTGACCGAGAAGAGCTGTCCAAGGGTTATGAATATGGCAGTACTGTTGTTCCCATTAATGAGTCCGACACGAACGTTACCCAGTTAGAGACCTTCAAGAGTTTCTCAATCATTGGTTTTGTACCAAACACGGTAAGTCTTCGGAAATTGCCATTCCATCTTGAGTCTAATTTCAATTTAGTACGAAAGATACCTCAATATGGGAGAAAGTTGTATTACAATTGCTCAGAGATCCAATGAAAAGGCAAGAATGGCACTGTCTTCTTTTGCTCACGCTCTGCACGAGCTTGAGGCATGTGCGGTTGCCAGAATAGTTCTGAAAGATGGCAAAGATCCTGCGATCATTCTGCTAGCTCCTTTGATAGAACCTGATCTAGAAGCACTGGTTGACGTACCTTTACCATTTGCGGAAGACGTACGGACGTACAGATTTGCTCCACTCGACCGAGTCATCAACAGCTCTGGCGGTCTAATGGAGAAACATAAAAACCTACCAAAGAAGGATTTGAAGGATGCGATGAGTGAATTTGTGGATAGTATGGACCTATCAACGGCCGGGAAGGATGACGAAGGGTATTTCGGGTCTTTATTCGGTGGAAACATTTACTGACGTTTGCACAGTGAGCCGATGGAATACATGACAATCGAAGATACTTACTCTCCTGTTCTACATCGAATCAACCAAGCTATCCGAAGACGTGCTGTCAAGCCGGATGAAGGAGTAACCCCACCAGCCGAGATTTTAACGAAATGGGCCAATCCTCCTCCGGAATTGGTGAGCCAGTCTAAGGTGAGCCTCGAGAGATTGGTCAAAGCAGCAGATCTTAAGAAGGGTATGTCTATCACCCTCTCTTGTGCCAATTGGTCACTAATCAAAAGTACCAGTTCCTCCAAAAACAAAAGCGAAACGCACAAGAGAAACCATCAAACCACTCTCCGGTCTCGATGTAGACGCCATCCTCGGCCGAGAAAAACGTCAAAAGACCAATATAACCGTCGACAACGCGGTACCAGAGTTCAAGCAAAGAATAAGCAGCACGGACTCTGTGGACGCCATCAAGAAAGCCACAAAGGAGATGGGCGAAGCCGTGTGTACCTTGATTACGAAAAGTACGGGAAATTCGAAATACGGACAAGCGGCGGAATACATGAGGACGATGCGGACCGAATTGATTGAATTGATTGAGCCGGATATCTACAATAACTTCCTCAGAGAGTTCAAGGTGCAGATTAAGACTGATGCGCTGGGTGACCATAGGAAAGAGTTTTGGTTTGATTGTGTGAGGAAGATGAAGTTGGGGTTGATACATAAGGATGAAGCGGAGAATACTAGTTTGACGGAGGAGGAGGCGAGATCTGTAAGTGCATTGATTACTTAGTTGTGTATCTTGATCACTAACGGTGTTTTAGTTCTACAGTCTGAGTACGTAGAGAGATCGGGGGCAGAGAGAAGGTGTTTGTAATCAGTTGAACCGTTTTAAAAGGGCAAGGCAGGCCTAAGAGATACTGCATGTTGGATTGCTAACCTACTTGAGCTAGTTATCATCGCGGAGATACCATCAGATTTGTTTGTTCATGATTTAATGATCTCAAGAATGTTTGAATAGAACATATCAGATAAATTCGGGACGTGTTGGAAGTGTTAATTGTATAAATAGATATCTCAAAGAATAAATAACATATGTATTATGAAGATGTTGATGCTACATTTGATGTGCTATGCTCACAACCAAACAGTTTTGCACTCGCTCAACACAATGAATGTCACAATCCCTAAGGGCATCTGTAAGAATTGCAAAAGTGACGCCACTTCTAGAGAAGTGACAATTACGGCTTATATTTCACAGCATCTAACCTTCTATTTAAGTCTGCTAGAATATGGTGAGGAAGGCAGTACACAAAGATCAATCTACTCCCTGTAAGATATCAGTCACTCGTCTTCCCTCCACAAACACTACTGGTGGTGTATAATGCTTCCTTCCATGAACAATATATATAATACCAGACACAAAAATAGTGCCTACCCAGACTGCAGGAGCCCACTGCATCCATATTAGCACAGTTCCACCTTGACCACATGATCCCGCATACTAAACATCATAACTGCTCCAACTCCAACAAACAGTAAAGGGGGAAAAGAGGAAGAAAAACTCACATTCGCACTCTCCATCGTAACCGGCGCAGCATTAGGAAAACAGCTCCAAACCATCACAAATCCTGAATACGCAAAAGCAAACGCATTAATCGGCAATCCCCACCTCCCTAGACTCCATCTTGCATGCGGTAAAGGTTCGCCGCGTATGCGTTTTAGCAGCACGCAGCCGATGGATATCATGTATGTAGAGAGCAGAGCGAGGAGAGAGAGGGAGACGATGATGTTGAAGGCAAAGTTGGAGCCTAGATTGATGAGGCAGAGGATGGTGGTGAGGATGGAGGTGAGATAAATGCTGTTTGGGGGAATGTTGAGGGTGTGGTTCATCTAGTGGAGTGGTGTTAGTTTCTTTCTTACAAGAAGAACACGGGACGTGAACAAGAAATGAGTGAGAGAATCGTACTCGAGATATCCATTTTGAGCAGGGAAATCCCTTGTCTCGTGAGAAAGCCCACATTTCACGAGAAGTACTAGCCAGAGAAGTGATATTTCCGGAGTATATAAGCAAGAGCAAAATGATCATTAATACAGTAGCCATTGCTGTGGAGCCGGTATTCAGAAAGAGGTTCAGATATGGCGCCGTTGAGTCTATAGCATCATTGAGGTCGCCGATACAAAAAAGCATTGTAGCTAGCATGATGATGCCAAGAAAAACGTTCAGCAGAAAGGACCACCACATTGCGCGGGGAACATTTATCGATGCGTCTTCAACTTCTTCAGCTGGTAGGAAGATTAGTAGGGTTCACATCAGGGGGAGAAGGGGTGATGCTTACAGATATGCACAGCACTATCGGACCCTAAACGGATGTTTGTTAGTCATGTAAAGGATAACATCAACGGATCAGGAGTTCTTGAGATCCTAACCAAGATTGCAATATATAACCGAAACCTGAGCAATCAAACAACTCGTCCCCGTATTACTCCACCCCGCATTATTGACCACATTCAAGAAGACATCACTTGCGGAATTCTTCGGCGCCATCGCCCAAAGGGGGACGAGAATCACTATAAACCCGAGAATATGTCCGAACAATGAGAATGTTTCAATCATAGGAAGTGTTTTAGCAAGCCAGGTGTTGAAGACAATGGTGATGAGCAAGTAGCCAATCATTAGGAGTGTATACTGCCATTTAGTGAAAGCAAAATCAGGGTCAGTCAGCTGAGCGATTGCTTCAACAAGGGTGGTGAGAACGAAGGTGCCGCTTGCGAAAGAGGCGATCCAGCCGAGGGTTGACATCCAACCTGTTCGTAGTATCAGTATCTGGATGCATTTGAGACGGGGAAATATCATCACCTGCGGTATAACTTAAGATCTTCTGGTATTTCGGCGGCGAGAACTCCGAAACCCAATGGTATTGACCTGTTCCTATCAGTCCCCAAAATTCCCTCCCGAAAATAGCCATACATACCACCACTCGTCGGCGCCATCGATTCCATCTCAGCTAGCGAAGCCACAATCGTCGAATAACAAGTAACCGTGCCCAGAAAAACCCACCACAACCCCGCAAACCCACCATTCGTCAGCCCTACACTCAACGACCTAATCACAATGACCGTCAGAAAACCTCCCATTAGCAGCGTAGCAACCACACGAACACTAAAACAAATTCCCATGTCGCCATGTAGATTGAGATAAACCCCAACGTGGATAAAAGGTTGAAGTTCCGCTATAACATAATTCATCAATTATTTTCTCCCCAAACTAGCTGATTTTGATATGATGAAGTACGTACCTCGAACTCTCGCTTCTTTCCCAACCTACGCATATCCTGGACATCATCTTTGGTATCTCCATACCCCAAAACCAGCGCATCTGTCGTGTTCAGCGATCCTGCCGTTACCAGGCTTTCTTCTGCATACCGCTCAGTCGTATTATAATGACTTTTGAGCTCGAAGGCTCCTTCTGCCTTGTCGCTGGGAGCCATTGTTTCGCACTTGAGATATCACCTTGGTTCTGGTGGACGTTGAAGTTACGGTTGAAGTGTAACGGTGAGTGCAAAAGGACACATTGGACTATCATAACGGTTGGAGATGGTGATTTATCTTTTCTTGGTATCATTATCTACATCTCTTATCCGGCCACTCCTTCGCAGACCTAGGCTCATTCTGCAGTTCTAGCCCGGTGCTTAATGACGTTTTGATCCCGCGGGTGCTGCCGTTCCCCCACCTATTATCTCTGAGTTTAGCCTAAACTAACCTGTGATTGATGGTCAGCGGTGCTGCATAGTAAAGAACGAAAGCGATCAGCGAACTTTATGTCAAACCATGCATGACAGCTTGCTCGCTTTCACATAATACTGCAAGGCAAGAGTGAAATACCTCTGCTCCCCTAATCCCCTGAGGTGCAATCACGACATGGAGATATCGCCATCGCTCGCTTTCTTGGGAGATGTTTTTACCCAGTTGAATATCTTGTAATGAAACTTGTCCTTGCTCAACACAACTAATCTCTTAACATCGTCGTTCATCTTCTCATCAGATTGTGATCGAATCGTAATTTTCTCCGGCGAAAAGGAACCATTACTGTCGAACTCGCTCTGCAAGAAATTGGCTACCACCTCTTCGTTATCGAAGACGACGGCTTTACAAGTGCTGGCCGCGTTTCGATAAGGTTGGTATTTGAAATGATTTTGGGTGATCTGCGATGCATCTTGCCGATTTTCATATGCCAGGCCGAGCAGTTTACCTTTTCCTATACCCACATCAATGACCGTAAGAGAATAGCAGAGGTTTCATCACCATTACCATTATCTTCCCAAAACAGCAGTAAATTATCGCGGTCGAAGAATTTAATGGATTTGATACTCCCATTGCCCAACTGTAGTAAGGCTGAATTAGTCCCCAGAACAGTGCTAATGCCATTTTCGATAGAAAGAATAGCTTGAATGATTCGCACTACTCGCGATTAGCCTTCCCGAACATCAGATCAATCACCACAGGGCTGGTAAACCTTGATTTAGGGATCCCTTTGGTATAAAGGCACAATAAGCGTGAGAAATACGATGATCCTAGGGACAATCAGCATTGAAATTTCTTCCTTGAGGACGACCTACCACTTCATTCATTGTCACATCCATAGATACGTTGTCTTGAGGAACTCCTAACTCTATTGCCTTGCCGAACAAAACGTTACGCTTTTCAGCTTCGGCGATTTGGCTAAAAATGGCAGTTGCTTGGCTTCTCAAGTACTTGCAAAGGAACTCCACTTGCGGCAGCGTCTTCCTATACTTTTGGCCTTGCTCTTGCTTTTCGAGTTGTCTGGTAAGCTTGTCGAATAAGTGGACATCCTTTTTAGCGTGCGCGCACTCGTCTTCAAAGTCTGTAGGAGTGACTTCGGTGATAAAAGCAGACAATGAGCTGTTGGTCATGGCTGTTTGAATATATAATAGAACTTTGCTGTGGTCTACCGAAGCTTCCTTATCCGCTGCATCTTCAGCGTGTGTTAACGAATCAGACGACAGTCTATCAATCTCATACCGTATCCAGGTAGAAAATGATGTAAACAGATCCAACTCGTCTACTACTTGGAGAAGTATCTTAGTTGACACGAGATGCAAGCATGCGACGGTATCCATGATTAAAGTAATCTCGTGGCTTGAGAAACCCAGAGAGTCATCAGAACCTTGGAATTTCGCGATTCCATTTAGCCGGCTAAGAATGACCGAGCAACGATCGAGGGCGGGCAGCATGTTTTCATGCACTAGGCGTCTCAGATTCTCTAGGCCTGAAACTACAACCTTCTCCCATCTTTTGTGGCCCTAGATTCTTAGTATTAGGAAAACGAATAAGGATATGGAAGAGCATACCCGTTCTGTCAGTATATCTACGAGCCACTCTCTCACCGCCGAGAACGTATGACCAGTTGCTACTGAATGATAGAGTGCCTGGACGATATCACGAGTTCCTTGTTCTGCAAGCGTCTCGTTAATACTCCGGAGAAATCGACTGGGCAAGTCTTGGACCGACTTCCACTCAGCAACCATAAGTATCTGTATCTGATTGATATATCTCAAAAGATTCTCCAGAGCTGTGGACCGCGAGGCAAGAATAGAGAGATACTCGCTTGAAGCAGATAAGAAACGGAGATCCATAGGCACAAAGTAGATTTTCTCGTCAGGGTCAGCGCCTCTCATAAGCAGTGCATGTGTTGAGTATGATTCGTTCGCTGCATGAGAGATGAGATATGCAGGATTTTTGTTTATGACGACGGGCGATTTAAAAGATCCCACAACAAATGAGTCATAGATGCTAACATGAATATCTCCTTCTTTGGTTCCAACAATCATAACATCTGCTATATCGTTGTCTTTTGGATCGAATGGACGGAAAAGTGCATCCAGCGAAGACCTGGAACTAAAGACATCATCTCTATAACACAATTAGAAGGCATCAACAGAAAAGGGATATTCACTTACGAGGTCCCGCCTCCGGGGAGTACGCTTAATTTGGGTAGACTTGGCTCAATATCAAGAAGAGACAGGTCTCTTGGTAGATTCAGAAAAGACTCCCTATCGGACAAGTTTGACTCCATTTTGGCCAGGTCCTCCCATGTGCTAGTATCTGCTTTCGGGCTTTTTTGAGTGGTGTTTTTACCAATGCTGTTTGATTTCCATCCCATGCACGTGATGCCTGAGATCTTTTGACCATCTGAAGCCGCAGAGAATTGATGGACGATTTTGCTACTTTCCGCCCCGACAAGTCGCACGGAGCCATCATTCCAGGCTATAGCTAGCAGCTGGCCTAAAGAGTTGTCAGCTTCTAACTATGTCACTTCTGGAGGTCTCGTGTACCATTGGGTTTCCAGCTGATTTGTTGTACTTGTAGCGTGTTAATTTTCTGGGCAGCTCCATACACACGTTGGCCATTGAGACGATAAATTAGAACTTGCTGATCTGTGCTTCCTAAGGCTATCAAGTCCATCGAAGGACAGTAGGCAATTAACGCCGGATCAATCGTTTGGTGCAGAGTTTTCTCGCCGAGCAATTCAAGGCGCGTGTGTTTTGCCATATTTTCCAAGCTTGGAGTTCCTCATGCGAAGGTTAGAGTATCGTATTGGATGGATGGAGCTTCATATTTCTGAGGCCGGTGGATGAAAGTTTTAATCGTCTCGACGTGTTAACCATTCGCGTCGTTGTTTGCGAGTTGGCTTAAGCGAGACATCGGACAAAATACATGCTCTAATCTACCTACAGATCGTGCTTTCCATTCTACAGCCGGGTCTTTGAAATCATTCATTCACGAGTAAACACAATAGCTTATCGATTGAAAATACAAGAGATAACAGTGGTCTTCTTTTTTCTCTATGGCTCGTACAATAATAAAGATTATGAGTCGCCTTCCATCCTACGCCATGCACGTCATTCAAATCCCAACCATTTTCCCCCTAAAGCACTTACTCTACCAAATAGGAGTCTGCAACAGATTTGATTTCCTTAGAGTAGTCAACGGCTTCATCCATTTCGAGTAATGTGACATTGGTAACCTGAGCATACGTTAGCTTCACGTAAGATGTATAGGGAGGTCACAGAGTAACTTACATCGACGTCAATAAATGGATTTGTTTTTGAGAATTTGACCTGCATTGGAAAGAAATCGTTCTCATCCCCATTCTGAACCTCAAATTCAAAAGATCCCGAACCATTTGAAGAATCTACAGATCCAATTGTCCACTCAAGACTATCTCCCGATACTTCATACGTTGCGTCAAAGCTTGAAACAGCAGGTTCGCTCGATGCATACGGAATGATGACAGTTACATCTTTCAAAGGGTCCTCGCCAGTGAGTTCATACTCTACAGTGATGTTGAGTGGATCACCCTGACCGCCAACGACCCATACAGTGAATTGAATTGGAAGGGCAGTGGTGTCATCTGTCTTTGGAGACGCTTTCCACCGAAGCACTCCCACGGAGTTGTTGACTGGGAAGCCTTTTGCGGTGTTTGTCATTTGAATAGCCTTGGATCCATTGAACATGGCCTTATCAACGTTTGGGTGCGTTCTAAATTGTACCCCATGACTTTGTTTGGCAACAAGGTCCAACCTAAGTTTAGTAAGGGTCGGATCAGAGATTCGTAGGTGTAGATCACCCTTGATTTCCAAAGAATTTAGGGATCCATCTCGAGACAACTTGGCATTGATTGATTCTGCAATTGTGATGTGAATTGCACCACGGTCTAATGCCGAAGTTGGATGTGGGGTTTGTTCAGTAGCAGCAGGGGTTGTGCGGTTCGGGATCAGAGGGGATGAGACAGTTTCCTCTATTTCGGCTCCCATATCACCACGGACACGTTCGAACATGTCTGTGGTCTTTGACTTTTTACCCAACTGCATTCCCTTACCCTTTAGTGCGCTTGCCCTAAAAATCGTCAATTCTGAGTGCCGCCATTGTAAAGGAGTGCAAAAACATACTTGAATGATTTGTTCTTTTCCGCTTCATAAGAATCATAGGTATCAGTTACCACCGGACGTGTGGGAGTTGTGTACGTAGGGTACACCGGCGTTCTTGGAACAGCACCTCTGCCACTTCGAAGAGCCTCCTTGCGCTGCATTTCGAGTTGTTTCGCCTTGCGCTTGCGCTCTTCGGCGGCTTCCAGTTCTTTGTTCTACAAATATCAGCCAAAAGCCTAAGGTATCTGCTGCCTGGCCACCTACTCTGGAAATAATCTCTTGTATCCTCTCTTCGTGACTCTCCATTTCCAGGAATGTTTTGATCTGGCTAATCGTAAGGTTCTCCCGATAACCAAGTGTAACCAATTCATCAAAGGCACTCAGTAACTCGTACGCATTCTTCAGAATTTCTCGTTCGTCGAGGGTTCTGCATGTGCTCGTAACAACTTGGGCGAAAAGGTGCAGCGAATCGATGTCCTGCAGTATATTGGACTGCTTGTTTGTGATGAGGACCATGTATAATTCATCAAGCGGTTGATATACGAATCGCACATTGTCTTGCTCAACGGTCGTATGTTGAGTTCCTGAGTCTGCCAACTTGGGGAAAGATGCTAGGAGGGCTTCAATTCTTGACCTTGGGATTTCACGAAACTGCCTGGAGAGGACAGCTTTTCCTCCACGAGTGCATATCGAAGCAGCCAACACAACCTGCAATTCTTTATTAGTAGAATTTACAAATAAAATTTCAGCTCAAATCGCGCACCATTTTCAGTTATTTGTGTGAGAGTTTCGTTGAGTTATGTGCCGAGATACTCTGGCTGTCTTAAGCCAGAATGTGTCCCTACCTAAGATGTTGTATATCGGCGGTAGGCCAAATGATGTTCCGATATAGCGTCACACGTGACTTCTGTAGTTTCTTCTACTGCACCGCGTCAATTTTAGCGTTGCATAATCCCTAGATGGACGAACTTCTTATTAACCTGAGCCTTGCGGAGCTGACTCTCGAAACGTTGATATCCTTCTACCTGACTTCTTAGGCAGACGACAATTTGGATGAGTTCTAATTCTCTTTCGAAAGATCATTTCTGTTAACATCGCGGCTCTGTGATGTGCTTCCGTTTGTCTATTCAACCAGCAGATAACCTAACGTTTGGCCTTTGTTACTGCAGCCCGCTCTCCCGTGAACGCGGAAATTGCGAAGCCGCCTATCTCCAAATAAAGAAATTCAGCACCTCTCAGTCAACTTTAGTCTAACTTCACTTTTTAGCTAAACAATTGCATCACGACAAACTATACCCTACGTCTAGGCGTGCTAAGGATCGGGCAGGGTGACAGAAGCTGCAACGCACATGAACGTCGCGACTCTCACTGCACCTTCAATCCTCAACACTATGGCGGACGATAGCATGGAGTTGGCCTCCGAACATGGGCACGATATCATCGAGGAAGACATCGATATCGATATCGACATAAATTCTGGCCATATCGATGAGGATGACATTCTAGAAGACATCGATGAAGCGAATCTTGATATTACCACAAACGCACAACCCGACGATCTAATGGTCGATGACGACGACCATCCGTCATTTCATATGGAAGACGCAGATTTACTTCAAGAAGAAGTCATCGACCATAATATGGAGCAAGATCTTACCGCTACCTCCGTTGACGAAAATGGAATTACTCATGTAACTTTCGATGAGGTGGATGTCGCACAACCTACAACCACAAGTGTAGAAGATTCTGAGCTTGCATGGGATAATGCGGCGAACGTCGACAGCGTCTATGAAGTTGCAGACACGACTCTTGACAACCAAGACGAGGTAGTCCAGGTTACAGATGAGGCGCAAGCTGTGATCAATACGGCTATCGACGATGTACAGCAAATAATCCAAGCTGTGGAGCAGGTGCCCGAACAAGCTGAACAAACGACCATTGAGCCACAGCAGATTATTCATGACGATGTTGAGAGTACAAACAATGAAGCTGAAGGTAAAATTTTGAAGACCTCACCGGCTCCTTCCCCACATGTGTCCGCCGATCAAAGTTCTCGAGAGGCAACCCCGCCAATGATTAAACCCGATGATCAGACTACCCATACCACCGAAGCCCATCATGAGATATCAAATACAGAGCTCGAACCTGAAGCCAATAACAGCAATGACGATCAACCACCTGCCAACACCGAGGCTGGTGAGACCGAACTACCCACCGCAGATAGTGTTCCTACAGAAGAGTCCGACGACTTTAGCGATATGAGTCACGCACAGGAAATTTTGGTCAAATACAATGGTCGTAAATATCCCTTGATCAGGAAGTCTCCTTCAGATCATCCTAATGACTTTTTTTTTGAGGACCCCTCCGTCCTTGAAAAACCACTTGTGGAATTTTGTACCGAAATTCGTGCAGTGCTTATAGAAGAGAATCTCCCAGAAAAGGACAAGATTACCCTAATAATTGAAGAGCTACAGCTTGTGATTGAGGAGGTCAGTACGATTATCCCCATCCTGTTTATAGGCAACGCTAATGCTCAGTACAGACTCAATTAACACATTATCCGGATGACTTGAGCTTAGGTCAAATCATCCGCTTGTATGAGAAGCTTTCTATCAATGATGGCTCCGATGTAATCGCACCCCTGAACCTAAGACTAGTTATTGAGCCAGCGGGGTATGACCGGTTTTCAATGCTATTACAAGGAGCTGCCGAGGGCAATGGATTATCGGAGTATCTTACATGGGATGCTGACAGTGAAGATGATCCAACTGAATTTGGTGAGCTGACAGAAACTCATAACATTGAGTCGAACTTTGATGAGCAACTTCTGGAAACCTCCCGTGAAGACTCGGATGCCGATTATGGCGATGAGCACGATTACAACCTTGAACCTAAGAGCTCTCTTGATTCTCACAGCGACGAAAGGCGCGAAAGCCCTCAACAAACCGAGAACAGTGGTGCAGCTAATACTGAAAACCAACTGCCAGAGCAGGAAGACGTGCCATCAGACTCAAATGTTCAAAAACCAGCAACCATAAATGTGAAACAGACGAAACAAGAAGATGCCTCGGTATCTGCTGATACCGTCAACGACGACGACGGCGACATAATCGATTACGACGAGGAAGAGAACGTGGAAGAGAAATTGGTCGACATAGACACGAAGCATACTGTCGAGACTGACGAACATCGACCTCATGACGGTACATCCAACCATTTCTATTTGCCCTGCATTCTCCCTATCACTTGTTTCTGTCCTAGTTATAATGATCTTATTCTAATTGAATGTCGCGCAGCAGAAGAAGAGACCCGGCGAAGCTCCATTTCGTCCAAAGCTGAGGACGAAATAGAAGAATCTGCTGATCAAACTGTGACGGCTACAATTAATCCAGAGGGTGCCGGGCAACCTACAGAAAATACAGAAGATGCGCAAAGCGACATCGATTATGAAGACGAACCGGAGGAGGATGTCAGAAAGGCAATCGAAGATGATTTGGGTCCCGAGTATTCTGTAGATAATGATGAAAATGTGGAGGGCAGTGGTGATTCGAACGAACCTAACAACCAGCCTTGGGAGCATATTGTAGACAACGAGATCGACAGAAATGAAAAGGACAGACATGACGAGGGGCAGGATGAAACAAGTTATACTCCAGCTGCCGAGGAAGTCGAACTCAACTTCAATGAGGTTACTGAAAATAGCGAAAGAAAGGTCGTGGAAGATGACGCATTTGACTTGGGGGATGGTGCCGAAAAGGAGAACGGGGTTTATGATGAAGACCAGCTGGGCGAGTCGTATGAATTTGACGGCGATGCTCTTGATATCCCAGCCAACGAAGAACTCATCGCCGCTACAAGCGGTAATGGTCCCGATGATGTAACAGGGTCTGATAGTGCCACGATTAGCAATGCTTCGATAGCAGACCTTCAGTCTAGCCACTCAATCGCTATAGACGGTCAGAATCAAGAAGATGAGATCGGTTACGAGGATGACGAAGAAGAAGAAAAGCCTGAGTCTCCAGAAATTCATCAAGCAACACCTTCTACCCCCAAAGATTCACCTGGTTCTGTTCATGGAAAGAGGCTCAGAACTGAAGCAGACTTTGAAGATGGCGAGAGTCAGAGGACCAAAGGTATGAAAATTCTCTGCTTGAGTTGATGACAGCATAACTTACAATTCGTAGAAACCAAGCGCATCCGATCATAGGTTCTTGTTTGACCAACAGATTGAATATGTGGTTGATATATCCTCTTGCAGTACTTTCAGCAAATGCCTTGGCGACTACGAGCTGATCTAAGGTCTTCAAAATTTTCTGATGCGAAACCCTCTCGAATTTCACAAGGACGCACTACTGACATATACGACAAATCTCCTACCTATATGACTCACCAGACGACCCGACCTAGGACGGCATATGTTGACAAATATCAGAGGTAGGTCCTAACAACAGGTATGATGGTATTGATCCTTTTAATATTCCTCCCAATCCCACTAAACATCTCTCCGCCCCGTGATACGATTCAGTTATACACTCAAAATATCTAGCATTTCATTATTTTAGCATAGCCAAGCGCATCTCACAAACCGTCGAGTCGGCCGGCCAGGATATTAAATGTGGGGAAACTCGGGGCTAGGTTACGGGGTGCGTTATGGAGTTTTCCTTGTGTTAGAAGTTGCAGTTGCGATACCCTCTTGAGCAGGATAATCTGGGTGAATCTTTATGGTCGAAATGGCGGGTAATGGTGGACTTGGGGCTTTTCAAGCACCTTCGTTGGATGTTTAAGGATATCTGGTATGGGCATGCAATTCTCAGGGTTTGGCATTTTTCCAGTCTACTATCTGTACAACGAACCATATCATTCCCCCTATTTTATTTAGTCAACAGTTCTATGCCGCTTGCGATACCCGGATGTTTAACGGCGGCGAAGTGTGGGATATGTTCCTTAGTTTGCCGGAATTCCCGCTAAATAGAATTCCTGCTAACGTGAGATAACGGTCACTGCGCGAATTGCTTGATGATTACAAATTGCTGCGGCGACCGCTCTGATGTTATGTTGGAGGAAACAGTGACCTCACAAGCCTTCCTGGAGGAGGGACCGTACTGCTAGGTACTAGGTGAGTTATAGGTAGCCGTATGCCGGTAGTTGGTAGGGATACGTAGTGTACAGCCCCGTAGGCGTGCGCGTCAAACAACACTTAGATGCCCGGAAGATTACTAACTAGCACGCTAAAACGTTCAGCGTTGTGCCTTTGCCGAGTGCGTAATTGAGGTCCTTAGGGTCCTCAAATAATACCAACTGAGCCGGCTGGCCAGCCAGTTGTTGACTTTGTGTTTATGCTGGGCTCAGGAAGAGACGTCCTTGGCCCCAAGTACCAGTACAGTACAGTACAGTACAGTAAGGACCTCCAAGCAGGACGAGAGCTGGCAATCTTTAGAGCCATGCAAGAAAAGGGGGAAGTCGCCAAAGTCCAGCATGTGCGTATTCAAGTTTACCTATACTATAAGTTATACTATATACAGTGGGGAGCTCTCGTATTCACAACCCTTCATAATTCCAGGTCGGATGTGAACATGATTTCACCATCTTCTCTCCGTTGAGTCTGCTTCTGCTTCTGCGCATTGTACGGGTTACCCTTGGCCTTTTTAAAACCCTTTCGTTGAACGCTAAATTTAGAGGAACGATTCACTGCCCCAACGAGTAGCGAATAGCGAATAGCAAATAAGGATATCGAGGGCTCCTCGGTGCGCGGTAGGCCGGCCCAGACACACAAGACAGGCCAGAGTTCAGACTTCCTGAACACTAGTAACAGAACCACTCACTCGTTTCATCTCATTCTCGAGCTTCCTCCAACTGTCACTTTACTCGTACCAGAATCTTAACTTAATACTTACTCGAGCCGCATATTTCCCACGCACACTCATTCACGATACGAGATCATCCCACACTGCCAAGAAAGTAATTGTGGCTTCAATTATCGCTGTTCTTCGAAATCCCCGTTCGTCCCGTCGACACTTCTGGTGGCCATAGATATCGCTGCCTCGGTTCATAGGCATTTTCAAAAGACAGAATTAAGATCAAAGCTAGGGGTGACACTTTCTCATGACCTTCCACGTCGACTTGCGATCATCACATTCATTTTCTGCGAAGCGCGCTTCCGGAAGAATTGCATTGTGTTCTTAGGGGTTTGTGGATAAGTTTGCGCCGATAATAACCCTCGCGCGGTCGTCATCTTGAATCTGTTACGAGGCCTTTTCGGAGCGTGAACTCGAACGCTCCACGAACAACAAATATCACATAAGAGGAGAGGTCTAGCCTCTGCGCATTCACAAGATGCTGGAGGACAAGTAAGTTGAGGCAGCTTGGAGATTTATTCGTCGCACGAATATTGTTTGGGATGTACGAAGTCAAGAGGCTAATATGACGATGAAGATACATAGGGTTGGCATTAGCCATCACCTCAACCATGGCGATAGGTATGATTCTTAATCCGTACTTATAATGAGGCAAGACTAATCGATTTTCTTCACAGGCACAAGTTTCGTCATTACAAAGAAGGTGCGACTTTGAGACTTCGAAGATTCATACATGAGTTTTCCTAACGATATGACTAGGGATTGATGGACGCCGAAGAACGACATGGTTTTGAGGGGGACGGTTTCACATATCTCAAAAGTCCAATATGGTGGGGTGGTATAATCTCATGTACGGGAAACTTCCTCTACAATGTGGGGACGCAAGCTAATGAATATTGGCAGTAATCGTGGGAGAAATTGCAAACTTCGCGGCATATGCATTTGCACCAGCAATTCTGGTTACTCCTCTCGGAGCGCTCAGTGTATTGATCGGAGCGGTTTTGGGTTCATACTTTCTGGACGAGAAGCTGGGTACATTAGGGAAACTCGGATGCGCAATATGTCTAATAGGATCTGTTATAATTGTTCTTCACGCGCCGCCGGACAAGGAGATTAAGAGGATTGACGAGATTCTTCACTATGCCATTCAGCCAGGTACGTTCATCTCGCAGTCTTGCAGCTTTTGCAAGCTAACTAGGTTGCAGGATTTCTTATTTTCTGCGCTTCCGTTGCGATATTTGCAGTCATTATGATTTACAGAGTAGCCCCGACATATGGCAGGAAGAATCCACTGGTTTACTTATCGATATGTTCAACTGTCGGAGGAGTCTCAGTCATGTCAGTTAAGGCCTTTGGTATTGCCGTAAAACTGACTCTGGGTGGCGAAAATCAATTCATCTACCCATCGACTTATGTCTTCATCATTGTCACTACAGTCTGCATTATGACACAGATGAATTACTTCAACAAAGCTCTAAGCCAGTTCCCGACATCTATGTAAGCTCCAGAAAGCTCTTCAGGCTTTGCGATTATTCTAACCTTTGCCCAGTGTGAACCCACTCTACTACGTTACCTTCACGACCGCGACCCTTACTGCCTCGTTCATCCTATACGGTGGATTCAACACCTCCGACGCCGTGAACACTATTTCACTCCTAAGCGGATTCCTTGTGATCTTCACAGGAGTCTACCTACTCAATATATCAAGAACCGACCCAGAAGGGCGCAAAATGATGCACGGCGTGGACGGAATAGCGACCGATCCTCTCTCAGGTATCCAGACACGACGAAGTATGCAAGCTAGGCGAAGCACCGATCCGCAAAGAATGAGCCTGGGCAGCAATGGATACGGTCGAGGCGATAGGGAGGGGCTTATCCACGCCTATGATGAAGAAGAGAACGTTGGATTCGGCCTTACAGATCTCGGTGACGACAGCGACGATTCTGATGAAGATTCGCCACTACCGTCGCGGCCTATGAATGGGAAGGCGAATGGACACAGTAGCAAGTCAAGTTTCAGCGAGCCGTTAGAGGTGGAGCGGCCGAGCAGATCTTCAAATCGGTAACACTTTTTGATAGTTAAAAAGGGTGTCCAGTCATGCATACATGATTTCTGCTTTTTCATTTGTTCTTGCTCAAAAAAACTGTATTTGGTAGTGCTAGGCGGGGTTGGGAATTTTAACTGCAAAGGCCGTGTTTGTATTTGTTCTAGACATCACTTTTGGTAGCAGCTTGGTCTGCTGGGGCTTATATTTCATAGTACGACTGCATGAGGTCCAGGCGTTCGGGGATTGCTATCTTTTGTACAAAAGGGAAAGATATATGTACGATATTTATATGTGGGCAAATTGAGAGGAGCCCTCGTAAAGGACGTGCCAAGGCTTAATTTGAATGCACTTGAAGATGGGCTCACAACTGAGATCAATTTTTACTTTTTCCATTTCAATTTTTTTTATCATGTGTTTTTGAAAGCCGTAAAATTCGTTGGCTATGAATACAAGCTCTTCATGAACTAGAACTTGCACACAAATGTTTGGAAACGCCCCTCCACCTCAGCCTAAACTTATTCCTCCGCATCTGGTTGTGCCTCCTCCTCACCGGCCTGCTCTTGTGAGCGAGCAGCCTCAGCAGCCGCCTGTGCAGCCGCAGCCTTAGCACCGTAATCCTGGCTCATAGGTTGAACCACACTTTGCTCCTCCTTTGGCTCGATGATGGTGACGGAATCTGGCAAAGACTTTTGAGGTCCAGACTTTCCTTCTGGGTCAGATCCACGCATGATCTTGACCTTGATACCGAGAACACCTTGTCTCAAGAGAACGTGACGGGTAGCAGAGTCGATGAAGTCCTTGGCTGGCTGACCAGAGTGGATCATGAAACCATCAGTGAACTTCATGGACTTGGCACGGGCAGCGCGCAGTTTTCCGGAAACAACAACCTCGCAACCCTTAGCACCACTTTCCATGATGAATCGGAGAACACCATAGCAAGCTCTTCGGACCGCAAGACCGTTGAGAAGTTTGTATCGGAGAGACTCGCATTGAGCGACGGCGGAGAGACCACGGTTTTGCACCTTGGCGGCATACAGGGAGACACTGTTCTCCGGGAACTTGAAGCGCTTCTGAATGAGCGAGGTCAGCTCGCGGATGCGGCGTCCTTGCTCACCGAGAACTTCTTGGGTGTGGGTTGCGCGGATGATGATGTCGGTAACGGTAGGGGTGACGCGGACTTCGACTCCAGAGTATCCTTCCTCAGCCAATTCACGTTGGAAGAACTCGTTTAATTCGGCGTAGAAAACACCATCGGCGACGAACTTTCTCCGCTTTGAGCTGTGGTGAGGAAGAACATAAATTAGCAGGTTATTGGAGGGGTCAAATGCACAAATTGAGTTTTCCTTACATAGCGGCACCTGGAACACCGGAAGCCATATTATCTGATTTAAGTTGAAGATTTTGGACCTGTGGGAAAGAGGCTCAAAAGTCGTCGTCGGTGTTTTGTCGAGGGTCGATTGTCGCGATTTCAGAATTGAATTTTCCCAAAATCACTACAGTGGGAGGGTCAATTTTAGTTGATAATTTTAGCGAATTTGTGTATAACAGCCTTGTTTGTTAGGCATGAAAATAGCTTGCAGCAGATTAGCTGGTTTTGGGCTTTAAGCTGTCCCAAAGTTGCAGGGTTCTGTTTTTGGGGCTACTGTGCTGTGTGATATGATGCTGCTGTATTAGTCTTACCGGTGCTGTTTATGACAACATTGTACTCGTCGAATTATAACACATGACTCTTCCTGATTCATAACATATGCGCCGATTATATTGGATGTACAATAATAAATTAAGGAATACGAAGATAGGATCTACGGAAACCAAATGATATCGACGACTACCAACTCCCGAAGTGAGTGCGCCGTGCCATAGAATCAAAAATGGCCGAGAAACTTCGAGGAACCAAGGTGCGCCGAGAAATCCCATATGTACACTGATGGGAGTTTTGCTGATGCTGAGCGTACTCTTGCAGGTCCATGGTGTCCAGGTTGTAGCCCGTGGACAAGCTTCTAGCGTTGCACTGCTCTTAACAACCCACCATCTCGTCATCATCCAAGCCGCTCCCAGCCCGGTGTCGTCCCCAGATGGAGCTCCTGTGGCGCCCGTTCAGGGTCGGCAATCATGGATAGCATATCCTATGATAGCTCATTGCACGTTTCGACCGACTCCGCCCGGGTCCGGAATAGCTTCTTCGATACGATTGCGCGGCCGAGATTTTACCTTTTACACACTCAACTTCGATGATGATAAATCTGCCCGAGAAACTTTCGAAAATATAAAGACAGCTACCTGCAAGGTGGGAAGCATTGAGAAGTTGTATGCTTTTAGCTATAAAGCGCATGGAGCGGAGAAGCAGATCAACGGATGGGATGTCTATGATCCAAAAACGGAATGGAAACGGTTAGGGATTAGTGAGAAGGGAGTTGATAGAGGTTGGCGCATATCGAAGCTCAACCAAGACTACGTCTTTTCACCTACATACCCAGCTCTTCTACCTGTTCCTTCATCCATATCTGACATCACAATCAAGCATGCCGGCCAGCATCGTTCGAGAGCACGAATACCTGTTCTCACATACCTACACCCGGTCAACAACTGCGCTCTGACGAGATGTTCGCAACCGCGAACTGGCATGCGTGGTGCACGCAGCATTCAGGATGAGAAGTTAGTCAGTGCTTGTTTTTCAGCAGCAGCGCAGACGGATGAAGGGGACTCTGTGTCGCCAGCTATGTCTCGAACAAGCCCAGAGTCTAGTTCAGCGGACCTCATCACGCCCAATAATGGCGAAATGATCGACCCTGAGCGGTTTGAGGATGAGTTGATTTCTTCTGGATCAAACATTGAGATACCAACAGAAAAGCCGCACGTCTACGGAGCACAACAAAACAACTTGATTGTTGATGCAAGACCTCAGGTCAATGCATATGCCAACCAGGTGAATGGGTTTGGTACAGAGAACATGGACTATTATCCACTCGCCAAGAAAGTGTATCTAAATATTGCCAACATTCATGTTATGCGAGACTCACTAGGGAAAGTGATAGATGCCATCAAAGACGCGGATATATCTACTCTACCACCGAATCGGGATCAGCTTGCTAAAAGCGGCTGGTTAAAACACATTAACGGTATTCTCGATGGAGCTGCCATAATTGCTCGACAAGTTGGTATTCAGCACTCCCATGTACTGATCCATTGTTCGGATGGCTGGGATCGAACTAGTCAGCTAAGTGCTTTATCTCAGTTAATGCTCGACCCCTATTACAGGACCATTGAAGGTTTCATTGTACTGGTAGAGAAAGATTGGTTGAGCTTTGGGCATATGTTCCAGCACAGGTCGGGATTTTTGAACAGTGAAAAGTGGTTCGTCACACAGAATGATGCTCTTGCTGGTTCAGCAATACAGCCTGGTGGAAGTGCAGACGGGCGGGGAGATGCGATTGAGAATGCTATTTTGAGCGCGAAACGATTCTTCAACAAAACCAACGCAAGCCAAGAAGTCGTAGCGGACCCTGATATGGATGATGGAATGTTGGTCGAGGACTCTCCCAAGAAGCCTGCGAAACTCGAAGCACTACCTCAGAGCGAAGCGACCAAGCCCAAAGAGACCAGCCCTGTCTTCCATCAGTTCCTCGACGCAACTTACCAACTCCTCCGTCAACATCCAACCCGTTTTGAATTCAACGAACGGTTCCTCCGGCGTCTACTCTACCACCTCTACTCCTGTCAATACGGCACCTTCCTATACAACAACGAGAAATCCCGCGTTGACGCCCGAGTAAAAGAACGCACCAAAAGCGTCTGGGCATATTTCCTAGCTAAAAAAGACGAATTCACCAACAAAGAATACGACGGCGGCGACATTGACGACCACGTCAAAGGAAAAGAACGATTAATATTCCCCAACTTGGAAGATGTAAGATGGTGGTATCAAGCATTTGGCAGAACGGATCTGGAGATGAACGGGCCGCATAACCCGGCAACAGAGAGATATCTGGCGTTGAGCAATAATGGAAGTAATGGGTATACGGTTGCGGGAGGAGCTACGACGCCCGGGAGGACGGTGCTGTCGGGCGTGGAGAGTGCGGGGAGTCCGACGAAACAGGTGTTGAATGGACCGGCAGGCGGTTTTACTAGTTTGAGAGAGGGCATTGCTGGGTTGGGGATTGGGAGGGCGAAGGGCTCCGGGTTGAGGAGTAGGAGTCCAGCGGGAGCGAATGGGAGTGCAGGTGCAAATGCTAATGGGAAACAGGAAATGGAGGTGGAGATGCAATAATGATGGCATGATGGAACGATGGGATGGGATGGGGTAGGGTGGGATGCTTTGGGCGGGGCTTCTAGGGAGAGTGACTTACAGGCGTTGAGCGGTCGGGATGCTTTGCTGGGGCCTGGGAGGGACGAACGAATGGATTGAAGGGAATATCTGAATTGTATTATTTGTTTTATATGTTACGTGGGCATGGCATTGAAGGAGCGAGGCGCTATTGTAGAAGTCACATCTCTTGGTGTCAGTTGGTGATCAAAATGGAAGACTTATGTCATGTCCTTGTCAAAAATTAGATTCCTCTTTTTGGTCTTTTGCCATCTGTGATTGTTACTCATGCAATACAAATGCTATATCATGAATTCATGAAAGTCGCCGCTTTTCTACGAGACATGAAATCCTAGCTTTTTATCTATGTGCGATATAAGTTGATCATAAGAAGACTTCGAGATTGATCTCTAATGTGCTGACAGGATATCTATATAGTAGTTAGCCTCTATGTTCTTCTGTTTTATATCTAAACAGGATCACATACCTTAATTCAAATTTATCTAGAACCGATGGATGCAGAATACCAAACTCCCCCACACGTACCTCCTTTCCACCCAACCGTAAGTAAATAGCCGCAGCGTGACCAGCAAAGAAAGTCGGCTCATCTATCTCCTCAATCCAGTATCCATCTGGCTTTGTTGGATTTTCCTTGACCTCGAAATCTATCTTTTTATCTTCTAGACCCTCTTCATGTGTGACGAAGGCGGTCTGTAACATTAGGAGAATTCGATCAAGTAATCCGTGAATAACTTCAAAACCGCTCGTCTTGCCATACCATGCTGCGGCGAAGTGGCGTTCGTTTCTCGATTTGCGTTCTAGCTCTGGAGCCTTGAAGGCGACATCCGATACTTCGAATACTTTGATGGGAACGGAGTGTTTTTTATTTTCTCGGATGGTTTTCAGAAGTCCTGGGAGGAGGGATGTGCGCACTACTTGATACTCTGCGGTCTTGGGATTGGCGAGACGCACGGCGGAGTTACCGTCATCTTTGCGGTTGAGCCACGCGAAGTTTTCGTCATGGGAACAGAGAATTAGGGGCATGACTTCACTCCAACCGGCCATGGCGGCTTCCATTCGGACGATATCGCCAAGTTTGTTGATAGGGAGGGGTTGTGCGATCGTGGAGGCTTTGTTAGGGGATGTACGTGGTAGGTTATTGAAACCGTATGCGATGGCTACGTCTTCCATAATGTCGCATTGATGGAGGATATCAGCTCTCGTCGGAGGTACGGAGACTTCTATTATGTTCTTGTCTTTCGACGAAGGTTTTGCTGAATAACACATCTTTTTAAGAAGTTCACAGATGCGTTCTGGTGATTCAGAAAGTCCACAGCAGTCATTGATATAATCTACTTCGGCTTCGGCTTGACGGGAGCTGATATTTGGCGTCTGTCGTGTCTCATTGTTGTGCTCCGAAACAATCTCAACAGGCTCAATAGTAAAAGGCTCCGCACAATATTGGGAGAACATCGCAACAATGATGTTGTTAACTATCTCCAACTTTGTGCGATCCGTTCCGGTCATTTCAATGAAAATATTCTTTGTATTTAAGGTAATCTTGGAATGATTTCCATTGATAATCGGTGGCATGGACAGAACAGTTCTATTCGAGTCGTAAATGACGGGATATACTGGTTTATCACGAATGATGTGTAGATATTTCCCCAAATGCTTGTCATTCTCGTAGAACTGCATCTGTTCCTCTGCGTTCATTTCCTTCGACTGGTTAAGCGGTATAAATTTGATCTCGTTCGGTGGGAGCGCTTCGTAGGTGAACGGTCCTTGAATAGTATCCAAATCATGTGTACCAATCGCAACCAGCGTCCGCTGGCGGGCAAGATTTTGGTGAAGTTTGTCTTGCAGCGAAATGAAGGAGTCATAGCTATCCTGGGTGAAGGTAATATTTCGCAGAACCGACGCAGAGACGTAGGGTCGTACTTTCATGGTGTCTTGGTGAACTGTCAACTTCTCTCGCATGCCACTTGCTGGTTCGACCAGTCTATAGTTTGGGAATGGCGTCTTCTCTCTGAAAATGTTTAGCATGAGAGCTATTCCTTCGAAGCAAAGCATGTCATATCGGTTTGCGGGAATTTCAATCTTGAGTTGCGCGGGTTCCTGTTTGCCATTGACAATAGGGCGCTCCGAGTTCGAAGTATCCTCGTCCAACTCAATACCAAATTCGAAACACAATTCCTCGAACTGTTCAGTGGTATACCTAACGTCGCTCAGTTTTGCTCTTTTCCTTGTGCCTTCCAAGGAATTTTCATGGACTTACTCTTGCCCTAGAGCTTTGTAGAGCTCAGCCTTATCAACACTGATGGTGGGCATCTTGAATTAAGTGGCTCTAACTTCTATAAATGCTCACCAGCTGTGCGATCCAAATTGCGTTTTGTGAGTCGAACGGAAATATATTGGTGGGGTCGGCGCGGAGGGGTTCAATCGAAATTATGACTGTTCTTCAAAATTTATTTGGCACCTTATATTCAAGGCACAACACTTTGATGCGTCTGCATCGATTCTCAAGTTCAACTCACCGAAGCTGCTGCCAACCAACAATTAATTCCAACTACACTACCTCTACCAACTATAGCCCTATTCCTGCTCTACTTTCAATATTACCTGTCGGTATTTGTAGAAGGGAACTCCATAGGTAGGTTCATTGAAATTCTTTGCACTTGTTTCCCCAGCTCAAAGTCATCCTTCATCACATCCCCCCCCACTACCTACTCGCACTTATTTATAGCAAGTATTGACCAAGATTCAACAGTTGCAGGTCCGAAGTATACCAGAACTTGCTCACTTTCCCTACTCTTTCCGGTATCGCAACTTTAATCGCGAAGCCAAGGATTCATTCACGAACGGCAGACGACCACGCGATAACCATCCTACAATCTACAACCTGGTCAGGGACAACGCTTGCCCTGTCAATTCTCTTACTAGTATTCTACCAAACAAACCTTACAAATCTTCATAATGGCAGACGGTGCAGACAAAACCGATGAGCTCTACCCCATAGCTGTGCTCATTGATGAGTTGAAGGTACTTCGCTCAAGCGCATTATTCTTGTCGAGCAACGTAGTATCGCGCAGATATTGACGATTTCTAGCATGACGATGTTCTACTACGATTAAACGCTATTCACCGACTCTCCACTATTGCCCTTGCCTTAGGAGCCGACCGCACAAGAGATGAATTGATCCCTTTCTTAGATGGTATGCTATAAGCCTTGACGGTCTGGCCGATGCACTGGTTGATCATATCCTGCAGAATCCGTCGAAGACGAAGATGAAGTTCTCACAGCATTGAGTGAGGAACTCGGGAATTTTGTGGAATATGTCGGTGGTCCAGAATGGGGTCATGTCCTTCTGTCGCCGTTGGAGAACCTCGCAGCTATTGAGGAGCCCTTGGTACGGGAGAAGGTAGGTAGATAAAGCATCTCAATCATTGGCAACACAGCTAATAAAAATAGGCTGTGGAATCTTTAAATAAGATATGTGAAGAGCTGTCCTCGCAGCAGGTTGAAGAATACTTTATCCCTCTCACGATTCGGCTTTCGAAAGCGGACTGGTTTACTTCGAAGATATCAGCAACAGGGCTCTACAATGTTCCTTATAAGAAGGCTTCACCACCCATGCAAGAACAGTTACGCCAGCAGTTTGGACTTCTGGTTCACGACGAAACTCCCATGGTCCGAAGACAATCTGCGAACAATTTGGCAAAGTTCGTGAAAGAAATGCCTGCAACCATCGTTGTGGAAGAAATGATACCCCTTTTCCAACATCTTGCCAGCGATGACCAAGATAGCGTACGCCTCTTGACAGTTGAGATTCTAATAGCTATTGCGGAAGTTGTGCCGAAGGAGCAGCAATCAAGCCATGGAGTTCTACTCACCGCTCTAAGAAGTTTGATTGAAGATAAAAGTTGGAGGGTTAGATACATGGTCGCAGATAGATTTGAAAAGGTGGGCACAGTTCTCCTCTGTTTGAAGACAACTGCTGACTTGCCTCCAAGATCGCAAAAGCGGTTGACGATGAAGTAGTAACGAGAGATCTTGTACCGGCATTCGTGAAGTTGTTGAAGGACAGCGAAGCGGAAGTACGAACAGCAATTGCAGGGCAAATCCCAGGTATGACCATTCTGAGTCTCGGCTGGAAACATTTCTAATAATATCGGTAGGCTTTTGCAAACTCGTTGACCGCACAACTCTTCTTAACGACATTATGACTACTGTGGAAGACCTCGTCTCTGATACCTCTCAGCATGTCCGTGCCGCTCTCGGTACACAAATAAGTGGCCTCGCGCCAATTCTTGGCAAGCAAGAGTATGTCCAATTGTATGCTTACACACACGCTGGACGTCATGCTAATAGCTTTCTTTTTTTTTTATAGAACCATTGATCACTTACTCCCTATGTTCTTGCAAATGCTTAAGGACGAATTCCCCGATGTTCGCTTACATATTATCTCAAAATTGGAACTTGTCAACCAAGGTCAGTGATTTTTATCCATTTTTCCAAATAGTCAAACTAACATAAACAGTGATCGGTATCGATCTGCTGTCACAATCTCTTCTACCTGCCATTGTACAGCTTGCTGAGGATAAGCAATGGCGTGTTCGACTTGCTATCATCGAATATATCCCTCTGTTGGCAAGTCAACTAGGCCAGAAGTTTTTCGATGAGAAATTGGCTGCCCTGTGTATGGGTTGGTTAGGAGATACAGTCTTCTCGATCCGTGACGCAGCGACCAAGAATCTCAAGAAGCTCACAGAAGTTTTCGGTGTTGATTGGGCAAATGAAGCGATTATCCCGAAGGTCATGGCTATGGGTGCTCATCCAAATTACTTGTACAGAATGACAACATGTTTTGCTATCTCGGTAAGTAGTCTGCTGTGTCATTTTTCGAAACAGAATGGGCTAACTCTTATAGACACTTGCAACTGTTGTCAGTCTGGACGTCGTCTCAAATTCCATCCTACCGATGATGGACAAGTTGGTTGTCGATGAGATTCCCAATATTCGATTCAACGTCGCCAAATCCTACTCAGAGATTATCTCCGTCCTCAAAAGACTACCAGATGAAGGAACCGTCTATTCATTAGAGAAAGCAGGAAGTTCTGAGCCACCATCCGCTCGAGGACAACAGCTCATCCAAGAACGAATCCTACCTAATCTGGAGAAATTGCAGAAGGATGATGATGTTGATGTCCGGTTTTTCGCTACTACGGCCGCAGCTTCTATCTCGGGTGAACCAATGGAAACTTCATAGAGGATCGGTAAAGGTTACTTAATAAAGAAAGACAGTTGCACAGTGGGTTGATAAAAATATGTATGCTGTTTTGGGCTCAAATCAAAGAGCCTAAAGTTGGTGGCCTTGCTGTTTTCCTGTTGTTCTAGATCGGGAGCATGAATACCAGCATAGTCCCTTTTCTTATTGCGTTTTCAGATAGGGAGTGAGTGAGTGTGTGAGTGAGTGAGTGAGTGTGTGAGTGAGTGTGTGAGTGTGTGAGTGAGTGTGTGAGTGTGTGAGTGAGTGTGTGAGTGTGTGAGTGAGTGTGTGTGTGTGCTTAATCCCTACGAGTTGTGTAAAATGAATACCAAGTCAGATGGGGTTCAATGATTATCTATGATGATGCACCATTACGAGCATGAGAGTTGCATATTCATCTGTTTGGCTCCAACAACGACTTTATTTATTTTTGGATCCAGCAGGTCAACGAAACCTTGCCTGGCATCATTCAACACCTAACACTTTTTTCTTTTTCAATTCCCTAACCAAAATTCTTCCACACCTCATATACTTCACCCCAGTTATATTCTCCCCAGCTATATACACCAAAACCTAAAATATTCATACTTATCTTTCCTTGGCATCCTAAAGGTACTTTATCATGAACTCATGTGACTCGTGATTTGGCATTTAGAGCTCTTTCAAAACAACTTTCAACTCCTCCGCAACCGCATCTCCGACTTCCACTGTGCTTGATGATCCGCCGATATCCTTTGTCCTGACACCCTTTTCGATTGTTCTTCGGACGGCCTCTTCGACTGCCTTGGCTTCCTGGGGGAGGTTGAGTGAGTATTGAAGCATCATTGCTACGGAGAGGATCGTTCCGATGGGATTGACGATGCCTTGGCCGGAGATGTCTGGTGCAGAACCTGTTTGTGCATTGTGGTTAGCTTGTATTCTGGGATACATTGGGACGTAAAGAATAGAGAGAGGGAGAGGGAGAAGGTGAGTAAGAAACATACCATGAATCGGCTCATAAATCCCATTACATCTGCTCTTCCCATCCGGCACACCACTCAAACTTGCACTTGGCAAAAGTCCAATACTACCCGGAATCACACTCGCCTCGTCACTAATAATATCACCGAACAAATTGCTCGTCACAACCACCCCATTCAGTGCGCGTGGGTTTTTCACCATCAACATGGCCGCACTATCAATCAAATGATGTCCCAACTTCAACTGCGGGAACTCTTCCGCCATCACCTCCGTAACCGTCTTACGCCACAACCTCGACGTCGCCAGCACATTCGCCTTATCCAAACTCCACACAGGCAATGGAGGATCGCTCGCCAGCGCCAAACTCGCCGCCAGTCGTGTGATCCGCACAATCTCCTCTCGCGAATAGGGCTCCATATCCCACGCCTTTCCATCACCGTCGTCTTCCTTGCGGTCGCCAAAGTAGATGCCACCCGTCAGCTCGCGGATAATGCAGAAGTTGGTGCCCTTGCAGACGGACTCTTTGAGCGGCGAAATCTCGACGAGCGATTCTGAGGCAAAGTTGCAGGGGCGGAGGTTACCGTATGTGCCCATCTGTTTGCGGAGGGCGAGGATTCCTTGCTCCGGACGCACTCTGCCCGTGCCCCATTTGGGACCGCCGATGGCGCCGAGGAGGACGGCAGAAGCATTTTTGGCGGCTTCGAGAGCTTCGGCTGTGAGGGGCTCGCCGTGGGCGTCGATTGAGCACTAGGGAAAGAAAGAATAGGTTTAGCTGAGTTTGGTGTAGATACATCCCCGCATTTCTGTTCCGTTGCTTATTCTCCCACCCAAAACAAAGCCCAGCAGTCAAGCTCAAGCTCAATTGCATCTCCCGCAGCAGCAAACCACACCCAAGCAAGAGATAAAAAGAAGACTGAAGAAAATCAAGCACTCACCCCACCCAACAAGTGTTCCTGGAAATTAAACTTTCCCACCGACGCCGATCTCTCGGCCTCCACCACCTTAAGAATCTTGACTGCCTCTGCAACAACCTATGGGATTTCCCTCGTATCAGCCTTTCTTCTCCGTTTTCCTTCTCCTCCTCCCATCTTCAATTCCCCAAGAGGAGCCAAAGAAAATGATTCAGCTGCGGATGGGAACGAAAGACCTACCTCTGGACCACAATGATCACCTCCAAAAACCACAATATTGTGCGTAGTTTGAGCCGCCATTTTTGCCTCGACTAACTACACTCACCGACGCCGCTCTTTTGTCTCTCTCTCTCTGATGGTGTGTACAGCAGAACAACTTCCAGTCCGGTTAATAGACAGAAAAAAGATTAAATAGCTGGAACAGGAAGGGCAATCGACGGCTTGGAAGAGGAATAGAGAACACCAGGGGCAAGAAAAAGGGAATTGCGGTGCGGAGAGGAAGAAGGTTCTTCACTCTAATAAGTACTTCTTTCTCTCGCCAGTCTTTCCCACCACATACATACTGCATTACATACTGGATTGCATGCCCCGCCCCCACCTCGTTCCGAGACCGGAAGCGAAACTTTTTGGGGAACTTTCGGCACTCAGGATCAGGAACAGGATCCGGAACGCAAGTGCAAAGAGATAATTTATTAACGTTGCCGTACCATCGCAGCCTTATTGTCTCGGAGCATGAGCAGCAGCACACGACAGCGGATGATGAGACGGTAATGTTGTGTGATCTTACCAACAAAATGTAAATATGGCCAGGCGGGTTTTATGTTAAATCCTCCAAGTCGATGACTGCGGTTTTATCGCTCGTAGATTCTTCATACATGTTTTCCATATTCAAAAACCCAATAAATAAACTGTAATTCTTCCTCGTCTCCTTCCTTTCTTTTCATTTCAAGATGATTATCGTACATTATAGCAGTAGCTAGCAATTTTCCTCTCTCGTCCATTCATCCGTCTTGTGATTCATTTTCCAACTTCTTCTTCTCCTTCCTTCCATATATCGTACGGATTGTTTCTATTACACCTTGGAAGTGTCATGCCATTCTGATGCGTGATCTGTTGTATGGGGTATGGGGGTATCAGTGATTTTTACAAAAGAAATGAAGACTGGAATAAGAAAAGGGAAAGGGAAAGAAACAGTGTGTTTTTAACGTGAGTAGGACAGACAATAGGGGTTTTCGAGGATAGCATTCAGGGCCGATTGCCTAATTTGAATTGAAGGAAATGGCGTGAGGTTGGAGCGCGGCGGATATGTGGTATGCATTGGCAGATCTTGTAGATCAGATTATGTCGTATGAAAATGCCCTTCAAGATATCAACGAAATGATTTGAAAGACTTGTGGGCCAACGGACTGGAGGTCAGATGTCTCTTATCCTTCTGCAATGCCGTTTCTCTCATCCTGCCGCCACGCATGTTTGGTGTCTGGGCACAAAAGGCACAGATATACACCGGGGGAAGACTTCTGCGATCAATGTTGACGCATTGTCCATGAAGCCAGTTATCGCATGATTCACTATACAAAGTTATGAGTCAATGTGAGATCAAGGCGAGCAAGAAGTAGGGAAACATACCATTGAATCATGAATGGATCGCCGTCCACACTATTACAAACACATCTTGTACTGCCACTTCTTGAACTGGATGGTGTGGCTCCATCCGGGTCAGTGGGGGATCTGGTAGAGGATGAGCTGTAATCCGCATATCGACCAGCCCTTGGAGTTGCGTCAGAGTATGGGCGAAGATGTCTACCAGTTTGAGCGAGCTGTTGACTATTTCTGCGATCTCTAACCACCTTTCGTAAAGCCGATGCTGCATCTCCGACCTTGTTCTCATCCATGACTATTTCTGCCTCGCTAAGTTCATCGATGCTTGTGTGCTGGCTTGAAGATTGACTGTAACTACTTGCGCTGCTAGGTCTTCGGAACTCGCGCGAACTATCTTGTCTACTGATTTTTGGCGTTTTGTGTCTTGGCAAGTCGAAAGAGTTGTTACGGCTTAGCACAAGTATGGGCTCTTCGTCAGAGGAAGAGTCGTATTGGGAATCGTCGTAGCTGGCGTAGGATGATCGTCGAGGCATAGTTCTTTCCGGCTCGTCATCAACGACCACGGTAGCACGACCGTTTGCACCAACAGCAAGCTTGACTTCTGGTCGGGTCTTTGTTCTTACAAGAGGCGATTCGGGGATAGAAGTGAGGTTCGGAAGTCGTAGTTGTTTTGCCGGCGAGATACGCCCAGAGCCTGTGCGAGGCCGATCTGTGCATGAGGTTAGATAACGCTTTGCTAACCTTCCGGTAACATACCTTTGTTTCGTCGATCCCTACTATCACTGGCACTTCTATGAAGACCAGGTCGAGCAGACCCTCTCACCGGCGAACTAACAGTTCCTCGGTGCGCAGCACTAGAGTCTCTGAAGCTCCTCGACCGACGAAGTTCCTCCTGGTCTCTTGAATACTCTCGAAGTTGATGCTCATATGGCTGATAAGCCAACGTTATATAGCTACTGGCTGGACGGGTGTTCGGCAGCATAATATCTTCAAAATCTGCCTGCGGATCACTACCGGAATTTGGTCGACTGTATATAAGACCGGGATCTACAGCCCCAATAAAACTTTCAGTCGCCATGGCAGCGGAAGAGACTGGTGCGCTACTGAAAGCAAATGACTGAAGAGAGGCATGAAGTTCCGTGGCAGTCGTTGTTGGTAAAGATGGTTTGGAAGCAAGTGGTCGTTGACGCTTCTGAGGCTCAGCTTCGATGGGTTTGGAAGGTGGTAGGTTCATAGTCTCTTGGAAAATTTGATTGCTTTTGCCCCAATCAATAGAATTACTGACCCTGTGGCCATGACTCTGAAATATCTCTGGTGAATTTGTTGAGAAATCTATGTCCATTCCATCCATACTAGTGTCCCAGAGAAGCCTATTGTTGGTGAATACTGAAGCCGAAGCAGGTGCAGACATTGGATAAGCGAAAGGGTCCATGGAAGTTGAGGGGTGAATCATTAGTTGAGGTTGGAGATTACTCGGGCCAGCACTGGAAGTTCCGAAGCCGTTGTCTTGAGCCTGGGCATCTTTGGACATTGTGGAAATTTTCGGTGCCAGTTTCCTGTTGCCCTTTG